>QLNU02014176.1:149222758-149254469 GCA_006491805.2 Dysdera silvatica
GAACATGAAGGGAGTAACGCATTTGGTCGTTATGTTCGAATTCTCATTAAACGCGAGTTGCCGTTAAAATTAATTAAAAAAAAAAGGGGGAAACTTACAAAACAGCGAAAATAAATATTATATATATCATAAATTTTAATACATATAATTACAGGCCTGCAAACAAGTTTAAGCACCAGAAAAAGTGACTGATTAAAGGAAAAAAGTGACTTATTAAATGAAAAAAAGGTGAGAAAAGTGACTCGCAAAAAGAAGTGCAGTATTAATTTGTGGCAGAAAAAAAAATTATTTCTTTTTAATGAAATCCCCTATCAGAAAGGCTGGGTGAGATTGAAATGAAAATTGTTGTTGCATCATAAAGATTGCGATTATGAGCACAGAAATTAACCTTGGTCATGAATGGGGTCTGGCCAAAATATAATACACTTTTATTACACTATAACACTTCTTTCAGAAAATATAGAATTGTGAACGACAAAACGATGGTCCATACTTATTTTTACATCTTTGGTTTTTTAGCAAAAGATATTCTAATTACAGACGCTTTTCTTTTATCAATGTTCTTCTGGAGATCATCTGTTTCTTGGCTTTTGATATTTTCTTTCTCTTGGACATGGCAAGCACCTTGCAACATAACCAACCTAAACCAGTTTCACTTCACTAAAACTCCTGTTTTTCAAAGCCTCCTCCAACTCATTACTTGCTTCGAGGACAAGTTTACCAGCAGCTTTGTGAATTTGGTCCTTCTCTTTCCTTTTCTGTTCTAGTATTTCTTTCTCTTCTATTAATTATTTCTACTCTGTTTCAGTTTTTCTCCAGCACTCTTCCGCTTTTTCCTTTCTACTCTGTTGTTTGGCTCTTACTACTAGTATTTTTTTCTCTTTTCATCCCTATAGTATAGGTAACTTTTGTATACACCATGAGTAAGAACTAACAAACTTTTGGAGATCTGTACTAATCCATGCTTGTTATTGTACAGCTGCAGAGAATCTTTAGTTATCATTATTACATTTAGAGTACGCTCACTCATTGAGGATCTAACTTCTGTCAAGGAAAAACTTGTAGACGAAAACCTTTCGACGTATGCGTTGCCATGTGACAGGGGAGCTTTCACAACCATGGTAATGGTGGTGTATTTTTTGTCACCTGAAACATCATTGGTCATGAAAATTTGATTCCAATGCTCATTGGTTCGAATATTTGATATTTACCTCGATCTCCTCAAGTGTAAACAGCCTTCACTCACCCATCAATCTGTCACCAGTGACATCAAAAGGTAAGGCTTGAGCAATCATAACAATATCACCAATATTTTGCTGTCAAAGTATCGCATTCGGATGAAGGCACTTAAAAGACTTTAATAAACTTCTATGTTTCAAATACTTTTCAATGACATACTTTCAGGAGGCAGTGTAACGTTTTCTTACGTATCTCAGGAATAACTGTTTCTTTGTCTCATTTGCATTCCATAGAGCAGCAGAGATCGCTTCTCCACAAGCAATGTCTTTTGAAGGAAGAAGATTCGTTTTCTCAAAAATGCTAGCATTCATTCCATCAACACCTAATACTAGTGACTTACATATCCGGCCTAATAAAAAATCTTCACCAAAGTTTCAATTTCACTGTTAACCAAGTGTATTAGAGGCTCATCTCTTTGCCGTGTCCTTGTCAATTCAGTAAAAATCCACGCACTGCTACAAAGGGGATTTCAGCTTTCATAGTATTGCCTTTCAATAAGTCAACAATATGCTTGCACTTTGCAGAGGAAGCAAATTTTGCTTTCTTCTTTTGGATAAATTCCAGAGCATTCTATTGTTGAAAAAGGCTTTCTGCTGCATTCTCCCTAGTTAACCATCTAGTAGTACCGTGTCTGATAAAATGACGGTCAGGTAATTGTAATTCATTCTGTATGATTGTAAAATCTACAAATCGCGATGCTCAATCATTAAAATGAGAATGAACTGCTACAATTAGATCTAACACATCCTCTCCAAGCTGAGAAAGTCTCCCAGGAAATGCGTTGTACCAATATCAAGAAGATTTTGTGTCATACAAGTGATATTTCCTCAGTTATGAGACATATTACTGCTTTGCTGACATTGTGTCCATTGCTGCCAAGCATCAACATGCTTCGCAGTAAGAAGTGTGCACTGTCAAGAGCAGTTGTCAATTTCTGAAACAAATCCTTTGCAGCGGCTTTACGAATAAAGAAGGCTTCCAGATTTCTGTTCACGGTCACAACTGCTGGGCCAGTAGCGAGCTGTGATTTGCAGTTCTTTCTTGTCAGCTGCATTCATAGTTTCATCAAAGCACATGCAATATATCCCATTCATATCGTTCATTAACTCCTGTTTGAAGTAAGGTCCTAAGGCATCCTCTAAAAGATAACTCATTTTAGTTCACCTCAGAGAAAACCCTTGTGGTAATGCTTCATGAAACGTGGTTTTAAAATCCTCTCCAATTCCAGTGCATGAAGCTGCTGGAAAATTACTTGCTACCTACTTTAAACACCCATATCAGTTCAGCAGTTGCAGCAGAATTTTTCACACTGTACAGCCTAATACTTGAGCATACCTTGGACACATTATATGCATTGGAACAAGAAGCAGATACTGACACATTGTTTGCTGGATTCAATGTCAACCGAAGCTGCTTGGTTTCGTGTAAAAACAACGTTTTTTCATGATTCAGCATGACACAAAATAGCTTGAAAGCCTTTATTTCTGGTGTTTACAATGCAGGAATACACTTTACAAAACAGTTCGATGTCACTATGTTTGGATCTCCATTCAGCCACTGTTTGCTTATAGCTATAATCCTTTAAAAACCAGTCATTTCTAAATTAACATTTCTCCCATGATTCACGCAAGAGTTCTTCAAGGTTTAAGCTTTACTTAAAGCAAAAAAAAAAAAGAGAGAGGGTATGTTAATGTTTGTTGTATTTAAAACAAAGATTCTGGAAAAAGAATACTACAACAGCCTAGGTCAGGACAGGCTATAGAATAAATGAACGGTATAGAATTAAAATGGTCTATGTTTGAATTTTGGAAAATTGTGTTTTCTGTTTAAAAGTGATCTTATGTGGCGACGCCAGACCATCGTTCTTAAAGTTCTCTTAACATTTTGAAAACTTCTATCACTTTCAGAACTTTAAGACTACTAAAATGAATGGTGTGTAAAATCATTTCTAAAATCTTTAATCTTTCAAAATTTTAATGTAGACAACTCTTCTTCTATACTGCTCAAATATTTCCCTTCAAGCGTCTATCAATGGCTGAACTTTCACCAAATTTTCAAGTAGTTAAACTTAAAAAAATAAATAAATAAATAAGGCATACTCACTGTATATGGATACAATCAAAAGAAAAACAGTAAGGAATACAAAAAAAAAGTGAGAAAGTGACTCCTTTAGCAAATAAGTGAGTAAAAGTGACCTTTCCAAAAAAAGTGACTAAAAGTGAGAAAAGTGACCAGTTTGCAGGCCGTATTTATTTTAATATAGGTAATTAAATAATTATTTTAATGGTACAAATTAATAATATAATAATTATATAAATAGATATATCCATTTTTACAACGAAATATTTGTAAAAATAATTTTTAGACTTGACCTGCACAGATTAGGCGAGAAATTTTAATGCACTGTTGCTCGTTACAACAGGTTTCTCTCACAATAAAGGATTTTCATTTGGTATATTTTGAATGCAACCAAATATTGTATTTTTGAGTTCTCATTATAACTGAACTTGTTGTAATCGGGTTTAACTGTACGACAGAATTTCAGGACCAACATTAGGATTAAAATAACGTTGGAACAAATAATACCAGGTCCCTAGGAGCCAAAGTCCTGGGGCTCTAGGCTCCGGCCTATACGTAAATACAGCACTAAAACATGCGCAAGTTTTCAAAAGGTAAAGTAACGTTAATTTAAAAAATAGTAAACCATGGAAATGGACACTAGCCGCATGGCAATGCAAAGGAAACAGAGATAAGGTCCTATTGCCAACGATTTTGAAGTAACGTTCAGTCTTCATGGCGCCATGCTCCTAAAAAAAGCGGGCCCTAAAGTCGTTTGTCTATGAGATAATCCGGCCCTCTGTCTGTCGAAATTTTGGTTCATCAAATTTCCCTGACTTTCCCAGGTTTTGCAGACCAAATTGTAATCATTTCCAGGCGCCAATTATAGAAAACAACACGTGACGGCGCATTAAAATTTACAGAGCCAAAACAAAGTTCAAGACCATAAAATCCAACCTAACACAAACCCTGAAGCCATTTATAAACCTAGTTACAGTTAATTTATAAACACAAACGTTGTAATAAAAAAAAATTGCATTTCTTTACACTAAAAACTTGCATTAATTAAATATTTACAACAACACTTTCATCCGGCCCTTTTTGAGTTCGTTATAAAGGAGTTTAACTATATAATCACAAAGCTGATGCTTCATCTTCTATTCCATTTAAAAAGTGTTTATTGCTATATGTAAGGGAAGGGAAACTGGTATGATCATAATCCTTTACAGATTAGAAAATTTAGCTAAAAACATTTTTGTTCAAGTTTTAGTTATATATTTAGAAAATGCCTTCTAAGAAATATATGGGCTTAATAATTTTATATAAATTATAAAACTTAATTTTTGACACCCATGTTTTTTGTTGTGTATAAATTATATTAGTTTTGATGCAAAAGGGTAATTTCTGGAAGAAGTTTAGTTAAAAGTATAAGTTTTTCAAAATTTTCGGTATACAGTGCAGTACAAAAAGTGCAATTCAGGAAAATTATTTAAAAAACTATTACAATATGGAATTTCAAATTTCCCTGACTCAGGCCTTCACACTTCAAATTTCCCTGACTTTTCTACATTTCCCGTGTTTCTATATCAGTAGACACCCTATCAGATGCTTTATAGCAAAGAATATAACATTATGCTACACAATATATATTATTATTAATATAACAAAATATTACATGATGCCATTTAAAGGGTGATTGAAGCTATTGATCACAAACAGCTAATAACAAGATACCACATATCTCTGCACAATGTCATTCTACTCTTGAATTTTTCCACAACCCTGTGAATACTGAGAAACAAAATGTATTCCTCGTTTGAGTTGCTTAGTATCTTTTTTACTATCTGTACCCACAAAGTAAAAGTAACACAAAAAGTAACATACAAAGCATATCACACATTCATAAAGGAGTGGATTTACGAACCAGTCACATAAGAAAACTTTGGTAGCTTACTACTTGTGAATTCAGTATCTACTGCTAAATTAGCCTCATGTAGTGGAATAGACACTAAAATATCTGCCTTATATGCCAGCAGGAAAAAGTTGAAAGTGTCTGTCAAACTACTGAAGCCGCTTGCTACCAAGGTCCAAAGCTAACAGACCCTTTCAACTTCCCTGCAGGCAAATGAGGCAGATACTTTAGTATCTAGTCCAACCGTACGAGGCTAGTTCAGCAGTAGATACTAAATTTGCAAACAATAAGCTACCAAAGTATTCTTATGCGACTGATTCGTAAATCTACCTCTTTATGCAATAAGCATGATCTTACATCCCAAGATCAAAAAATCTAATAAATAACATTTTAGATGGTTAAATACTAAAAAAAAAAAAATTCAGTACCTGGTGGGAACTGAACCCACATCTCTTTGATTGTGGGTCGAGTGCTCTACATATTAGGCTACAAGCATCATTCGTTCTCCCCTCTGCGAGCATATATGAAATTTTCACTATGGACAAGTTCGTAAAGCACGGTACAGGTGCTTTGACTAGGAAAGAGTGGGGTACAGTGAGACAAAGCTTTTTTTTTCAGATTTTTTATTGACAAATAACACTAGGCACCCATAGATAGGCTGCAGTTGATCGGGTAGATTCCGGGATAAGAAGATGCCGCCTGTGTTTGTAATTAAATGATCTTTATTTTCTTTTTTGCTTTTAGGTAAGTAATGTTTATTTTTTTACTCTTGCATGCATCGATTTATAACATTTTATTTCATGAGTAAAAAATTAACTATTTGATCAAGTTAATTATTTTACCTATATGGCTAATTATCATCTGGAACATAAGGCAAGCTTTAAGCGAACTGCTTAAATTTTGATTTGAAATAAAATGGCGGAATGGGGTACAGTGAGACACTCAGAGGCGGGGGCAGGATGAGACTGTCTCACTGTGCCCCACCCAAACTTCTGATTTGGAAGAAATATTTTTGATTTTATTTTACGATCCATTTCGGAGTTTAAATTGCTATTTATTTGCCTTACATGTATTTCACCTTATCAAAAATGTGAAATAGGCCACGTAAGATGGAAATTTGTACATTTTCTGCCGAGAAATGCTGCAAAAATGGTAATCGAAGATGGTTTCTCAATTAGAGAAGCTGCAGCATGAAATAACCTGTAGTTTCAAAGGCTATTCCGCTAATTTTCGAAATAAATAGTTCTGTTTAGTTAAAATTCCCTCTAGTTAAATGTTTAATTTTCCAAAATTTCAACTATAAAAATACCAACTAACTCGAAAAGCATTAGGCTGCGCTGATTAGGTGCAATTATTTTTTTCTTTAAGAAATACAGTGAAAACTGTCTTAGGCGGAACCTACATAAAGCGGAAACTTGCTCAACACGGAATTTTTTTACGGTCCCTTCAAAAGTCAATGGTAGTTAACATTAGCTACGGAAACTGTCTAACGCGGAAACGGAAAGCAGTATTCAGTCCCGTCAAAGAGAAAAACCTGCATAAGGCGGAAAATCGTTAGTAGGA
The DNA here is from genome assembly GCA_006491805.2 of Dysdera silvatica. Classification (NCBI taxonomy): domain Eukaryota; kingdom Metazoa; phylum Arthropoda; class Arachnida; order Araneae; family Dysderidae; genus Dysdera; species Dysdera silvatica. The sequence continues at coordinate 149,229,531 of QLNU02014176.1, forward strand.
AGAAAATTTTCTCAGCAGAAAAAGGAAAGAGGGTTGTAATATAATGCAAATAGAAGTGTGGGGGAATGCCCTTGTCTTAGCATAGGCCTAACCAGGGGTGGTTTGGGGATTGCTTGTCGCAATGAAATTTTGTATATTTAACATAGGAATATATGAGTCGTAGCTCTGTAACCCCTCCCATTAAGCCTACAACCCCCCCTTATGAACTCTTTGCCTACGCTTGTCCGACCACCATTTTGCACACCACCAACCCACCATAGGCATACCCAGGACGTTCATAAGGGGAGGGTTACAGGCTTACAATGGGGGGGGTTACTGAAACTATAACTATATTATTCCTCGCTCCATAGTAGCTATACCTCATAGTATATTCTATAACATTTATAGTATACAGATTTCATATGATGAGGTTACAATTATAATCGACCCCGCTGCATATCGCGAGTGCTCGCCCTTCTTAAATAAAAGCTTTCATTATTAACAAGAACGAAAAGTCACTCATATCCACTTTATCAATTCATGGATAAACCCACCGCAAGGAAGAGTATCTTTATACAAGGGAATCATTATCTTTACAAGGGAGGTACTTTATCGTTACAATTTAAGCTTACATAATAGACTTTTTGTATAGAATAAGCATGTACAGTTAGAATGAAATTTTGCACCATATTGATCGTAACTACTAAAACCACAATATAGTGCAAAAATTAAAATTAATAAAAATAAAATGCAGTGATAAAATAAATATTTTTATCAAAAGGAAAATATAGTCTTAAAGTTCGCAAGATAAGACAAATAAAAACAATTAGCATATGCAGTCATCTCTTACCACTGAATTTAACTATGTATGTATTTGTTTTGCATGTAACCTCCATAAGGCGGAAACCTGCATACTACGGAATTTTTTTCCGGTCCCGTGAGTTTCTGCCTTAGACAGGTTTCACTGTAGTTATGAGTAATTTTTGGTAAGTCTACGAATGAAACATAATTTTTTTGGAATGTCATCCTCTCGGCTACATCTATAGGTTGGTATAAAATTAAAATTAATAAAATTTACTGTTGCCTGTTGCACAAAAACAATCTCATTCAGAATATTTTCAAGATTTTTCTCACAATATAAACTATTTTAAATAACACACATGTATTATGTGTGACATGTGTGAGAATCTACCTTTTGTGTTTTAAGAGTTGGGTTGTGAGCCAGTTGAAGGAGGCTTCGTTCTCGTAGAATTTTGCGACAAACAAATATTTTTTTTGTTGGGAAAATTATAAAGGCAGTTGATAACGAAGGGAACTTGGAAATAAGTTTTTTTTGCATAAGAGTAAAAACGTTCAAAACGATTTTATTCGGCTATCTGTACCAGAAGTTGCATCTACTCCGAAGAAAGATGTTAAATTATTTTTACTAGCTCCCCTGAAAAGAAATGGCACAAAGCGAACACAATCTTTTTTTGCAATTTGAATCGAATTTTTTTAATTTGAATGTGCAATGAAACTTTAATCTTTTGCTCAATATAATACAATTTTGATTTTAAGCGTTGAACATATGTCTCACTATACACCACATATGGGGTACAGTGAGAGATAATTTTATGTTTCCTTTTTTCATATTATTGTAAAAACTTGCAACGATAATTACAATTTTTGAATCTCAGATGATGTTAAACATACGTCGCATTGAAATTCCACATTCAAATTTTTCATACAGTATCAAAGTTAACAAATTTATTGAATTTTATATTTTTTGTCTCATTGAGCCTCGCCCTCCCCTACTTTTTAAACCAAAAGAACAAGTCAAAGAAGCCACAAAGCGTTGCACCATTCTTTGTGAACTTTCCATAATGAAAGCCTTATATATATATATATATATATATGCTCGCAGAGGAGAGAAAGATCTATGCCCATAACTTAATGTGTAGAGCACTTGACCTGCAATCAAGAAGATGTGAGTTCGGTCCCTGGCAAATGCCAAAATATCATTCTTTTTCTTTACAAGTATTCAATCATCTAATACAACCACACCACTGACTACGATACAAATTACTCTAATAAAGAATAACATTTTGTCAGAGAAAACTTACCTCAGGTGTGGCAGCTACTTCCAACAATTTTCGATTCTGGAATCCGTAAGGAGAAGTAATGTGGCCCACCTTCATAACGGTGAAAACTACATTGTCATCATACACACTTCTCATAGTGCTTTCAACCTGAAATTACGCAAACAAAAGCAAATGAGTCAGCTTAAACGCACTCTAACCACACAGCCAAAGAATGGCTGTGATACAGAAACGCATCCAACAAATACAGGGAACCATCGCTGTAAACTTAAGCACTTAGAACTTCGTTTGAAAAGCAACGTACTTGGACACTTCTGAAACATGTGCACACTCAGTAGTTTTTATACTCTTCAAATGCTGAAAACATTTTCATTGGTGGATAAATCGGTAAAGATGGTCATGTCATATCGCATCACATTATGAAATTTATATGATAATTGTAAGTGAAAATCGTTAAATATTCCAAAAGTCAAGGATTCCAAACCTCTTAAAGCTTAGGAAACCAACCGCCGGACTACAGTAAGCAGTTGGTCGAAAAGCGTTTGTTTATGGCATTATTTGAGAGTGAAACCAAGGGTTAATGGCACGCTAAGCGAACATGTTATTGCTGCGGAGGCATGGGCGCTGATGGCATAAAAATATTGTGGAGGGGACAATATACCAGTAGAAGGCATTTTGTTTGAAATTGGAGGGTGATATGGAACCCTAATACCAACATTAGGGAGGAAGGGCCCCTCCCGCTAACGGCACCATATGCAGGGCCCTAATCAATATGAGCTTTCATCAATTGCACCATCAAAGGAACCATTCTATAGAAAAGACCTTAACAGATGGTTTTATATGCAATTGTACTTGAAGTGGTCTTTTCCCCCTCGCAACAGTTTAGGTGCTTTTCTTACACGATGGCAATCGGGTTGTTTCCTTCGAAATACTCTGTTTTATGATTCAACAGGCAGGTACTTCATCCCGAGGGTACTTTGTCGAGCTTCAAATGCCAGTACAAAAGTGCTTTTAGGCTGAAGGCTGCAAAAACTCAAAAAATACCTCATCGATTGTACACAACCTCCCTTTTGCTTTTGAAATCAATTGAAACTGCCTTCTTGCTGGCTGCCAATATATTGGACTTCCCAAATTAGCAGTGACCCGGGAGAATGGACTAAGGACTACAGAAGCACCCATAAAGCAACCGCAAATATAACTGCATTTTTACTTAAAAACAGGACCTCGTTTTCAGGATTTTTACGATGAAAAGACAACTGTGTAAGAACATAATACTTTTCGGAGGAATACGAACCACTTGTGGCAATAGGGAACCAACCCCAGAACTAAAGTGAAGTCGGTAAGTATTTAAAGTCAGTCGCTAAGCACTTTTTTCTGAGGTTCCATTGTTGGAAGTCAAACCCGAGATAATGCCGAGTTAGACGAACATACGACTATTGCAAAACCGAAGAGCCTGAATAATTAGGAAACCTTGAAAAGGAAAATCTAAACCAAAATTCAGTAAAATTACATGCATACTCTCATATAGTTATAGTTCAGTCATACAATTTATTACACACAACACAGCAAAATTAGCAGAACAAGAGGGTTCTCATGGACAAATTGTAAATTTTAATAGTGTGGGATCATTGGCGTGTGAGAACAATACAGGTATATTTTATATATAAACTATTTCCTAACTGTCAGTATATTTAGAAAGTTAATTCCAATAAAAAGCAGAGTTCATGTTGAAAAAGATAAAATATTTACTATAGAAAGAAAAATGCCAGATTTATGTGTAGGTCAAGCAGGGCCCAGGGGCCATACCATTTTGGGACCCTGCAGAGTCCAAGTATTTAAGCTCAAACCTACTTGTTTATACTTTTTAAATAAATTTTTATCAACAAAAAAAAAAAAATATTCAAATAACAAATTTAAAAGAAAAGCTCATGATCTATTGACTGAATATTGTAAGGGCAATACTTTTAAAGGCCCATATCTTTAAACCGTGGGCCCCATAAACATCTTAACTCGGAACACCAGTATTATTTTGTTTTAATAATGTCATTTTAATAAAAAATGATTTATAATGATCATCGTTGACAAACAAAAATAAAGATGGTTTCAACAATGTAAAGGTAAAGCAGTTTAACATTGTTAATACAAAAATATCCAAAACTAGATTTACAATTTACATTGTTTTTCCCCATTCCAAACATTTTTTTTTCCAAATAAATAAGTCGAATTAAATAATATCAATATACTTCCATATAAGAAGAAGAAACCTTCAAGCGGAGACTGAAAGAAAAGGTAAATAGTGGATATAAAGGTGAATTTTAACCACCCTTTCTCAAAAAAAAAATTTTTTTTGGATGTTTCAGAACAATAGATAATTTTCGACCACATACAACAGCTTAAAAGGGTGGAATTGGGTTCAAAATCAGGAAAATGGGCAAAACCAAGCATAACTTGTTTTTAAGGGCTAGGAGAGGGAGAGAGAGAGAGATCAAATTGAAGTGGAATAATATCAACCACTGAATTTGATTCTGCAGAAGGAAACTGAAATGTGGTCTGAGGATCCGGGCACATAAAGGCCATAGTTTGCAACAGAATGTAACGTTTACTGCCTTTCTGAAAACGCAAGATTTCTTCACGAGATTGACTAGGCTCTACAATTTCTTAGCTCCTAGTCGCCCAGAATTAAAATACACTGGTGGCCAGAATGCTAGAGGACAGGTAAATGTTGCACATGAAACCTCTTGGCCTTCTATAGAATATTCACTAGGGAGATATTAGGCTAAACAAAAGGGAATTGGACAAAGAAAAAATCATTAGTACAAGTAAGAATTGTTAAAATTTCACCAGCACCAGCTGAGTTTGCTTGCTTTTTCATTAAAGTAATGACTATCTCAGAATGAAGGTATGTGGACGAGAAAAGACAGCAGGAGGACACATAGATAAATAATGACATGGAAGAGAAAGGACCAAGAATATTGGATATAAAAAGGTGAGTTTTAACAATCTTCTCTCAAACAAATGATTTTCTGGATGTTTGGAAACAAGAGGTAGTGGTAGATAGTAGATAGAGGTAATGGTAGATCATTTTTGTTGATTAAAACAACAGATGAATAGGTTGAAATTGGGACTATAATCACAACAATCGGCAAACCAAGTACAACTTATTTTTAAGGGAGGGGTTAGATACCCCATTAAAGTGGAATAATATAGACCACTGAACTTGATTCTGCAGAAGGAAACTGAAATGCCATCTGTGAATCCGTGCAGATAAAGCCTGCGATTTGTGATGCCATGTAACGATTACAGACTTTTTACAAACACAATATTTCCACCAAAGATTGACTAGGGTCTGCAATTTTGTAGCTCCTAGTGGCCCAGAATTAGAAGAAAATGCACCGCTGGCCAGAACACTAAAGGACAGAGATGAGTTCAGTATGCTACCTCTTTGCCAAGTTTTCTCCTGCAGAATGTGTAACGGGTGATATTAGGATAAGAAAAAGGGACTGGACCAAGAAAAAATCATTAATACGTGTAAGGATTGTAAAACTCACCAGCAATTGCTAAGTTTGCTTGCTAGTGTATTTAGGTGTATGAACTAAAAAAGACAGCAGAAGGGAACACTGATAAACGGCTGGTTGGTTTCTTTTTTATGGTGCAAGGACAGAAGGCTCATTCTGTGCCAACAGATGAATGGCATGGATGGAAAAGGATTAATATTATTGGATATAAAAGGTGAGCTTTGCCAACCCTCTCTCAAGTAAATGATTTTTTGGATGTTTAGGAAGAGTATATAATTTTCGTGAGCGGCATAAAACAGCTGAATAGGTTGGAATTGAGATTTTCATCACAATAATGGGCAAACCAAGTTCAACTTATTTTTGAAGGAGGAGATGGATACCCCATTAAAGTTGAATATTATCGACCACTGAAATTGATTCTGAAGAAAGAAACTTAAATGTGGTCTGCGGATCCGTGCAGATAAAGACTTTCGTTTGTGGCACCATGTAACTTAAAGTTTACTTCCTTTCTGCAAATACAGTATTTTCACCAAAGATTTATTAAAGTCTGCAACTTCGTAGCTCCTAGTGGCCCAGAATTAAAAGAAAATTTATAATTCTATTCCATTAGAAAACGCTCCTTTGTGCCTGTTCCTAGAACTTGAGAAAAAAAACGGGGGGGAGGAATTAACAAGTTGACTTAAAAAACAATTTTAACATTAACGAGTGATGTTTTTTTAATTCACGATTTTGTCCTTTTATGTGTCACCTACTGGCAAAATTGTGAACGTTTTAGCTATACTATAATTAAAGGTTGTTGGTCATTTTTTAGTATTTTTCCATCAAAATAGAGGAATTTTGCCCTGATACACCACCTACTGGAGGGTACAAACTTAGCGGTCATTAGTCACATTTTGCACCTATAAATTTCCATCCAAAGAAATAATATGTCTGCAGTGGAAAATAGGCAAATTTTGTTGATCGACGTTAATTTGCATATTTCAACAATTTCAGCTTTTCAAGAAAAGAATAAGGAAAAGGTTTCAAAATTACAGAAAAAGAAACAAAGAACTTGATATTTACGAAATTTTACTTTTTCAATGAAGCATGTGACTTTTCATCTTTATCATACTCATTCTCATTCATTTGATTAAACTATTTTTTACCTACTACATGTTTACCTACTACATTTTTTACCTACTCATGTGAAAATCATACAAAACTCATGTGCAAATCAGTTTCCCTGTACAAAATAATAAACTTCTGGTGTTCACCTGCTACAAAACTGGTGCAAAGGGTTTTTTTTCTACAACACGGATACTGAAAGCCATTTTTCCTATTATAAAACTGATACTGAAAGCCACTTTTCCTATTATAAAACTGATACAAATGGTCATTTCTCCCGCCATAAGGCTGATACAAATGGTATTGGTGAGAGTGTGATCACTATACTGGTACATAACATACATAGTTGAGGTCACATTATTAGGAATACTTGCATGTTGTTTCAATGGGGGTAATTTACTGTTCTTAATAATGCAAGATTTACTTTACAAAAAAATTTTTTAGAAATAAAAATGGTTTTACTGAAAACTACTGAAAATTCTTGACATTTTTACCGAAAACTAATGAAAATCGTTGACATTTTTACTGAAAACTACTGAAAATCGTTGACATTTTTACTGAAAACTGCTGAAAATTCTTGACTTTTTTACTGATGACTACTTTCTCAGGTTGACATCTCTATACCATGCCACAGTGGCCCATAATAAACATAGTTGCACATGACATTATCCAATGATATTTTAACATTATCCAGCCACATTTAAAATACATTCGTGATTATTTTTTTTTTCTGTTAAAAATGTATTTCCTACTAAATCAGAGTGCCTACTAAAAATACGATACCCAATTTCTTGACCTTTTCTTGATTATTTTTGTGCATTCCTTGACCTTAAAAAAAAGGATTCCGGCCCTTTTTTTTTTAATCACTGATAAAATATCTATATAAAAAATAGCTGAAAATCCCTAAATATTGCCAAGACATAACGAAAAATAGCTGGAAATCACTAAAAATTGCTAAGCTATGACCAAAAAAAATAGCTGGAAGTAACTAAACCAGTGTAAAAAGCATTAAAATAGTGTACGAAAATTTAAAAAAATTGGAAAAAATTGGCGTAACTATGATCTATAACATCAACTTAGTGACCTTTTCTTGACTTTCGTGTCTTCTATGACTTAGTGGACACCTGGTAAATGGAACATTAACCTCAAACTTGGAAATGTTCGAACTGTATCGCTTTCATTGTGGGAATGTATATAAAAGCAAGGATATCTTTATATCACATCGAAAAGCACCTACCTCAAAGATTATTTCACGTAGGAGACGAACAGCTTCCTGATATTGGAGTGAATCGCTACCATAACTCTCGACGATAGGTTCCAGTCCCCCAATGTTCAACCAATACACATCAGGTACTTTGTCATGCACCTCCGACTTATGCAACTTCATCTAGAAAATGTCATGTACCAAAAAAAAAATCATAGTTTTAAGATCACATTCAAAAGTGCACAAGATCAAGCAAGCCACAAAACAATGAAATCACTGTGTTGCGCCGAGATTTTGGTATACACTACAGAATTAATTGGGCTGTAGAACTACAGAATTCTTGGAATTGATTTTATAATTCTACAGAACTCTACATAACAGTCAAACTGTACTGCATGCCGATTCTACAGCATCTGTATGCTATATTGCCAGATTCGGGTGAAGAACCTTTTCATGTTGGAAGGCCACATCACGTTATAATCAAAGAATGTTGCAATCAGGAAATTTCAATTAGATACAAGGGTGTAGCAATTTAAAAGTTATGGGGGGGGTGCAAGTAGTTTAACAGATTATATGATTTGACATTAAACGGAACAAAGCACTGTGCTCCCCAATGGGAGGCTTGAGCCTCTCCACTTTCCTATGCCACTGATTAGACATATATGAGAACCCCGATTATTCGATCTCCGTTTAACCGAAATGGCCAACTGTGTTTATTATTATTTTATTAGTAAATATGTTCACACTCGCTTTTATACTGTACTCAAGCCTTAAAAGAGAAACCAATACAATCAGACATATAAAAAAATATACATATATTTGTGGCGTTCTTTACTATCAATATATTTGTTTAATAATATGTAATTAAACGTGTTTTTGGATAAATATTTTAATTTCTTTGCACCTTTACTCTAAAAATTGAATTTTTAGATTATCCTTACTATACTTCTTTTATATTTCAAATATGTTCATTAAATTAATAATAAAAATAAATAAGAAAGACGAACAAAATCATATTAATAAAAATAAAAGGATTTGGTTTGCAAAATTCGGATTCATTAAAAAGGCTGCACAGCACCTAAGTGCAGCCTTTTTTTAGAATTTTTCAAATTATTTAATGTCAACAGACGTCGGGCTCTCTCCGGCGATTTTTTAAAATCAGTTAAATTCACCGGAATTGTATGTGTAGAATTCATACAATCGCACCTGAAGCAGCGATTCATGCAGTTGGCTACGTAGCAACGTGGTGGACGTAAACAGTAGTTACGCTCTACAGCCAAACCGGCCCCTTTGCGGACATTGGGATAAGGTCAAACATGCCTTATTTGGTGTCCCCTACCACCCCTTAAAGTTTTGCCAGATATTTTCCAAACACCCTGTATATACTTGAGCAGAAGAAATGCATTATTCCATAAACAGCTTTTTTTTTTTTTTTTTAACATGAAGCATCTGGATTGGTGTTTCTCAACTGTCGGGGCCCTGGCATCAATTATACCGGGTTGCCAGAGATTCTACTGAAAATTTTCATTTTAGTTGTTTATGTATATTTGATGAATAAATATTTTATCCTGAAAATATTCTGAGGAGAAGAGTGGTCACGAATGTGTTGGAAAACTCAGTTCCAAGACGCCTAAATAACACCGGTGCAGAAAATGTCCGTGACCAAGCCGTGTATTTTTAAATATATGAATATTCATGAATGATCGAGAATTTTCACACATCGAAATCTTCTAGCGTTAGAGAAAGGGTATGTCACTGATTATGGCCTATCATAAAAAGCGTCTGCAAGCCAATTGCAATGATAAGCGAAGTATATCCTCTACCCTTAAAGACTGAACGAACCAGCATCTGTGTTGTAATGTCAGTAACCAAACCGCAAGGGATTTTATCAGTAAAATGTATATTAATAGGAGCGTACTGATACTCTTCATAATTATGGCACAATTAATTCACAATTAATGCCACAATTAATTAACTCATATTTATGATAGTTTAATGGATGAACTTTAAAACAAAATGGGAAAAGTATTCACGAGTATGTGTGTACATTTGTCGGGACTGGATCCTCTTCCTATAAAACAGAATTTACCAGGCCGTATCATCATAAAGGGTGAGACACCTCTGTCATAAGTTTCAAATTTTGCATCACGTCTCATGCTTTCGAAAGATAAACAAATTCAAATTTTGTACCGTTCTCTAATAACTTCTATGTTTTCAGCAATGTCAAACAAACATGCTGCTGTTTTGGAGTTGTTTCGTCAACTGTAAAATCATTCGATTGCTCAAGGTTTCCCGCCAAACCATATCTGATGCCATTAAGCATTTCCACAAGCTTGGTCACAAAGGCGACTGCCCCGGAAGGAAGCGAACTGTCAACACCCTTGCTAACCGTCAGATCATCTGGAAGCGAGTGAAGAGAAATTCGCATGTCTCAGTGAGAAAAATCGCTCATGAGACTGGAATGAACTGTTTGTTTGTGGTTTTACGGCTCAAGGTCTACAGTGGTCATGCTGTGCAGGGACCTACTGTTTTCCGAGGAATCCAAACCCCTTAAGGCCCAGGGAACCAAACCCCAGACTGCAATGAGCAGTGCGATCTTTATGAGACCTTTGAGTAAGTTTTCTTTGTACTGTTGGGAATCTAACCCGGATTAGGAGTGCACTAAGTGAATGCGTTACCACACTGTGCAACCACAGGGCAGACTGGAATGAAGCGTAAATCGATGCGACAAATGGTTAAAACTGAGCTGAGACACAAGCCTTACAAGCTTCAAAAAGTTCAACTCCTCACATTCGAAAACAAGCAAATCCTGCTTCAACGATGGTGACACGCCGAGACACTGGGAACGTACACTCTTCACAGATGAAGTGCTTTTTTGAAGTGTCATTTTGGCAGATGTGAGTCGAGCAAACTCACATCCACCAAAATGACAGGAACTGTTTCAGAGAGGCTCCTGGCACCTCAGCCATCGTCGAACATTGTCAAAAACTGCACTCCATCATGGTCTGTGTTGGAATTCATGCCAGCGGCAAGACACTACTGGTTTTCATGGGAAAGGGAAGTAAACATCAACAAGGACATGTACTACGGCGGAGCGTAAAAAACTTTTATTTTCGAAATTCTTTTCCCACTAGTGCGAAAAAGTTGTGGAACGCTTACAGAAACATACGTACAAAATTTCAAATTAGTCAATAAATATCTTTCAGTTCCACTTTGGGGTCTAAATGTGAAAAATTAATCGAAAATTATATAAATTTTCATATTTCAGTGACTTTTTTAATTTCCGATTTTCTATTCTTGCTAGCACAGAAAAGTTGGAAGAGTATATAAGAAACATAAGTGCAAAAATTTAGAGTAATCAATAAATATCTTCCGGTTCCACTTTGAGGTCTAAATGTGCAAAAGCAGTGAAAAATGATGTAAATTTTCACATTTCAGTGATTCTTTTAATTCCTGATTTTCTCTTCACGTTGGTGTGGAAAAGTTGGAAGAATGTATTAAGAAGAATAAGTGCAAAAATTTATAGTACTTTTTATTGGTGAGAAATGAATTGAAAAATCATACGAAATCAGACCCAGCTGTAGAGGCGATAGCCGGTTATATAGCTGAAAAAGTTAAAACAATTTGGCATGCCGCCTCAATTCCGACAGTTTCTATGGAAAGAATAGTCAAAATGATTAGATTATATAATGACAACAAATGCAAGAGCATGAAGGAGCTGTTGCTAAGAAACAGACAGAAAAGATGAAATCCAAATTACAAATCAGAAGCGCCTGTTTGATATTTGTTCTTGCAAGTGTGCATCCCTCAACGGATGTAAGTAATCACGTGATAGGGAAGCTCCGGACTTGGAAAGACTGTTTCTTGAGGGTCCGAGGACTTAAAAGAAAATTACAATAGACACAGTTGATATGGTGGCAACACAGAAACTTAGTAAACGAACGTACAGGTTTGAAAAGGAACAGGAAAGTTTCAGAAAACGAAAGAAAGGTGAAAATGCAACCACAGCTGCGTGAAGATTTGAATTTATCTCATTCTTCTAATCTTGCTGATGAGCAACAGTTAGTATCTTACTAATAATAAGCCTTCAACTTCATCGCAACCAGAAGTAAATGGTAAAAGTATATCACGAACAACTCACCTTCCAACCCTAGTTAAAGCGTGTAACAGAATGGGAGTGTCCGAAAGAGCTGCGGCAACAGTAGCAAGTGCACTTGTTAAAGACTCAGGAGTTGTGAAACATGATAACATATCCAATGTTATAGATAGGCATAAGAAGGAAAAGAAGTATTGAATGGAACGGAAAGTCCAAATTTTCAATTTCATTGCCACTAATAACTTGAAAGGACTGTATTTTGACGGTCGAAAAGTCAAAACTTTAACTCAGAAAAACATTAAGGGAACACTGAATCAGCAAAGAGCGTTTAAAGAACATGTCACACTAACAGCAGAACCTGACAGCAATTATGTAGGGCACGTGTCACCAATAACTTCTTCTGCTAAAGACATTACTGGAAGGATAACGAAATTTTGCAAAGATTATATTGATTTCACCGTATAGTTAGCATTAGGAGATGATGGGACAGCCGTAAACATGGGAAATAAAGGTGGTATTTTCAACCATATAGAACGATTTTTTAAGAAATCCTTACATTGGTTCATGTTCCAGCTTCGTGATAACGAGCTACGGCTCAGGCGTCTGTCTAATGCAGCATTTGAATGCTTGCTTGCTTGTTTCGGGTTTTACGGCTCAAAGACTACAATGGTCATGCTGCGCCGGGACCTACTGTTTTCCGAGGAATCCGAACCTCTTATGGCCTAGGGAACCAAACCCCGGACTACAGTGAGCAGTGCGATCTTTATGAGATCTCTGAGTAAGCGTTCTTTGCACTGTTGGGAGTCGAACCCGGATTAGCGGCGCACTAGGAGAACGCGTTACCACACTGCGCCACCGCAGGGCCGCATTTGAATGGCGATACAACTGGCCCTAAAACGTATTGTGGCCCAATTGGAAAACAGCTTCTTCATGCTCTTGCATTTACCATTGTATGATCTAATCATTTTGACTATTTTTTTCCATACAAACTATTGGTACTGAGGTGGCCTGCCAAATTGTTTCAACCTTTTCGGCCCCTACAGCTAGATCAAATTTCGTATAATTTTTCAATTCATTTCTCACCAACAAAAAGTACTATAAATTTGCATACTTATGTTTCTTATACATTCTTCCAACTTTTCTGCACTATAGGGAAGCAAAAATCAGAAATTAAAAGAATCACTGAAATGTGAAAATTCACATCATTTTCGGCTATTTTGGTACATTTAAACCCCAAAGTGGAACCAGAAAATATTTATTGCTTACTCTACAATTTTGCACTCATGTTTCTTATACGTTCTTTCAACTTTTCCGTGCTAGAAGGAATAGAAAATCGGAAATTAAAAAAACCACTACAATATATGAAAATTTACATCATTTTCAGTAAATTTTGCATATTTAGACCCCAAAGTGGAACCGGAAGATATTTATTGGTCTGTATGTATGTTTCTGAAAGTATTCCACAACTTTTCCGTGCTAGTGGGAAAACAATTTCGAAAAAGTTTTTTACACTCCGCCCTAGAGTGTACTGACGCTACATTTTGGAGACCATCATACTTCCGTGGGCCTGGAGGCACTTCGGCGAAGCAGAATGAACCTTCCAACAAAACTTGACGTTCACTCATAGAGCTAAAACAATTCAGGAATAGTGTAGGCTCCATTTTCCATGTTTCATCACTTGGCAAGAATGGCTGCCATACTCACCGGATTTAAACCCAATGGATTACAGCGTGTGGACACTTTTGGAGGCCAGGGCTTGTGCTAAGCACAAGGAAAGTTTGGAGTCGCTAAAGCAATCACTGAGCCGGGAGTGGGAATGAATCACACCGGAGTTGCTACGGTCCATCACCAAAAATTTCAACAAGTTTGTATTTTTACGTTCGAGGACTACAATGGTCATGCTGGGCTGGGACCTACTGTTTCCCAAGGAATCCAAACCTCTTGGACCTACTGTTTTCCGAGGAATCCGAACCTCTTAAGGCCCAGGGAACCAAACCCCAGACTACAGTGAGCAGTGCGATATTTATGAGATCTGAGTAAGTGTTCTTGGCACCACTGTGAGTTGACTCAAGTTAACAACACACTAGGCAAACGTGTTACCACACTGTGCCACCACAGCACCATTTCAAGAAATGCCTGGGGCTATGCATCGATGTTGAGGGTGGCCACTTCAAAACTTAATGAGAATGTTGTTACAAAGGTAACATATTATTGCTTTTCATTTATAATTTTTTAAATTTCTTAATATAAATAAAAATATGATAAAAATGTTTGTATTTTTTCTTGCCACCCTGTATGATATAATATGTGAAATTCTTGGTAAAATAACTTACAGCTTTAAGGAACTCCCTAACTGTTGCCAACTCTGTTAACAGTTGTATTTCGCTAGGTCTGGAAATATTGAATGTGGATTCGCGGATCAATTTCTGGATTTCTGGTTTGGTCATGGCTTCCTTCAGCCTCTTCTTTGGATCTGCGGGAATAGCCTTTAGCAACAAAGGTTGCACTACCTTTGAATCGTAAAGCTGAAAACAAATAAAAAATAGATGAAATGAATAAAAGTAAATAAATACAAAAATAATAAAAGTGAATACAAATAAAAAAATACCTAAATATATAATTTTGCTACAGTCAAAAACATTATGACCAATAACCAACGAAAAGAGATATACCTAAACTATGACACCAGTAGACAAAAATGGATATTAACAATAAGTAATCAGGACAGAGATTTTCAATTTATCTGTCAAGGCTCTGCGGGCTACTGCAGGTTCCAATCCGGAGTCAAAGTTTCATAGAAAAGATGTCATCGTTTGCGTTTTATAGCGCAAGGAAAGCTAAGGTCATACTTTACCTGTGGTTTTCCAAAGAACTTGAAACTGACGGCTACACAACCAACCCCACCCCTAAACCATAATCGACAAGAAATCGGCTTGATCCTACAGATCAAAAGAATCGAATCTGGATTAATGGCATGATGCATGAGCGAATGCATTGCCACTATGCAGGTCACTAGATTTTGCAATACTTATGACAGTCTACCCAAATTCAATTTCAAACTTTCCTGACTTTTCCAGGTTTCCAGACCAAATCTTAATCGATTTCCAGTCACTAATTACAGTAAACAACATACAGAATATTAAAATTTGCGTAATACAGTGGTTCCCAACCTAGGGGTCGTGACCTCCTTGAGGTCGCTGCAATTATTTTTATGAGGAATTTTACAGCAAATGCTTCCAATGCAAATTTTTCAACATGGCTACACACATTGCAATATTCTACTAATGGTTTTTAGTTGCTTGCTTTTTGGTTTTACGGCTCAAAGACTACAGTGGTCATGCTGCGCCGGGACCTACTGTTTTCCGAGGAATCCGAACCTCTTAAGGCCTAGGGAACCAAACCCCGGACTACAGTGAGCAGTGCGATCTTTATGAGATCTCTGAGTAAGCGTTCTTTGCACTGCTGGGAGTCGAACCCGGATTAACGGCGCACTAGGCGAACGCGTTACCACACTGCGCCACCGCAGGGCCCTCTAATGGTTTTTAACTTTATATCTATAATATACATTAATATATATAATTAATACAATGTGAATAATTAACATAATACAGTCGAACCTCGACGAACACCAAGAGGAACAGAAATTTGTATGAATAGTAATTT
The DNA here is from genome assembly GCA_006491805.2 of Dysdera silvatica. Taxonomy (NCBI): domain Eukaryota; kingdom Metazoa; phylum Arthropoda; class Arachnida; order Araneae; family Dysderidae; genus Dysdera; species Dysdera silvatica. Next base: position 149,245,170 of record QLNU02014176.1, read on the forward strand.
GTCTCATCCGGAAAGAATAGTACGCTATACAATCTGACGGGACTTCAGTAAACGTGTTCAGCTTAACAAGGTTTGACTGCATATATAATTAATATAATATAATTTTCTATTTAATGTGTTTTCTTTACTCTGTTAAAAATGCTTTTATTATGCAAATGTGGCGGTGGCAGACAGAGGGGGTCACGGATCTTTTGGTTACTATAAAAAGGGGTCGCGGATTACTTGGTTACTATAAAAGTGGGTCGCGGCTTGAAAAAGGTTGAGAACTACTGGCATAATAGAAATAAATTTCAAGACCATTAAATCAAAGCACAAACCCCAAAGTCATAACTCAAGATATAACTCAATTACAGTGAATTTACAAATACAAAAACTGCATTAAAGAGTGTATTTTTTTACACTAAAAACTTGCATTAATTAAATATTTATAACACTTTCATCCAGCCCTTTTTGTATTTATTATAAAAGAGTTTAACTATATAATCGCAAAGCTGATGCTTCATCTTCCATTCCATTTAAAGTGTGTATAACTATATATATATAAAGGAAAGGATATTGGTATTAATCAAAGTTCCTTAGATAATTTAGTTAGAAACACTTTCTTTTTTTTTTTCCAAGTTTTAGTTATATATTTGGCAAACATTTTCTCCTGAGAAATATATAGGCTTAATAATTTTATATAAATTATATTAGTTTTGGTGCAAAATGGTAACTTTTGGAAGAAGTTTAGTCAAAAGTACAAGTTTTTCAAAATTTTCAGTATGCAATGTGGTATGAAAAGCACAGTTCAGGAAAATTATTTTAATAAGCTATTTATTATAACAATGAATTTCAAATTTCCCTGACTTTTACAGTCAGAAAAAACTTCCCTGACTTTTCCAAGTTCTCCATGTTTTCCAAATCCATAAACACTGTTATAAAATATATGTGTCACTTTAAATAAAATGCCTTCCTAACTTCTGTCTGTTTTGTCCCACACCTCTTGCATTTTATATTCTAAATTATTTATTTACACACATTATACTATGATTTGTAGACAACAATTGACAATCATATACGTGTGTGTGTGTGCCCCGAGAAAATGCAAAACATAACCAGTTCAGGGCCCAATCAACAAGCAAGCAAACAGATAAACCTGTAAAATCAAAAGTATCCAACCACCATGCTCCACCACCAATCACACTCCAAATTCTCCAACCAATTTATGTTCCAAATTTTTTTTTTATTTTATTTTCCTCATCTGGAATCAGCATATTCCACAATATCAAATCCCTATATTCAATGCTATTTCTTGCTCTTTACGCATTAATATTTTGGTACACAAAGCCCCATCTCCTCAATCTTGGCCTCCCCCTTCATTGATTCCTTGCCTCATTATTATGTCGCATTAAATTTATTATTGTTTAATCTTTCATACATTTTAATCATTACACTATAATCATTTAACATGCACTGGCATAATACTTGTATTCGCCAATAAACCCCACAAATGCCTATAGTGATTTCGGTACAAAATTAAGAATTTTTCCTGAAGTTTTTCCTTTAATCTAAGATTGTTTGCTCTCACACTACCCAACAAACATTTACAGCATTTACCCCACAAACAGCTACTTGAATTTACATTTCAGTACAAATTTACATTTCAATAAAAATTTACATTTCCATACAAATTTACATTTCAATACAAATTTACATTTCAATATGAATTTACACCACATCTACTGAGTAGATAGTCTTAGCAATGTAAAGCTTAGTAGAATGTAAATAAATTTTAGTATATACAAACATGTGAATGCATAAACATAGAAATAAACTACAAAACAATGACGATTTTATTTTTCCAAATACATTTTGATTGAGTTACATGATTTACTCAGGAAGGGGTTGCAGACGTAAGTCCTTATAGATCTTTCCAAATCATCTTTATTTATGGTAATTATTAAATATATTTTTGCAGTAGTGTATTTTTTAGTCTTGTTTTGAATTGTTCAAGTGCTCTACTATTCCTGATGTCGTCTTCTATATTGTTCCATATCTTTATTCCTGCATAATCGATATTCTCTTGTGATTTGTTCGTTTTACTTCTTTTTGGTATACATATAGGTCTTCATTTCTTGTATTATATTTATATATTAGTTCCTTTTCCCAATTTTATAGTATCTGAAAACTGATGTTCATTTATTCTTTTATATATTAGTATATACGGCTATTTTGAGTTTATAAAAGTTTTGAACTTTCAGTATTTTAAATTTCTTCCTTATATCTGAATTCATTTGAGATGTATTACTACTTCATAATTTTTCAATTGTTTTATTTTGCATTTTATTTATCTTGATCTCGTTGACTTTAATTTTTCCCTACACTGAATTGGCATAAATTAAATGGCTATTAATTAAAGAATAGTATAAATTTTTTTTTATTTCTATTGTTAGTAGTGAGTTTGGTCTATGTATAACACCCGTACCTCTTCGTATTTTTTTCATCACTTCATGAATGTGAGGATTCCAATTTAAGTACTCAGTTACTGTTATGCCTAGAAATTTTGTTGACAATTTTATTTCTAGTTTTGTTTTATCTATGTATAGATTATGATCTCGATTACAAATTCATTTTGTAATATTATTATTGGTTGAATATAAATCAGTCCCTCACGCCATTTATTGAGTCAAGTCAAGTTCTTTCATAATTTCAACTTTCATTACGTTATTAATTACTATAGTGCTTGATATTTGATTTGTTTTATTTACTGTTTTTGTTATTCATCAATTTTATATTATTCTAGTACATTTATAAAGTTTTCATTCATTGTATTGGCCATTTCAATGTCATCTGTTATTTCATTTCCTTCTTTTATAATTTTATTAATTCCATTTTCTTTATCCTTTTTTTCAAGTAGTTCATTTTTAACTTTCCATTTTTATTTATTCACTTATTTATTTATTTTGCATTTTTATCCATTAATCTACCTTTATAACGTTTTTCTTTAGGGAAGGACACAGATATAACAATGGACTTGGAACCAATGAAAATGCTCAGCATATCCAGTCGTTTTCCACGTCCATTTTAGAATTTGTAATTTCAAACTTTGAAAATACGAATAACCAAATATTATTGTACGCATACCACATGCACGGTGTTACCTGTACAGACTAAAAAACACAGCACATGTGGTATGCATACAATAATATTCGGTTTTGAATTCTCTTAACGTTTAATGTACGAAGTATTTATATAACATGAAATTTAATACAATACACTAAAAAATGACATAAAGAAATTGACATTAGTAGCCATTCAAAAGATGAGCTATATGTGGAGGTAGTGAAAATAAAAGTAAATTTTTTGCAGTTTGCTTCATTTTGCAGTTATTACATTCGTTTAATTTTTGCTAAAATACTGAGTTCGCCAAAGACATGATTATCAGTATAATCCACGGCCTCAAAAACATTCAAGGTTTTCTATGGATTCCACGAAAGTGGCATATGAATGTTTTTATATGGTTGTAAAAGCTGTTTTGTGTATGAGAGAGAAGGGGGCAAATGGGGTATTTGCCCTGAGTGGCACATTTTTATGGCGTGGCGAAATGGAATTATTATAAAAATTGAAGTCAATTTGGGGTGGCAAAGTATGTGTTTGCCCTGAGTGGAATTATCTACATTGTGCATTTAAAGAAGCATGCCATTGTTTCTCACTAAATCCTGAGAAGAGTGCAAATCATGCTCTCTAAAATGATTAAGTTATGACACCGCAACGCCCTGCGGTGGCGCAGTGTGGTAACGCGTTCTCCTATTGCGCGGCTAATCCGGGTTCGACTCCCAGCAGTGCAAAAAGAACGCTTACTCAGAGATCTCATAAAGATCGCACTGCTCACTGTAGTCCGGGGTTTGGTTCCCCAGGCCTTAAGAGGTTCGGATTCCTCGGAAAACAGTAGGTCCCGGCGCAGCATGACCACTGTAGTCTTTGAGCCGTAAAACCAAAAAACAAACCAAACGACACCGCAACCTTATACCGAACAAAATCCATGTTATCCTTGCCAAATCGAGAAACTCGCCAGGCTAAAATAATAAAAAATTTAGGCCAATTATATCTAGGCCCAACTGTATTTGGAATAACGAAAGTCATACCTCTCCCCCTAAATCCATATGCAGCAGAACAGGCCTTTTGCCGAGAAACCGCTCCTCTGTTCGGTATGAAAGAAGATCAAATTGTCCAGCAATATCACCAGCCTAAGGGAAAACCACAGACATAAATGAAAATTTTAAAAGAGATGACGTAACACCACGAACAGTTTTAAGGTGAAAAAATATATCGATCTCGATAATCTGATGAATATCAGCTCGACAAATATACAATATTCTGACGAATATCAGCTCAACAAATTCAGTTGGCAAGTAGGAAGTCGTCTTTTCCTACTAAGTTTCCTTATGGAGGAAGGCAAGCAGTGTTCTTGCCTGACGAGAATGGTACGCTGTAGTTTGTCAAACCGTGTACATATATATATGAACGCAAAGTATGCTTCATAATAAAGGCAATTCTGAAAGATAAGCATGTTCAAGTATAAGCACATGTCTGAGAATTACGCTCATATCAATGATATGCACTTCAAGGATAACAGTATTGTTGAAAATGACATATCAACAGGACTCAACAAATCGTGGTGACTCATACATGCCAGAAAAGAATGATACATACCCACCTCAGTGAGAAAACTTGGAAACCTAGTAGGACAAAAGATTTCTTACTTGCCAACTGCAAAAAAATCTGTCGCCAATAACGCTGTACCAATAACAGGTGACCAGATTTTTCCAGCTCTGCATATCAATACGATAAAACTTCAATAGTATTAATACTATCATATGCACATTGTTGATAATACATGTATATTACCAATGTGCACCTTAATTATATGCATTTCAATAATAATAGACGATACAACTCACAGAAAATTAGAATTTTAGGAAACCTGGTGGGGTACGATCCCACGTCTCTTCTTTACAAGAGAAGTGCTTTAACCATTAACGAGGGAAATTCCCAAAGTGGTAATTGCAAAATGGCAAGTGTTGGAAAAGTCTCCCAAGACAGATTTTATGTATAAAATATTCCGCTTGAATGATCCCTTTACAGGGTGGGAGTAGAAGCCAAAACTTGTACCATGGTCTACACACGGTTATGTTAAGCAAAACATCGATCTATATGTATCAAATTTTAGCATTTTTGTTGCTCTATCCAACCAAATTAATTATTTTTTAATAAATCGCCAATTTAAAAAGTTTTAAGTAAAAAACGTGATTTTTGCATTAAAAATGCACCATGTATGCATGTTAAGTTGTATAAATGACCATTTGCAGACCAGATAAGCAATTTTATTGTAAGAGAACATTAAAAATAATGATTTACTTTATGAAAGGGGTAGAAACATAAATGACTTCTGGCAATGTCAATAGTTGATAAAGGCCATTACTTTATGATCAGAAATCCTGTTTTCCGTTCATTCCTAGCAATCCGTAACAAATCATTCTTTGGAGAAACGTCCGTTCAGAGGGAATTCTGGTTCATGATCAAACCATTCAGAGCTGGGCCATGTACCATGCCAGATTAAATGGATTGGTGGGTTTGAAGGCGTCCTTGAAATAGGTTACATTTTAAAAAAAAAAAAGTTTTTCATCGAGAAAAATCTGTACATTCACTGCCGTATACATCTTTTATGTCTGTATTTCAAATATAAATTCTATATGTGTTGTACACAATATGTATAGGACCCTCTACACCTTGAATTGGTTGGTTATATTTTTATGGTGCAAGGACAGCAAAGGTCATTCTTCACCAAACAAGGTGAGACTGTACATATGGTTTTGGAATGAGAAAAATATAATGGTAAAAATGTATTAAAAATACATTCAAATGAAGTGGTGTAATAAAATCCGATGAGATTGGAAAAGCCAATATCAGATAAAAAGATACCTTGAATTACTTCCCCATTCCTGTGAGATTCAAGATAGACAGCATCACCTTTATGGGGGAAACAGACAGACCTGCCCCCCCCAATGTTGGTATTAGGGTTCCATATCCCCCTCCAATTTCAAACAAAATGCCTTCTACTGGTATATAGTTCACCCCACCAATATTTTTATGCCATTGGCGCCCATAGAGAGTACGAAAATATAAGTACAAATATATACTGTATAAAAACATCATAACCAGCTTTCAAATTAAAAATACTTTAATGGTAGGCAAAAGGGGTTTCCTAACATTAAAAATTTTCAATTTAAAGGTAAGACCAAATTCCCAAACTTACGTTTTCCAAAAGAAATTTAGTTCCTTCAATTGGCATATCCACTTTGCCACCAAATCCTAAAACTTCTAAAATAACAATAGCTTCCGGTCTCTGCCAAGGTGAAACGACCGCCAAGCTAGGCCAATTAAAATTCTGTAAAGAGAGAAAAAAAGGACTTGTAACATGTAAAGTTTTACAATTTATACCTAAGGTGTATTTCACATTTTTCCAGACATTGGGAAATTCGCCTGTAAACCCTGAATAACTTTGACATTTATATGTAAATTACACAAAGAATAAACAGTTCAATAAAGATTAAAGTATCCAAAAGATATAATATCATTTTAAAATTTTTCATTTGGCTTTTAAGAAGGAACGTGAGAAAACGACATTTATCTGTCAGGATGGGGCACCCCCCTCATTGGAATATTCAAGTTTGTCGATATCTGAACGATGAACTTTCGCATCGCTGGATTGAACGTGTTGATGAGGATGACCTCGCTTTGTTCCCTTGGCCGCCCAGGTCACCTGAATTAACGCATTGTGACTTCTTCCTTTGGGGGCACATTAAGGACCGTGTATATGTACCCCCACTACCAGAAACATTAGACGAGCTCAAGGAATGGATCAATGCTGCAATAATGACCATTGACAAGATAACAATACAAAATACGATGACGTGTATTGTATAACCCAGGGGACACACAGAACATTTGGAGAGTGTACAGAAAATTTGGTGAGTTTGCGATTATTTTCACACGTCACTCATATTTGTACGTGTAATACTTTTGAATATATAGCGTTTTGATAATGAATTAATCTTTTATAGTAGCCCTGTACAATAGGACCTGTATGTGAGAAGCTTGGGACCAAAAAAGTAAAGCTGCTTTATTTCAACTTTTTTTTGTGTTACACAATAACTGCAGACATAAAAATATGTCTAATTTGACTTCAAAAACCTTAGCATTAATGTACGAATAGGTATGAACGAATAATAGTAATGTACGAATGCAATTTCGTAGAGGAAACAAAAATACAAGTTGACAACATTGAGCTAGAAATTGCTGATTCATATATTTACCTTGGCCAGCTGATTTCAATGGATGGCAACATTATGAAAGAACTCAACAGACGTATTAAACTTGGCTGGAGTGCATTTGGAAGAAACAGTTTTATCCTGAAGGGGAAATTGCCTTTGTGTCTAAAAAGAAAGGTCTTCAACCAGTGTGTATTGCCAGTCCTCTCTTATGGATCAGAGACATGGAGTCTAACTGTTGGAGCAATACGAAAGAGCTGATCAAGTCAGAAAAAATTGACCAATGTGGACTAAACAAGTATGGAAAAGGGATATTTGGCATAGGATAGCATTATGTGAGAAGCAAAGTCACCTTGATCTAGTTAAGGAAAAGGAGTATAACAACATACAATAGTAAGGATCCAAAATCACACAGATGATTTTAGAACTCCTTTGTCATTCACTAACCCCACAAAATTTACATGGAACTAAATATAATAAGTTGTTTTACAAGTATACAATAAAATGTTATACAGAACATTTAAACATACTGTGGAGGACAATATAATTATATGTGGCTGGCGAAAATTTTTCAAAATGGGTAATATGATATAAAGGAACATATGTTAATAATTATTCCTAAAAATAAAATGTATTATTAAAGTTCATAGTAAAATATCTATGTAATAAATACAGTCAATGACGACCAAATCACTGACAAAAACGCTTATTATGAATCCTTCCTACGTATTCTAAAAGAGATCAGAGTTCTCAGAAATCCCCCAGTTTCAAATGCTGAAAAGGTTGTTTCAACATGTTTATCCCAGTAAAAAAGACATCTTCAATTACTTTTTTTTTTCTTTTTAATCGTCATTTTTTTTTCGCTCATTACATCTGGGATCTGTAAAAGTATTGTTTGCTAAAGACGATGAAACTGCATTGTACTGTCACGTTATACCAAACAAAATCTATATTTCCCTAGCTAAACCTTTAAACTCGTTAAATGCAGGCTCATTCTAAGTGGGTCCGACTATGACAACATAAAATGATACTTATGTATTAGCCCATTGACCAAAAAATTGGCTATGATTTTGAAGAACTTGCACCAAAGTTCATTTACATAAATAACTAAACATAACTATTCATTGGCATTATTTCCCCACTATTTTAAAAAAACCAGTTAAATACAATTTTTAACAATCGATGATAATTCTTTAGACCAGCTATGAAAAAACCTTAGTACCATTACTAACATAATTCTGGATCCTTCTAACCACGTTCCTCTTCGAATTGATATTCGTTTGTCGTAACTTTTAACATTACATTTCTATTGCTTGTCTGTTTTTAAATAAATAGACATATCAAGTCCGTTAACCCCTTAACCTTGAAAATACTCCATTGGATTCCCTTCCACAGAAGGTAGATTCCAAATTTTAATCATTTCACGCAAAAAATACCTATGAGAAGAAAAATAAGAGAACTTATAACCAAGGTTATTGTGTTCAAGCATATGAGGGAATGTTTTTTCATTATTGGCTCTGTTTTACGGCATTTGACGATGGTTTTTGATTTGGCGAAAACAATCGATGGGTTAACATGCAAGTACCCATAAAACTTGTGAACGAAAACTTACACTTTGAATGGTATATGCAAACATGGCTGACAAAATGTCACCCAAGAAACTGGAGTGAATCGGTTCACTTGACAAAAATTTTACAGATTCTGGAGCATGGACAACGACGACCTCTTCGACGGCAAAAACACTCGAGGTAGCACCTAAAAAATTTGGAATTAAAATTTAACTACTAAATTTCAATTAATTAAAATTAAGCCTTGAAAACATGTAAATTACTAATTAATAAAATGAAGGGTACTCTTACATATATATAAATATTCTCTGTTTTGTGCTTCAAGAGCAGTTAAGGTCATGCTATTGCAGGACCTACAGTTTTCCGAGTTATACAAGCTCCTGTGACTCAAGGCAGGGGTCTTCAACTATACCTAGTCCAAG
>QLNU02014176.1:149254569-149272752 GCA_006491805.2 Dysdera silvatica
ACAGAAGAGATTTATTCATCGCTTGAAATATAATTTCTAGTTAATTCTAACTCCTTCTGCGATAAATTTTACTTTAACAAAAAAGCACCAGCTTTAGGCAGAAAATCCCTAAAATCTCCGACCATGTTCTTAAAATATATGCACGGCAGCCTAAAAATAAAACTGCATGGTAAATAAAGCATGGAGATTTTGACCCCACTTCCTGTGTACACAAGTGGGGGGGAGGAAATATAAAGAAATTTGAATGAACTGTAAAAGGTAAGAAAAAGTAGATGGAAAATCAACAATCTTTTTCATCTTCCCGTCCGAATTCAGCAAAAACACCATTGCAGAAAAATTAAGCCTTATTATTCTTACTTTAGCACAGATGGAATTTTACTTTGAAGCTTTGAAAATGCAAAAATTAGAAAAAGGCATAAAAAATACGTCTAAATAGGAGTCCACTTACATAAAATAAAATCTCGATAGTGGACACCTATGCAATGGACACTTTTCTAATTCTTGATCCCGCAGTATCTCTCGTACCCTAACCCTCCCGAATAGCAGACACCTCCAAATAGTGGACACATACTTAAGTCGCAAGGTGTGTTATTCAGAGATTTTATTCTACACATTTTACTTGAAATGGCAAGGCAAATATATTGCAAAATGATTTATAATGTGTAAAAAGGGCAAATTTATAATTGTTACATGTAATACTAAATACTATATACAACAAAACACCCATGACCCTCCTGAACAGCGGACACCTCAGCTTAACGGACACTCTCCCAATTCTGGGTCCCGAAGTTTGCTATTCCCAAATCCTCACGATTAGTAGACAGATACTTACGTCCCGAGATGTCGGCTAGTCGAAAGCTTTTCTGTATAACATTTTTATTACATATTAAGAGATATATATCAAATAAAATAAATTTATTTAATAACTATTTAAATAAATATTTATTCAAATAATTATTTAATATATATTAAATTAATAAATATTTATTAATTCAATAACTTCATTTATACAGCTATCGAGAAAAAACTTACAAAACAAAATAAATAGTGCTCGGAACATCATCCCGACTTCAGTTTCACCGTTTGCTTATAAACTCGTGATTGAGAATCGATAACGTATAGTTTTGTTCCGATTTAATCGATATGACTAATTTTTTATTTTAATCGATTATTTATGCAGTTATTGATTGAAAATTCGTAAGTTTTTGGTAAGTTATTATTTTATTCATCCTTATTTGCATTCTATAGGAAAGCTATATTGTTAAAAAATAAAATGGAGGAGTATTTTTCTACAAGGGGTGGGTGCATACACTGATAATAACAAATTGTCATTTATTCATATTTCTATATTTAATTAAAACCTGACAACAGATTTCTTGGAATATAATTAAACTGGTTTTCAAACCTTATGCCCCTCTCCCATGATGGAGGATAGACAGGTGGGACAACTCCCCTTTTCAGTTGTGAAAAAGAATCGGTACAGCAGTGATTCAATAAATGTCAGGTTGATATTTGTACCGATAGCTGGCGCACCCAAATGTGGGCTTAAGAAACGAAACTTTCTGGTTATAACGGTCTATATTTCTGAGTTCTGTTTCGTCTTGTTTAAATTGCTTACTATGTTTTATAATTTTCTCTTTTTAAGATATTTGCTAATGTTTTAAATTTTTTTATTTAAGAATTGTGTTTAAAAAAATAGGAAAAAAATGTTTCTTTCCGAATTGCACTTCAAGTTACAAATCAGTTATTCAATCTATATCTAAATTTAAGGTTCCCAGAGACGAAAAAATGACCGTAAAATGGAGGAAGTCAATCCCTCGTAAAGATCGTATACTTACGCAAAAAGACCATGTGCGTGAAAAACACTTTTTGAAAGATGCAGTTATTAAAAATGGACTATTTGTTTTGATTCGTTTCGTCAAATCTTTTATGATTATGAAATTGAACTTTCAGCAGAAAGGAATGCAAAAGAAAACGAACAGGCAGCAAAAGACACCGTCTAAACGAGCAAACAAAGAGCACTGGGCACGTAGACAAACAGAGCAATACGTTTTTTATTTTAGATTCTGAAATTGCGATTTGATTTTTGTCAAAATATTTTATTTATCGTGTTTCCGAAACGAGTGAAACTGAAACCGCTTTACAAGTACCGTTTACTACCGCGTTGTCCAAATACAACTGTAAGTTCAGTTGATAGGCTATTTTTTAACATTCCCAAGGTATAGAATTAAACAAAAAACTTGTACGAACTCAATGAAACGGGGCGAGAAGAAAAAATGAAGTGACTCTTACATAGGCGTAATATAGGGGAGCAAGGGACCTTGCCCCCCCCCCATACAACTTTCCATTTTATGCTATATTTAACTCTCAAGTTACGCCCATGGAATCTTTGTTGTTGCGAAAATCATTTTTTGTTAAGGAAATATTTACTTTTGTTTACTTATTTAGATTAAGTATGTTAAGTATTACTTATTTTATCCAGTTAAAAATAAACTATAAATATCCCTTAACACTATTTCAAAATTTCAAAAAAAATTATTCAATTTGGTAAAAGGAATTGAATAATAAAAATAAAACTTATACTTATGCTTGCGTTTCAGAATGTGTTTGAAACATGGAATAAAACCTTAAAAACGTTCCTTAATTTTATATTAAACCAAGTATTGCTACAAGAAATGGCACTTTAATTTATAGTCATTTCTTTTTACAATATCTATTGCATAAATATGAAAATGTTAACATTAATAATCTGTTATAGTAATAGCTGTCATTTCTTGTTGCACTTTCGGCTATATTTTTGTGGTGTAATGAAGGGTGCACATATGAGGGGTGTAACGAAGGGTGTGCATATGAGGGGTGTAACGAAGGGTGCGCATATGAGGGGTGTCTTAAAGTCTAAGTCCCAACCACAGTTTATTGTGTGGTCCTCCGCCAGTTGCTTTTTTATGGAGCGTAATTCTAGAATTTTTGTTCCCCGGACATTATCAAAATTTCCAGGGCTACAGTGCCGTCCCCACCTTCGCTCTTAAGATGATGTTGGTACACATTGAGTATTTTTCATGACCGTTAAAAAAATTGAATAATAAAATAATATCTTTTTTATTATAGAACCATTTTTAAATAAATGTGATCCTCAAATTTGTTTGTTTGGATTTTTATGGCGCAAGAGCATCTGAGCTATACTACGCCAAATCCTCAAATTTAAGCTTAAATAAAACAACATACATGGTTAGTGGTCAGTATATCTTCTGGCTCTCGCCCAGAAAGCCTAAGTTCGATTCCCACGTGTGGAAAGTGGGATTTTTATTTCCAACCTATATTTGTGCCAATTTTTGTAAAAAAAATTATTATTACTTACATCATTTTGTTCTAATTTTAAAACGAATACTGTAGGATTTATATTTTTTTAGCGAAATTTGGAACTAGTTAAAATTGTAGTTAGCAGTGCCTGATTTAACAGAGGCACGTGAGCAAGATGCCCCAGGCCCCCTGTTCAGAGGGGCCCCTTAAATCCTAAATTTAGTCCAGTTACATTCCTAAAAATTTTAATATTTTATGGGCAGTCCAGAGACTTTTCAGGGTATTAAAAAAATCCTCTTTTCTGGCTACTTTCCCTTAAGACCAGGAAAGCATACCTAGATAATACGTTATATCTACCATAGTCTTATAAATAAAATTCATCCATTCATATATATATATATATTTATATATATAATAATAATAAGCATAGTAATCAGAAATCTGTCGTGGGTGCAAGAGGGGTGGATGGCCCTTCATGACTGTCTGCCCCGGGCCCCAGAATTTCTCAGTCCAGCCGTGGTAGTTAATTAAATTAAACATTAATTAATTTTAAGCCGCATGAGCTCAAAATAATTTTAGTCTGAGAAGGACTTTCGGAAAGTGCTCGTTTTTAAGTTAACGATAATGCTGCCATCTAGTATCAGCAATGTGAAATGGAAATCAAAAATAATTGTCTTGCTTTCCTAAATAGAAATTCACCGCACGCCAATGGCACACATATATCTTTTTGTTGTTATTTAAATTCAACGCCGCTGCGTGCGGTTGTGTATCACACATACCTCTCAGCTTTAACTTCTCGTATTTCTACTCCTATGAAATTCCGATTTGTTCCCAAAAAAAGAAAGCATGGAAATTGCATCTATCTTAGGTAGGTAATCTAACTGGTTTTTGACAAATCCCGGCAAAATCGACACCGTAAACGAAATGTATGATAAAATGAACGAAAAATGAAGATTATAAAAAAAACCAGATAGGTATGAAATTTAGTTAAAAAACAAGAAAAGGTGTTAAAATAAGAACGAAAAAAAAGCTAGCTAACACAGGTTTGTTTATTATAGACTCATTGATCTATTATAGCAGCACCCTTAGGGCCACTTTCAGTCCATGAATCGTAAGGATTTCCTGCCTTATATGTAATATAAGGAGAAAGTGGGGTTCCACTGGTTGATTGATTGATTGTTTGGCTTTTTTATGGCGCAAGAGCATCTGGGCTATACTGCGCCAATCAATGTTCCACTGGTACGTCCTGGAAACGTAACGGACGTGATTAGCTTTAAAAAAAATCGATTATGCGTAAAAAAAATTTAAAAAATCGATTATGCGTTCAGGCTAACGTGTGCCTCTTCTTACTACAACTTTGTTTCGGCCAGGATCATTAGTAACATTGGTCTCGTCGTAGCAAGGGCGGATACAGGGGGAAGGTCACAGGGGTCATGACCCCCAAATATATTTTTTCACTGTAAAAAATTCCAACTTTCATGATAAATGAAGGGTGTTATTCCAAGACCATGGCAAATTCTGTCCTTAACCCCTCAAAATGAAAATTTGTGTCGACCCCTGGGTCATAGTTTATTATTATGGTCGGGTCTACTTGCTTAACCGTCAATGTGAGCTCATCAAAATAGCTGTTATAATTTTTTCATTAATAGACGCTCTGCTCCTTTTAACATTCTGGCACAATCTATCAGGAAGAATCTCACTGCGTCTCTTTATATATCATTCAATAAAATCTACTCCAGGCACATTTCCTTTGAATCTTGGTTCAGTTTGTTTACTTCGATCAAGAAATCTTTTGACGATTATCCTAATATCCAAGATCGTTAGTGGAAATCCCTAATCTCCAGCCCATCGCACGCATTCGGATAATTTTTTCTGATCTTCAATATCTAAGACAAAAGGCCTTCCAACCTTATTTCTTCTTCTATTTACTGCTGAAGTAAACGCAGACCTTGAAATCCCAAACTTTTCAGCGGCCTTCCGTAATGATAAGCCATTTGCATCAACGTAGAGTTTTCAAAATTATTGGGAGGGACAAACCACATATTATGTACATTTATACATTACAGTATATGTAAAATTGCAATTTATTTCAAATTATTGGGGGGAGGGGCTTGGGCCCCGTGGGCGGGGGTTAAATTGAACGGGAGCTCACCGGGGCCCGGCTCCGGTACTTCTTCATTTTTGGCGATTATTTAAATATTAGCCGGAGCCCCTAAATAGACGCTGTCATGAAAAAGTAATAAATTTGTGATTAAAGTCATGCATTTTGTTGTCCAGAAAAATGGACATAAACAATTGATATGATTTATCGATTCTTTTGCAGCCATTCAATTTTTTAATCGATTTATCATAATATTAGGGCTCCTGCATTTTTTTTGTTAGAAATTAAGCCCTGCCCACGGGCCTATATAACTCTACATCTATCGCTATTTCCCACTTCTTCTACTGCTTGTTTTACCTGATCTTCTGTATAATCTTTATACGTTCGAGGTCCAATAGGCCTTTGGTACTTTCGAGGTCCAATAGGCCTTTGGTACTTTCGAGGTCCAATAGGCCTTTGGTACTTTCGAGGCCCAATAGGCCTTTGGTACTTTCGAGGCCCAATAGGCCTTTGGTACTTTCGAGGTCCAATAGGCCTTTGGTACTTTCGAGGCATTTCCCCTAAAAAAAGAGAAAAAGACTTGTATGTTTCTAATTTCATGTAATATGATGCTGTTCGTACAGGGTAACAAAAGCCACTCCTGTTCGGTGGCATTTGTTACCCCGTACGGGAAACAACAATGAATTTAAAAATATTGAAAAAAACAAAACAAAATGGAAATATAATCTAAGAAGTATAACAACCGTAAGAGTATTGTTTGAGGTTATGTTTAAAAATGATTTTAGTGAATTTAACTTAAAAATGTGATTTTGGTGATTAAATTTATGGACTGTATAAATTTATGACGAAATTATCCTAAATATAAATAAAGGTTTATAAACTTAATTTTAAAACATACACACTATTAAAATATGTGGCCCAAAGCTTCGTCAAAATATGGAATTGATGGCATGAAAGTTAACAATCAAACTCAAAACAGTGTTGCCAGAATCAGTGTCCGAAATTTACCCAGCATAATGGCTTTATTTATCCCAACAGCTTAAGTAACCCTAGGGACTTAAGTACCCTGGATGACGGTACTTCTAGGTATGTAAATGTGCCATTTAAATGAATTAAACACTCAAAATGCATATAACAACGTTTTCTGCTAATCATTGACACTTCGCTATGTCA
Organism: Dysdera silvatica; assembly: GCA_006491805.2. Classification (NCBI taxonomy): domain Eukaryota; kingdom Metazoa; phylum Arthropoda; class Arachnida; order Araneae; family Dysderidae; genus Dysdera; species Dysdera silvatica. The sequence goes on from QLNU02014176.1 coordinate 149,261,144, forward strand.
TTGGCATACGCGGAAAGTTCGTAAGGGAGGAGGAGGCGGGGCTATAGGCTCAATGGGGTTACAGAGCTACAACTCACATATTCCTATGTTAAATATACAAAATTTCATTGGGCGTAAAACTCCCATCAATACCCCCTGCGTACGCCAATGCGCTATGTAATGACCAGATGACGTAAATTTATGCGTAAGTAAAAACTTAAGGTTGTATATAAATTCGTTTTACTCTATTTCATTTGAAGGGAAAACTTTATTTCCATCCGCAGTATATGTCGCCATCTATTGATAATAATTGGAACTATACTATTTTCATCTCGGTTTCCTGTAATTTAGCTCATTTATTAGAATCACTTAAAATATCTAATTATATACTTGTTGTATTTCTGTATTTTGAATACAATACACCTTTGAAGCAATTGAGTAATTAGCAAAAATTTCTAAAAAAGAAGCAGAAAAAAAAAAGAGTTTGGCTTAAGAAAAGGGTCAACGGTGCCAGATACATGTATACAGTGTCAGATTAAGGTTTCGTGGCGCCATTGGCGTACGCAGTGGGGGTTTTCATTGCAATAGGGTTGTAGCCCCATTGCAATGAAATTATGTATATTTAACATAGGAATATGCGAGTTGTAGCTCTGTAAACCACCCTCTCCCATTGAGCTTATTGTCAGAATAGCTGGTACCGGAACCGTTGTATAAAAACAACTAGTACAGTTACCGTCCTAGTAGCAGATATCGGGAGAGCACGCATTGGTAACGGAAATGCTGAACCTTCAATACTAATGTAAAATACAGTTATTTTCACTGGAATACTGATGTGTCATTAATCCAAAGATTAGTCTTAAGGCCACGAGCGTCCAAATGTAACATGGTATTAGAAGTGGAAGCGATGGAATAAGATCACTCTTCGCAAACCAAAACCTAACAGAACTCTTTGGTTCTCTAAAGAAAACGTGGGACCTACGCAACGAGTTTCTTATAGCGGATAAAGAAATGGATGTGTTCAAAGCACCTGGAGAACTGAAGTTCTCGACCGGCAACGTGAAAGAGTGCTGGAAAAGATAGAGGCAACAACTGGAGAACTATCTACTAGCAACTGAAAAAGATGATCGAAAGACAAAATAAAAATCGCCATATTGTTTAACCTAATTGGAAATGAAGGACTGGAAAATTTTATCACCTTCAAGTTTGAGATCCCAACCGATCGCGGTAAATACCAGGAAGTGTTGGACAAATTCGAACGATACTGTTTACCAAGACAGAACATGGTATTCGAAAGACACAATTTTTTTTCGGTCGTCCAGCAAGAAGGACAAAGTATTGACAACTACATAACCCAGTTGAAGAAGCTAGCCTCAACATACGAATTTAATGACCAAGAAAATGGGCTAATTCGGGATAGAATCGTCCTTGGAATATGCGACTGTGGATTGAAAGAAAGGCTGTTGCGTGAGCAAGCGTTATGCATGGAAAAAGCTGCGGATATCGTAAGAGAGCGGCAGAAGCAAGCAAGATGCAGATCAACTTGATGAGGAAGACGGCAGCTACATACGCCGAAAATGAAAACTGTGTTTATGCTATAAAACGTAAGGACACAAGGATTCATTCAACGGATTTTGACTGTAAGAAACGGGGAAGAAGACATGGACCAAGGGCGTGCCCGGCATACGGTAAAATGTGTATAAAGTGTAGTAAACAAAAGAACCATTTCGCAGTGGGATGTCCTCAACGAGACAAACAGATTCATCGAATGCAACAATTCACAAAGGAACCAGGAATATTCATTGACATGGTAAGTGATGATTCTTGGTCCAAAATAATAACAATAAGCATTTATAATCGAAACTTGAATGTTGACTTTAAATTAGACACAGGAGTGGAAGCTGATACTTTATCAGTATTCATATTAAAGAATGTAAATTTGATCGTAAAATTGAAAGCAACTAGTGTAACCTTAGTGTCGTATGGTAACCATAAGATAAGGCCAAAAGGTACTGTTGTATTAGAATGTTCTACAGAAAAGCAGAAAAATATTCCGCTAGAATTTTATGTAGTTGACGTAGAATCAAAAGCAATATTAGGATTAGATGAGTGTTCGAAAGTACAATTAATTAAAAGAATTGACGAAATTAAACGTGGAAGTAAAAACGAAATTATAGATAAATATGAAGAGGTGTTTAAAGGCGCAGGAGGTTTTCCGGATGAGCCGCATCGAGTAGTGTTAAAAGATAAGGCTATACCTGTGGTTCACCCACCTAGACGTGTACCACAGGCATTACAATCAAGATTGAAGGAAACGTTAGAAAACCTAGAAAAGGATGGAATAGTATCTAAGATTAATAATAAACCAACAGACTGGATATAGAGTCTTGTAATAATACAAAAACCAAATGGGAAATTACGTTTATGTCTAGATTCCAGAGATTTAAATAAAGTAATAAAAAGGAAACATTATTTAATTCCTTCAGCGGAATATAATATAAGTAGATTGGAAGGTAAACAAGTATTCCCGGTGCTGGATCTAAAAGATGGGTTTTGACATGTACCATTAGATGAACCTAGTACTGAAATATGTATTTTTAACACTCTTTTTGATAGATACAAATTTAATAAAATGCCTTTTGGCATAGTCTCTGACCCAGAAGTATTTCAGAAAAGGAATCAGAAACTGTTTGGAGACATACAGGGTGTAGAAATTTATTTTGATGGCATTATTATCTCAGGATCTACGGAGACAGAACATGATAAAACGGTGTTTAATGTCCTTGAAAGAGCAAAGAAACTAAACGTTAAATTTAATTCCGATAAATTTCAATTCAGGGTACCGGAAGTAAAATACATGGGCCAAATAATATCTAGATCAGGTTTAAAAAGCTGACACTGGTCATGTAAAGGGAATTGTTGCTATGCCAACCCCCAAATCCAAAACTGAAGTAAGGAGACGACTAGGAATGGTAAATTTTTTGTCAAAATTTATGGCAAAGATTTCGGCAGTTACGGCCCCCCTTAAGAGAAATTACCAAACAAAATGTAGAATTTGAGTGGAATAAGGAAGCAGAGCATGCTTTTATAAAAATAAAAAAAACCTCCTGTACTTATAGTGTTCTCAGGATCTGAGGAAATAGCAATACAATGTGACAGCTCTAAAGATGGCCTGGGTGCATGCCTGGTTCAGAAAGGCCAGCCTGTGTCTTTTATATCAAGGAATTAGAGAACAGAGAGTGAGAAAAACTATGCTCAAACAGAAAAAGAGCTACTGGCCATAGTTTTCTCATTCCAAAAATATCACTACTCGTGTATGGTAGGGAAACTATAATATAGAGTGACCATAGGCCCTTAATGGCAATTGTGTAGAAGCCAATGCGTAAATTCTCAGCTAGAATGTTACTTAAATTATTAAAGTATGACTTTGAAATAGAGTATATGCCAGGAAGCCAAATGTATTTAGCTGACAAGCTGTCAAGGGCATTTGCAGAGAATGAACCGATTGATGATGATCCTGAAATGCCTAATGTGGTACATAGCATTACGAAATACTTGCCTATGAGCAAGCACAGGAAAGCTCAATTTAGGAAAGAGACTAAACCTGATCCAGAAGTAAGTCAAATCCTCAAAGAAGGATGGCCTAAATCACATAAAGCAATGCCAAGCAATATAAAATTATACTACAAGCTGATCAATGATCTTCATACTATGAAGATCTAGTGTTTCTTAACGACAAAATAGTAATTCCTACCACATTACGGAAAGACATGTTAAAATTAATTCATGAGGCATACTTTGGCATGGAGAAGTGTAAAAAGAGAGCAAGAGAAATAATGTATTGGCCAGGGATGAACTCAGATGTAGAAAAATTTGTTTCTCAATGTGAAATATGTCAGAAATTCAAGAGAGCAAACATAACCTTTAAAACCTCATGAGGCCCCAAACAGACCATTTGAAAAGTTTGGCACTGACATAATGGGATTTGGAAACATTAGCTACCTTGTGGTGATAGACTACTACATTAAATGGTTCGAAGTGTCCGAAATCCGTAACAAATCAGCCCATGAAGTTATGAATAAGCTGAAAAATATATTCGCGAAATTTGGTGTTCTAAACATAGTAGTATCAGATAATATTCCATTCAACAACTACGTATATAAGCAATTTGCTAATGAATGGGATTTTAACTACTGTTTCATTGGTCCTCACTACTCCGAAAGTAATGGCATGGTTGAGAGAGGTGCAGGTATTTCCAAGAATTTGTTTAAGAAGGCTAAAGAAGATAATCAGGACTTCCATGTAGAACTCATGGAATATAGAAACACCCTAATATCAGGACTGGATTTATCTCCAGCTCAAATGATGTTCAATCGCAGGTTAAAGGCAAAACTGTCTATAACCAATAAACTACTTAATCCAAAATTTTTCAATAACATTCGAGAGAAATTAATATCAAGGCCAAGAAAAGCAAAGATTTTAATATGGAAAAACAGCTCATGTGTTACCAGAGCTGCACTCTGGAGATAATATGGGTATAAGAGACTACACAAATAAAACATGAAAATCAGACCAGGTTATCTGCCAAGACAGGTCAATTCCCAGGTCATATTTAGTGAAAAATAAGTCTTGGAGAATTTTAAGAAGAAATAGGGGGCATCTTAGGAAATCAAATATCCCTTTCACAGAACAATCAAACCCTAATAAGGAGTGTAGAAACGCAGATGACCCTAGAAAGCCAGAAAATGACAGCAACATGTCAAGTGACAGACAAACGAGAAGTGGGCGGGTCAGCAGGAAACCAGCAGGTGTAAAATAATTAGTATAGTTATGTAGTATGAGTATTAGTAGTATGCGTAAAATAAGTAGTAAAACTGAAATATTAGTGCTTGTACATGGATGTTATACTAACATCTATATTTGTAAATATGAAGTGAATATCAATGTCTGGAGGTGATTGTGATAGTCCGGTAATACTCTGATGATTATGTATATATCGATTTATTATAATACTTGCAGATGTAGGGGTAACCAACATAAAAAAGGAGGATGTCAGAATAGCTGATACCGGAACCGTTGTATAAAAACAACTAGTACAGTTACCGTCCTAGTAGCAAATAGCGGGAGAGCACTCATTGGTAACGGAAATGCTGAACCTTCAATACTAATGTAAAATAAAGTTATTTTCAGTGGAATATTGACGTGTCATTAATCCAAAGCTTAGTCTTAAGGCCACGAACCATCCAAATGTAACACTTATACCACCCCCAACCCCTTACGAACTTTCTGCGTATGCCTATGGCTCTAAGCTCCTAATACATATATTTATCTTATCAATATATTATTATCTCTGATACATATATTTTTTAAATATTAGCTGCAATATATTAGTCCCGTGCTTCTCAAACTTCTTACCTTGAGCTTCCGTTTTTACACCTACATGCTTGGCGCATAGCCCAGATGCTCTTGCGCTTCAAACAAACAAACAAACACCTACATGCGGACACGCAGCGCGCTCACCCGTCACACCTTCGCTGAATAAATATATTTGTTTGCTTACTGTACGTTTTATACAGTGAAAACCGGTATAATGACCCCTAAGGACGCAAAAATTCGGTCGTTATAAACGATATACCTTTAAAACCATAGTATAGTAACACACTTTAGGATTTTATAAATAATTTTAATGATAAATAGTATTAAACTTTTGGTTTAAAAAATTAAATAAAAATATATTTAATTATAATGAATTCGATTACGGTACATATTAAACTATATTTTTAACCACACTAAATGCATATTTCTTAGTTTCCGAAATTAAAAAATTGTAAAAAACACTATGTAAAATATATAATATGGAAAACAAATGTATTAAAAATATTTATTATATTATACCAATGGCTTCAGAACAGTGCCGGGGTTTAAAATATTATGATCCCTAGGCTGAGAAAATAGAATTGACCCCTGAAGAACGCTACCCCCGTAATATTCAATTAATAAATCACGTGTTTTTTTAAGTTCATTATCTTCAATATTCAGGTTTAACAGTAATAAAAATTTCTCGGACATTTGTAAATAAACAAGATTAAAATAACGCTTAAATTTTAATAAGCAACCTTCAATTTTGATAACTAACCCACATGGTTCCGATTTATGACTGTCAAGTCACGTCGTTATATACAATGTCGTTATAATTGATATATTTAGTATGGAGTAGAATAGGACACCAAACTTCTTGTAAAAACTTTGGCGCAGTATAGCCCAGATGCTCTTGCGCCATAAAAAAGCCAAACAAACAATCAATCTTGTAAAAATTCCGTCGTTATATGCGGTTGGTCGTTATAACCGGCGTCGTTATAAACGATTTTCACTGTATATGCGTATTTTAGCACTTTATTTATATGAAAATGAATACATAGTTCAAATTAGAACAGTTTTATTTAAATAAATTCAATATCTAATTCAACACAAAGTAATATTTTCGCTCATATAAATATATCAGCACTTTTTTTTATTAAAAAAGCACAGATTGTCCTCCTTGTATTTCACGAAGTCACCATCATCCACATTTATAGAACACTATCCGCCCTTAGGGGAAGTATCCGCAGTACACTGCCAACACATAATGATAATAATTATGTTTATTAAGTTAAAAATAAAAATATCGCATTTAAATGAATTGCTCTCTACAATTACCCTTTTTTTAATTTACTAATTTAGTTCAATTTTCTCGCGTGAAAAACCAGTTACGCCAAGACGCCCTTCCCTCTACTGCAATGGAACAACCCGTCTGCTACTTCAGCTGAAGTGACCTGGCCGCCAATTTCCGCGAACGAACTATACTTAGAAATCCATCACTAATACAGCTACTTGAATTTCAGTATGATAAAACGATACGTGAAATGTATGGAAGAATAAGCACCAAGAGAAACACGCGCTCTAAAGTATAAAACTTTACAAGATGGCGCTTAATTTCGTTGACAAACGAATCTGATCATAATTTGTACACATGAAAAGTAATTCAACAATTTATTAAAGTCCTTACGATGACATATTCTCACAAATATTCTATGAAAACTTTATTCAAATCGGCCGCCTCATTCTTGAACTACGGTCTGCAACCTTCTTCGTCAGAATTAAGCACCATGTCCATCGGCATTTTACACCATGCGTCGCGAAGGTCTTCTTCATAGAGTCAATGCTACGGTGTTGGATAGCATTGACCTTTGCCTCTAAAAGTCCCCATATGGTGTTATCCAGCGGTTTCAAATCAGACGACCAGGAAGGGTTTTCTTCTGATGAAGAAATGAAATCAGGGGTGTTCAATGTCCGCACAACTCTTGAGTGATTTTTGCCCCATGGGCTGGTGAAGAGTCTTGCTGGAAAAACCATCGCCCCTGTTCGAAGATACGTTGAGCCCCTCTTTCAGATGGCCCTCAAGAATTTTGTCCCGATAGTAAGCAGCATTAATTTTTACTCCGGGTTCCACAAAAACGAGAGGAAGGGTTCCCAGAGAGGAGATGACTCCCCAAACCATCACAGACTCAGGCTTCTGAAAGCGTTGAACAATTCTTACATTCTGAGGAATATCTGCGAGACTTGATACGTAAACCCTGTCATTTTGAGCGTTTATGCATCCCTGGATAATGACAGTGGCGGATTAAGCGGCTGGCGGCCGCCAGAGGCCTCGAGCGCGAGAGATTCCTAGTTAAAAACTACCACAACACAAAAAGCGAAAGATGCAATATTTAATATTATTCACGTATTCTACGTATATAAGTACAGAACGTTCTTTTATTAAATTAAGGCTAATTAAAAATCATAATCATTCAAAAATGAGTGCAGAACGATTAAATGCTACTGCCATAACTGTAGTTTCGCCATGTACAATTAAACAAGAGGAATGAGAATTAAATGAAATTAAATTATAATGTCAGAAACCCGGCTCCATAATTTTTCTTCTAAAAAGCTGAGGAGAAGAATGACTTTGATTTGACCTCCAAGCACGAGCCTTGGTGCTTATCCCGTCTATATATGTGCGTTTGTTTGTTTGTGTGTGTATACTTGAGTGCGAGAATGCTGAAAGGTAATTGGACGAGAAGAAAAAAACGTCGTTATTTAAACAATATTTCCGCGCGAAAATCGGAGCATTTGAATAAATCTTCGAGGGCGAGAGGATGTTTATGTACTGCTCCGATTGTATTAATTTTTCTGAAATTTCCTTTGAAATATTATGATTAGTATTTTAAAGAAATAATCCTTATTATAGAATAAATAAACTTAAAAAGGGAAGAAAATTTTTGCGTATTACTGGACACATTATCTATGGGATTATTGGTGCATCATTATTATTGAAATATTTATCGCTTGTATATACATGCCAGGACGTAAAAAGTCCAATAGACTCCTAAATATTGTTTATCCTATTTTTGCAAAAGTTATGAAGGATAATAATTATATAAATTAAAGAAGGAAAAAAATTGATATTTGGAAGCGTGATACACGTATAATATCTCAATTGATATTAAAAAAAAATGATATCATAAATGATAAAGGAAGAATATTTACAAAGAATATTAATATATGTTGTTATGAAAGGAGAAATAATAAGAGTGTAAGAAGATGATAAATAAATAATCAGAAGTGTCGATAAATAAATAGCCAGAAATGCTATTGAATAATAGTTCGAAGTGTATAAAAACAGTGGAACTTTTCCTAATGTAGAGATTATTTCGAAAATATTTTTAACAATACTGATACTAAATGCATCAGGTGAAAGATATTTTTCAGATTTAAAACGAGTTAAAAACTATTTAACGATGTCAGGTACCGCTTTTCAAAAAAAATTGTTTTTGAATATATGCTTTCCATTTTTTCTATAACAATTACAGCATAATATATAAACAAAATTTTTTTTTGTTAATTTGTTTGTTTCTTTTAATTCAACATGTGTGAAGAAACTCGAAAAACCAATAACCAGTATTTTTTTTTATCTAACTCAAGATATTATTTGGCTTTTGGCAAAATAAAAATACATTCCTATAAATAAGGATATGGAGAAAAGATTATCTTCAGAAAATTTTGGTGAGTTGTTTAGAAAAAATATGGAAAATATAAAAATTTCAAAATTGGCATTTTTCGAACTTGTGCTCTGTAACCGTTGTTACTAAAATTCATATCACAGGTTGTAATATATATATGTAAATTCTGCGAAGAAAAATTAAAGAAAACTATATCAACAACACACCTTGAAAAATACTAATGTTCATCTTAAACGGTTTTGAAGATATATGTAATTGAAATCGTAACATTTCAGAAAACTTCAATTTGAAAAAAACGCATTTAAAGTTTGTCGAGTACAACATACACTCATGCTGGGCCGACCTGGGGCCGACTGCGGCTATTAAAGGGCCCCGGCCCAATTTTCATTGTGGGCTCCCCTGACAAGCCTATAAAAAATTGGATATAAATCTGAAAAATGTACGCACCCCACTATTCGGCGTAAAATATAATATAAAAATATATAATAATATAAAATATAATAAAGTATGGGTAAAGATATGCTTTTTATCCCACTTTCACACCGACGTCGGATGTCAAGAGTTAACTTGCATAGCTGAAGTTATAAAAGTTTTGGTAAAAGTAGAAGATAGTGTGTGGCATTGACGTGGCAATTTCGTGTTTCTGGAAACACTGCGACTGACACCTATGGCATTTCGTGATCATTTGAAAAAGTACAATGCTATGGTTTTATCAAGATGTAAATAGACCTAAGATAAAATTGGTTACGAAAAAATTTGCAATAAAATAAGACATCATAAAAACATAATCTCCAAAATTTTAAAGCCATTTTATGATAAAAAGTAGCCAAATTACAACACAGTTAAGTTGTGAAATTGCAAAACAAGCAACAATGAAAAAGAGCTAAGTTTAGTTATTCTCAAAGCTGCGGTTATAATTACTACAATTATGGATACTAGCTATGATTTCGCTAGATTCATTTCGGATAGTAAATCCGAAGAAGGAAGAAAAATTATTTTTTTTTTTTTTAAACATTAATTTATTATTTTATCACGTTAAATAAAATTTTCAAATAAATTCTTTTGGGGCCCGACCGCGGGCCCTGAGAGCCCGCACCAAAACCCCCTTTTTTTTGTTGTTGTTGTTTTGGGGCTTGGGTCTAAGGGCCTCGAAATTTTTACCACCAGGGGCCTCTAAAAAGCTTAATCCGTCTCTAGATAAGGACTATTTTCTCACCAGAAAAGGTGATGTTTTCCCACATCTTCATTAGCGTACCGCTTAACACGTTAAACGCCACGCCGGTTTTACGTGCCGTTCCATTCACGCCACTGTTAACCGTCAAGCAGGACACTCCGGGCCGTCGGGACCGGCGTGGCGTTTAACGTGTTAAGCTACGCCTTCGATCTTTTGAGTCTAGACCTACGTTGCTTCATCATCAAATCGTGAATGTTACGCCGTTTGAAAGGTCTTCGCCCCAGATCATCCTTCATAAAATTTAGCTCAAATAATATGCAAATATGCACGAAATTATTGCAAACTATGCATGGAAATATGCAAAAATATGCAAGTGCATAGAAATCTGGACCCTATTCATAAGAGATGTTTCGAAATGAATAAAATGACAATTTGCAAACATCTGCACTGTTTCAACAGTGCAAATGTTCTTGAAATTATTGCGCAATATGTACTGAAATGCATAAAAATATCCCTTCGTTACGGCCCTGATTATGATTATGCACAGAATTAATACAAAATACACATCAAAATGTATGAAATATTTACGAAGGTATGTTTGAAAATACGGCATCGTAAGCGTTGGCTTGGCCCGAAGGACTCCGGAAGGGTGAAATCTACTGCAATGACCTTCCCTTGCCCATATACCTGCCGGCGCCTATGACTGGGCTCGAAAATATCACACTTGGTCTCACTCTAGAATGTTGATTGATAGATTGCCGGCTTTTTTATGGCGCAAGAGCATCTGGGCTATACTGCGCCAAACATGGTAAAATCAAAGACTGTAGTAAAAGCCTGTAGAATGTATTACGCATATTGAGGAATATCACCACAAAATGTGAAGACGCAAAAAAAGGTATTTTTTTTTCTAATTTTAATATTATCTAATTACATCATTTACAACATAAACGTATTTTGTAGCATTCTTTTCATTTTTATTTACAAAATTTAAAAAAACAAACAAACATCGAATTAATCTAATTGGTTGAATTACAAGCGGATTAGAAAAATACACACTTTTTGAAAATTTTATGAAAAATTTACAGAAATATGCCAAATTATGCAAAAATATTCAAAATATGCGCGTAAAGGCGAAATATGCAGAAATATGCAAAAGCATGCAAGTCCATAGAAATCTGAGCCTTCGTGACCATCCAGAATTTCGGCGAACTCAAGTTTTCAAAGTTCGATTTGACGTGGCGTCCGAACGATGGGTGGTCGACCAGTGCAGGGTTTGTCGGAGACACTGCCAGTCTCCCTCTGTCGTTCAATAGTTTTGGATATCAACTGACAAGAAATGTTGTCTTTTTCCAGACGCCTTCAAATGTCAGTCCGACGCTCACAACGTAGAAATGCACGGATAATCAGCTGACGTGCTT
>QLNU02014176.1:149272852-149285880 GCA_006491805.2 Dysdera silvatica
AATGAGTCTGTGTCCGCCCCTGAGTAGAACCTGCCTAAAGTGACCATGTATGGGACTGGACTGCAATTGTCGCAATGGACATATGGTCACTATACATGACAGACTTTGGTATAGGCATGAGTAAGTCCTGTCATCATGTGATCAGTTCTGGCTTGTAGGAAGTGGACACTTTATTCAGGTGACCAATTTACCAAAGTGGTCACTTTTTTCAGGTGGTTAATTTGTCAGGTTAAACTGTCCTATCCAAAAATTTTTGACGTCATACTAGTTCGGGCTAGTTAATATATGTTACTTAAAAATACTAAATTATAGACATTCTAGTTAAGCAATATGAAATTCGTTATATTAATTTTCGTTTTAGTATTTTCCAACATTTTTGATTTCGTCATTAGTATATTTTAAGTGGCAACTTTTATATGGGTGGTTTCTTTTAATAGTAGCAGCAGAGACATCATAATAATCCAAGCAATTTGCAAAGTATTTATTTTATATAAATCGAACACTACGCAGATTAAATCAAACAACAATGTCAATCAATCAACGTTTATTGGCGTAGTGATACCAACGCCGATGGTATGGCGTGATTAGATGGTGAAACGTTCGAAAGAAAATAAATATTTCTGCCTTCGGTGGGACCTGAACCCACGACCTTCCACTTGCCGGGCGGAGGCTCTACCCACTGAGCTACGAAGGACAATATATAATCTCTTTACGAACGTATATATATTGTTGCCAGTTATTTCGCAGAATGGTGTAGTACATAGACTACTATTTAAACCAAATTGCAAAGAGACTGGTATTAAATTGATCGAAATGCACGTTGCAGCATATAACTGGCAACAATATATATACGTTCGTAAAGAGAGTATATATTGTCCTTCGTAGCTCAGTGGGTTCAGGTCCCACCGAACGCAGAAATATTTATTTTCTTTCGAACGTTTCACCATCTAATCACGAGCGTTATCATCTGGCTCGCCACCATCATTAATCCTAAACCAACTGATTGATATTGTTGTTTGATTTAATCTGCGTAGTGTTCGATTTATATAAAATAAATACAACAAAAAATTGAAGACAAGGAATTAATATTTGGCTTTTTTCTAGACCTCAGTAAAGCTTTTGACTTAATAAACAGAGATATTCCAAAAGATAAACTACTTAATTTAGGAATAAGAGGTAAAATGTTTAAACTTATAGAAAATTATTTTAAAGGTCGATACCAAATTGTTAAAATAGAGAATAAATCATCAGAGAAAATGATTAATTTAAGAGGTGTAACACAAGGAACTGTACTAGGACCATTATTATTTTTATTGGCAATAAATGATTTGATGTATTTAGATGATAATATACTATTAGTTGCTGATGATGTAAATTGGTCCATAAGTGGATCAAATACTGAATTACTGCCAAACATAATAAAAATTAAACTAAATTTGATTCAACAATGGTTCTATGATAACGATCTAATAGTAAAAAACTAAATATATAATGTTCCATGCTAGTAACAGAAAAATAAATAACATAGAAAATCATATAAAATTTAATGGAAAAACACTAGAAAGAGTTAAATCAATGAAATTTCTATGTATTAAATTACACGAAAGACATTTATGGAATGAACAAATAGATGATATAAATAAAAAAAAATAAGAAGAATAAATGAACTATTAGCCAGATTAAATAATAAACTAACTTTAAATGCAAAAATTGATATTTATTATTCAATAATTTACAGTATACTACTGTACTGAAAACCAACATGGGGTGGACTAAACAAGAAAAACTTAATAAAAATAAATAATTTATTAAATGACACAATAAACAAAATAAAAATCACCATATCAATCAATTGTTCAATTTAGAGAAGAATAACAAGCAATTATTTTGACACTGGCGTAAGGTTTAAAAGCACTACGTTTCAGGAGCCAACTGCTCCCTTTTGCAAAGTGAAGGCAGAATGAAGAGTTCATGAAAGTCCTAAGCTTATATACCCGCATGTTGGGAATCCCCATCTGACGCCATTTGGTGCGGAGCATTTCCAGCTGGGGAAACCCTCGACGGGAAAGCCCCCGCACCCGACCATGTCAGATGAACACCCCCCAACTCGAGGTTTTGCAAAAACCTTGTAAAGTTCTGGTAGAGGTTTTGCGATGTTTATTGCACGACTCCTCAAACCTTAGGTTTCCCATGATTCCAGAAAAAGTCTACTCCCCAGATGGGGATTCCCAACATATGGGAATATAAACTTAGAACTTTCACTCACTCTTCATTCTGCCTTCACTTGACAAAGGGAGCAGTTGGCTCTTGAAACGTTGTGTTATTAAACCTTACACCAGTGTCGAAATAACTGTTTATTATAGAATCTCCTGGTGAAACTCTATTGTTTCGTTAGAAATTCTTACGGGCAGGCTATGTTGAGCCGTGTTAGGAAATACATTAAAGAGAGATGTAGAATTGTCCGCTTTAAAGAACATCTGACTTTCAATCACTGTTGTAAATCGGAGAAATTGGTGCCTAAGGCTTTGCGTGTGAAACCCCTTGTCTTTACGACTGAAGGACGTAACATTGCAAAGAACGCAAGTTTCAAGTTTTTGTCTGCACGGATTGGTCATTGTCATAACATGATTAATCGTACGCGCCTGATGTTGGTATCTTTTGAACCTAGTCTGGAAACTGCTCTCGACTCTGAAACCTTCTCCCGTGTTTTGGTTGAAGCTGAAAGAGAAGAAGCAACTACTCGTTCTAGAGTTCGTGGTGTTCAAAAGGAAAAGCTTGAGAGATTGAGAACGGAGTACAAACGAAACTACTGCAGGAACAGTGGTCGAATGGACTCCCGTTGGGTTCTTAATCTTTCTAAGCGACACCTAAGTGATTGTGAAACTTCTGTGCTATCACGTGGTTTGAATTTTGCACCTACACCCTCGTCGATTCCGGTTTCAAAAATCCTTTCGGCTATTGAACCGGCCTTGTGGAACATGGCGGAGGATAGGTGTGCTGAAGTGCGCATGGAGGTTTCGAGAGTGTTATTTGAACGTAAGGCACTTGTGGACAATCTTTCTGTTCCTAAGCGGAAAGCCCTCAGAGACAGTAAAAAGGTTGTGGTCTTACCGGCAGATAAGGGTCGTACTACGGTTGTGATGGATAGGTCGGTTTACGATGATAAAGTAATGTCACTTTTAAATGATGGCGATACCTATTCCGTTGTAGATAAAGACCCTACTGGTTGTATTGAGAGGCAGATGAATGGTTGCCTGCTAAAACTTCACAAAGAGTCGAAACTGGATGAGAAACTTTACTCGCGACTCCGTTGTTCGTCTGGAAGAATACCATTGTTCTATGGACTCCCAAAAGTCCATAAACACGATATTCCTCTTAGACCTATTGTGAGTTTTTGTAGTTCGCCAACATATGCACTTTCTAAATATCTTGCAGGTATACTATCTCCTCTTGTTGGGTGCTCTGAACGGTCGGTGTCTACCTCTGAGGAGTTTATTTCTTCTATCAGAAACGTAAAAATCGCTCCCGATGATGCTATGGTGCCTTTTAGTGTTGTTTCACTTTTCACCTGTATTCCAACAAATTTGGCGGTATCAGCAGCGTTGGAGCGACTGAGGCATGATGGAAGCCTGGAAGAAAGAACTAGCCTTAGTCCGGAAGAGATATATTGCCTGTTCGAGTTCTGCTTGAATTCCACGGTTTTCGGCTTCAAGGGTAGATTTTACCGACAGAAGAGGTGTACGGCGATGGGGTCACCTGCTTCGAGTGTGGTGGCAAATTTGTGTATGGAGGCATTTGAAAACAGTGCTTTAGATGAGTGAATTTACTGTGTCCAGGTGTGGAAGCGGTATGTCGATGATACTTTCGTTATCCTACCAAGGTCTTCAGTTACTGATTTTCATCTCTATTTGAACAGCTTGAACCCTCATATTCAATTTACATTAGAAGAAGAAGATAGCGGTTCATTACCCTTCTTAGATGTTCGGATAAATAGAGATGTGGATGGGCGACTGTTGACTACGGTGTTTAGGAAACCAACACATACTGATAGGTATCTTGACTTTCGTTCTCATCACCCGGCATCACACAAAGCATCTGTCATTAGAGCCTTGCACCGACGAGCCTTTACACATTGTTGTAATGATGACCTTCGCAATGTTGAATTACGACGCAACAAAAGCGTGTTGAAAAAGAACGGTTACCCGACTAAATTTATCGCTCGTAACCAATGTGGTGTTAGTGGTGGAAACAGGAATGTAGAGGATGAGACTAGGAAGACATCAGTGGTTTTGCCATATGTGGCGGGTGTCTCAGAAAAGCTGTCTCGAATTCTCAGTTGTGTGAATGTTAAGACCTACTACAAACCTGTCTACACCCTGCGTGATCTATTACTTAAAGTTAAGGATCGCGTCCCTGAGGAGGAAAAATCTGGTGCTATTTACCAAATACCGTGTGGAGACTGTGACAAGGTGTATGTTGGACAGACGGGAAGATCGATACGTCTACGAGGGAAGGAGCATATGCGTGCGGTAGCTAGGGGAGACGATTCAAACCAGTTGGCTGAACATGTCTTCAGGGAGGGTCACGAACCAGATTGGCATTCGATGAAAATATTACATCAGAATGTGACGAATCTGGGGAGTAGACTTTTTCTGGAATCATGGGAAACCTACGGTTTGAGGAGTCGTGCAATAAACATCGCAAAACCTCTACCAGAACCTTACAGGATTTTTGCAAAACCTCGAGTTGGGGGTGTTCATCTGACATCGTCGGGTGCGGGGGCTTTCCCGGCGAGGGTTTCCCCGATTGGGGTTTCCCCAGCTGGAACTGCTCCGCACCAAATGGCGTCAGATGGGGATTCCCAACATGCGGGTATATAAGCTTAGGACTTTCACGAACTCTTCATTCTGCCTTCACTTGACAAAGGGAGCAGTTGGCTCCCGAAACGTCGTGTTTTTAAACCTTACGCCAGTGTCGAAATAACTGTTTGTTATGGAATCTCCTGGTGAAACTCTGTATTGTTTCGTTAAACATCATAAAATTCACATGCCAAAAATGAAAGCTGAACATTTATAGAATTCAAAAGGAAGTGGAGTATTGATGCTTTTATGTACGTCAACAGTAGTTCTTTATAAGGAGAAGGTTTAACTTACGGTTGCTTTTTCTTCGCAAAATACAATGGATTAATCTATAATGTGAAAAAGAAAATTGTGTGCATCACAAAATAGCTGTGTTTAATATCCCATCAACAAACTTTGCCTTTTGTTTTTATAACTTTAATTTATGTTTTGTTATTTTTTTTAGACTTTAAAGTACGTTTCTTGCAGTAACCCTTTCAGTAATTCAAAGCATTGTTGATGTAAATAATTTTATTGGTACGATTTTTCGAGTGACTACAGCAACCTATCTTTTTTTTAGCATTTTGCAAAAACTTTTTTTTCTTCCCATTTTAGTATTTTTTGATCCAGCTGAAACCTTAATCAGGAGTTAAAGAAATACAAAAAGAAATCACATTTAAAATACTAGTTAAACAATGAGGTTTTTTCCCCACATTTGGCTTTCTCATAAGACACTGAAAGGAAACACATATGAAAAATACTTATTAATATTTAATGTTGTTCATATTTACTGTAAAATTTTACTGATTTATAAATTTAAGTTTTTCTCCAGTTCTAATTATAATAATTGTAGTGATTAATAATAATTATAATAGCTTATTCACTCTTCAGTGTGTTGTATAGTTATGTGCATCAACATAAACTTTTCTAGAGTTATATAGGCTTGGGGCCCCACAAGCCTATATAACTCTATGCCTATGGTAATGTGCTGTGAATAGTTGTTGAGTTGTATATATTGAATTCTTTGACTTGATACAGAAACGTGTCAATGTATTACATGCTGTTAGAAACAGAGCCATAGTTGGGTGATGGTTAGGAAGGCATACGCCAGGGGTACCGGCAATGGGGGGTTAAAATTGGCTAAAATAACTCGCTGGGGAATATACGTCCGTGACTTAGGACGTAATCTGGAAGGTTCTGCCAAGGGTGCAAGATCATCTAGCAATGATGCGGATTAGAAATGGAAAAAAGTAGAAAGAATAGCTTATGTGTTATGAGACCTTTTCCATAGATGTGAACATTTAAAAGGAAATCCAATGAAAAATCGTTTTGTTACAGAAGCGCAAGTTTTGCTTAAAAAGATTTAATGTCTTATCCTGTGAGCACTTTTCAAAATGAATTAAATTCTTGCTAACTAACTGCTCACCATAGTTCAGGGGTTGGTTTCATAGGCCTTAAAAAGTTTGGATTTCTTGGGAAACTACAGGTCCCAGTGTAGCATGACCCTTGCTGTCTTTGCGTTCTAAAACTCACAAATACATAAAATTAATTATTGTACTGATTTGATTGAAAAAATTAATGTTTTTTTTTACACATGGTTTTCAGGCGTAGTTTTTACATTTTTAGTAATAAAAATTGATAAGCGTTTTGGGCGAGCATTATCCGTCCCTCGTTAGGCCAATGCCCATCCGAAACATATGTCGATTTTTGTCATCAAAAATTTAAAACTGTGCCTAATAATGTTGTTTCTTTTTCAGTTCCTTTTACTGTGTAGTGTTACGTCACCTGACTAATCTATATATCGGAGTATATGTTTAGTGCGTTTTGAATATGCAAAATAGTGAATTCATATATATATATATACACTAAAGATTTTCACTTTCATGATTTTCTTAAAGAGTTCCACGAAAAAACCACATGCTTTATATTGTAACCACTCATTGCAAGCTGCTGACAAATTTGAAAATACGGTTAAAATGCAGTACAGATGAGTTTGGGCCCATTTGTAGAGGCTGAAACTTCAAATGTAACTTTAACCCCTTAACATGTGATTTAAATTTTTAAACAATTGCTAAACTACACCGTTTAATTTCCTTACAATTTTCATATGCATGTATTTCTACAATCCTTGAAAACAAATCACATTAATAGTATTTCTTAGAGACCTTCAATATTGAAAATTCACTTTTTTGGCCTCAGTTGTATCCATCTGAGCCTGAGCCCTGCTCGAGTCTTAAAACAATGTGGAATATAAAGGCTGAGCCTGTCTCATCTCTAAAATACATCTCATCTCTAAAAAGGTGTAATACTAATGTATTTATTTACTATGGGTATAATAACTTGAATTTTTAATATAAGTAAATGTTTTCTTTAGCTTGTAGTATGGTGCTTAATTCCCTGGACGGCAAAGATTCAGAATTCATGGAAAGTTGAGGGTATTCATGCAGTATTACCTTAATCAGTGGCACATGCAAGGGGGGGCGATGCGGTCATAAAGCCTGCGATGCAAATTTGTATATATACATATGCATTTAAGGCATTGTATCTTCGTAAGCTTCCCCTATTATAAGCCTGTAATTCTCCTTAGGAACTTTCTGTGTGTGTGCCCAGGGCCGTTTCTACCATTAGGCCAGAGTAGGCGACCACTCAGGACAGCAACATTTTAGGAGCATCAAAATGACATAAAAAATTAATTTTTAATCAAACAAAGAAAAAATTGAGCAAATGGGGAGAAAAAATAAAAAAGAGGAAAAATTAAAACATCGAATTGTTTTCAAAACCATACGAAACAGTAAGTCTTTACTTTGACGAATGTAACATTTTTTGATGTGTTTCATTGTTTAATTTTGTACACAAGTTCTTTTATATCTAATGCATTTAAGCCTTCTAGCTCTGATAATACAACGTTGTGTTTTGAAATATTACTCCCTCAATATCTCAGTTTTCAAAAATATAAAATGTTGAAATTAAACATTTATAACATGTAGCAATTGTCTTACTATTCACAATAACCTAATGTTACAAAATAACTAATGTAAGTCTAAAATATAAATATAATTAGCAGGTTAAATGATCAAAAATATAATAGGAGATACACATTGTTGTACCGCTGAATATCGATGGTGGTAGAGAGGAGGATATAGGGGAGTGATGGTAGTAAAAGGCTGAGGGCGGCATTTTTCAATTCCCGCCTAGGGTGGCAAAACACCTAGAAATGGCTCTGTGTATGCTTATAACACCGCACTATAAAAACACAAACAGAAATATTGCTAATTTGCTGTATTTTTTGTTTCAGAATCATTGAGAAGAATGGAGGAAAAACTCCGCTTACTTATAAACAGTTCCAGAATATTCTTGCTTCCATGGAGCCACCTCCATTTTCCCAAGCCTTAATCACTCCCGAAATGATGAAATGCACTACTACTCCGATCTCCGAGGACCACGATGAAATATATGGAGTTCCAACCTTAGAAGAATTAGGTGATTATACAAAACTGTATACGAGTTGTTAATTTTTGTGGTAAAAGTTTTTTTGTTGAATGGATTGGCAAAAACCTGTGTTATTCCATGGCATGTATGTTGCAATTTAAGAGGTTCCTTATGTTCTATGCCGGTGTTTCTCAACATGTGGCCCCATGTCCCACAGGGGGACAATTTAAAAAAAGTGTGGTGACAAGTGTGTTGCAACTTAAAAAATCCCATGATGCCCCTCCCAAAAAAATATGTAGAGTTTGGTTCTCTAAGCTAAGGCCAGCAGGGGCATGGTCCCAGTTACCCCATAGAGCTATATATATAGAACAATCCCGGGTGCCCTGTACCGCATATGCCCTTTGCCTTGCCCCTGTTGCCTCTCCATCCTAGCTACAGGCCTGTCTAGGCCTTGGGAGGCCCCAATTTCTCGAGGAAACTGTAGTTCCCAGTGCAGCACGACCACTGCTGTCCTTGTATGATAAAGACCAAAACAAATAATTACAATTTTGGAAGGATCATGTAAATTCCAAAAATTTGAGGTGGTTTCTATATCACCATGTGGTGCCGTAGTTACCATGGGTGCTAACTAAGGCTGTCCTGAAAAGAAATCATTGAAAGTATGTGGCGCTGTCTTAATTAAAAAGAATTGAAATTGCAGGGTAGCTGGACTTGATGATGTCATCGTGCCATGCTTACTGGCATTTGACTAGTTGTCTATAGTCTGCCCAAGGTGGCAGTTACCACTGTCATCAGTTTTTCATTCCTCACCTAGCCGTACGCAGGATATTATTTTGAGGCTCGGGAGGCTTCAGGGGGTTTCCCTCATTTGTTTCCATTCAAGATTGTGACTAGCAAAAAAAAAAAAAATTGATGAAAGTTGCCCAAAAACTAGCAAATACAAAAACTTGAAACCATGAGAGTATGCGACATGTACTCAGCATTTTTAAAGATTTCTCGAGAGTACGCTGCACATACAGTACGAACCCTTCGGGGACCACCCTGGTAATAACTATAGTATCACTCCATCTTACAGAGATTCATAGATACTTAAAAAAAATAAAAAATGGAACTAATCACCATATAATGCGAATTGGCACCATCAGGGCTCTTCTTGGACTACAGTAGGTGCTCCCGCATCTGAACTACCAAGTCTAAGAGCAGTGGCTAACCATCTCTTATCAAGCAAATTTCATTTAATGGTGTGATGATCATTTATCATATTATTAAATGAAGATCCTTAATATTGACTTTGACCCGAAGATCGAAGGCAGTGTCAAGGATTTTCATTCAATTATATGAAAATAAAAATTAAAACAAACATGCTTTGCAGTTGCAGCTCATGACTTCAAGAATAGGTAAAACGGCATTTTCTAGCAAAATAATTGTATTTATTATGATATATATAGTGTGTGTGTGTGTAAATTTAAAAACATGGATGTATTTAAATAATTCAATTATTTACACATAATAGACCTTTCAATACAAAAACTGCGCATGCACTAGTAATTGTATGAAATTAAAATATTATCAAAACATATAAAATTATTCATAATATACATAAAATTGTTAAAATATGTCAACAATAATTTTAATTTAAAATTCCAATAATCTGTCATGCATAATATTTTAAATATTCATATATATCTATATATAGTCTTTCTATTTATGAGGCAAATTAATATTTGCTGCACGGATAGAAAGGCGGAAGGGGAGGGCTAATTCACCAACCCGTCTAGCCAGCGTGGTGAAATGATGGCTAATTCCTCCAATATGCTAATACACCAAAAACCATGGCCCCTAGTCTCCAGGTGCTGGAGTGCTCCTGATCAAGGCAGCGGTCAGCGTGGCATGAAAGCAGGGGGTGCTAAGAATCACTGGAATGGCCCAGGCTGCCGTTTGTTATTGACCTTGGCAACGTATAATGGACGATCCCTTGCTTCTGAAGCAAAACTTCAGGAATTGGAAGAACTTTACAAAAAGAGTGCACATATCTGAACTTTAGGCCATATAAAGCATAGACAAAGCAGTGTCCCCAGTTTGACTGCTCTTTGAGCGGCTCCACATCACGTGACGTTAAACGTAATTCATTGGCGACGTGAAGAAAATAGAAAAGACGTCTTATCCTTCCTAGCAAGCTCCTCGCTATTCTTCTGGTGTGTTAAAACGATCATGGTGCGGTACAGTGTAGCATATAATTGCAAGGAAAGGGGTGGGGAAGTAAGGCGGAATTTACTCTTTTCACAAGGTTATTAATATATATATATAACTTCTGTTCACATTGCAAATGATACGATTCCCATTATCACATATAAACACACACAAATTACTAAGAAAGATACCAGCTTTAACCTAAAACCAGAAAATATGGAAGAAATAAGTCATTAAAATGTATAAAAAATAATATATAGCAATTATATAAAAAAATCGACATATTTTAAATATCGTACTTTTTTTAAATTATTGAAAATATATTTTTACTTTGTCAGTTGGCTTTAAAATATAGGTATTTATGATATAAAAGCATATTAAAAATTTCAGAACTCTAGTGGGCATAGATCTGAAAATAATCTGCGCGCAATCCAGGAAAAGTGATTTTGAGAAAAAAAGTGTTCAAGTTGGAACTTGGTAATAATAGTAACATTTGGTAATAGTTATTTTTATTTTATACAATAGTGCAAGAGGGAATTGAAGAATTTTGATGCGGTTTGTTTTAAAACACTGCCAAAAATCGATATTATTTTTTAAACTAATAAATAAAATATCGATTTTTTAAAGATTTAAAGGTCCTGTGTCCCCTTAAGAAACAAAAACACAACGAAATTACTTTGTTACCACTCAACGTGCCTTGATTGTTTGGATATTTTATGGTTCAAGAGCATCTGGGCTATACTGCGCCAAACAACGTGCCTCGAAATACTTCAGGGTGATTAAATAATTCTAGGAGATATAATACTAAACTGTTTGTAGTTTGAATCGAAGTTTGATTCAATTCTTTGATTTAATTTTTTTTCTTTGACCAGTAACAGCCCCCACAGAATTTTTTTTACCTCTAAAAACCTCTGTGGTAATCAAAAATCTCAATTTTTATTTCTGATCAAGCCATACCTCTGTTTTGGTAATTTTTACCCTTTCCCCATGCAAAACCTCTGATCTGGCAATACTAGTTGCATGATGCGACAAAAATATCCCTTCTCTGATCTTTCGCCGTAAACACTCCGTCGCCATGGTAACCATGTTCGCAAAGCATTTGCATTTTGAAGCTTTAAGTCTGACTTCTATCTCTATCAAGCAGAGCCTTCCTGCCCGCTCTTTTTCTGTCGGCATACTCGTTGATACGTTTACACGTTTTAAAGCGCTGACTTAAAAATGTTGCCTTCTGTTCCTGAATGTAATTCCAATTATATTAAAGGATTAAAAAAATTGTTCGACCACCCAATTTTTTTAAATGAACCGCCGCTTTACTCGCATCACCCGATGAGTCGCCACTTGTGCTTTGCAGGATAACTTTTTAAAGCTATGTATTTGTAGATATAAAAGTAAACACACGCACATTGCACATGAAACATTCTCAATTAAATACTACTAAATTAATAAAGGTAGTAATAATTGTTTTTTGCACCTGGAAAGCTATAACTCGGGCAAGAAC
The DNA here is from genome assembly GCA_006491805.2 of Dysdera silvatica. NCBI lineage: Eukaryota > Metazoa > Arthropoda > Arachnida > Araneae > Dysderidae > Dysdera > Dysdera silvatica. The sequence continues at coordinate 149,284,808 of QLNU02014176.1, forward strand.
CCAAGTGCCATCTTATGTTTAGTATTCTTATCATTGTTTCACCAAGATTTGAGGAGTTTGGTATCAAAGACGGACAACTACATTTTGCATTTTTTTCGGAAGAGACAAAAAAACTGCAACTTACTGTTTCCTGCACTAATAGCCTTGGTCCATCTTTAAATACGATTTTTATCACGTTCTGACTGTTTTTAAAAGTAAAAGGCTTGAATTTGAATTCAGCATGAAAAATCGTACAATAATGCATCAATAACTCAACTTTTAAAAAAATGAAGTTGTCCGTCTTTGATACCAAACTCCTCATTTTACTTTTAACAGCACAAAGAAAATTTTTTTATTTTTTTTATTTACAATATGTCATTGATATTCTCATTTCTTGTTCGTTTATAGGATTTGACACGGAAGGTTTGAAACCTGCTCTTTGGATTGGTGGTGAAACAGAAGCACTTTCTCGCTTGGAGCGACATTTAGAGAGAAAAGTAATTTGTATATTTATATTCTAAGGCTCCCTCTCTAATATATATATACAGCGAAACCTCTATCTATCTTTTTTCAGGGGGATGAAGGAAAAAAAAAAGATATATGTGGGAAAACCATAGTTCCGGGAAAAGAACGAAAATTACAGAGAAGAACAATTTAACAATTATTATTTACTGAAATATACGTATGCTACAATATTATGTTTTACAACTACTAACACTACTTCTTGCTGAAAAAATTCATAACTGAGATTTGTTTTAGGCAAACTTTAAACTTTAGTTCAAAATATGAGTTTTCAAGACATGTTTCAAAGCATGTAAGCATTTGCAATGAAGTAAAAGGACGATGCCAGATGTCTATGGGATTTTGCCTACGGCGTTCCACAACAAATCAGACGCCATTCGACGCGTCTCACTGAGTAGATAAAATGTGTCAATGCAATGGGCGCAAAGCTGTCAGATCATGAAGTAACGAGTTATAGGTCATAGAAGGTCATCCTGTGAGGAGGATCTCCAATGTCATTAGGATTTTGTCTATCAGCGTTCCACAACAAATCACATTCGATGCGTCTCACTGAGTAGATAAAAACTGTCAAT
>QLNU02014176.1:149285980-149306346 GCA_006491805.2 Dysdera silvatica
GGGGGTTAAAATTGGCTAAAATAACTCGCTGGGGAATCCGTCCGTGACTTGGGACGTAATCTGGAAGGTTCTGCCAAGGGTGCAAGATCATCTAGCAATGATGCGGATTAGAAATGGAAAAAAGTAGAAAGAATAGCTTACGTGTTATGAGACCTTTTTCATAGATGTGAACATTTAAAAGGAAATCCAATGAAAAATCGTTTTGTTACAGAAGCGCAAGTTTTGCTTAAAAAGATTTAATGTCTTATCCTGTGAGCACTTTTCAAAATGAATTAAATTCTTGCTGACTAACTGCTCACCGTAGTTCAGGGGTTGGTTTCATAGGCCTTAAAAAGTTTGGATTTCTTGGGAAACTACAGGTCCCAGTGTAGCATGACCCTTGCTGTCTTTGCGTTCTAAAACTCACAAATACATAAAATTAATTATTGTACTGATTTGATTGAAAAAATTAATGTTTTTTTTTACATATGGTTTTCAGGCGTAGTTTTACATTTTTAGTAATAAAAATTGACATGCCTTTTGGACGAGCATTATCCGTCCCTCGTTAGGCCAATGCCCATCCGAAACATATGTCGATTTTTGTCATCAAAAATTTAAAACTGTGCCTAATGATGTTGTTTCTTTTTCAGTTCCTTTTACTGTGTAGTGTTACGTCACCTGACTAATCTATATATCGGAGTATATGTTTAGTGCGTTTTGAATATGCAAAATAGTGAATTCATATATATATATATACACTAAAGATTTTCACTTTCATGATTTTCTTAAAGAGTTCCACGAAAAAACCACATGCTTTATATTGTAACCACTCATTGCAAGCTGCTGACAAATTTGAAAATACGGTTAAAATGCAGTACAGATGAGTTTGGGCCCATTTGTAGAGGCTGAAACTTCAAATGTAACTTTAACCCCGTAACATATGATTTAAATTTTTAAACAATTGCTAAACTACACCGTTTAATTTCCTTACAATTTTCATATGCATGTATTTCTACAATCCTTGAAAACAAATCACATTAATAGTATTTCTTAGAGACCTTCAATATTGAAAATTCACTTTTTTGGCCTCAGTTGTATCCATCTGAGCCTGAGCCCTGCTCGAGTCTTAAAACAATGTGGAATATAAAGGCTGAGCCTGTCTCATCTCTAAAATACATCTCATCTCTAAAAAGGTGTAATACTAATGTATTTATTTACTATGGGTATAATAACTTGAATTTTTAATATAAGTAAATGTTTTCTTTAGCTTGTAGTATGGTGCTTAATTCCCTGGACGGCAAAGATTCAGAATTCATGGAAAGTTGAGGGTATTCATGCAGTATTACCTTAATCAGTGGCACATGCAAGGGGGGGCGATGCGGTCATAAAGCCTGCGATGCAAATTTGTATATATACATATGCATTTAAGGCATTGTATCTTCGTAAGCTTCCCCTATTATAAGCCTGTAATTCTCCTTAGGAACTTTCTGTGTGTGTGCCCAGGGCCGTTTCTACCATTAGGCCAGAGTAGGCGACCACTCAGGACAGCAACATTTTAGGAGCATCAAAATGACATAAAAAATTAATTTTAAATCAAACAAAGAAAAAACTGAGCAAATGAGGAGAAAAAATGAAAAAGAAGAAAAATTAAAACATATAATTGTTTTCAAAAGCATACGGGACAATTACTTAAAAAGTCTTTACTTTGACGAATGTAAAAATGTTTGATGTGTTTCATTGTCTAATTTTGCACACGGATTCTTTTATATCTAATATATTTAAGCCTTCTAGCTCTGATAATACAACGTTGTGTTTTGAAATATTACTCCTTTAATATTTCAGTTTTTAAAAATATAAATTGTTGAAATTAAACGATTATAACATGTAGCAATTGTTTTACTATTCACAATATTCTAATATTACAAAATAACTAATATAAGTCTAAAATATAAATATAATTAACGGGTTTAATGGTTAAAAATATAATAGGAGATGCACATTGTTGTACCGCTGAATATCGATGGTGGTAGAGAGGAGGACATAGGGGAGTGATGGTAGTAAAAGGCTGGGGGCGGCATTTTTCAATTCCCGCCTAGGGAGGCAAAACACCTAGAAATGGCTCTGTGTATGCTTATAACACTGCACTATAAAAACACAAACAGAAATATTGCTAATTTGCTGTATTTTTTGTTTCAGAATCATTGAGAAGAATGGAGGAAAAACTCCGCTTACTTATAAACAGTTCCAGAATATTCTTGCTTCCATGGAGCCACCTCCATTTTCCCAAGCCTTAATCACTCCCGAAATGATGAAATGCACTACTACTCCGATCTCCGAGGACCACGATGAAATATATGGAGTTCCAACCTTAGAAGAATTAGGTGATTATACAAAACTGTATACGAGTTGTTAATTTTTGTGTTAAAAGTTTTTTTGTTGAATGGATTGGCAAAAACCTGTGTTATTCCATGGCATGTATGTTGCAATTTAAGAGGTTCCTTATGTTTTATGCCGGCGTTTCCCAACATGTGGCCCCATGTCCCACAGGGGGACAATTTAAAAAAGTGCAGGACAATGGGCAATCCAAAACCCATGATGCCCCTCCTCCCCCCAAAAAAAATATGTAGAGTTTGGTTCTCTAAGCTAAGGCCAGCAGGGGCATGGTCCCAGTTACCCCATAGAGCTATATATATAGAACAATCCCGGGTGCCCTGTACCGCATATGCCCTTTGCCTTGCCCCTGTTGCCTCTCCATCCTAGCTACAGGCCTGTCTAGGCCTTGGGAGGCCCCAATTTCTCGAGGAAACTGTAGTTCCCAGTGCAGCACGACCACTGCTGTCCTTGTATGATAAAGACCAAAACAAATAATTACAATTTTGGAAGGATCATGTAAATTCCAAAAATTTGAGGTGGTTTCTATATCACCATGTGGTGCCGTAGTTACCATGGGTGCTAACTAAGGCTGTCCTGAAAAGAAATCATTGAAAGTATGTGGCGCTGTCTTAATTAAAAAGAATTGAAATTGCAGGGTAGCTGGACTTGATGATGTCATCGTGCCATGCTTACTGGCATTTGACTAGTTGTCTATAGTCTGCCCAAGATGGCAGTTACCACTTTCATCAGTTTTTCATTCCTCTCCTGGTCGTACGCAGGATATTATTTTGAGGCTTGGGGGGTTCAGGGGGTTTCCCTCATTTGTTTCCATTCAAGATTGTGACTAGCAAAAAAAAAAAAAATTGATGAAAGTTGCCCCAAAACTAGCAAATACAAAAACTTGAAACCATGAGAGTATGCGACATGTACTCAGCATTTTTAAAGATTTCTCGAGAGTACGCTGCACATACAGTACGAACCCTTCGGGGACCACCCTGGTAATAACTATAGTATCACTCCATCTTACAGAGATTCATAGATACTTAAAAAAAATAAAAAATGGAACTAATCACCATATAATGCGAATTGGCACCATCAGGGCTCTTCTTGGACTACAGTAGGTGCTCCCGCATCTGAACTACCAAGTCTAAGAGCAGTGGCTAACCATCTCTTATCAAGCAAATTTCATTTAATGGTGTGATGATCATTTATCATATTATTAAATGAAGATCCTTAATATTGACTTTGACCCGAAGATCGAAGGCAGTGTCAAGGATTTTCATTCAATTATATGAAAATAAAAATTAAAACAAACATGCTTTGCAGTTGCAGCTCATGACTTCAAGAATAGGTAAAACGGCATTTTCTAGCAAAATAATCGTATTTATTATGATATATATATATAATTTAAAAATATGGATGTATTTAAATAATTCAATTATTTACACATAATAGACCTTTCAATACAAAAACTGCGCATGCACTAGTAATTGTATGAAATTTAAATATTATCAAAACATATAAAATTATTCATTATATACATAAAATTGTTAAAATATGTCAACAATAATTTTAATTTAAAATTTCAATAATCTGTCATGCATAACATTCCAAATATTCACAATATATATATATATATAGTCTTTCTTCTGTCTATGAGGCAAATTAATATTTGCTGCACGGATAGAAAGGCGGAAGGGGAGGGCTAATTCACCAACCCGTCTAGCCAGCGTGGTGAAATTATGGCTAATTCCTCCATTATGTTGACACACCAAAAACCATGGCCCCTAGTCTCCAGGTGCTGGAGTGCTCCTGATCAAGGCAGCGGTCAGTGTGGCATGAAAGCAGGGGGTGCTAAGAATCACTGGAATGGCCCAGGCTGCCGTTTGTTATTGACCTTGGCTACGTTTAATGGACGATCCCTTGCTTCTGAAGCAAAACTTCAGGAATTGGAAGAACTTTACAAAAAGAGTGCACATATCTGAACTTTAGGCCATATAAAGCATAGACAAAGCAGTGTCCCCAGTTCGACGATTGCTCTTCGAGTGGCTCCACATGACGTGATGTTAAACGTAATTCATTAGTCACGTGAGGAAAGTGGAAAGGACGTCTCATCCTTCCTAGCAAGCTTTTCCATATTCTTCTAGTGTGTTAAAACTATCATGGTGCGGTACAGTGTAGCATGCAATTGCAAGGAAAGGGGGAAAAGAAATGCGGAATTTACTCATTTCGCATGCTTATTAATGTGTATATATCTTCTGTTCACACTGTTAATGATACGGTTCCCATTATCACGCATAAACATTTCATTCACACATAAACACAAATTACCAAGAAAGGTACCAGCTTTAACCCAATACCAGAAAATATGGACAAAATAAGTCATTAAAGTGTATAAAAAATTATATAGTAATTATATGAAAAATAAACATATTTTAAATATCGTATTTTTTTAAAAATTATTGAAAATATATTTTTATTTTGTCGGTTGATTTTAAAATATAGGTATTTATGATATAAAAGCATATTAAAAATTTCAGAACTCTAGTGCGCATAGATCTGAAGATAATCTCTGCGCAATATAGAAACAGTGATTTTGAGAAGAAGAGTGTTCAAGTTGGAACTTGGTAACAAGGTAACATGTAACAGTTATTTTTATTTTATACAATAGTGCAAGAAGTAATTGAAGAATTTTGATGCGGTTTGTTTTAAAACACTGCCAAAAATCCATATTATTTTTTAAACTAATATATAAAAAATCGATTTTTTAAAGATTTAAAGGTCCTGTGTACCCTTAAGAAACAAAAACACAACGAAATTACACGCCTCTACTGTTACCACTCAACGTGCCTTGATTGTTTGGCTTTTTTATGGTGCAAGAGCATCTGGGCTATACTGCGCCAAACAACGTACCTCGAAATACTTCAGGGTAATTAAATAATTCTAACAGATATAACACTAAGCTGCTTGTAGTTTGAATCAAAGTTTGATTTAATTCTTTGATTTCAATTTTTTTTCTTTGACCAGTAACACCCCGCCCATAGAAAATTTTTTACCTCTAGAAACCTCTGTGGTAATCAAAAATCTCAATTTTTATTTCTGATCAAGCCATACCTCTGTTTTGGTAATTTTTACCTTTTTCCCCATGCAAAACCTCTGATCTGGCAATACTAGTTGCATGATGCGACAAAAATATCCCTTCTCTGATCTTTCGCCGTAAATATTCCATCGCCATGGTAACCATGTTCGCAAAACATTTCCGTTTTGAAGCGAAGCTCTGAATTTCTATCGTCGCTTCATACGGCCCTTTTTCTCGGCGAGCAATATTTCGTTGATGCGTTTAACGCGTTTAAAGCGCTGACCTAAAAACGTAGCCTTCTGTTCCTGAATGTAATTCCAATTATATTAAAGAAATTAAAAAAAATTGTTTGACCACCCAATTTTTTTAAATGAACCGCCGCTTTACTCGCATCACCCGATGAGTCGCCACTTGTGCTTTGCAGGATAACTTTTTAAAGCTATGTATTTGTAGATATAAAAGTAAACACATGCACATTGCACATGACACATTCTCAATTAAATACTACTAAATTAATAAAGGTAGTAATAATTGTTTTTTGCACCTGGACAGCCATAACTCAGGCAAGAACCCAAGTGCCATCTTATGTTTAGTATTCTTATCATTGTTTCACCAATATTTGAGGAGTTTGGTATCAAAGACGGACAACTACATTTTGCATTTTTTTCGGGAGAGCCAAAAAAACTGCAACTTATTGTTTCCTGCACTAATAGCCTTGGTCCATCTTTGAATGCGATTTTTATCGCGTTCTGACTGTTTTTAAAACTAAAAGGCCTGAATTTGCATTCAGCATGAAAAATCGTACAATAATGCATCAATAACTCAACTTTTAAAAAAATGAAGTTGTCCGTCTTTGATACCAAACTCCTCATTTTACTTTTAACAGCACAAAGAAAATTCTTTTATTTTTTTTTATTTACAATATGTCATTGATATTCTCATTTCTTGTTCGTTTATAGGATTTGACACGGAAGGTTTGAAACCTGCTCTTTGGATTGGTGGTGAAACAGAAGCACTTTCTCGCTTGGAGCGACATTTAGAGAGAAAAGTAATTTGTATATTTATATTCTAAGGCTCCCTCTCTAATATATATATATATATATACAGTGAAACCTCGATCCATCATTTTTCAGGGGGATAAAGAAGAAAAAAAAAAGATATATGTGGGAAAACCATAGCCCGGAAAAGAACGGAAATTACGGAGAAGAACAATTTAACAATTATTATTTACTGAAATATACATATGCTACAGTCATTATGTTTTACAACTACTAACACTACTTGGCGAAAAATACCATAAATGAGATTTGTTTTAGGCAAACTTCTTAAACTCTAGTTTAAAAATATGAGTTTTCAAGACATGTTTCAAGCACGTAGCATTTGCAAGTTACAGGTCACTAAGGAAGATGGCCAATGTTATTAGGATTTTGTTTATTGGCATTCCACAACAAATCAGATGCCATTCGGCGGGTCTCACTGAATAGATGAAATATGTCAATGGACACAAAGCTGTCAGATCATGCAGTCACGAGTTAGAGGTCATAGAAGGTCATTCTGTGAGAAGGATCTCCAACGTTATTGGGATTTTGTCAATTGGCATTTCGTAACAAATCGGGCATCATTCGATGTGTTTCACTGAGTAAAAAATACTATTGTAATAACGTTTTCACTATCATTAGCTTCATCGTTCTTTCCATCATTTAAAAGATCTCATGCTACAATATGCATGTTAATGCCGTTTTTAAGGACAATGTTCATCTGTTATCGGGACCACCTTCTCGTGGTGATGGCGGGCAATAGGCCATGCCCGGCTAAGGGTCCCGGAAATCACTTATGCCGTCGTGGAAGATGATAAGCATCATAGAGTCTCGGGTGGTACTGTCTCAAATGAAACCCGATTTGGTCAGTTAGGTTCAGGCCGACCATCGACAAGTGTGCTACAGTCTCCAACCCAGTCTTGTATTGCTAGCAGGGCTCAGGTGGGTGGTCAGGTGGCTTTCAGTAAAGCCCAACGTAGTTCCTTCCCTGATTGTGGGAAGAACTTGCAGGAGGGCCGTCGACGCTGTCTGGATAGTCCACAGAGAAGAGATATGGTTCTTTTCATTAATGAGAACCGTATACATCATGAAAGTCGTGCACGGTGCTCACTTCCGGACAGCAGGTCTGTCTCGGAAAGTGACTTTATTTATAATGCCTGCTGGCAGGCATATCGAAGAAATGTGGTACAGCCGACTTTACATGTTGCTGCACCTTTGCCCGATGACAGAGAAACAGTTATAAATCTTATAATTATGCAAAGCGCAGCAACTCACGCTAAATGTGTGTGTTTGGCTGCGAGTTACAGCAATTATATAATGTATCGCAGGCAGTGCCTATCAAAATCCTCATTGAAAGCAAGTATTGTATTCCAGAAGGAGCACGCTGCTGTGCAAAGCACCTCTCTGGGAATGATTGGGAGGTGTTCTCCCCTCTACAGAAGGACTCTCGGCTTTCAACAAGGCTTAGGTTGAAGATATGGTTGACTCTCTTCGACAGCAGGCTGTCGGTGAGAGGTCAACGTTAATGACCTCTCTTGAAAATACAGACTGTAAAGATTCTAATATCAATTGAATATATTCATGGTACACAAAAAGGCACCAATTATTAGGCGTATCAGCACACAAGCAAATGTGCTTCGGCCTTAATTCGGTAAACTATGTAAAACCAATTTTGTGCTCAGGATACTGTTCCATGTACAGCTTAAAATATTTCTCCCATAGTCATGCACAAATACCTTTTTTAAAGCTTTGTTTTTACTCCATTATCTCTTATAACACAAAAATCGTTCATACCAGGAGATTGAAGAGATATATCATCACTTGTGTAAAAATCGATTACAAGCTGTTTTACCTCTTCACTTAATTTAGAACCATGTTATCTTCTTTGATATTGAAGGTGTCTGTGGTGTATAATGATTGGCTAGCTTTTGGTTTACAGTTACACACTTCCAAGGGCTATTGGGAAGACCACGCTTTACTCTTGAAATATCTTTTCCTAATGCTTGTTTGCTTCTAAATGCTTTTTCAGGACTAAGCATTGCCTGTGCAATTTTCTTCTTCTTTAATCTATGCAGTTTATGGTTAACTTTTTCTTGTCACAATACTCATTCTTTTCATCTCACTTTCACTATTACGTTGTTTTTTCCGCTGCACTTTTTTCTGTTAAGTAGCTTTTTGTTTATACACTTCATATTTACCAGAAATTCTAAGCCTGTCTCGTCTCTCCTGTCTTTCAGCAGCTATTTTAGCCATATGTGAAATTAAGAAAGCAACTTCTAACTTTTAAGGCTTACGGAAGACTAAGAATCTATGTAACTTTCAGCAAAATTATGCAACATAGCATACATGAAATCACATGTTTTGAAGACAATGAAAACTTGCTGAAAGTAGTTTACTTCATCAGAAAATTAATTTATGTTGCCACCAACAGTGATATGATAGTTGATGAAATTTGTATGAAATGCTTTATCTTTCCACAATGAGAAACTTCTGATGGATAGGGTAAAGTGTGACAGACATGATGCTTTTTAATCTTCATTTTTGCAATTCCTAATCAATATTTTTGTTACCAATTTGGGGTTAGATAGCTTAATTTTAAACTACAGAAAGAGAATATGAAGTATTGTGTACCTTGTGCTATTATTTTTTTATTTAAAATGAAAAAACCATCTTTTTTTTGTGACAGACATGACAAACCGATTAAGACTAAATAAAATTTTTATATTAAACAAACAAATCTACGTAAATTAAAAAAAAATTTTTTTTTTCATGAATATAAGCTTTACAGATTTCTTTGCAAAAAAAAGAAAATATGACAAATTAAATCTAAACAATTTACAGTGACATGTCATTTATGTGTTAAAACAAACTTTTTAGTAACAGGTAAAATGATTGGAAGTAAACATCTGCAGAAAAATAACTGTTCGAGAAAAACTTTAAATTTTATTTTTATGCAATTTGAATACCTGTTATTTAATAGAAATAAAAAAACAGGCACTATTCACATTTCAAAAATCAAGTGTGGGTTGACCTTTTCGTGAAATTGACCCAAAGCGAAGCTTGTTCATCCTATTTCCCCAAGTTAGTATTTACATATATAAGTTTCGAACTTCTAATACTTAAGCTGCTTGCAGTATCTTAAAAAAGCAGTGAAATTTAACATCTTTAAATATTCATATGTGTGCAGATATTAAACATCAAGCCTTTTGTATAAATTTTAAGTAACATATTCACGTGTATGTATATAGTGCTTAAATTTATATAAAAGGTTTGATGATTATTTATAATTTAATATCATTTGGCAGATTAGTTCTAAATTAAATTTATGAAGGAACTTAAGAAATCGCTGTAGATCTTATTGTTTGGCAGGATCGTTGCAATTTGGCATGTTTTGGAAAGAATTTAATGGATGTAAATTGCCATTATCTCTAAAAAATTACCAACCAGGGTCTATTGTAATGTGCACCCTTTGGATTTATCCATTTAATTAAATGAAACAGATGCTAATGTGTCCACCATCATTCTTTTCAATTCATTTGTTGAACGTTTAATTTTAGGCTTGGGTTGCAAGTTTTGGTCAACCGAAGATGACGCCTCAGTCGTTGTTACCAAGTCAGACAGGACTGAGTCCATATTTGAGATTTGGATGCCTCTCTGCTCGCTTATTTTACCAACAGCTGACAGAGTTGTATAAGAAAGTAAGTTCAAGATTCCAAAAAATAAAATGTACTTATCTTCATACATCATAATATTCAAACTGAAGGAGATGTCTTCATTGCTTGCGTTCGCATATGCAGAGGTGTAACTACCTCCCATGTTAGCTGAAATTTTTAAGATGAATGAAATATATTATGAAATAATTTACAACTGAGTAGGTCTATGAGCATATATGTATTTATCATAATCAATAAATCCATATGTATGTGTCATGTGAATAGTTTACGGATTTATATGTATTTATTATAATTACGTAGTTGTACATATAAGATGTGTATGATGATGTGTATTTTCAAAAATTATATATATTTTTTTATATCTGAAAGAAAATATTTTAACCTAAATGAACATTAATGATGAATGACTTACACTAATGAATGCTAGCTTTTGTTATTTAATTGAAAATCGATAAAAAAAATAATAAAATTACAATTTTACAGTTGTCTTTGAGCCTTTTTCGTCGCAAATTTGGCAGTAAGATTTGCCATCTTCATTTTTCTTGCCTCACTACTTTCTATGGACTAAATCACTTAATCGTGATTGTCCGATGGATTTTTTTTTAATCTCTTAAAAATTTCAATTTATTAAATGTTCTTTCAGTGGAAGCTACAGTAATCGGCAGAGTATATATAAAAAATAAAGTTTAGACCTGTAAGACACTTCATAATTTATTTTTGAAATTTATAAAAATATACATTTGATATTTCACTTCTAAAATTTTAAGCATATGAAGATTAGGAGTGAAGTTTAAAACCATTTTGAAATTTTTACTTTTCAGATCAAAAAGGCTAATCCTCCATTGTCCCTGCATGGTCAAATTCTATGGAGGGAATTTTTTTACTGTGCTGCCACAAACAATCTAAACTTTGATTGTATGGTCGGAAATTCAATTTGTGTGCAGATCCCTTGGGGGAATAATTCAGAAGCCCTTGCAAAATGGGCAAATGTACGTATTAAAATTATGTATATGTAGATCTATTACTTACAGTAGATTCTGTTGACTTAGGGAGGGTGCAAGTATTACGTAAGCAATATTTTGGCCATTTCACCCCCACCTCAGTAAGCAAAAATTAACATTGGCTAACATAGGAAAATAAGACCAACGGCAACCCCTCCCCACAAGGTGCTTATGTAATACTTGAAAACTCCCTTATTGATGGCACCAGGGCGTCAAAGGCCGTGCTGCACATGAAACAAGACCTTTATTAATAAATAATGTGTGGTTTCGTATGCATTACTAAAATAGAAGGCTCAGTCCTTACTTATTTGATCTGATAATGGATGTTATAGTGAAAGACGTAAACTGTAATGCACCATGGAGTATGCTGTTTGCAGATGACATTGTACTATGCGAAACATCCTGTGAAAAAGTAGAAAGGAAAACCGAGGAATGGGGGAAAGTGTTAGAGGTTTGAGGATAAGCAGAACAAAGACAGAATATGTGGCACTAAATGGAGAAAGCGTAAGTAGCATAGGTCTACAAGATGAAGGATTACATCAGCCCAAAAATTTAAGTATCTTGGATCGTTCATAGGCTGCGATTGAGTTTTGACCACAGAGATACAATACAGAATCTAATGTGGGTGGTTAAATTGGAGAAAGATGAGTGGAGTGCTCTGTGATAGGAAAGTAAGCGGTAGGATGAAAGGAAAATTGTACAAAACTGTGGTCAGACCTGCAATGTTATACGGGGCGGAGACTTGGCCAATTACAAGAGCGCATGAAAGGAAGATGGAAGTGGCTGAGATGAGAATGTTGAGGTGGATGAATGGTGTTACAAGGAGGGATAAAATAAGGAATAACCTAATTAGAGGTACGGTCAAGGTTGGACCCATAGGAAGAAAAATACAAGAACATAGGTTAAGATGGCTTGGGCATATGGAGCGGAGAAATGAGGAATATGTGGGAAAGGTATTGGATAAGCTGGTGGTAATGGGTAAGAGGAAGAGGGGAAGACCACGGCTGAGATGGAAGGATAAAGTGACGGAAGATCTGGAAGAGTATGGATGGAGTAGAGAAGAGGCATTGGATAGAAGATTGTGGAAGAGAAGATTAAAGGACCATAACGCCGACCCCATATAACATGGGAAATGGCAAAGCGAAAGAAGAAGACTACGATAGAACGCTTTGTGAGTTGGATACGGTTCATGGGGTGACTGAACATACAATGAAGAATTTAAGATACTGTACCTGTGTTTATGTAACCCCAAACATAGAAAAACTTGGACTATGTATGTGAATACATGTCCATCTGCCTGGACAGTAATACAGGGCAGTATCATCGACATACTGGAGCATTAGGGCGATGTGAGATTTTTTTTTCATGCATAACTTCGTTCACTTCTCCATGGTGTCAGTGAATACAAACTTTACTGCAGTAAAATCTCTCTGAACGGCATCTTCCCTTAAAGTCTACTTTTTATCTAAACAGGCCCCCCCCCCACATTGACTCGATGCTAAATTTACCTACATTCAAGTGTTCAACGTACTCCATTACCGATAGTGAAGATACTAGCTGCTACAATAATACGTCTAGTAATTTAATAAATTAATTATGTTATTACCATGGAAATGACCAGAGTTCTTACTCAAGCGTGGCCTGTTCACTTCGTAACATCAAAGTTTACCTTATAGCAGTGGTTCTCAATTTATTTTCATCGCAGGCCGCTTTGAAGTTTTTTTTTTGTTTTTTTCATTCGGTGGCCCAGAAGATATTAAAATGAAATTATCTTAGACACTATATAGGCATCGGTTATACTAGGGGAGCTACTAGGCTGACTCCCCCCCCCACCACTGGAAAAAATTTTCAGTTTCTTATCTTTTGTAGCCGGGTCAGTTTTTACTGTTCGCTGGCGGGATCTGACCCGCTGGCCTCCTATTGAGAATCACTGCCTTATAGGAACAATGAACTCACATGTCTAGATTACATTGGTGCTGAGAGCGGGGAGTTATAGAATATACACTATACACTAAACTTCCGCAATATATGGCATACATAAGAATCACCTGTATGCATTGTAACCTACAAAATTATTTTTTAGTGGCAATGCCATGCTTTTTGTTCCATAATGTTGATAGTGGTAATGTTACTAGTGAGGAAAAGTACAAAATATCTAGTAGTAATCTGCAATAAAAGTTCCTAAAACGAAAAAAATTGCACCCTCTTGAAAATTTTGCTCCATTATGTCTTAGCTAATTGTGTCACTAACGATTGGGTGTAGATTGGCATCTTTGTAATAATTTTTATGTCAGTAATTGTTTTTTCCTATAAAATATTAATATTTTTCTGTTTATTAATTATGAATTGTGTGATTTATGATATTAGGGTCAGACCGGTTTCCCATGGATTGATGCCATTATGACTCAGTTGCGAGAAGAAGGCTGGGTTCACCACGTGGCACGACATGCTGTTGCTTGCTTTTTGACACGCGGTGACCTCTGGATATCATGGGAGGATGGCATGAAGGTATGTGACTTGCACTGGCATATACAAGGGGGGTGTTTGGGGGTTGTAACTTCCCATTACAATACAATTTTGTATACACATACAAATATGTGGAGTTTTAGCTCCGTAACACCTTTAAAATCCTGACTGCCCTTATGATCTTTCTGTATATGCTGGTAATTTGAAATTGTTAACAAAGAAGATAACGATGATGACTATGATAATGATGATGGCTATAATAATAATTAACAAAGAAGTTGTTGCCTTTAGCGTATTTACTGCACAGACAATTTTCACATGTCACACTATTATTAGAAGCTTGTATAAAAAAAGATTTGAAACATCGAATTAAAGTAACATGTCTATGCAACGAATATACCTAAAAACTTTTCCGTCAATAGTTGCTATGACTTTGCCATGCGTAAAGGAAAAAAAAACCGATTTTTATATATTTGAATATTTCATCTCTCTTTGTCATAACCGTGCAGTTCCTTTATCGTACCTTTGCGACTCTTTTTATCAATTGTACGAGTAGTACAGTATAATTCCAATTAGCTGAGTCATCCAGTTACCTAGACTTTGATTTTGCAGAACATTTAATTATGTGAACTTTGAATATCCAGATCATTTTATCGTCTCGATCTTGATGATTGAACCAGAAAGGTTTTTGAAGCCTTTGTTGACTATAAGCGCCTATCTGTACCTTGTCATATGACAACACTGAATTACCTGGTTTTCTGATTATCAGTGCTAGCCCTTCTGATGACTCTTGATAATTGAAGTTGTACTTATCAGTGTGCACACCTTTCTGTGTACACAGAAAGGTTATAAAGGGGGGAGGGGGACACAAGTAGATCCGAGGGGGACAATCAATCCTCCCATGAACCAGGATTATATCATAGAAAAAATGTAAAGTATCGGATACTTGGCTAAAAGCAGAAATTGGAAACAAATCACCCCCTCCACTATTGAAAGGTTTCTGGATCCGCCAAAGGTGAAGGGGTTACAGAACTATATACAACTCTATATATTCATATGTATATATATTCAACATTGCATTGTAATGGGGGTTAGGACCCCCATAAATCCATTCTTCATGTGCCAATGTTTGAGCTGCATTTATATAAATTTAAAAAGTTGATAAATAACTGAAATCGTGTAAATTTTTTAACGCAATGGTTTTGGTAAAGATGCAATATCATTCACATCTGTTTCCGCACCTTACCGGAAGCAAGCAAGGAGGTGGATGCACATGGTTACAGAGTTCTTTATTTATAATGAGAAACGGTTTGTTTTTTTAAAGCTAAGGTTTTATAAAGCAACAAAATTTATGTCCATAAAATGGATAGGACTGTTTATGTAAACAAATCATTTACATAATACATTGTGATGCTAGCTGGCTTTGTCATTGTGTAGATGGTTCACTATATCAAACCATGAAGCTCAGTTTGAGGGGAAATTTGTAGCAAAATGAAATTTTGTCTCCTGAAGTTTGTTTTAATGATGAACCTTTCGTACGATATAGCAGGGACCCTATAGAGTTAACATGGGTTACTTTTGTGTCGGAAACCTCGATTTGGTCCTGGATATGGCCTATATATTTTCTCACATTGTTAGGCATAGTGACCTATGCTGTCCTTGCATTTTAAAAATTCGACTAACTTTTAACGCCTTCCTTCTCGTTCCTGTCAAAATTATGAGATGAGGTTTCGCCCTCTATTTTTCATGTCTGTGATATTTCCGGGCTGGAGTGTTCAAAAGTAACGCATCAAAAAGGTTAAAAACAATCCATTTCTTATACCCGGAAAATATACTTTTATTTTAGATTTCAAGCTAAAAAGAATTCCAAAAATTAAAAATGAATACATATATTTTTCGTACACTTACTTTTATACAATTTTCTTGAACAAAGAAGTAGGCACTTTTTTACTCTTTTCTTGCGATTGCTAAGGGGTTAATCAACAAATAAATGGATCTGCTAAACACGGCTGTTTCTATATATTTGGCGAATCTAGTATTAATAGATAAAATATTTATACATAAAAACATAAAAAACTAACTAAAACAAATTATGACAGATAAAATATATATTTAATAGATAGATAATAGAATATATCTATTTGACGAATTATAGTATTAATTTTTTACTGTAATGTGGAAAACCTGCGTGATAGTGGTATAATCCTGTAATAGGTTTTCGACGAACTACTTCTTGATGTTGATTGGAGCATCAATGCTGGATCCTGGATGTGGTTGTCCTGTAGCTCGTTCTTTCAACAGTTTTTTCACTTATACTGTCCAATAAAATTTGGTCGGAAGGCTGATTCCAATGGAGATTACATTAGGTGAGGGTCAGACTATATTGGTGATGTATGTATTTAGTAAAAGCATGTTTCTAAATAACTGGATTAAAACAAGTAACATTAGATGAAGTGCAATATTGTCATCTCTCTCTCACTTAGAAAATTTTCTCTTCTCAGGCGGTATTTGCCGATTTTGAAGAACTATCCAGCAAAATACATCCATGAGCCATGGACTGCTCCCGAGAAGGTCCAAGTTGCTGCAAAATGCATTATCGGAAGAGACTATCCCATGCCAATGGTCAATCACCAGGATGTAAGCCGCATCAATTTGGCTCGAATGAAGCAAGTGTACAAGCAGCTCAGCAGTTTCCACAGTTCTGGTATATTTTCAAGCTTCTTTAGTTGCAGTTTCCTCCTTTACAAGTTGCCCTTTTACCTATAAGTTGTAATTTTCTTATAATCAAGGCCTTTCCTGCAGTTTTTCCCACCCAGGTGCAAAAACAGTACTGCCACTTTCATCGATTTTATTTAATTTGGAATTTTGTATATTCAGTGTTTACTTTTATACTTATATAGTTGTAAATAGTCGTTATGAGGAAGGAAGGTTTTTATTTACGTATTGTAAAATAAACTGAAGATTCTCTTGATATTGTTTTTGATCCAAAGGTTAAAGACAATATAACAAACAATCTGTGACTGTCCACCTTTTGAATCCCTGCCAAGAATGGCCCTGCTTACAACAAGGGTACTTTCATTTACAACAAGTCCTCTCATATCACAAGTGTCTCTCTATCTTTGACAAGAATCCCGCCACTGGACACCTGCGTTATATAAGTGTCCCACTGCTGGACACTTGTATAATGCCCAATTCCAATGCTTATCCCCTATAGTATTGGATTTACGCAATCCTTTCATTTACAACGAGTCCCCTCACTTGTGTCACAAGTGTCCCTCTGCTGGATATTTTTATAATGCCTGATTCCAATGCTTATTATTTATTAATACAGTGCCGGATTTACACATTGACTATGTAAGTTTGGTCCATTGGCATATGCGAAAGGGGGGAGGGCAATTGGGGTCATAACCCTCATTGAAATAACCTTTTGTATATGTGGAATTATAGCTCTGTAACTTCCCCTTATAAGCCAGTAACTCCCCTCCCTCCCTTATCCTTATATGAACTTTCTACATGCACTAATGGCCCGTTCCAAAAATTTCAGGGACCCATTCTATTCTTTTAGCGTAAGACCCATAAAATCTTACACTGGGTTTGTGTACACATTCCTCAATATATTTGTAATTCTATGCATTTTCTTCTTCTGAGATGAGATATAGCTGCACTTTAACTAAAGTTAATTATATTTCCTTTATGTACGTCTTTATAGATAGAAGAAAAAGTTTTTAAAACAATTTTCATTTGCAACAGCACAGACTTTAATGTATTTATGATCATTCTCCTGTTCTTTCTTTTAAGGTGTTTTAACTGCTGCACCACAGCCGTTAATTAGTGAAGATAGCTGCAATTACAAGTGTCAAATGCTTCACAACTAATTTTCCTGTTGAAGTAAGTACTTTTTAGAATATTCTGATCATACATTTAATCCAGGGGTCGAAATTAACTTTTTAAATCAGGTGCACAAGTGCACCAGATTCTGCCGTGTGTGCCAGATTCTGCTCCCAGGCAGAATCTGGACATGATTCTTCCCAGGATTCCCTGTTGTCATAGCCCAGTATTTCAAGAAAACCTTGGCTCAACCCCTCATACTAGACAGCAAGACATATTATTGTGTTTAACGCTATATCACATTGTCAGTCTTAAAGCTATTTGAGGAGTCCCCTATGATTTTTTAATTGTTACACCCCTTAAGCAAACTTGTATACAAAGGATACTAGTATTAAAAAATTTACATAACCAGTATGTTAAGGATTTACTTGTAGACAACTATTCTGTGTATTGAGTTCTAATGATACAATTTTCGAAAAACATTTATTGTATCATATATCATTTCTTTCTTTGGTTGATTTGAGAATGTTACATTTTATGCTATTGTGTTATTATTATATGTGTATATATATACAATATGTCAGAATCATACTACTGTTACTACCTTATGGGACTTGCTTTTATAATGAAGCACTATGAAGAACTGTATGAAATATTATTATGTCCTTTAATGAGTAATTACTACAATTACTTCACACAATTACAACGTCGCGCCTTCTACGTTAACGCACATAACACAAATTGTCTTAATTCGTCATAAGTATATAGTCGCGGTGGTAACATCCGCTGTATTTCTATGTCATCATAAGCGTCACAGCCCTGCATCCAACCTCCACCTCGGTTGCTTCACGTCTCTCAAGGAGTCTTCGTTTCCACTCCACGCATGCGCAACCGTTACTCCCTGCACACTCTCATGGCATCTCATTTGTATAGGGAAGGGTGTCCCAACACCCAGTTATAGTTATATATATAATTTGTTTTCTTCTCTTCTGATGTAAAAACAGAATAACTTTTACTGGTTGATGGCAACCATTAATTGTCTAATTTTTTTTCTTCAGCAGAGTGAAGAAAGAAAACAATGATCTCCATCTGCACATTGAATCAACATATTCACCGCACATTATTCTGTGATGATCCGTACTTCCATTTGTATATTTTTTTACAACTTACAAGTCTATATAATTTTATTATATAATTAAATATATTCATCATGTATCTTGTGGTCTTAGTGTATCTCATTTGGCGCAACAAGACCTTTGCTATCCCTGGCGCAGAATGTCTCTCACAGTCCTTGTGCCATAAAAATACAACCGACAGTTCCTCCCCTTGCGTCATAAAAAAATTCACAAAATCAACTTCTTTTAGTATAGATTATTCATATGAAAAAGAATATCAATTATAAACCGAGAATTTTTTTTAAAAACTACTATGACTAGAAAACCTTACCCAGTCGACCAAACTGTCTTTATATACATAGGCAGGTTTTATTTGTATTTTAGGTCCCAAGACCGAGTCGTCTAGGATGGGAACGACTCTTTAACGTGATCTCCAAATGCCGATAACTTTACCAAAGTATATTAGAAGTCAAACCTAACCTGGTGAGTTTGTAGATGGTGTCCATAACGCATGGAGCATATATATAATAAAACCTCCTTAACATACACTTCCGAATAGCAGGCATCTGTATTTAACGGACACTTATTTTTTCAATTCTTTATCACTCCTCTATATTTCCTGAATAGCGGGCAGCTATACAAGTGTCCACTATTCAGAGAATTTACTGTAGTAAGCAGAAAACGCTAGAAGAGAATCGGAAGGAAAAAAAAAAGTTAAATGTACCATTGATTGTTTATGGAAGTCATAATAAAAGTGAAAAGATTTGAATGACGGACAGCTTTTCGAGTGAGGGATTATGGTTTTGATTATGCCTTTGGGTTGGCAATAAAAAAGCTCAAAAATAAATTTTTCCAAACTCAACAACGTTGGAAAAGATACTATGTAATATAAATATACAACATAGAATGAATATAGATTTAACACGGCTGTACCCGAATCTGGATCGCTGCTGCAAAGCATGCGACCTAGTTGCAGATTTTCTGGAAATAGGCCGATTTTTAAAAAAAATTCCTCCTTGCAAAAGAACGAACGACCTTAAGGGGTATCTCCACTATCCACACTAGAATAGTGATAGGCGATCGTAAAATGTTTTTAAAATCGAGAGAATTAGAATTGAAACAAATTTACAATTGAGTTAACGATTCATTCGTCTTTAAGCTTCGAAATCGAGATGTTCAATTGCAGTCAGCATACGTTCTACAACTGTCCGCCTGTCATTGCTGCCAGTTATCTATTATTATACATTTAAGTTAACAAAAAATAAGCGTAAATAATTTATTCTTACCATGTTAAAGATATGATATAGAATATGATAAAACACTTAGCGTAAAAAAAAAAAATTCGTTACCTTCCTTGGGACGTCTCTCCTCAGGTTATAAGTTTTTAAAAATTGAGTTTCGTTCTGTGGGCTTTGAAATAAAAAGAAAAAAAACAACATGAGTTATAATTTATTCCTGCCGAAAAGTGCAATGCCAGCCTGGTAAATAGACATTTTATTGTTTTAGAAAGTGGAATAAAATTTATAACATCCTATGAATAAATATTTTAAAACTACTGATGTCTTTCCATGCGAAGAAGTTGTTTTAACCACTTTCTGAGTGAACATCTGCTGAGCTTAAATAATAATAAACCAATGACTTGGATTGAGAACTGGTTCCATCACATAGGATGAGGCGAAGCATCCAGTTCGGTTTAAAATCCATCAAGAAGTTCAAATAATCGAGGCTAAAACAACTCACAATCGCGAATCGCCGCACTAGGATGGGGAGAAACAAGGTCCAGATTTATCAACAAGTACCAAATGTCTAGGGGC
>QLNU02014176.1:149313350-149323598 GCA_006491805.2 Dysdera silvatica
TATACAGGGTGATTCCATAAGTCCTTATGGGCTGAAATAACTGTTGAACCAAGTCAGGTAGACCCATGAATGTGGTGTCTAGGTATAGTGAAATGGCTATGCGCTACACGATGAGATACCTCTCAGCGCCCCCTAGCGATAAATTCCGGAGTTAGAGTTCGTAGCTCGGAAGCTGTAGGAGAGACGACCAAAAGTTCAATTACAAAGGTGTAGAGCATTATCGATGTCTTTAGAAAAGCCGGATTGTGTCCACAGATATGATATGCAGTCGCCTGTTATCTGAGGCGGACAAAGGGTAAGGTGACCATATAATAATATTGATCATGAGAGAAAGTCGCTGTTTCCCCACAAAAATACAGTATTGACATGTGGAATTAGCTTTAAAGTTCATACAGAAGGAGAAATAAGCAAAAACGTTAGAACACACTACGCTTTTCGATTAACAGCAATAGAAATGAACTGTTGCCACCAACACATTTCAATTGCGGCATTACTAAATTTAAACCGAATTACAATCGACGAACAAAACCACAAACGAATCATATGTCCTGCCGAAAAAAAAAAATTCTTCGATTTATTTTGCTTAGCACTGTATGTATTTTATTTTTTATAGTATCAGATGATTACTTACATTCAGGTTCCTTTTATTTTCCTTACTTGTACTACGCCAAAGTTTTGACGTCATATTTGCACACGGTCGTTTTCTGATTTCATGAAATTTCATTTGCATACACTCAATACAATTCTCGCCCGCCTCTGATTACGGGCGAGTATTTATCATATCCGTGGACCCGATATAGCTCTTCTTGATAAATCGATGATCCTCTACAACTTCATAATTGAATTTTTGGTTGTATCTCCTACAGTTTCCGAGATACAAACTCTAACTCCGGAATTTATCGCTAGGGGGTGCTGAGAGGTATCTCATCGTGTAGCGCATAGCTATTTCACTATACCTAGACACCACATTCATGGGTCTACCTGACTGGTTCAACAGTTATTTCAGTTCATAAAGACTTATGGAATCACCCTGTACACTTGTAGTTCTCGTTTTTCTGTGAGAAGGCACTAAACATTTTCTAGCTATGCCAATGTGTATGTTGTATGGCCCAAAACCAAGCTATGGGTCAGTTGAAACAAAATCAACGGCATAATGTCATCTCCAAACCACAAGTCATTCAAACATAAACAAGTTTACCAGGAGTTGAACGCAAGGAGTGTACCTGAGGGCTGTGGTTACAATGATGACAACAACGTAGCAAGATTTTTAGGTGGTCATGACCTGAAAAAGGTCGGAAATAGCTGTCTTAGGCAAAGGGAACAACAAATTGAAAATGGAACAGTATTTGATTAAAAAAACGTTATTCTGCAAATCTACATCTCCTAGGTAAAACTGTATAGTGGTATTGGGATTGTTCATATGACGACGACTCTATAACCACTCTTTTTTTTTCTTTCTTATCACCTAACCATCCCTTGTTTTTTAAATCTCATGCATGGATTTGTATATTATAAATACACATATAATATATATAAAACTAAATATAAAAAAAGAACAAAAAACATTACAGTTGAGGGCAAACTTTTCAACTGTTTTTCTAGTGCTTCTGCCCACACTTTCGAAGATCTCAGAACATATCGACCTGTAAAAATCCAAATAATTATCATTATTTATGGCAATAATTACTGATATTCATTATTATCAGTCACAAAATTATTTTAAATGCAAATTATGTTTCAGGATTAGAATGTAGAAGTAGGAAGCCAGGAATTAATGGCAGCTAACCGTTCTTCCCCCACTGCCAGAATGTTTAGTTTGGGTACAACTTCAAAATTATTTATTTTGTTGGCATGTGTGTGTATAAATACACAGTATAAACACTTCCTAATAAAAACATATTTACTTTTTACAAAAATTTTACATTTAGTGTGGCAATTACAGTTTGTAGATTATTTCTGCAAACACAGACATAGATTCGTTTGTGATACAAGGATAGCAGAGGTCATGTTCCACTGGCAACTACAGCTTTCTGAGGAACCCGAACCTCTCCTGATTTAGGATACCAATCTCAGGACCATAGTGAGAAGTTAGTTGGTAAGCATTCCCTTTTTTTGGGTACCTGTTGGAGTTGCACAGGAGTTAATGGCACACTACGCAAATATGTTACCACCGCAGAACCCTAAATGCAAACTTGCCTTTATGACGGCAATAGTTTTCTTGTTGCCGAGAATGATTTGAGATTGAGGTTCGACTGTATGTTATCACAAACTGCATATTGTCAAAATAATCACTTAAAGTGAAAACAAAATGAAAATTTAAACAGCATGGCTTAAGAAGTCTGTGATACAGTTTGTTTTCAAACAAAGAAACTGTCTAAGTCACTGGTCACTTTCCGGTTGAAAAATTCTAGGCATCCAATCAATTTTCTCATTTTTGAAAGAATTTCCTTTAAAAGGGTTAGACGAAGCAGCGTCAGGATATCCAATGGCATGCAATGTGGGGAAGATTGCATCCAAAATACAATTTAATTTTTTTTTTATAAAAATCAACCTAGAAAAATGCAAATATTTCAGAGTAATAAGGGGAATGTGAGTCTCCCTCTCCTCACTACATTGGCTATCTGTGGGAGAGAATGACTTTTATCTACAAATATACAAAACATTTAATTGGTATATAATATTATTTATATGTTGTGTTAAAAATATAATTTGATTTAAGATACAATTCATTTGCAGCACACATCTTCGTATTTCCAAACATGAGCCACCATTGTGTATATCAAGGTCTAACCATATATATATATATATGTTGAGAAAGAGCTCACCTGTATATCCAGCGGCTGCTAAGGCCAGTCCAGCCATTATCAAACCAGTTGTCTATTAAAAAAAAAAAAAGTTCTTAAAACTATAAATTACTGTAAAACAAGTATAATAAAAAAATTTTTTTTTAAAGTCAATTCCTTCAATGCGCTGCTCAAATAAAAGGGAAGAAAGGGAAAAATTGCGAAAAGCAATTTTGGCGACATTTGGCTGTAATTGGCGGCAAGCATTAATCGCCAAATACACCAAAGGAAAGCAAAAAAAAAATCATTTAAATTTAATTAATGAATTAATATTTGAAAAAACTGTATTAACATCAAGTGTCATCCACTACAAGTTTAAAAAAATTTATTTGAACTTGATTGGATGGATAGAAAGTATTTTATTAACGATTGAAAATTTGAACAAGATATATATATATAGGGAGAGTGTGAGCTAATAGAAGGAATTGAAAATGATTTCAAGAAAGTATTTTACAGTAATCAACATAAGAATGATTAACAGAAACATAAATACACAAGTATATATGTATATACAGGAGAGCCTCAATATAACGAACTTCCTTATAGCAAAATTCTCTATATATAATGAAATTTTTAACAACCAAAGCAGAAAATCGAGTAGTCACATCAGCAACATTGGGTGCCCTAATACCGTAGGAATACAATACACACAATTGAACACATCAATTTTTAAATGTTATTTATGAGAAACAGTTGTTTATTGAAAAACAAGATTTCAATTGTGATATCATATTGCGTTGTCCTGGCTCATGAATACATCGTTTTCACATAGCGAATTTTCCATATAATGAATTTTTTCATGGAACCGTCCATTTTGTTATATAGAGGTTCTACTGTGCATGTGTGTGTGTATATATATATATATACACTAAATATAAAATACTAACAGATAAATGAAATATTATAAATGCAATATATAAAAATAAAAATTTAAAAATGAAAATATCGGAAAAAATAAATTTATATTTTCCAATATTTTATTTTTAAATTTTTATTTCTATATTACATTTATAATATTTCATTTATCTGTTAGTATTTTATAGCAGAAGTGAATATACACATGGTAAAATTATTAATTCATTATCAGTTATTAAATTTATTTAAATAAATAAATATATATATATGCACACTCACACACACATACAGGGTGTTCAAGATCGACCATTCCATCTCCAAGCAGCTGTATTCCTCACAAAATTCTAAGCAAAAAGTTGGAGAGTGAACGGCTCCCAAAAATGCATATTTAAAAAGTTATTAACGATTAAAGAATAGCTCTTAAAGCCTTAATAGCTATTAAAGAATTTGTTTGAAATTTTATGAATAATGTGTTATAGTAACACTTGAGTTTCAATATAATAGGCTGAATAATAATAATAATAAATAAACATTATATAAAGATTTAACCATTAAATAAAAATTTACACTAGTGATCCTTCCCAAAACGAGTATTATTTAGATATGCTCAAAAGATGGTCTACAATTTATTTGCTTCATTTTGCAGTAAATACGTTCATTAACTTTTAATTGTAAAATATTTAATGCATAAATACAAAGCCATCTGTCTTTTACATAAAATTTGAAGTTTTTGTTAATACCTTATATTGCATCGTAATAAAAAGGTTTTCTTTTTATGAATTCATGGATTTTAAAAAATTTCCAGAATTGAAATACAACATTTGCTTAATTTACCCTTATTAAAATAAAATGTAAAATCATTTCATTCTGTGTGAAAATTTTTCTATCATAATTTCCAATTATTTCTATTACACACAATTTTAAGGTGGCCAGGTGTTTTATATTTGGCAGGACAATTCTATAATTGCAAGTAAGTGCCATTGGTCTTACATGGATAATAATTATACAAATATATCCTACATGCAAAACTGAAGCTTAACAAATCGTGGTGAATCCCATTCGTCTACTTCCATAAGAAAACCCGGGAGCCTAGTAAGAAAAACTCATTTCCTACTAAAAAGTTGCAAAAATCTAGTAGCCAGCAGTAGCAATAGAATAATTCATCATGATCTGGTAATAATATCATAAAAAAAAAAATCCTTAAAGTGCAAAAGGAGCTATATACATTCCAAGCATAGAAGAAACAAAGATGAACATCCATACTGCTTCTCCAAAAGGGAAGACAAATCTTTTCCGAAGCACAGCATTTTATTTTTTTCATAAAAAAATGCGAATATTGCACATCAACAAGAAGGGCCTGAAGGACCCCACACTTTGTCATCTCTATCTATAGATGTCAATAAAAGCAAGTATGGTAAGTTAGGATGGCTCAGTCAGTCAAATAGTAAGCATAGAACAGTCGAGGCTCAAGGTTGATTTTGAACCTGGGTGGTCTGGAACAAATTACTTTTTGGCGCCCCTTTCCTCTGGCGAAAACAGGAGATTTTCACAGATGCACAGTGGGCCAAAAGTCTCTGAAAGGATTTCTCTAAACTTCTCTTTTTAGAGAGATTTTCTACTGTTGGGTCAATTAAAAAAAATTTGAACTTCAGTTTGGCACCTACATCCAGACGGCCGCCCAGGTCACCTGGCTCCTAGGCCATCCCTGCCTAGCAACCCAAAGCTTACTGATTCAACTCCATAACCTCTAGGCAAGGACAAACCAAAAATTTATGGCAATTAGCATCGAGACATGTGAACAATGATTCAAATTAAAACAATATCCAGAAATTTTAATTGACAAAATAAAATTAAGTAAAAAGTAAAATACTAAATATTATATTTACCATATTTTTTGAGATTAATTTGTAAAAAGTTTGGAAGCTTCACTTTCTGGAAAAAAAATGATGTAATTACTTAAGAAATGAAATTAAAACTGTAAAAAATAGTTAATATTCAGTCCAGTTCAGTTATAATAACCCTCAACAGAATATGGGAATTTTGGCATTATAACCAATACTTAATTGTATAAAAAAAAAAAAAAAACGATCTGTGGGGGGATTAAGAATTTTGATGCAATATATAAATGAATTATTACTACAACCAAGGTCATTACAACAGAGTTTGACTGTGTATATAAAATTATATGGAAAAAACAATTTTGTTCATGGACAAATTTTGAGTTTTTAATTGGCTGCCTGCAGTCCTCTTTAAACTTCAATTCCTATTCTATTGTTTGTAAAATTATAGGGGGATGGGGGCTTGTCAATCAGTCTCTATCTGCTTTTTCTCCCGTTCTCCTCCAAGGTTTTATCCCCTGTGGATTAATCTATAAATAAATAATGGAAAAATAACAACGTTTTTTATCGTAGTTGTAAGACGAGGAGAGACCTTGTTCTCTCGAAAGAGACGTGCTCGAAACGTGCCATCGAACCATCTTTTACTAACTTACAACTACGCTAAAAAAGTTATATTTGCGTAGTGTTCGTCACTTTTCCAGTCTATAAATAAATATTAGGATAAAAACATTACATCCAATGCAAAGTTGAATAAATGTATCTAAATAAGATTTGTTTGTTTGTTTGGATTTTTATGGTGCAAGAGCAGCTATGCTACACTGCGTCAAACATGGTAAAAATTTAAACAAGAAAATTTGTATTAAAGGTCTCTTATATCGTTTTTTTTTTTTTAAATTGTACATTGTGGATACGTAAGGTATCGTATTGTTGACTACCGTTGTATAGAAGCCAGGGGTATACAAAACTAAAAAAATTCAGTCGCCAGCCCCTTTATCTCAGGAGCCAACAGCACGCAATGTATATACAGTAGAACCCCCATATAACGAATTTCCACACAACAAAGTTTTGGTAAATCCCCATGGTCATTACATATGAAAGTGTTTCTATATAACGAAATTTTTAACGACCAAAACAGAAAATTGACTTGTTACATCAGCGACATCGGATTCCTTAATACTGTGGGAATACAATATGGTTTTAAGGTAATTGGCAAACAAACAGAATAAGGCATGTCTAAGGGACTTTAAACTTCCTAATAAAGAGTTTTCCTAAGCACACATATCTGTATCTGATTGCCCCATACAGTGCGAAACTGCTAGGCTATGAACATTCCACAATTGTCCTTGAATACACTGTATTGTTTGAATAGTAGTACTTGTCATGCTGTTTTGATTGTTTGATTACCAGAAACCAGATCTTGCAGATTTTGCACAGGAGTGCTACAATTCTGATGAATCAACGTCGTTATTTTTTGTGCAGCAGGATATTAGAATTTTTTTGCACAAAAGCATGAATATGTATGAAAGAAGCATTAAATACGTTTTCATTTTAAGGTAAGAATTGTTCAACTATTTTTTTTTTTATACGCATGTATATTTCACTCCTAAAAACATCTATTTTTAAATGGTTGAATGTTATTTATGAGAAACAGTCGTTAACTGGAAAATGGGATTTTAATTGTGGTATCATATTGACCTGCCCTGGTTCATGAATACACATCGTTTCCACATAGCGAATTTCCTATATAACGAATTTTTTTTTATGGAACCGTCGATTTCATTATATGGAGGTTCTACTGTATATACACTGGTGTAGTTGAGGCTGCCTTGCAGCACCAAGGCATTCATTTTTCAGTCATTGCTATATACAACATAGAAGTATTACATAAACATAAATTGATCTCATAAAAGGGAGTGCCAGGGCACTTCTTTTATCAGAGCTACACCACTGCATATATATATAATGCAGTGGCATAGCGATGCCAGTGCAACCAATGCAGTTTCATGCAGCCTTGGCCTTTGGAAGTCGAGGCTCCTTAGATAGCATAATTGTGGGATCCTGGTATGGGGTGGGGGCCTCTCTACCAGCGGCTGCATTGGGGCCCAAATTCTTTAGCTACGCCACTGATGTAATATATACAGTACAAGAATGGATTAAAAGTAATGAACTTTTCAACAGGCACTAACCCAAATAGCCATCAGTCAGCTGCCATACAGCCTTACAAAATTACATTAAATGTATCTATTTGATTTTCCACCAAAATAATAAAGATCAATGGATTTGGTTGGATTAAAGTCCTTTATTGGAGGCTCATTTAAAGTGTCATTTGTCTTTTATTTCATTTTGTCTCATAGAGTGATATCGGTACACAAATCCACCTAGATAGGCTACCGTCAATTTCGACATTTTTAAATCAATTATCAACATCATAAATGAGTTAAAGAAACTGCAACAGTGAACTGTTCTAAGCGTGAATATGTTCATTTGGAAAAAAAGAAAAAAAATTAAAAGTTTTATGACAACAATTCTAAATGTTAAGAAGCAATCTACGATTTCATTTGTGATTCCAGCGTTTCGAAGATAGTGTTGAAATTTCTGTAAGAGAATTAAAAAAAAAAAATTTTTTAGAACTAAATTTAAAAATTCAGGTGCCAGGTAAAAATTTTCAGGTGAATTGGATTTGTCGGCCCCTGACAGAAGCTATAAAAGGACATTACATAAAGCCTTAATTACATTGGGCAAGTTTACACGCTCCTCGCTGGCTTTTAAACTCGTCAGCGAGTTACAACTCGCTTAGCAAGTCCTGATTACACATAACTTATAAAACTCGTTCACTCAATAAAAATGCGCAGCAGAGGTGCTTAGTAGAAGACCATTAACGGCGTTTTTTCTACACTGGCTTTCAACTCAACTCTACCCACCTCGTTCGAGGGTTTGTTTCAGCCAATCAAATTTGAGAACATTAGGGCGAGTAGCGTGTAAAGTAGCCCATTCCTCAACTTCACTAACACTAGCTAAGCGAGCGGCGAATTAACTAGACAACTTTATTACACTGAGCGAGTTTAGAAGCAGCGAGGAGAATGTAAACTCACACAATGTAAGTGAGACAGTGCAAATCATACTACACTGGGACCTACAGTTTTCTGGGAACTACGAACCTCTATTGCTAAGGTAAACAAACATTGGACCAGGGCCTTTCAGAGAAAATGAGAGGCCTGGAATAACTAATATTTTAGAGGCCCTTCAAATATAAGTCTAACGTATATGAAGTTCTTGGAAATATTCGACGAAACAATCTGCAATATAAATGAGAGACAAAAAACGTTTTAAAAGCGTATTTATGGCAAGATTGAATTCAATCTATGCGTTTCGGGCAATAAAAGTCCACCCTTCTTCAGGTGTGAACACCGTGGAATATTGTCAACAAACGAGGTTGATTCGCGGATAAAGTCTGCCCTTCTTCGGGAGTGAACACAGTGGAATATTGTCAACAAACAAGGTTGATTCGCGGATAAAGTTCGCCCTTCTTCGGGAGTGAACACGTGGAATATCGTCAACAAACGAGGTTGATAATATTCTGCTGTGTTCACTCCCAAAGAAGGGCGGACTTTTATCACCTGAAATGCGTAGACTGAATTCAATCTTGCCATAAATAGGCTTTTAAAACGTTTTTTTGTCTCTCACGCATATAGAGTTACCAAGTTGACGCCCCAATATTGTGAGGGACAGGACATTTATTTATTTTGACCACCATTTAGAAGCTGCATTATGAGAAGTATGACTTAACACGCAAAAGGTCAATTGACCAAATAACTTTGTCGGAAGTATATGGGGCCGCCAAAACTTGAACAACACTTTTTTGGCAGTCCTGGGCAGCCACCCAGATCGCACCACACTAAGCACAGCCCTGTTTAATAGAGCAGAGGAACTTCAAATAGTATAATGAATAATAATCCAACTATAGATTTGCAAATATAGAAATATACAGCACGTACAAAAGCTTTGAGTATACAAAATCGAGATTAAAATACCACTTAAACTTGAATAACATACAAATAACCTACCCTACACTTGAATAACATACACATAACCTACCCTACACTTGAATAACATACACATAACCTACCCTACACTTGAATAACATACACATAACCTACCCTAGAATAACATACACATAACCTACCCTACACTTGAATAACATACACATAACCTACCCTACACTTGAATAACATACACATAACCTACCCTACACTTGAATAACATACACATAACCTACCCTAGAATAACATACACATAACCTACCCTACACTTGAATAACATACACATAACCTACCCTACACTTGAATAACATACACATAACCTACCCTACACTTGAATAACATACACGCCTACCCTACGGGTCTTCAAAATCATAAGGCTCTATGCAGAAATCCAGAAGTGTTCATACGCTTTTCTGACAATTCCAAAACTAAATTCGATCTAAAAAAACGAGCTATGGATTATACGGTGAGCAATTAGTTGGTAAAAGCACTTTTTTCTTCTTTGACACCGCGGGGAGTTCAACCCGGATTAGGGCACGTTAGGCGAATGCATTACCATTGTGCCATCGTAGGGTTACTTATAGGTAAATCACATACCTCCAAACAACGCGTAAATTATACAATTTTATTAAAATTATTGATTCGTCTGCTGCTCTTAATATTAATTTTTAT
>QLNU02014176.1:149329397-149341429 GCA_006491805.2 Dysdera silvatica
TCTCTACGAACCTCCCCGAAAGTAATTTGCTTTCTATTTTAACGTTATATCATATGATTTCTGACGTTGTATCGTCTGACCAATACAGCTGACACCAAACAGACGATTTTTTTTTTATTTCTACTATTGTAAGGATTCAGAAGCTTGCGGTGCCACCATTATCTGCATATTTTTAGTATGGGGGAGTGTTCCCCACCCCACACACACATAAGACATGTACAGATTCAGGAAAACTACTGGGTCACCAAAAGGTCTGAAAAACAACGTTCTATCGCAGTGGACGACCATTGGAGTCCATTTTGGCGATGTTGGAAAAAAAATTGGAGACCGACGCGTATTCTGCATTAACTCCTTTTAAATTATCATCAAATAGATCTAAAAAAAATAACAAAGAAATAGCCATTAAGATTTTCTATTTGTCACTGTGATTCATTGCTTCCAGAAGTGCCTTTGTAAACATGTGAATATTACCGATCATTTACGTTTAACCACTCAATTTCCGATTCAGCGTCAGTTCAACATGGAAAAAAAAAGGGGGACCAAATGATAAAAGAACCTTATTAGCATGGACTTTTCCTAAAAATCGGACATGTTGGGAGCCCTTCAACAAGGGTGGATCTAGAAACCTTTCAAGGGGGGGCCGATTTGCTTCCTATTCCTATTTCTAGCCGTGTCCGGTACTTTTAATTTCATTTTCCATGATATCACCCCGGCTTAATGGGGGAGGGGCAATCGCCCCTTGCCCCTTCCCCCCTGGATCCGCCACTTCCCTACAATAGTTGGTTAGAATAAAACCTATTCAGGATTAAGTAACTTCAAAAAGTTTTCAACATGATACAAAAATATACATGCCTTCCACTCAAACGAAGTGCAGCAAAAACAAAACCAGTTAGACACATCAATGTCCAGGAGCGCAGAAATTCAAAAATTGTGTGGGGGGGGGGCCAAGTAGCTTTAAAGAAGATTAGGTTATGAAATGGGAGAAGACAATGTATTTTTTGATAACCAAGGGGGGACTTGATGCTCCACCCCACTTTTCCCATGCCGATCTCAATAGCCGAATCGTTGATGAGTTTGAATAAATAGGATTCTCTACAGATAGCGACACCAATAATCTTTAGAAACTCTAAGCAACCGAATGACAGAAACTTTCCAGCGATTTCAAGAAATAACTATTATACCTTTAGGAAAAAAAAAAAAAATGCAAAATAAACGGGATCCCGAAATGTAGCCCCCAACATCTCGCTCCGAGGACATTTGGTCCCCTGCAGATAACAAGTAGACCACAAAAATGTAGATCACAAAAAATGTAGACACAAAAAAGTAGATCACAAAAATGTAAATAATAAACCTAATTTTTTTTACAAAATCTCGGTCATCCGAACACCCCTTAATCAAAATGACCTATGCAATTTTTTTTAAGTGGACACACGTTCAATTTTCTTTGGCAAAAACGTTCGAACAGTAGAAATCGTTTATAACAAACCCCGGTCATCTGAACTTCGCTTAGGCGAAATAAGCTCCAATACTTTTTTTTATTACGTGTGGTACATACGGAGGGACCCTGGTTCGAATCCAGGATGGGGAAAGCGTCTCTTTTTCTCCAAAATTAATAAAGCTCTAGTTTGAGCTATAATTAATACGTGGGTGGCAAAAATTATTGTATTACGTGTCTATTAAAAAATATGGTACTTCCTCCTCACGGTTGTGCGTTCTCGGTCACGGAAATTCGAAATGAGCGTTCGTCAACAAAATTCGTACACAGCTACCACGAAGGAAAAAAAAACACGAACGTAGTGACTTTTTAACGAAAATAATAACTTTAAGTGACTTTTTTTTTAAAAATAGGGACTTTAGTGATTGGCTGAAAAAAAGTAACTTTTAGTGACCCGCTCCAACCCATGTAATTAGTTATAACATAAATATCTGTGCGCATAACATGGACGCAGTGGCGCTATGGTGAATAGGTGAACAGAGAGAAATAGGTTAGATTTTAATGAATAAAAAAAGGAGAAGGTATAAAGAGTATATATGGAAATGGTGGTAGGAGAGTGGTGATGCTGAGGATTGGAATAGGCGAAGCAGCTGTAGACAGAGTTTATGGTTCTGTGGCGCCAGTTTGAAAATATTGGAGAATAGGAAGAAACCTTAAGTTGTCAAGTGTTTATGGTCGTCATATATTCGAGGGTATAAAAGTTCCAAGTGGAAAAGTAGAGGAAGACTGCGTGCAGAAGGAGGCGGAGACAGGTTGTGGTCAAGTGCAAGTAGCGTATGAGCGGTGGTTAGGAGTGGGAGTTGATATGGAAGCGACATAGGATTGGTCGGTGTAGAGAGTGGAAACATGGTATCGGTCAGAGAGGGTTTGAGTGACAGTTTGGACGTGTGTGTGGGGGGGAACCGAGAGAAGGATTGGAAGGAGAGTGAGTCAAGATGGTCGGTCTGAGTTGGTCGGAAGGAGAGATTATTGACGAGAAGAGTTTGGGGTCGGTTGACCCGAGATTGTGAAGTAGTTGATATCGAGACAGAGAATAGGGTAACAGAGACCAGAGGACCCAGTCCCACAAACCGGGATTCCTGGTAGGAACAGCAAACTGATTGGTGAGCAACGATAATCGGAAAGTTGACGAGGACGAAATACCGTAAGGCAAACCCGAAAGCGAGTTACAGCAGCGACCGAGCCGAAGCATAGGGGATGACGGTGGAGACAAGAGCTACCTTAGGAAAGATACGAGTAGAGCAGCGGGCTAGGGAAAGTAAGCTACTCGAGAGACGCAAGCTGATCAAACAATAGAGCCAGAAGTGGAGGGAGGTGCATGTCAGCAGCCGGGGCGAGCAAGAAAGCCAGAGTGTAGAGCGACGCCAGCTGATTTAGCATTGGAGCTGTAGTGAAGGAAGGGCCGACCGCGCATCGAAAGTGAGCCACAGCAAGCGAGAGTCAGAACAGAGAGTGCCTAGTGTCATAGGGTTACGCGTACGGTGCTTCGCAAGTGTAGTACTATCAGTGCAGTGCGGGTGTTTTCCCAACCGTTCACAGTCGTACGTAGAAGGTACAGAGGGACGCGATGCGTCATGCTTAGAAGGAAGAAGGGCCCTGGAGAGTGGTGAGTGATTATCTTTTTATTTCCTTACTGAGGTAGCACCGATTGGGAGTAGGAATAAGAGAGAGACAGGCTGCGTGAGTCCACGAGTTGGAATAGTAGTATAAGATAAGGTTAGAGTCAATTAGAACGGGGGGGTGGTCCTATTAGGCACGTAGGGTGAATCAGAGTTATAGAAGCAATCTGAATGTTTAGGCCATATCCATATCGTATAACCAGTGTATGTATATATATATTGGAATTGTAGTCCAGTTCGCTGTAGAATTAATTAATTCCACTAATTAAGTATAGATGTGTATTCCTCTGATGTTAGCTTTGGGAAAGTAATGCAAATAATTGCGTTTAATTGTTAATTGGTCATTATAAGGTAAGGTTATAGTTCAGGTTTTCCCACTGGCAAGAGTATGTCCATTGGAATGTTGCATATCTGTAGTGTATATCATGCATGTCACTATCCAACGTATTATGTGTCTGAGTAAATATTAAGTCTTGTTAGTTTACTAAGATTGCTTATTGTCTATTTAGACATTAAATTCATTCGGGTTTTCCCTAAGGGGTGAGTAGGTATCTTACGGGTTATTGCGAGCGGCAGCGAACAGGCGTAAAACATTCCCCGCAACCAGGGCGCACGAGACCAGAACAATCCGGACAGGCATTACATACCAAATTATCATCCACTGTTTGCGAAAGCTGGCCCCCAAGCGATCGCAGCGGACGAAGACAATGGCGAACGCCCGTCATGGACAGAAGGCCAAGCACGGCCCTAGCGACGAAGTCCGAATTACGAGGGAGGGCGGAGTCCGGTCCCAGAATAGCAGAAGCAGGCATCCATCCACCACCGCCCGGCGGCCAAAGTGAATATCCCAATCACTCCGTCTTAAGCGAGCTGGAACCAACACCCGCCTGCCCGGAGAGCAGAGAAAAGACATTTGCACGCCACCAGAGTTCGCCCCAAACTGGCAAACCTAAAAATACTTCCGAACATCAAATTGAGAAGTTTTATTTGTATCATCGTATAATGTAAATTCAAATCATAGAGGGTGGGAGCACAGCCTACCCTTATACCATGTACAAAACTATTAAGAAGTTCTTTCAAGCTTTTTTTGTCCCCTCCTCACCTTTGCTACGTCAATGGGACTTGATGGAAAAGGGCCCCTTGGCTTTGGATTTGCCTACTTTTGTTATATGGTATAGCTAAGCCCCTGAATCAACATGTATAATCCACATATTTAAGATAAAGTAAGATTGCCGAAATTTGTAATAATTATCGATATTTCTATATCATTTACTTACTACATCCCTTCCTCCCATTACTCACTCACCCGAAAAATATTTTAGGCTCATTCTTTTGATTATAAAAGGCCTCATAAAAACCCACTATTTAATTCCTCATGATATTT
The DNA here is from genome assembly GCA_006491805.2 of Dysdera silvatica. Taxonomy (NCBI): domain Eukaryota; kingdom Metazoa; phylum Arthropoda; class Arachnida; order Araneae; family Dysderidae; genus Dysdera; species Dysdera silvatica. The sequence goes on from QLNU02014176.1 coordinate 149,333,896, forward strand.
ACTGTTTAAAATGTAGCTGTTAAAGTCTTGCTGTTACGACGGAAAAACGTTATACCATTATAATACCGATATTCAATTTGCATAGTGATTTTAAATGATAATTTGAAAAGATACGTCAGCTTACTTTATTTTGTTCAACAGGAGTCAAAGTGCGCTGTTTTACATTAGATGGTAGTACTTCCGTCACCGGACTCACTTTCTCTCACTCCTCTTCGTTTTGGCCTTCTTCTTCTTCCAATGTCCGACTTTCAAAATGGAATGCTAAAATTCACCGTCTGTGTCAATCGCTCTTCCGAAATTGGTTTATTGCTTTCGGAAACAATTAGGTTATATTCCCAAGATAGGGTTCATAAGTGTTTTTATCAGACAAGATGTTTGCAACCGCCGTACAATCAGCCTGCCAACAATTAGCGGCTTCTTTGTATATCAAAGCGACATTTGATTTTCCTGAGAAGTACACCTCTATTCCCAGAATGGCTGCCGTTATTTTATTAGCCTTCTCTTCTATTTCCAAATGGGCCCGATCTAGCTCTTTCCAAACTTCCCTCTCCTCCACCCATCCTGCCTTCACCAGGACCAGTGATATCACTCAAAAATCACCAAAAATTTTAAGAATCAAAAAATTGTTGTGGGAAAAAAAATGAAAGAAAGAAAGAATGTGAATACTGATTTTTTTTCTTTTAATGTCATGTGGGGTGGGAACAATCATCCCTGACAGGGAAGTTAAGTTAATTAAAAGTTTCTGCCGGGGAAATCCCCCATTCCCCCCCGCGTAAATTCGCACCCTGGAGGTGCCTGTTTCAGCAGTCGGGGCGACCAAGAAAGTCAGAGTGTAGAGCGACGCCAGCTGATTTAGCATTGGAGCTGTAGTGAAGGAAGGGCCGACCGCGCATCGAAAGTGAGCCACAGCAAGCGAGAGTCAGAACAGAGAGTGCCTAGTGTCATAGGGTTACGCGTACGGTGCTTCGCAAGTGTAGTACTATCAGTGCAGTGCGGGTGTTTTTCCATCATCCACAGTCGTACGCAGAAGGTATAAAGGGCCGCGACGTGGTATGCTTAGAAGGAAGTAGGGCCCTGGAGAATGGTGAGTGATCATGTCTTTATTTCCTTACTGAGGTAGCACAGATTGGGAGTAGGAATAAGAGAGACAGGCTGTGTGAGTCCACGAGTTGGAATAGTAGTATAAGATAAGGTTAGAGTCAATTAGAACGGAAGGTTGGTCCTATTAAGTACGTAGGGTGAATCAGAGTTATAGAAGAAATCTGAATGTTTGGGCCATATCCATATCGTATGACCAGTGCATATATATATATATTGGAATTGTAGTAAAGTTCGCTGTAGGATTAGTTATTTTCACTAATAGGTATGTGTTCCTCTGATATTAGTTAGTTGGTCATTATAAGGTAAGGTTATAGTTCAGGTTTTCCCACTGGCAAGAGTATGTCTATTGGAATGTTGAATATAAGAGTTGCATGTCACTATCCAATGTATTATGTGTCTGAGTAAATATTAAGTATTATTAGTTTACTAAGATTGCTTATTGTTTGCTTAGACGTCAAAGTCATTCAGGTTTTCCCTAAGTGGTAAGTAAATATCTTACGGATTATTGCCGAACAAGAAGAGAAGCTGCCTATTAGAAATGCGTTGGGGGGAGAAGAGTGTACTACTACTAGGCCAATACGATTCACGGGATCATTCTTACTATTAATTAGCCACCTTTCATTAGTAGGGGGTAATAGCTCATGATAGCGCAGCCACGGGAGGGAGGTTGGGTTACCCCCTTCCAAAGAATTTTTTTTTGCAAGAAAACAAATATGAAATTTAAATTGTTAAGACTAGAGTCTTGCCTAAGACACTCCCCCACCCACCCCCCAAAAAAATGTATATATATATGTGTGTGTGTGTGTGTGTGTGTGTGTGTGTGTGTGTGTGTGTGTGTAAAATAAATAACTGACTGCGCAACTGTATGGACATTTACGATTTATGACTTCACAAACATTAAAATCATGAAAATCAATATTAGAGCATACTACTATTTATTACATCCAATTTGACAAAAATAAAATTACAATATTACAACTAAATATAAATACAACGAAACTTTAAATCAAATAAATGTAAAATAATTACAGTTCACGCTTTTATATTTGCGAAATTATTGGTAATTTCTTTCAAGACCATTTTACTGGCATGTTTAGGCTCAGTAGCCAATATTGCACATTCTACTTTGACCAATAGTATTTCTTTTGTAAACTTTTATTATTCGTAATTTTTTAAATGGCCTTTCGGCATATGCAGCTGACATCGGTAGGGTAAAAATTAACGAAGTAAAAATTTGCGAAAAATTACTTTTTAGAACACTATATTTTGTAATTAGCAAACAAAAAAATTATCTAATAGACATGTCTGGCGATAAATCCTGTTTGATAAGCGTGATTAAATTACAGTATTGAATTTTTGTTGCTGCGGAGAGAATACAGATGAATAATTTTTTTATGAAATTTTAACACTCAGCAATTTAGCATTTGACATGTTTATTATTTTTTTGGTTCTAATATTTTAAAATTTTTTTTACTAATTTCATGCTTTCAAAACGACTTTTAATTTGCATTATAATTTTGCCTAAAACATAGTAAAAAACACTGATTTTAAAAAATTGATCTCTATTATCAAACAAAAAATCTGAAGCTAATTCGTCATGCTATGCTTTAATTGAACGTCCCCGTTTATTTTCAAATTTAGATCTATCTTGAACTTGTTATGAAATACGAATTACGATATTGTATTTTTCACCACCCTTTCAGACTTGCAAACTTGTCGATGATGTGAAAAAATGGTTGAGTTTCTATTAACTCATTTAGTAGTTCCTTTTCAATTGAAATTTTTAACAAGTTTCTATGTCTGTCTTCAAACATCGTATTACGCAGACTGATTTTGATTCTGTTTAAGCAAGAAAAATTTGGTTCTACGGAAACACTAGTGGACGGAATAGTCACTATTAAGCAAAAAAGTTTATAAGCTTCTTTAAAAATGTATCTGTTTTCTGTTAAAATTTCCATGAATGTTTGTAATTTCATATCTCTATACTGCTTATCCAGATATATGTGTTTTAATTCATTTTTCAATCTTTGGAAGTCAGTAAATATACTGGGGTAGTACACATTTAAATTATTTATTGTTTTTGTAAGAAATTTATTGGAATACTCTACAAATTTTGAAGTATCCATTAATGTAATAAAATGAAGCTTTTCCATATCTTGAAAACGTGTAGTAATTTGTAAAGAAATAGTATCTAATATTTCATAAAATATGAATTTTATATTTTGCAAGAACTTTATTTTGTGTGAGCGTCACTTTTTTTCGTCCCTCACGGTGTTCAATTGGAACTGTTGTTTTCGAAATCACTAAAAATGCAAATTTTTCACTGATTTTCACTGACCGGTCAGTGCAAATTAGTCTGATTGGAACTGACGTCATAAAATCCCAAAAATCTTTTCACTGACTTTCCACCAGCAATAACATACCTAATTATGATACTACATTGAGATTTTTGGACAATATCTGTGGAATCGTCTACTTGTATAGAAAAAAATGCAATCCTTTATTTCTTTTTCGATATGTTCATCAATATATAGTCAATTATTTCATTCTGAATAGTCTTAGAATTGCCGGCAAACATGGGTGTGATTTTTCAAAAGTGCTCATGAATGTCCACAGGGCTTATCGAAATGCAGTTTTCTAACAATTCTTTAAAATTACCATGATTAGTGGAGGTTACATCTTTGTGATGACCATGAAATGCTAATTCTTGCTTCCCCAAGTAAAGAACAGCACGAATGGGCGGGCAATTGAATGAAACGTCTATTAAGCTGCACATTCTCGTTGAAGGGTTTAATATATATTGCCTAAAGTATTCTTTTAAAGCATCCTCGGTACCACTTAAATTTTTTTTTAAGTTTGAAAAACATAATGTACAATCCACATGGTAAAAAAACCTTCATGTTTGTGAAGAGCACGGGTAACGTTACCAAAATCATTGAAACCACTCTTATTCCACACATTTGATTTAACACCAATGATTAAACATGGCATACAAAAAAGTTTATTTAAATAATAACTCCCACACAGCCATTCAAACTCCGAATATCACGAAATCTTAAAATGCCGATTATATACTTTGTCCTTTTTTTGCAACTTTACTTACATTTAACACAGGCATGGGCTTTTCCTTACTTAAAAAATCTTTTTTATCATCGTTATTCCAACTGGAGAATGGGGTTTCTAATAAAATACATACCTGGTCATTTAAGGGAAACGTCATATTGTAAAGGAACCTCTTAAGTTTAACCTAACGAATCAAGTAACGGAAATATTGATTTCCTAGGCGGTTTGAGAACTTGTAGCATAGTGCGCATATCTGAACTTTGGACCATATAAAAGATGGACACAGCAGTGTCCCCAGTTTAACGACTGCTCTTCGAGCGGCTCCACATCACGTGACGTTAAACGTAATTCATTGGCGACGTGAAGAAAATAGAAAAGACGTCTTATCCTTCCTAGCAAGCTTCTCGCTATTCTTCTAGTGTGTTAAAACGATCATGGTGCGGTACAGTGTAGCATATAATTGCAAGGAAAGGGGTGGGAAAGTAAGGCGGAATTTACTCATTTCACAAGGTTATTAATGTGTATATATAACTTCTGTTCACGTTCTAAAGGATATGATTCCTGTTATCACACATAAACATTTCATTATATCTAGAAAATACATTACTTTTAAAGACGTTTGCTCAATTACATTTCTTATATTTGAGAATCTGCAGAAAGCAGCAGGTTTTGACAATGACATCACGTTCTTTTGTAATTATTAATGGTTCTTTTGGCTCACATACAACCCTAATTTCGCCAAAAAAAATAACGCCAATTCTTTTTGACGATAATTATTTTGATCTTGGAACCCGGCCGCAATCACCTGCTCAGCTAATTTTTTCGGATTTATGCAATCTGGATTGCTTAAATCCGAATAATAAATAAGAAATAGGGAAGAAATACTTAGAAGAGTTGAAGAATTCTACAAAAAACTATATGAAAGTAACAGTGGATTAAACGAAGACTCTGAGATAGTCGAAGGAACAGCTCCTAAAATCTTAAAAGAAGAAGTTTCATTTGCAATAAAAAGTATGAAGAAAGGAAGAGCCCCTGGTGATGATGGTATTACATTAGATATCCTAAAAGAAGCTGGAGAATATGTAGAAGACATACTTGCAAAATTCTTTACCAAATGTCTTAACAGCGGTAACATACCAAACCAATGGGATTCTGCAACAGTAATTCTTTTGCATAAAAAAGGTGATAAAGAGGATTTGAAAAATTACCGACCAATTAGCTTGTTACCTGCTATTTATAAAATCTTCACAAAAGTGCTAACACATCGCCTGCAGAAAAAATTAGATGCAGCTCAACCAAGAGAACAAGCTGGATTTCGAAGTGGATTCAGTACAGTGGACCATATTCAAGTATTAAGAGAATTAATTGAAAGAACACATGAATATGAACTTCCATTGTGTGTGGCATTTATTGACTATGAGAAGGCCTTTGACTCTATTAAAACATCAGCAGTCATCAACTCTTTAAGATCAACAGACATTGAGGATGTGTACATTGACATGGTGAAACGTGTGTATAAAAATGCAAGTGCAAAATTTCGGTTACATAAAGATACCAAAACTATCAAACTTGGCAAAGGGGTGAGGCAGGGAGATACCATTTCTCCAAAACTTTTTACTTCAGCTTTACAGATGATTTTTCAGCAGATAAATTGGAATAACAAGGGAATAAAAATAAATGGTGAATATTTAAATCATTTGCGGTTTGCTGATGACATTGTTATTTTTTCAACGAACCCATTAGAACTCCAAGACATGGTACAGGAGCTCTCAACTAGAAGTAAAGAAGTTGGACTCAAGATGAACCTACAAAAAACTAAGATCATGTTCAATAATTTCGTAGAGGAAACAAAAATACAAGTTGACAACATTGAGCTAGAAATTGCTGATTCATATATTTACCTTGGCCAGCTGATTTCAATGGATGGCAACATTATGAAAGAACTCAACAGACGTATTAAACTTGGCTGGAGTGCATTTGGAAGAAACAGTTTTATCCTGAAGGGGAAATTGCCTTTGTGTCTAAAAAGAAAGGTCTTCAACCAGTGTGTATTGCCAGTCCTCTCTTATGGATCAGAGACATGGAGTCTAACAGTTGGAGCAATACGAAAGTTACAGACAACGCAAAGGAGCATGGAGAGGTGCATGCTTGGAATAACTAGGAGAGATCGAAAAAGAAACACTTGGGTGAGAGAGCAAACTAGAGTAGAGGACATCATTGTTAAAGTAAAAGGGCTGAAATGGCGATGGGCTGGGCATATTGCAAGAAGAACTGATCAACGATGGACAACAGAAATTCTGAACTGGATTCCAAGAGACCACCGAAGACCTAGAAAACGTCCTCAAACTAGATGGGTGGATGAAATAAGAAAACAGGTTGGGGTGACGTGGAAGCGAATTGCTCAGGATAGACTTGTGTGGAAAGCATTTGGAGAGACCTTCATCCAGCAGTGGATAGATAATGGTTGAATATGATGATGATGATGATGATATATATATATATAATTTTGGGGTGAGGACGCGCTATGACAGAGGGTAATATGGAAAAGACCCAAATTCTTTTATAGTTGAGTAGATCTATACTGGTGATAACAGGTTATGTGAGGTTATGAAAATAGAAAACAGAAGAAAACTTTTGAAAAATAAACTGACATCTTCAAGATGGTTATCCTGGTATACGAGATATTTTAACTAAAAATAACAACGTCTTAAATAGAGCTTGATTAGAAAGCTATTGAAATATGAATTATTAATTATTATAAATTGTTTTGATTAATTGTAAAATAAGGTGAATTTTATCATTAAATGAAAAATTAATAAATTTATTATTTAGTAAAATGTTCTATGATCTGTTTATTTAATAAACCTTTAATTCTTTGGTTATCAATTTGAAATAAAACAACGCAAATTAGACAAAACTAGATTAAATCATTTAGTAAAACCTAGTAACCGAGTTTATGTCAGTAAATGCCTTATACATAATAACCATAAATAAATAACGTATAATACGAGAAGATATTATAAAATTAAAAAATGGTGTGAGGAAAGCACCGGACACTTGACTAAAAATAGGAAGAAATATAGCACAATAGAAATAGAGAATAGAAATAGGAAACAAATCCCCCCCACCTTGAAGATTTCTGGATCAGCCTTTGATTTACACATATTCCTATTAATGTATTTTAACGTGAATACGTCTGTAAAAATCACACTGAATTACATCCCAGAATCTCGATGTGATGTGGCATGCATGCATGTACGAAACCATTAAACAACTTCGAAACTTCAAGCTCGACTGGAATAATTTCGCCATCATTCTAACCGGTATATACGGTCGTTCAAGTAAGCACATTTTTGGCCATTTTATACCC
>QLNU02014176.1:149345648-149361963 GCA_006491805.2 Dysdera silvatica
GTTCTAAAATATAATATACATAATGTAATATATATATAATTAATATAATTTTGTATTTAATGTGTTTTCTTTACTCTGTTAAAAATGCTTTTATTATAGAGATGTGGTAGCAGCAGACGAAGGGGGGGGGGTTACGGATATTTTGCTTACTATAAAAGTGGGTCGCCGATCTTTTGGTTACTATAAAAGGGGTCATGGCTTAAAAAAGTTTGAGAACCACTGCATTACACTATATGTAAAATCACAATTTATTTCAGATTACTGGGGGGCTCAGGCCCAAATAACTCTATGTCTACGATCTTTACACTGCTCATTATTCATGATTCTGTAGTTGTATTGTCAAACCGGAAGTACCACTAGATTCGGAATTATGCCTACTATAAATTAATATGAAACTTATTGGCATAACAGTTTTCATAATTATTTAACATTATTTCCAAAATTGCAAATGACGATGTCCACTTTTTAGGTGATCAGAAGACGTGTCACACCTTAATTATGGCGAATACCAACTTTTTTTTTCAATAATCACCAGAGTCATTAGGATAAAACTGTTTGTGGATTATCTTAATATCGAGGACTGCAAATGGTGCATGTGCAGTATGAGTCACCACATTTCGTAATCTGTTCGCAAATCTCCATTTTTAGATCTTACTTTCATAACAAACGAAGAAACATTAAAGGACATTTAAAAAAATGTCTTGTGACTAATATTTCAAATTAGTAATAACTGATATAACAGTCAAACAAAGACTTTAAGATGGCTCCCAGAGAAAGCTGCAATGATGAAACTTTGAGTAAACGTCCATATCTCAACAACTGCAAAGATGATGTAAAGTACAATACTGTGCATCCATATTTGAGGCATTACCGAATTGACTGCAGCTGAAATTTATATGACTTTCTACTCACAATGTTTTCACATATGAATTTAACAATTAATAATAATTACAAAACATTGCTTTAATTGAAAAAAGGCATATGTCTTGGTTATTTACTAGTAAAATACACCATTATAATTTTTTTTTTTGTCTCCCTCCCACCACATTGGATAATGAAGTACGTTGAATCACTTGTTTTTAAAGCTGCTTGCGACCCCCCCCCCCTACTAATTTTTCAATTAGTACATCCCTTTTCATAAATCATTATTGATTTAAGCAAAATAAATTAATTTTTAGGAATTCTAGCTACTCTAATCCCGAGAATCAGGAGATGTAATCTAAAAATGGATGTTGTCGTTTAATAAAAGAGAGTTGGTAAAAAAATATGAATGTGGCCCCTTATGACCAGTAATTCAGGGTTCATTTAGTGGACTTACTTCTAAATTGGACGATACTTTTGATCGGACCATAGGGGCATGAATAATGAATGATGTTCCTTTTACTAATTGTTTGATGTTTCTTAACGAATGATGTACTTTTATAACCAGCTGCACATTTTATGTGAAAAATATATTACTAGATTGTGATATAAAAAAATATTGGATGCTCTTTTATAATACGGTAACCACTTTCGTTTTGGTGAGTGTTTCATTCTTAAGTAAAAAAAAAAAAAATGATAGTATTGAAAAAAGAAGAAAATCTGAATCAAAGGATGTACGGCGCTACTAGTAGTTTCGAGCTCCATCAATGAAGAGGCCATTGCCGGATCTTGGTGGGTATTTTTTTTTTAATTAACGCTATGGAATTGAAAAAAAAAACGATAAAAAAAGTAAGAGAAAGCCGCTAAAAATTTCGTGGCCCATTAATGAAAAAGGGTCCCTCACAAGTGCTCGGGAGCTCTGTGGTTATTTTTTTTTTTAAGCAAAACTATGAAATTAGGCACAAAAAAAAAAAAAAAGATATTACAAAAAAGTAGGAGAAAATGAAAATTAAAGTAAAAAAGCAGAATTAAAGAGCATACACGGTTGCTACAAGTTTCGTGGCCCATAAATGAAGAAGGGTCAATCGCCGGGGCTCAAAAGCTCTGTGTTTTCGTGTTTTTTTTTAATCAAAATTATGAAATTAGACAAAAAAAAAGATAATATTAAAAAAAAAGTAGGAGAAAACAAGAATCAAAGTAAAAAAAATTCACTAAAACAGAAGCGATTACCATATTGTGAAAAAGCGGCAAATGTTTTTGAAGCCACGACAACCAAATTTACAGGATCAATGACATTTGGAGGTCAACATAAATGATTTCCATTGTATATACAAAGGGACACAGTACACTACTAAATTTTTTTCTCATACAGAAAGAGACAAATACGTTGACTCTTTCCTTCATTCATCAGTATCATATCATCTATATACACCATACATAAAACAAAAGAAAAAAATTTATACCAACCTAATCTTTGCATTTTTGATATGGTCTATTGGAAATCAGTGACAAAGACGTATATTTCAAAACTTGTAGGTCCAGATTGGTCAGTATCAAAACTGTAAAATGTTCCTAAAAGTATAAAAAATCATGAATGATAATCCGCATTAACAACGATAAATGTTATACCTTTAGGAATGGTCTGTAAACAAACATTTATATTTGCGTTGTGTTCAACAACTGTTTACATTGCATATTGGATTTTTGCAAACGACTGTTTAGAGTACATATTAGCTTCCTATAAACCCACACAATTGTTTACAGGATATAGATCAGTCCCCCACCTCCAAGGTTATTTGTTTTCATGATGTTTGGTTTGGAATTATACAACATATTCACCTGAGATAATAAAGCAAATGAAGCATTATATTCCTGTCAAGGAAACTGTTTACATCATGTGGATTGTTCCTATAAACTGTTTACATTATGAACATTGCTGTAAACAACTAGTAAATTATATATATTGAATTCATAATTATCTTCATCCTGCATTATGCTCCTATAAAGAATTGTTTACGTCAGTCCTTATATTACTGTAAACAATTATTTACATAATCCACTAGATTCTGGTAAATTATTTAATAATGACATGTGACCTTCACAGTCCTTGAAAAAAAAGTTTGATGATAATTTTAAAAGTTTATTTGTTTACTACCCTTAGCATATTTCACTTACTTAGAATGCCCAATAGGTCATACAAGACAGGACCACTAACTTAATGTGACCTGTGGATTACAATTTTATAAACATTGTGTCACCAAGTTATGATCATAGGCATATGCAAAAATATTATAAGTGGGGGGGGGGTACAGGGCTACAACTCCATAGATTCATATGTATATATACAAAACTGCACTGTAATGAGGGGTCATGACCCCCACACCAACTCCATACTTCCCCCTGTATACAAGATTGGATTTGACCCACTTACACATACAAGTTTATTACAAAACCTTAATACTGATCGACTGCTGCTTTGTATCTTTATATATCCAACGTTGGTGATAAATTATCCGAGATGTGATTCACAACTTAAAGGGACATACAAATTAGTGTTTGCACCAGGCATGCATCCATGAGGAGTTAGGAACTCCAGAAGTCTCCCCAGGAGTCTGTTGAGCGCCTTTTCCAGACCTCATGTGCCTTTTACACTCTGACAGCAAGCCCAAGCAGTAGGAAATTCTGGCTGCATCTCTGGTTTATACACTGCTTAAGTTTACGGAGAATCGAGTAAGTACAAAAGCAGTATAGTATAGCAACCATTAGGTTGCATACTACCAAAATATATTTTTATTTAGTCTGCACAGGGACGTAGCAGTTCAAAAATTATGGAAGGGGTGGAGAGGCTCAACTGGCCTTGTAAAAGATAAGGTGATTGGGTATTAAAGAGAACAATATATTCCGTTACCCAATGGGAAGGGCATGAGCCCCTCCCCCCCCCACTTTGCTACACCACTGAATCCTCAATATATAATTGAGGCCATTTTCTCTTGCCCTTAAAACTGCATTTAATAGGCAGGAGGAAAGGATTTTTTCAGAAGCAATTATGAAAGATGTTAGGTAACATAATTTGGATTCAATCTGGTTAATTAAAATTTATGCAAGTTCTTAAAACTCATATTCCTACATGTGGTAATCTAAAGCGGCCTTTTTTAAACCTTTTTCATGGGCTTTTTTTATAAGCTACTCTCAAAAATCTAAGACTACATAATATCTATGCCTTTCGTTTATACGTGATTTTGTAGGTTATATGCTCAGAAATGAGTAATATGTACCTAGTATCCGAGAGACTACGGTTTGTGATATGATGGTCTGTAATAGTTACACCATGTATGGAGGCGTTTAACAATCAACACTTTTGGGAATGGTTATATTTTTATGGAGCATGGACAACAAGGGTCATTCTGCGCCAGTTTTTTGGGGAATTGTGTGTCATGCAGAATGGAATTGAATGCTCCGGACGTGTTACCAAAATTTTTATATTTAAGGAAATTACACAAGACCCACACTTAACGGACATCCCGTTTAAACAACCATATAAAAATTTTCCAGTAAGGAACTCCTTCAGAATGCCATCCCTTTTTTTACAAGGTGGTGCAAAGGGGCGGCGGGGAGAGGATCTGGCATTCGCACGGGGCGTAAAGTAATTTTGGGGGCGACAAAACGTGTTTACCCTGAGCGACATAATACCCATAAGAGTTTTACCATATTTTGACGATCACGTGCTAGTGCCAATTTCACTTTTTTTTTTAAGTAATTCCTCCCGAATTTTTGAGAAATAAAAATAAATAAATAAATACGTGACTTTAAAATTCACAAAATTTTAATAATTTCAAAAACCGTTCATACCGACGGCAAGGATACTTTCTTTTTTGAAAATTATAGCAGAACCAAAACTTCATTTTATAAACACACTGATGCCACATTTTAATGTTTTGCATATACTACTGTTAAAAGTTGGAGCCATAGCCAACTAGATTACTACAGGCCCGCTCACGTGAATTTTAAGGGTGTCCCCACTTTCTGTTGGAGTAATTACTAGGGTTGATCATAGGGGACGCCAAATGACATGGGTAAACATGCCATGTGTTTTCATGTGTTTACAGTTTACCGAACAAGTTTAAAACGTTTCAGAGTTTTCCGTAATTTTTACAAAGTATTTTTTTTTGTTTTAACAATGGCATATTGTTGTGTTTCATTTTGTAAATCGCAATCAGGAAAAAGTTTGCAAGTCAGAGTTTCCAAGTGAAGAAACCCTTCGAATACAATGGATTACAAATCAAATGGATTACACATCTCACGTAAAGGTAATTTGTTTCCCCTTCATAATTTTACTCTGTAGTAGCTAAGCTAAGGTGCATTAATTGTTTTAAGTTCATCCAACATCAAAGCTATATAAGTGCAATTGAACATTTAGTATTTCCATCTAATTGAAAAATTTATGTTGATCGTACGTAGTTGAAGAAATAATTTTTCTTGGAGTTTTTGTTCTTTGGAAACATATATTTTAAAATCTACTAGTTTTAATATAATCTTGAAGGTAATGCCAACATTCTTGAAGATCGCATATAGAGACAACCATTTATCTTGAATATTTAAAAATTTCTGAATCCCGTTCCAGTTTGTGTTACTGTAGAACTTCGTTTAGCTGTCATTTTTTTATCAAATAATTAATCAGTGTCTGCTAAATTAGAGGGGATGTCAAATTTCGGGTTCACACCGGGCACCATATGAGCGAGATACGTCTGTGAATTGCACAAATTTATTTTTAAAATTTCCTTTATTTTATAATTCAAAATATTTCATCAACACCCCTGTTGAGAGTAAGGGCAGTTTTCAATCCTAGCAAACATAGCCCTTCTTGTTAGAGTCAGTAATTTAAAATGTACTTATTAATCTATATTTAATCCTTTTAAGTTATGACATGCAATAAAAACAATGGCGCTCTTTTACAATACGGTACGGGTGCCAAAACTTGGTTTTGGAGAGTGTTTCCTTCTACACGTTTTTTTCTACTTGAATGTTTTTGTATGACATGCTGTTTTATTACGTACTATGCATTATAGTTACTTAATAATTTAAGAAAAATTTAAGAAATTAATATTAATTATAATAAAGTAATATAGTTATATAATTAATTACTTGACTAAAATTCTATATAATTCTATTTTATTAACCATTAAAATAAAGTCTGCTTTTATATGCATTTTGCAATTTAGCTTTCAGTGTAAACTATCAATTCATTATCAGTTATTAATCATGACTGAGAAATCATTTTATACGGAGAAATCATTTCATCCAATAAACCGCCTTCAGTGTAAATAAAAGAGTAGAAAAAGGTATGTAAGATTTAAATTTTAGTTTAAAAACTTGTTACGAAAGTTTATCATATCACGGTAACATCATCGTCGTTGGAAAATAAAATACGATAACTTTTTGAGCAAAAAGCAATATATTTCTGTATGTAATCAGAAACTGGGCTATTAATTGGCATTTATAGTCTGTTAAATTGAGAATATTAACCCAGGTAGCAGGCGCCATCTGTCGGAGAAAAACTGCTTGAGAGAATCGTCGCTGCGAATATATAACTCTATATTTAATGATCTATCAAGGGGTTATAATGCTTAGATTGAATTTAAAAAAAAAATAATAATAAGGTGAGACAGTATAATTAAATCGTATACCCGCCCAAGTGGGGGATTTCACTTGTCACTTTTGCCTAGTAGGAGAGGAAGGTTGTGACGTCATGAGTACGACTTAGCCTGCTAGAAAATGATTCTAGGTGCGACTAAGGCTCCTAGAAAAGGGAATAGCTCCTAGAAAAGGATTTTATAATTCTAGGAGCTCTAGGTGCGACTATTTATATTGGTGACCAGAAAGAAGCGCACAGCAGAAAAGCGCTAATTCCAGGTGCGACTAAGGCTCCTAGAAAAGTAGCTAGATCCTAAAAAAGGCTCCTCTAATTCTAGAGATTATAGGTGCGACTATTTATTTCGGTGACCATAAAGAAGCACACAGGAGAAAAGCGCACATGGAAAAAAATGCACACGGAAAAATGCGGGCAACGAAAAATACGCACAAGAAAAACAACACACATTGAACATTGCGCACACAGAAAACTATGCACATAAAAACGTTACGTCAAACGAGAATCAATATTATTTTTGTCTGTCTGTCTAAAGTAATGTATTTCCGTAATAATATATCAAACATAGTAGAAATAAATAAAAATTATTATTATTATAGATATTGTCTTAGCAATTATTTGATTAGTACTTACTTAATAATCAGTGATTGTTTAAGAAGTTATTATTGATTGGTTAGTTAGTGCGTCTTATAATTACGTATTAATTACTAATTGGTTAATTGGTTCGTTTTATAATTACGTATTAATTACTGATTGATCAATTAATTATGTGAAAATTAGGGATTAATCTATTAATTATATGAAAATTAGGAACCTCTATTACTTATTAGGTAAATAATGGCTAATCAACGAAGAATCGGTTAAAGAATTAGTGATAAATTAATCAAGTATCAGCTAATTAGTGAACAGTCAAATATCATTGAATCAAGTACCAATCAAGTATCGGTCAATTAGTGATCAAGCAAGTATCCGTGAATTTGTGATTAATCACGTATCCTTTAATTACCGATCAATAAATGATTGTTTATTTAGTGATTAATCAATTAATTATTTGTGATAATTGATGGCTAATCAATTAATTATTTATGATCAATTGGTGGCTAATCAATTATTTGTGATTAATTGGTGGCTGATCAATTAATTATTTGTGATTAATTGATGCCTAATCAATTAATGATTATTTATTAATAAAATTTTAATGAATTTTAACTGATTAGTTATTGGTAACCAGGACCGTAGTCAGACTGGGGCTAAGGGGTTGAGCCAACGCCTCTTATATACAAGGCCAAAGTACCGGTTTTGTGACGTAAACCAACTTGCGCCATGTAGAATCGAGCATATATAATTTTTCAATACACCCACTCCTATAAAATGAAGAGATTATAATTTTCTAAATTACTTTAAAAAAGTATTTTGTTAACCCACTCTATAAAAATGTGCACTAAAATCTCTATTAGTGAAATTTTCTTTATATTTTAGGATATAAAAATTTCTCGTTTAATTTTTTTTAATACGTTTAAAATCCATACATTAAAACAGATACCAATAACTCATTAAATTAGGCTTAGTGAGATTATCTAATTAAAGAGCAAAGTATGTTAATTTTTTTTAAATAGCATTTCAAACGTGAAATTTCGGCAAGTTTCGATTTGTCTTTTTAAAACTTAGATCAATATTTTAGAAGTTTGATAATAGTGTCATTTTAGTGAATTTTAACTAAAACAGAAAAGTTTTCTATTTTAATCACCATGGAAAAGAAAAAGTCTTCTGGTACTTAAATATAAAGTAACCCTAAAAAACTATACGTAAATAAATATGAAAACACTAACATTTTCAATTTGCTTATTGGTTTTTATGCAAGCAAAGCACAGGGTGCCCACAAAAAGGGTCCTTTATTTCAAATAGCTATAAAAAAAAAATCTTGGAATATTTTAAAAATTTTAGTGGCAACAGATTCACAAAAATAAAGTATTTGTTTTTATTTTTATTTATGTTACAAACACTCGATGTGTTTCCGTACCGTAACACGGCAAATGTCAATGCGGTAATCCAGTTTTTTCCACACTGTTTGTAGCGAATCTGGCGTTATCAAGTTTACAGCTGCGGTGTTCCTGCTGATCATCTAGGGTTGTGGGCATGGTGCAAGATAGTTGGCTATTATAGTGAGCTAACTACGGGAAATCACCGGACTTTTAAGTGTCATTTTTCGCTAGACGGCGCTCGCGACTGCGGGCACATTCTACGATATCGGATATTGTGCATTGTGGCCTATCATATCATAATCACCGACTATTTCGATTCTACGAGCGTAATTCTCATTTTAGAATCTAAACTCAACTATTAAATATTGAATAAAATAGTTTACATGTGTTTTGTAGCAAAATTTAATATATGTGTGAAATTTTAAAATCTTTTTCTAAACTACTGCAATACGATACGGTTCCAAAAAAGAGTTTCTAAAAATAATAAATGGAAAAAAATTATTAAACAATAGTAAAATATCCAAGGATTATGACCTATTGAACATTTCACTTATTGGTAATACTCCACGAAAGGAATTATTTTAAAAATAATTAATACTTAGCGGAAGGGGACGCCAAATTTTGAGCTCACACCGGGCTTCATATAACCTAAATCCATCTCTGAATAAATATTATAGTGCTGTAATGTATATATAGATGAAAAATAAATTGAATAATTTAATTTATATATTATACAACTATTGCCTAGCTTGAGATTATTACAATTATTAAAACTGTTAAAAATGCGACTAATAAATTTTGTATAAAAAAAAGGGAATAACAGAATTTTTCCAACATACACAATCTTTAATTTCACAATCATGACAAAATTTATGAAACGAACAAAAACAAATAATCCTTTTTTTCATCACTGCATCTTTCAAAAAGTGTTTCTCACACACATACTCTTTTTGCGTAAGTATACGATCTTTACGAGCGATTGACTTCCTACATTTTTCAATTATTTTTTCGTCTTTGGAAGCTTTAAATAAAGAAAGATCGATCATCAGATTTATAACATGAAGCGAAATTCGGGACGAAATATTTTCTTCCCACTTTTTTAAACACAATTCATGAATAAAAACAAAAACGAACTTAAAACAAAAGGAAACATACGAAAAAGGGAGATTATAACAAATAGTAAGAATTTAAACAATTCAAAACAGCACTGAAAATGTAAACAGACGGGTATAAGTTACACCCTTCTAACTACAAAGTTTCGTTTCTTGGGCCCGCAGTCGTTAGTGCCATCTATTGGTACTGATATCAGCATGCATTTATTGAACCACTCCTGTAACGATTCTCATCACAACTGGAAAGAGAAGTTTGCTAACCTGCCTATCTTGGCATGGTTGTGGCTAGTGGAGGTAGGTACACTCTGACTTCTACTTACCCGCTAGCTGTGCGCGTAGACTTTCTTTGGGCTATGCAAAAAGGTTTCCTTTACACGATCAACAACTTCCTTAGAGACGGAGGGTGAGCCAGAATGTCTCATCCTCCGATCACAGATGCATCCCTTGTCTTTAAAGTTTGTGTAGCACTTCAAAATTGACTTAGTAATAGATGGATGCACATTACATTTGCGTTTAAAAGCACGCTGAATAGGCACAAGACTTTCTGTTGTAGCAAATTCCAGAACACACCAGTTGAGCTGTTGTAGGTGAACGCCATCTTGAAAAACACCGCTTTGTAGATTTTACAGGAATGTAAGAAATGTTTTACAAAATAAAAGAAAATGTTTAATTTTTGTGTACCTGTTGCCATTAAAATTTTTATCACATTAAAATAACTTTTTATTTTGTAACTATTTGAAATCAAAAATCCTTTTTGTAGGCAGCCTGTATAATTTTGAAACAATGCGAAACGATCAAAAAATTTATGGATTATTTTTGCAACAATTGAAAGTTGCGCTTTTTTCTTAAAAAAGTTTATTTTTTTGTTTAACTAAATTATCGTTTCTATTTGTACAGAAATTTTAAAATATGTTTGTAGCAGACCAAATTACACATTTCGTTATATTGTCATCAAAGTCATTTCAAGGACAACCATCTGTTTCAATGAATATTTCAATGGAACACAAAATTCTAAATGTTAAACCAACAAAAGCAGAACGTTGGTTATTCGTTTTTAAAAATACAGTTTCTTTTGACTGTGTAACTAACTTACGAATAATTATGGAAGTATACAAAATTATATTTATTATCTCCTCACATGGATACTTCAATTGTCCTCTGCCTAGATTTTTAATTAATTTAAACTTATCACCAATTTCTAAATCCTCTTCCATTAAAATTATATTTTTGCAAAAAGAACAATATTTCATTCTTTTGAGAGCTATGTGACAACAATAACTTGCTACATATGGTAAAAGAGGACACATAATTTAATAATTTCTTAAATCTTCAACTATGATTGACAGTATTTTTTTTTAAATGGTCAATGTCACACAAACCCCTATTTTGCTGCAATTGATTTACTGATCATTATCTGGTTTTCGCGTTAATACACTTGACAGACTCTTCACTCTTAAATTGTTTTCAGCCTCGAAAACTTGTGTTATAGAAACGTTATAATTTGAACCTGCTAATCGCCTATATTTCTAAAACGATCTTCTAACATCTGTTTGAAGCTTACCTTTTAAAATATACTCGTGCTTTAATTCTTTAATATAATACCGTGTCATCTCTATAACTGCATATGTAGTATGCTTTAAAGCTATTTGAGTTTCTCGTGTGAAAGTATTGCTTGCTAACTCTAAACCTACACATGTTGTTAACCAATTCAAAAAGGAATCTAAAATTTTCATTTTCTTATCATCATCATCCTTTAGGGTAAAAAGTTCTTGAAATATATTACGTTTGTGTTTTCCCTTGAAAGGTGTTCGCACATTCATAATGTCAAACCAATGACAAATAACTTCAATGAATATTAAAGTACCTACATAATCTCCAATGTGTTTTTCTTCACCCGCAATTCATGAATCTGATACAACACACATATTAAAAATTTGCAGTGCAAATTTTAAACGGAGATTTCGTAAGGATCGCACTTCTCACTGTAGTCAGGGGTTTAGTCAGTGCCAGATTTATAAATGGGAATTTTGGGCACTTGCCCATGGCGCAAAATTTGTAGGAGCGCAAGAAGCTGTGAAATTTTTTTTTTAATTGCAAATCTTTTACCGTAGAATTCTGTCGATCAGCTAGCTCTCCCCGAGAAGGCGCCTTCCACCCTTTTTCTTCTAAATCTGAAATTCTGAAAATTGCGTGAAACAACCCCTGCCCTCAAAACCGGATCCAGGCATGGGGTGCGCCTCGTGAAAATAATGTTTACATTAAAAATGATTATTTTCAAGTAAAAAATAAAACTAAACTTACAAGTGAAATTTTCAAGCTTTGCGCCCTCCCTGAAATTTTGTTCTGCATCCGCCCTTGCTTCCACCCCAATATAAAAAAAATAAAAAATCGTCGTGAAATAAACTAAATTTGTTTATAAAAATATCATTATTATATCTTATAATAATGCATATAAGGTAGGCTAATCATAAATGTCGCTCCTTCCCTATCGTCTGCGATTTTTCGTCGAATTTGAGGGGGCGGAAGGACAGAGTTTTATTTATTTCTGCTAGTATGGCGGGGTGGGAGGACATGGGCGTAAACTAGCTTCGAAGTCCAGGGGGGCTAACTTCTTTCTAGAATGAGGGCTAAACCGTATACCTCAATTGAGGCGGTCATTGTTAAAAGGGGCTATGTTACAAAATCAATGTTTTGATTAAAACACACCCACCCACACACACACACACAAAAGAGGCCCAAATTAGAGGGATGTGTTTTTTCGGTCCTGTACATTTACCGATCCTTTGTATTAGTCTACTTAAATGTTGTCTATCACTTGGAGCAAGAAAAACGTTTCCCTTTTAATTATGACAACCATTTAAATTTTGCACATATCCCGTTTTAACAATGAACTCAATTTTTTAGGCCATCAATCAGGCAAAAAGTACAAGAAAAGCTCTTTCTAAACAAAATATTGTAATAAAATTGTTTTAATGAAATATGTAATGTTATAAAAAGAATAAAAATAGAAGTATCGGGGAAGTTAAGTTTAAGAAAACACAAATTTAAAAAAAGTTTTTAGTCAAATTGCGTCAAGTTTAAAAAAAGTTAGGTCAAATAAGAAGAACCGAAGTCATTATTTAAGACAGTGATGAAAAGCTGTTTGTTAGACATAAGTAACACATGACATGTGCATTGTGGAATGTTATAGATTCATGTCACGCTGGCAAAGGTCAATCATCAACCATTCCATCATCACTGTCCTCATTCTGCTTTTGTATTATTTTCATCTTTGCTTTAGATCTTGGCCATTTTTGCAACACAGTGTAAAAGTCATAACCGATAAGAAAATGTGAAACGGTTTCCAGGTCTTTCAGCTTCTGGTGATTGATGGGGACTTGTCCAGCTGTTTATGCTCTAGTAGATGGCAATGGAGGCACAACTCTTTTACCTATTGCCAAACAGAAGGTATGAAACACGCGATCATTCACAAACTACCCAACAACTACTTTTCCTGGAAGGTTGTTCCTGTATTCAAAGTGCCGGTAGGTAGAAATTTTGAACGGGGACGTCTTACATCTTGTTGAACCAAGTTGAGTGATAGCTTCCTCGCTTAGGGTTGTTTTCTCGTATTTATTGGATCACCAGTTTTTAAATGACATAATTTCTTCAGTTTGCACTTTCTTTACTGAAAAGAGTCCTTTATTGCTCGATTCGAGGATCAGCTCCATGTACTCTTCAGTGGTATATATTTTATCAGTCTTTCGAATTAATCTCTTCATGCAGCCAAAATCCCTGTCACATGGGAGAAAGAGATATCTTCGTACAGGAAAAAAAGTGCTTTATGCTTTTTAACCTGCCGCTGTCAGACAAATTCAGCAAGAATCTAACTAGGGTATAGTTTTTGTTTTGATGTCATGGGGAAATCAAAAAAATATGGCGTGCAATACAAAATTAAAATCAGCAGACAAGTCTAGACGCACAAAGAAATGAAGTACAACATTTTGTGGTATAGTAACAAAGTCAGTAGAATACTGACTTATATATATTATTATTATTATTATTATTATTATTATTATTATTATTATATTATTATATATTAACAGTTTCAAGGAACCATCCCGATATAAATGTGTTGGAAATTGCAATGCACTATACTTTGTGTGCGCTATACAATGTGTTGCAATCCCCAATGCACTATACTTTGAAATGGGCTGGTCTAATACTTCACGATCACTTTCTGTTGTGGAAAAGTACAGGTCCCTGCTTCGAGGTTATCATCCACACCTCACACTCTTCATAGTGTTCGTCTGCTTGCGACAACTGCCTTAAGAATTGTGACTGTTGAACTACCCTAACTATGACAACTGTACTTTGCAGTAGCAAAACTTCCTCATGTTGGGATATGTATCATGAATGCAATGTTTTTGGTTTCCGTACATGTTAATTCTACTTATGTCCCTCTCATTGACGTCGAATACCTTTTTCGATGGATTATACTTCAGAGAGGCTTCGTATACCCCCAAGTTGGGAAAGGAACGCAACTGGATTTGGTACAAGACTTCAGTGAGTTCTGTGTTGTCAGAGAAATCACCAATAAAGCCATCTTTGTCAGCGTTCTTCTTATACTTCAAGAGAGCTCTGTTGGGCTGCATTTTCTCGATGCGGGTCACCTTGTCCAGAACCAGTGGGACGCACACCTCCCGTTGGGAAGAGGTATAGTCATTTATGAAGTCTATCACCGCTTGTCCGACTTCCGTAACGATTGGATCGGTGGGTAAAACAGCTGCCCAAGATAAACAAGCACACCAGTGTGGTTCTACATCAGCTTCTGTGCACGTTCTCTGAAACAAAACGAATAAGCAGATTAGGGAGAGAGAGAAAAGCACCAAATTTGGCACATTTTATTTTCCCACTTGCTTAACGGGAAAATTCTTAAAAACCTAATGTTTTAAAACAAAATAAAAATTTAAATTTCATGGTGCAAAGGTAGCTAGGCTCATGCCACCCCAGGATCTAGTTTTCGGAGGAATCCTTTTTTTTTTAAGCCCAAGGAATCAAATCCAGTGAATCTGCAGAAAAAAATCGGCAAACGCCGGGACCTTGCGGGAATTAAACCCGGGTTATTCACATTGCAGCCAACCAAATAAAAGTATGGGCATTTAAATGTCGCGCTAACACCTTGGTCCATCGGTTGCAAAATCATTGTCTTTGGTGTCAAAAACATCATTTTAACATCAGGATGGTAATGCTGAAGAGAGAGAGAATGAATGCCCAGGCCTGAAATAACTATCACAATCTGGAAAATGTCTTTTTTTTTATATATCATTTTAAAAGAATCGTAGTGCTAAGAACTGATAAAATGGAAAGTCGTAAAGTGAGAAACTGTGTCCAGTTGAAAAAGATTCCAAAGCTTAACTGTGAAAGGTCTTAAAACCAGTGCTAAATATTGGCTTTTCACTAGCTATTTGCTTGGTTCTCTGTTATATATCATCATCATCATATTCAACCATTTTCTATCCACTGCTAGATGAAGGTCTACAGGCATACAATTTCGACTGTATATCAATATTCCCTTATATTTATTACAATAACATTATGATACACTTTCGTAAATAACGATAAAAAATGTCCACTTTAAAATAATGCACACACATACACTTAATTTTGCTTATGTGAGTTTTGTGGCGCAAGGACAACCAGGATTACGCTGCCCGGGACCTATAGTTTTCTGAGAAATCCGAACCTCTTAAGGCCTAGGGAACCAACCTCTGGACTATGGTGAATAGATAGTTGGTAAGAATACTTTCGTTGGAACACAGTTGAGAGTCGAACACAGGATAACTGCATGGTAGACGAGCGTGTTACCCTTGTAGGGTCATATTTCACTTTAGAAGTGATTCGATTATAAATTGGCAGTCTAGATGGTGTTCAAGTATTACGTAAGCACCTTTTGGGGGAGAGGGCATTGCCGTTGTGCTTATTTTCCTATATAAGATATTTATACATTTCTACGTGGGTGTTGAAAATTGTTATGTAAAAAATAAATTTCCCCACGAAAATTCACGGAAACTCGTCCCGGTGGCTTTGTGTGTTGACCATTATTTGGCAATTGTGTGAAGGGTAATAATATCCTTATATATGGAGAAAAATGCGTTTGTTCTTGTCCTCGTTCGTCTAGTAGGCCAAGACACTCCGGGCTAAACGGAGGGACCCTGGTTCGAATCCAGGATGGGGAAAGCGTCTCTTTTTCTCCAAAACAAAAACAGCTCTAATTTGAGCTTATTTCTACGTAGGTGTTGAAAATTATTAAGTAAAAAATTATTTTCCTATGTTAGCCAATGTTAATTTTTGCATACGAGGTGGGGGGGGAATGACCAAAAACTTTGCTTACGTAATATTTGAACGCTTTCCCATCCACAAAACTTCTGAATCAGAGAAGTCACGCGAACACTCACCTCTTTCGGTATTTCCGAGAACAAACTGATTCCACGACTAGACACATCTCCAACTTTTGGTACATCGGGATTAAGAATCGTGAGTAATGTCGGATAAATGTCGAAGGGGGTCACAAGGCGGTTGGCATTCTTTCTTAAATTTTGGGCATGCATCGGATATTTCTTTTCAAACCAAGGTGGGACGACAAATGAAAAGAAAGGCATACGCTCTTCTTGTTTTCCTTGCTGCGTTTCACGAATGTTGGCAAACCTACAAAAAACATAAACTTGCGTTTC
>QLNU02014176.1:149362063-149411128 GCA_006491805.2 Dysdera silvatica
TTGAGATATATCTATTGTTGAAATAACTGTCATGGAGATGTATGCAGTTACCCCTTGAAAATTGTGTTTTGGCAGAGAACTAATAAAAGTAGACTTACACTGTTTATGACAAGATAAAATGAACATAAAGCTTTCTGTTCATGGCACTAACTCAATTTAAAAAAAACAGCAAATTTTTACCATTTTACCTTACATTTGATATGCGTCTTTGTAAGAAAATGAGATTTTTCAGTAATGATTATTGTTTTTAAGGCGGTAATTTTTATAATGTGATTTTTACTTTATATCAGTAATTATTTTAATGCACATGTTAAAACTGTCAATAAACATCTGCTAAAAACTGCACATAAGTTTTTCCTTTCAAGAAACGGCTTTGATTTTTTATTGCGATAGGTCCTTAAAAAGTCATTATTATTTTTTTCTTGCCATGGAGTATGAATCTTGTGTTAATAATAAGCACATCCTGATTTTTTCGGATATGCCAGCCGACAATCTATTGGACTGCTAGCTCAGTTGATTTTCTAATTTATTGTGTTCTTCAGAATGGCTGACCACCATTCCGTTATGTCAGGGGTAGCCGCCCGGGCCCCATTTGGATGAGGGTGTCAAACTTAAGTTAGATTTAAAAATTTTTTTAATGAACACAACAGTAGAAAAAAAAAAGTTTAGAGAAATTTTTAGAGACATCTTTAGAGAAATTCTTTCAGAGACTTTAGGCCACTGTTATAGGGCATATGGCTCACTGCGCATCTGTGAAAATCTCCTGTTTTCGCCAGAGAAAGGGAAAGGGACGCCCGGGAGCAAAACCAACCTTGATCCACCCCTGCATCATGTGCTATGATCGTATTGGCTGTTATTATTTTTTTACTTGAAAATCTCAGGGAAACGAGGTTAGTAGCTAAATAGTAAGGCTAAATAGTAAGGTACGGTTTGTTTTAAAAATTCTTGCACACACACCAGTTGAAAATCACAGGATTGAGTTATTGGAAACTAGGGTAATAGCCCATTGCTCCATTCTTACAATGGCTCCAGAAGTTGAATAGAAAGGGAAATATATGTATTTTCTTTTAAACCTAAATCTGGAATTGCAGAGAAGCATTGAAATAATTTTTCAAGGTGCGGGATTGCCTTAATCCAGCCCTGATAATATTTTGGCCCAGTCCTTTCATGCCCTAAAAATTCAGTCGACCTGATGACATTTCCCCAAATGTTTTCTTCCCTGAAGAAAACTAGAGGCTATTGTTAATTTGCTCTCTTAATTATAAATTATCGATGACGTTAATAATAAACATAACTCACAATCTAGTGTCTACCGAAAACTTAATTCCGTTAGCCTTCTTCCTCACGCTCTATCGGCTCATCCACGAAGCCAGAAAATGAGCTCGTTTTATTAGCTGGTGTTTCATGTCATCAAATTCTCTTCTACAAGTGACGCATTGACTAAGAAAATCAGCTACATTCGACAAATTGCCTCATACCGTGGCTACAATCCAACAATTATTGATCATATTTTTAAAGAACTCACTAAACCTAAACCGGCCTCTTCTCTCTCCAGTGATTCTTCAGCTCCTAGGGACATTGTCTGCATTCCTTATGTTCCGAAAATTTCTACTAGGATCGCTGCTGTCCTGCACAAATTCAACTTTCGCGTTACCTTCACTCCGATCAACAAAATAGGCTTTTCTCATCTTAAGGATAACATCCCGGATTCTGACAGCTGCGGCATATATTCCATTCCGTGCCAGTGTGGCCAAATTTATATCGGTCAAACACGGAGAGCACTGCGCCTCAGACTAAATGAACACGAAGCTTATGTCAGAAAGCAAGAATTCCATAAATCGGCTCTGGCAAAACATTCATGGGAATTCGGACATCAGTTTCTATTCTCCAATGCACGTATTAATAAAAAAGTCAACTCAACACTTGATCTCAGTTTCTTTGAGGCATTTCACATTCTAGCAAACATCAATGTTGCAGTTAATGATCAACTCCTTAGTAACTCTATATCATCCACTTGGAAAAACCTTTTGGGTCTCACGGCTGAAGACGTCTCCACAAATACGCTTTACTCCTCCGCCCAATCAAGTTTCCAACCGACGTGATGGCAACACCGACCAACAGCACGGACATAAACAGAAGCCGCCATTCGCTCTGACGACGGTAGCTGGTTAACGCTATCGAAATAGCTATCAGCAGTATTATCGTATTGATAATGTTATCTAACTGCACCACTAAAATTGTGTTGCTTTTATTTCTATTGATTAGTGCAGTGTGTCGCTATTAAATATTTATTAAACTAAACCTAAACTATTTATTAAACTATTCATAACTTGTGCATTTGATTTATGAGTTTCTCTTATCTATTTCAGAATCACGGCTTCAGTATGCGTGTAGTGCGTGTCAAGTTGGCAGCATTGGTCGGAATGGCATGCTTGGCGATTTGGTGCATGCATATGTGGTTACCGCCGTGGACTCATGTGCCAACGCTTGACGAAATTCAACGGGAGGAAGAAGTGATTGAGCAAGCATGTCGTCATCCAGATTTGGATTCTAATAATCCATTTATAAAAAAGTAAGTTGTTGCCATGGCCATAAGAGGGGGTTATCATCCCCCTTTAAGAAAATGATAGATACAGTAGAACCTGCCTAAAGTGGCCACCTTTGGGACTGGATTGTAATGATCATTACACGGGTAGTCACTATACACTACAGACCAGTATAGGCATGACGAAGTCCTCGTACCAGTTCTCTCTCTTATAAAAAGTGGTCACTGTAATCAGGTGGTCAATTTATCAAGGTGGTCACTTTGTTCACATGGTCAATTTATCAAGGTGGTCACTTTGTTCACATGGTCAATTTACCATGGTGGTCACTTTGTTCACATGGTCAGTTTACCAAGGTGGTCACTTTACCAGATTCCACTGCATGTAGGGAAGTATGGGGTGTGCCTAAATCTCCAGACTAATTTTGTCAATGGTTGATACTGAGTTGGAGAAAATGGTAAAGTCTTCTGCTTGCCTTTTCTTAAGAATATACAAGGAATGTCCATGAAGTAAGTATTGCCCAAACAATATCTCTTGCACACTTGGCGATATCTGGGCCAGGGGGTGGACTGGGTCCTCGCAAAGGACACATACCTTAGATTTTCGGGGGGCGCGAGTCCTTGCCTATTTGGAAGCACGAGTCCTATCACCCGTGAGAACGCACTGGTCGGTGGGCCCCTGGCCCAGTCCGTCCATGGTCTGGGTCATGCATATTTGGTTATTTTCTTCCACCCAAGAATGGAATAGCCCAGCGAGTTTGCTCATTGTTGTTCACGTTAGCTACGAGTTTATGTTACTACTCCAACTTACAAAATATGATTGGTAATAACAGTGACAGTTCTAGACAAAAAGAAATTTGGGGGTGTAAATTCCTGGCTGTGTGCAGTGGAGGGAGCCATTTAAATTTGTTGGTTATAAGTAAAAAATAAAAATCCGGTTATATTTGGGGGGCCACGGCACCCCCGGCCTTAACCTAGAACCGCCACTGGGTAAAAAGGTTTTGGATGTGACAAGTGTTCATCAACATTTACCACCGACTTCACCTCATAGCTGATAGCTAAAGGGCATAGTGTGAAAACATGGGTTACAATATTTAATGAAGGAAGGCCCGTGGGACGCTCAGACAAGAAGAGTAGTGGCAGCACTTCACAAGCTAACGTTGATTTGTTATAGAAAATTTATGGAACTTCACATATACTTTTACAGTCTATGAGTCTCAGTTGCCATTGCAGTTTTCTAACTCTTCACAAACTTTGCTATGTCAATTGTATTGTGACTGAAGACAGTAGCAAGTTTTTGTCAATGACGTTGCTCTAATTAAAGCTATTTTTGTTTATCGACAGTATTTTACGGTGCTGGCAAATGCTTCGACTTTCAAGTATTTTGCCTAAAGACCCTTTTCCCCATCCGTTGAAAGATGCCAATGGTAGGTAGGCATAATTGTACTTGAACATTAAGTTCTGCGATAGAGCTATCGTAAATCATGACACATGTGATCCAAAAATGACTCATTGGATCAGCTTTAACGACTAATTTCTGTGGTTGTCTTAATGTTGATATCTGTGTTTTTGTTCAGTGCCTCCATTTGGTTGGTATCTGTATTGAATTCTAGATCCAAGTACATCGAGTTTGATAGCAATAAAAAAAATTTCAATTGTTTATTTTTAAGGACAACGAGTTCCTACTTAGTAGCAGGCAGCCCATGTTATAGACAGTGTCATATCAAGGCAGAGGCCCCCAAAGCTGGAAAATTAGTGAAAACATATTCTATTATTAGACAGCATAGTCAAAAGAATAGTGATGGGCGATTGCAAAACGTTTTTAAAATCAAAAGAATTGGAATCAAAACAAATTTGCAATTATTTATTGAATTAATGATTCATTCGTTCTTGAACTTAAAAATCGAGGTGTTCAATTGCAATCGAGAATCAGTTGCCCAACCACATTGCTGAATCACTGCTGCACGTTTTCGTCATGCACATATGACCACTGTTAATTTGGTGAGTAGATAGATCTAGTCACATTTGGTAGACTCCATTGTGTTCTTTTTCTTTTCAGGTATATTCAAGACTTGGGTGTGCTTGAGTGCAAGAAGGAGATTGATTGGATCGAAACGAGCAAGGGCTGGATAAGGGTCAATCCAGTTGCCGTCAAACGGCATGGAAAGATCACTTGTGATATCATCTACATCCTACGTGTCACTGACTATGAAAATACTGAATCTAAAGTTACCAAGTTCACATCTGACCAAGGTTCCATCAAGTTGGACCATGACTTCTTCACCGTCCAGTGTACATCAGCCAATGACAAACTGAAGTGGAAAAACTTGATGTTGGGCATCCATCGCAACGAGACATGCGTTAACCGAGCCAAAGCTTTGAAGCCGGTGGAAGGGTCCATGGGACTCAACGTCCTCATCTTTGGTGTTGATTCCATGTCGCGTTTACACTACATGCGTAAACTACCAAAGACGTATCACTACCTGACCAAGGTGTTGAACGCTACGGTATTGAAGGGATACAACATCGTTGGAGATGGTACACCTCAAGCTCTCATACCAATTCTAACCGGTTTCACGGAGTTAGAGCTGCCGGAGACTCGGAAAAGAATGAAGAACGCTAACTTCGTGAATATCTACCCATTTGTATGGAAGAACTTCACTGCAAATGGTTATGTCACTGGCTATGGTGAAGATGGGCCATCTACTGGGACGTTCATGTACAGATTGAAGGGGTTTAGTGATGCTCCGACAGATCATTATATGCGTCCATTCTACCTCGAAGTTGATAATAAGATGAAGGACCATTCAAAATACTGTTTAGGAAACATACCCAGACATAAGGTAAGTTGTTTATTACTTTCTTTACAATTGCTATGATAAAGGAACCACCACTTTTCTGTTGCCTTTAACATGCCTAGATACTTCTAAATTACTTTGTGTGGCGTAAAATGAAGATCTGTTGTCTGTTCTTGTGCCAACCAAGCAACTACACCCCCATGCACTGGCTTACACAGGGGTGTTGATGTGGGTTGTAATCCCCATTGCAATGAATTTTGTGTATTTAACATAGGAATATGTGTGAGTTGGAAGCTGTGTAATCACCCCCCACTTATGAACTTCCTGTGTATTCCTATGCTTTCGACTAGTTTCAGTGCATCTAATGATATGAAATAAGTTTCTGAAAGTGGAACCCCTATATATATATATATATATTACATTCGAACATATTTTATGATTGTGGTTATGGAATTTTATTAGAATTTGTAAGAGGGGTTGGGGTCTCATGTGTTCTTGTCTTGCTATTGCATTTGCTTATATCATGTTCCCATAATCCTGTGTATATAGTACAGTAAAACCTCTGAATAGTAGACACCTTAGGATTTTAGAATTTCCTCTCCATTGCATTGAGAATTTCCCCTCCATTCAGGAGTAGCCATAAAGGAAATTTTACTGTATATACCAGGGTTTCTTCACCGAAGATCATATTCAAAGGTGGGTATGGTGGGTGGGTGTTTGGGGTTCCTGAGAAATTAATGTAATGTAAAGGGTTCCTTCATTATAAAATGTTTGAGAAGAATTCCTTTGAACTTTTTCTATAAAATGCAATATTATTTAGTTGATTATTACTTATGATTATCACAGGGTTGCCACAGGCGATTAAAATGCGACTATTTGCTACTATTTTTGACCTTAGGCGACTATGGCGACTTTTTTCGTTGAAAACAGCCCAAAAGTTACTATTTTCGTCGAAGTGGGAACTTTTTTTCACGTGCTGGTGACTATTTCTTCCCTTTTCGTTTATTCTCATTTTTTTTTCCAACAAGGTTTGGGGACATTTTATGATTTTGACGAAATTTAATTATTTGACGAAAATGATCTTCGAGTATTTCGTTTGACGAACGGCATGTTTAGACAATGGAAATTGAAAGAAAATGCGGAGAATCCGCGCGAGTGACATCGCTGGGAAACTTTTTCTCCATTCAACATTATATGCGTATTTTCATTTTCGAACTACTTTCAAATTTTGGATCTGTCTTACTCTCTCTAAGATAATTTTTGTTTCATAAGGGCTAATTAGACGGGGGGCCTATTGCTAGCGTAAGGCCCGCCGTAGTCGCGGTCCCTGCTCTATTTCTCACCCACAAAGATTGTAGAACTACATCACTAACTGTACCTGTTTCATACTTGCCAACTTGTAAAGTTTTTTCTTCATATATATATATATATGTCATATCAGAATTTGAGGAGCAATACTGCTCCTCAAATTCTGATATTGAGGAGCAGTTCTACAAAATTGAGGGGCAGTTTTACTACATTTTCTGCAAGAAAACCAACAAGTTTGAAGAGAAAATTAATATTTAATGTGTGTGTTCAAAAAGTGCTGAACAATGACTTCCGTTATAAACTCTTATGACTTAACTTTTACAGACAAAGTAATTTACAAAACAGAAGAACTGGTGTGGAAATTCTGCCATTAAACGATGCCAAGCAGACTTTCACGACAATTCGTGCATATATCATCATGATGGTATGCATAAGAAATATAATTTTTCATTTGAGGGCGCTATGGTGAAACATCGGAGATGGTCCATTTTTGAAGTCACACTATGCCCTGGATTAAAAGTTAGGAGCAGAACGTTGGGCATCAGTGGCACTTAACAATTTTTCTTCAGTTGCCAAAGCGTTTTACTTGGGTGTAATTTCAAAAAAAATCTGTCGAGATAAACTCTGATTGGACGTTTTTTTCCACGCCTTTTAATGAAACTGACGTTATTTCATATTCTGCCCCTGAGCAGGGCCGTAGTCAGAAGCGTCGACCCCCTAATCACCCAAAAAGTTAAATTAAAATTCGCGGAAAACGTAGGGGGCATTTACGAGCAATTTTATGCTAAAATGCACAAATGCAATTTCGTCGATCCGGCTCCCTAAATGCGACAGCAAATCGCCGACTATCGCCTAGGTGTGTGTGTTGGTGGTGTTATGACATCTTATGTGCATTGTGATAAGATAAAATAACGATGTTTTCCCGAATTTCTTTTATTTGATGATTTTATATAATGAACTGGGACTTAATTTGACCAAATCATAATTCATGGCGCGACTTCCCAAATGAGGAGGGCTTAAATGGTACTTTTACCAATTTCATAGGCTGGGTGCAAGTTTCTCAATCATTTTTCATA
This sequence comes from Dysdera silvatica, assembly GCA_006491805.2. Classification (NCBI taxonomy): domain Eukaryota; kingdom Metazoa; phylum Arthropoda; class Arachnida; order Araneae; family Dysderidae; genus Dysdera; species Dysdera silvatica. The sequence goes on from QLNU02014176.1 coordinate 149,369,788, forward strand.
AATCTAAAGTCAAAAGCGTTATGACTGGATAATAAAAAATAATCTTGCCAAAAATCTTGCCAACAGCTTACTTGACTGCAGGGCAATCAAAAATTGAAGGTTGCATCCAGATGGGTACGAATATGGCATATTTATTTACCAATTACCACATGTCGAGTTTAAAGTCTCAGTAACGAAATGTCTGATTTTATATTAATTCCCAGTGCAATAAATAACGAGCACAATAATTAGAAAACTTTTTGATATCTTAAACTATTAAAATTATCAGAAATTGTTACACCATTGAAAAGTCAAAACCAGAATACTGTGTTGCAATAATGAATACAGTGATAAATAATCTCTGCTGTTTTAATGCAGAAGTCACACTGTTGCCATTTAGATTCCCCACCATCATGACCAGGTTATGAAATTAATGTTGCTGATCTTTTTCGAAAACCTTTTCTTGTTCAATGCCGACGAATGTAAGCGAAAATTACATCCAGGTTGTTATCCGTACGATGATTTTGTAACTTTCCTGCAGTCATAATAACGCTCACAGTGGCGACAACAATAACTCAGTGGCACACTGATAGGAACCCAGAACTGTTCCTGAATGATGCTGAGGGCACTGAAGTTCGCGTCTAGATGGTTACCATTGTGATAAATAGACTTGCTATAATTATTAAGAAGTGGAAATATATACATAGGACATAATAATAAAAAATTCGTTTTTTTTTTCTATTCTTACGTTTATGTTTTGTTTTTGTTCTTATATCTGTGCCTAAGCTGCTGATTTAATTGTGAGAATGGGACCATACAGTATATTGAATTAGGTAAGGTCTCTTTCAAGGCATGCAATTAACATATTTTGTTAAATTTTTGCATAAGGCAACTTCTTTAACGACTAAATTTTTGTTGGAAGACAACTATTTTTGTGACTAAATTTTTTGCTTGAGGCAACTATTTCTCACTAGGGAACTCTACCAACTGTCACTCACCAAATGCCACGATTTTTCGTATCTAGTAGGATGTGGTACAACAATCACTTAAAACGTTAAAAGTTTTCTCTATCTCGGAATAGAACAGAAGATATGGTCATATGAATATAGAGTTTTTAACGCGCCAAGCTAAAGAGATCTCGCCAAGTTGTGAAGTTCTTTGGGCGAACGTCCGAACGCCTGAGATCACGATAAAGAACAGAGATATTGACACTAGAATTTTCTTTTCGAAGTTATCGTGAATTATGCTTAATTTACTAAATGTTGACATACATTTTTTGAACTTAGTTAAAGCTAAATTTGGAGATCCAATTACAGCAAACAATTCAAAGTGAAATGAATGTAGGGATGGAACTTTTTGCAATTGCTAAAACAAGGTCACATTCATCGGAATTTTGTGTGGAGTTTGAGTCTACGCTGGATTTTGATTTTGACGAAAGGGTTGCAAATAACGATTTTACAGAAAATTCATCAGAAGAGCCCATCAGCAACTATATAGCAGATAACGGTAATAGATCGCAAAAGTAAAAAAGAAATAAGAAACGCAGTTTTTAATCGTTTTAAATCAGCACGATACAATGGCTTTTGTGTACATGATAAAGACACCCCAAAAATGGTTTATTGCATGCACAAAAGAAAAAAGCACACATGACTTTAAAGTTTCAAATGGATTTATAAATTCATTTAAAAGAGAATTTAATATTTCTGGGCGAAAAATTACCAAACTCGTAACAAAAACTGATATCCAAAGTAAAGATTTTTTGAAAACCGAGCGGTTGAATTTGTCCTTTAAATAACGGATGATATTGACAGGAATCCGTCAGCTTCAGTGTTTAACAGTGACTAAAGCGGATTTTACAGAGAAATTTCCCCGATGCGTTCCTTGTCTTTTAAATGTGAAAAAGACACTTTCGGGCTAATTAATTCATCACACGCAGTTTCGCATTCATAGACAATCCAACCTGTTATATCTATGGATGAAAAATCGCTTACAAAATTTCTTCTAGTCCACAATGAAAAAAAAACTGAATCTTTGAATCGCTTGTCCGTAGAAATCTTTTTTATGCCACCCAATGTTATAACGAAATGCCCAGAAAATGGAAAAACGTCAAAAGATCAAATCTTTTTTTGTCCAAAATAATTATGCCTAACGTATCTAACAAAGCGATATTGATTATGGATTCCCGGAGTGGTCAGACAGGCCAGAAAGAATTTAGGGACATTTACCCCTATGCAACATGTATGCAAGCTCCATACACTACCACCAGGCACAGCATCACTTATTCAGTCTTGCGATGTTTTTTCTTCTAACATTGGTAGTATTTTCAGATTTTTCTACCGACATAAAGTCTGTTAGATTCGCTTGGTGATAGAGATTTGGGTCCCTTGGGAAATGGTAGGCCCTTCAGCAGCTTGACTTTAGTTTTCCTTGCTCCACTGTAGTCCAGGCGTTGGTTCCCTAGGCCATGAGAGGTTCGGCTTTCTCGCAAAACTGTAAGTCCTAGCGCAGTAGGACCCTTGCTGCCCATCCGTCGTAAAAATTAAAAACAAGCAATGTCGTTCCCCCATTGAGCACAAATAACGGGGTAAATGTCTACGTTGCGATGTCTTGAAACAACACACGTAACTACCACCATCAATAATTGTGCTCTCTCATTTTACATTTCCGTTATGAATTTTTTAAATTCAAAAACGGTGATAAATCAGAAGTTTGCGTGAGCGCCAACCTCACGAGCAGTCACACATACATACTAATAAATGTAGATGCATCGTGTGTGTGCAAAATTTCTGCCAAACGATAAATCCGAAAAGCAGGGAACTTCATCGTCAGCAAAAATTTTGCGTTGGCTTCCCTCTCCATAATTGATGGCCTTGTTAGTAGCATTGCGCTGTAACCCGTTGATTGTAGTTTAACACTGGACATGTAGAGGTTCGCTTGTGTGAAACCGTCTCTTTTTTTTTTTTGCGTGAGAACGATGCAAGATGCTTTGTAAAATCGCATGAAAACGTTTAAAAATCATTTCAACGCGATACAATTTATGGCCTTGAGGTTCACCTACCCAGGGCTGGTTTCGTAAGCCTTAAAATGTTCAGATCCTTTAGAAAAACGTAGTAACCACTACCCTACGGTGACGTAATGATAACGCACTTGTCCGTCGTGCCACTAACTCGTGTTGGAGTCCCAATGGTATCGCAGGGCGCGTGCCATTTTTCTGTGCATCTTAGTTCGGTGTTCGGTTCAGTTGTCAGCGGAGTTTAAAGTTCCTCGGGAAAATTACAGGTTCCGCGCTTAGCATGACCTTTACTCTCCTTGCGTCGTAAAAAAAAAAGTAACGCATTCGTCCATCATGTCGTTAACCCATATTCGATTCTAATGGTATCGAACACACGTTTGTTTTCTTTTTTTTTCACCGTAGTCGCGGGTTTGGTTCCTTAGGCAACGAAGGTTCGGATTCGTCGGATAATCTTAGGTCCCGGCCCTACATGACCTTGGCTGTTCTTGCGCCGTGAAACACGTACAATCAATCGTATGAAGTATGAAAAAGTACAATTAAAAATAATGCATTTATCTCTTATTGAAGCTGTACGGTGACTTACAGCTGATGGGTTCGTTTACAATAGAAGATGGCTTCCGTCGCCTCGGGAAATAACTGTTAACTGTCGCAATCTTCTCATTACTCCTGATGAAGGACTGCTGCTGATGCGTCCGAAAGCTTGAGTGATCTTTTTCATTGCTATTTTACCAGTGTTTAACCTTTTTATGTAAATCTTCTGTATTCTTGCTTTGTCAAGTTTCTCGGTGTTATTTTTCGATCGATGTTGAAGTGGAATTTACGTGTCGTCTCCGCGATTTTGGGCACGGTGCGCCTAAGGGCGGACTGTGTCCTCTCAAACAGCACTTACTTTGGATTTTCGGAGGGCGCACCAGCGGCCCAGTCCGCCCCTTGGTGCGTCGTTCTGATTCTATGCTTCCGAACCCTTGAGAGGGATTTGCAGTTCAGTAATGCTGCCTCACGTCGTATTGTTCAAATGTATTGGCCTTTGTTGGGAATTGTGAGGGTTCAGAAGCAGATGCTGCAAATCCTAAACGTAAGACTGCGTACTCCAGTCCACAATCTATGGAGATACACTTGAATATATTGCCGTTTCGCAAACTGGTATCTCATGGAGTTCCGATGCTGATGTTTCAGCGTGTTATTTTGGTTTTACATCGGAATCTGGTTGACGTGTCTTAGGTTCGACAAATATCCGTCCCATGGGACTATTGAACTGGTACCTCAGTCTGCCGCCAACAACATGCTGGGTTTTTTTTCTTTACTTCAAGGCAGCGGGACCCAGGGCATGGAATGCTCTGCCTTCTATGACCGTTGAAATACAGGATTTTCGACTGTTCTCCTGTAGACTGGGATGATTTCTTCGAGCAGGCAGGATGATGCACTGGTGACCGTATCGACTTCAGTTTGTTTTGTTCTTATTATGTACAATTTATTTTTAATTATTCATTGTTTGTTTACAATACTTTTGTGTTTTTATTTTGTATATTCTGGCTGTGTAATTCTTGTTGAATTGCACACGCTCACAGAGCCAATGAAAGCAATGAATGAGGGCAGCAGGGGCTGTAGCCCGGGGAGCCGGATGAAGCATAGGGGCCCGCGTTGGCAGGGACCTATGCTGTGGGGGCAGGGAAGGGGTCATGGAGCCGGTCGAAGTAAGCCTGGGACCCCGCGTTGGCTCTTGGCGCCTCTGCATCCTCCTTTACACATTATTAATGAAGTAAACTGTTCACTGTTGTCTTTACGGTGGCCGGGCTCGCCAAGCCGACGCATTATGTTGGCTTTTTTTTTTTCTGGTCTCCCTTCAGTCCACCTGTTCACATGACTGAATTTTGTAGGAACGTGTATTTCCGGTGTTACGGTAAATAAATACGTAATAATAACCGTGTCATAAATCCGGGTTTGATTCTCTAAGCGGCCGAGGTTCGGAGCCCTTCGAGAATTATAGAACCTAGCACACATGGGCGTAATGGGTTTCGTGACTTCCCATTAAGTATAAATATATATAGAATATCCCTATTTTTTGTACGTGTATATAGGTATTCCTGTAGCTCCCCATTGTAAACTTTCTACGCACGCCCATATACTCATAAGTCGCAGGGACCTAGCATGAATTGAAGGGGGCCTACCCCCCCTCCCCCTGAAGGAAGACTCGAGGCTAATACTATATTCGAACTTTTTTCTATAGAGCTATAGTTGTATAAACAAAAGAATATTCCATCCGGACGTTTCTCTACAAAGCTGCATTTCTAGGAACGAAAAAATATCCTTTTATAGAATTGCAGTTCTCCGGACGTTTTTCTACGGAGCTGCAGTATTGCGGACGAAAGAACATTCTATCCGGACGTTTTTCTACAAAGCTGCAGCCCTGCCAACGAAAGAATATTCTATCCGGATGTTTCTCTACGGAGCTGCAGTTCTACAAACGAAAGAATATTCTATCCGGACGTTTCTCTATAGAGCTGCAGCCCTGCGAATGATAGAATATTCTGTCCCGACGTTGCTTCACAGAGCTGCAGTTCTGCGAACGAAAGAATATTCTATCCGGACGTTTCTCTATAGAACTGCAGTCCTGCGAATGGAAGAATATTCTGACCGAACGTTGCTGCACAGAGCTGCAGTTCTGCGAACGAAAGAACATTCGATAATTACTACTCTCGAATGTTTGTATGGAAGGTAAAATCTTCATGGTAATTTCGTTTGTTTGTTTTTTGGGCTCAAAGACTACAGTGGTCATGCTGCGCCGGGACCTACAGTTTTCCGAGGAATCCGAACCTCTTAAGGCCTGGGGAACCAAACCCCGGACTACAGTGAGCAGTGCGATCTTTTATGAGATCTCTGAGTAAGCGTTGGTAATTTCGTAACTTGTGGTTATGGAATCGTGAAGTTAACGAGGTGGTCAATAGGTTAAGTATCTATCCTGGAACCTCATCATGGCCATCTTTAATGATTCTATTTAACTGTGTAAGCAAGTCCCCAAGGAAATTATATACAAAGAGACCTTTCATTTTTCTTGCTTGAACTTCGACCTCCCCCCGATGTGACTCATGAGATGGGATTATCCTTATGGGATGATGTTTTTGTTTGCTTTCTTTGCTGTCGAAGATACCTCATATCGTTTACCCCATTTTGCAGTATTTCTTAGTACAAATTCCTGCGATTTCTTGCGAAAATCTTTCGTTGTGTGTGCTTATTTCAGTTGAGACTACAATAACTTTTACGCATCATTTATAAACGTAGATGTCATGCTTTGTCTCCGTCGTTTTCGGAATGTTATTTGTTCATGGCTATGTCTCAAGATGGGCCACAACTATTTTTTTTTGGGGGGGATCCTTGGGTAAAATTTTACGCGATTGTCTTTGCTGCTTACCTTCCAGAGGCCAAGGAGAGGAAGATGTCTAGCTTTTGAATGTATGGGAATGTGAGCGGGGAATAAGGACAGGTTTGAATGAAATATTGTTGTTGCTTATTGAACATGAAGAAAGTAGGAAGATCAACTGCTGCTCTCTGATCTCAGAAAAGAGCTGCAATGATTTGAAAGTGAACGAATGGGCTCCACTACTGAGAAGAAGGGAACTGTGGGTAATTTTGGTCAGGGACTACGCAAAGACCCTGAAGGCGGGGGATAAGAACCCTTGTTTAATAAAATATTGTGAAAGGAAGGCATTGTCCATGTTTAAGAGATTTGAATTGGATTTTCGGTCACCTGACGTAATGTTCTCTCGTTATTTAAATTATTTGAGGTCATATATATATATATTCCCCCCCCCCCCACTTTTTCCACATTCTTCTAATTGATTATTCAAATAGATATCGCAGTTTGTCTTTATATTCTATTGTAGTGTATATTGTATTGGAGAATATATTGTAGTGGTTATATGCCGTGCATTTTGGCTGGGCATGTACGCTGCCGATTACAATCGGTTAACATTATGGCCTGCAGTAAACGTTGTTGCAGGGCTGGGTATAGGATGTGAAGGCTCTTGGGCAGTTTAACAGATCGGCCTCCCCCACAACCAATTAGGTTTGAGGATAATTTGTCATATTATTGAAGTTTCGCCCCAGAATTTAATTTTATAGGCTGACATTATTATGGGTTGTTCTCTGGATTTTTTATCTCGAATATAGTTTTTTGCCATGGATATATGAGCAAAATCCCGTAAAAAACGTTGCTACCAAACAACAAGAATTTATGATATGGCGAGTAATCTTGGGGATGGTATAAAGGTGCGAGATTCGGGGGCTCAAGCTCCTCTCATTGTGTATCAAGGTACATTTAAACGCTGAATTACATGAACAGTTTTAAAGCGACTTGCTTGAATTCCAGCTCCCCTGGATATGAGCGGCGACTATCGAAACTGATCTGCGTTCCGCTAATTGGACTTTCTAATAAGTTTCAAATAAGCGTAATTAATAAGAGTGCTTGTCGATTTCAATTGTTAAAAATGACGAATTCTTTTCCCCAGTGCTGACGATCGTTTTCTCCCTGTCATCTTTATTAGTAAAATGGTTTTGGTTTGTTTTGTGGCTTGCGCTGGGAAGATAGCCAAGATCATGTGACGTTGGAACCTACAATTGTTTGAGCATATAATTAAAGTTGTTTTGGTTGTTTTTGAACTTAATTATTATTATTATTATTTATTTTTTTGTGATATCCTTTTTTTTTTTTCCCTTTAACCCTGTATTTTTTAGAGCAAAAACGGATCCCGATAGGGGGTTGGGGTTGGGGAGTGTGGTGGGGTGTTGTTGTTCGCCGAGAGGGGAGCGAAATGGAAGGTGGCCGCGAGGTGGCGCTGATCGAACAGGACAGCGCAAGGGGGTTGGGGAGGGACAAATGTGAAATATAGTATGACCCACTAATAAAGAGCCTGCATTTAGCGAGATCCCAGATATAACAAAGAAAAGATGGGATTTTATCTGGTGTTATGATTAAGAACAATACATTTTACTGCTTTTAGTGAATACGCCTTTGTTAGACCCCTGATTTAGCGAGCAATTACACAAGATAAAACAGGAAATAGAACTTTTTGTAAACATTCCGCCGTTATATCCGGTTAGTCATTATATAATAGGCGCAACCGATTTCCACCGCGTTTTTTATAGATTTGGGAGAGGGGGAATTTCCCTAACCCCCCCCCCCCCGTGGATGCGCCTATATTTGAAGAGTAAACAATTTAGCGATGACTTCCCACCCACTTCGAATTTTGATTATTATAAAAAACTTTAATTTAAAATCTAATTTCAGTTTTAAAACTTTTTTTTTTTTTTAAACCCCATTCCTGTCTTAAAAAGCGTTCAAGAACGGCGAGTCTGTTAATGGAAATTTCTATATAGGGGTGATGTAACAGGGGAAAAAATACATAATATTGAAGCAACATTTTTTTTTTAAGTTGCAAATTTCATAGGTTACAACTAATATTTCAATTACTTTTATACTTTATTTGTATACTAATATGGCATGAATTCTGTCATTTATTATATGTGATTTTAATTATTTGTGTTTAATTCCATATTCCTCCCCCCCCCCCCTTCATCAGAGACCACCATTTAAATTTAAGTAAGACCACCTCTCTGAGTGACCACTTTTTCATGGGCCGTAGAGTAGTCATTCGCCTCAGGGAGGTTTTACTGCATATGAATTTTATTTCTTATGTAAAGGGATTTAGTTGGGTTCTTTTAGGTTACATTTAATTGAGTCCTCTGCTGGCTTAGCAGTAACACAATCGTTTGTTTGTGTGAGGGCACAAGGACAGCAGGGGTCATTCTGCACCTGGACCTACAGTTTTCCGAGGAATCTGAATCTCTTAAGGCCTAGGGCACCAACCTCCGGACTATGGTGAGCAATTAGGTGGTTAAGCATTCTTTTTTTGTCACAGTAGTCGAACCTGGGGGAAAAATTCATATTAGATGAACACGTTATCACCACAGTTTGCCAAAACCAGATCGTCAATCATGCTGTTAACTTGGCTGAGATAGATATAATGAAGAAATTCAAAGGAGGTGCGGAAGAATAAAAAAATGGCATAAATTAAAGGCTACTTGCAGTGAGAATGGAGTTCCGCACTTTGAACTGTTTCAAATTGAGAATTATTAACCTGTATTATAACATAACTGTTTGTTATATACTATACTGTGCTTCCTTTACATCATTTTTGTTTTAACATTGACTCTGATGTCCAGTGTAAAGGATAATTGCTTATAGTACATGAGAGCTATGTGTTCTATAATTGTTTATAGTACACATAGGTCTCGATTATGATACAGGCTGTAATCCAAAGGTGTACCATGGTCATAAAAATGGTTTGGCGACTCTATTAAAAGATGGTGGTTTTCTTATGCAGCTACAATTGTTACATTTGAAATTTATTCATTATGATGAAAGATTTGTGTACGTTCAGCCCCATGTACACTTGCTTTTACTAACTATACCATTCGTTTCATTACAGGTCATGCTGAATTATCTCCGGCAGTTTTTCGACGTGTACACTGACGTACGAAAATTTTGCTTTCTTTTCCATTCGGAGCTAAGCCATGACGATTACAATTTAATAGGTCACGCCGATGCAGACACCGAAATGTTTTTGAAAAATTTACACGACGATGGAATTCTCAACGACACATTGCTGATAATGATGAGTGATCATGGTCATAGGTAAATATAGATTTAACCGAGCGATAGTAAGCTACGGTAAATCCTCTCAAGAATGTTGTTTCGATTAACGACTATTTCTGTTGAACAATGGTATTTTGCTGTCCTTGCAAATGCTTTATGGCAATATATACGCACATTTCAATTAACGTCTTTTCTGCTTAACGACATTTTTTCTCCGTCCCTTGAATGTCATTAATGCAAAGGATCACTATATTGTTAAGTCCTCTTTTCAAGCAAAGCATTTGTTTACCTGCAATATTTCACTTTACCATCTATCGATGATATCAGTTGCACAAATGTTTGAAACCAGAGAGCGAGGGACTCAAAGTTATATGCAGTAATATGAGAAGAAGGGGCTATAGAATAGGAATAATAGAAGGGGCCCTCTTATTGTCTATTAAATTATTTATTTCTTTTTATTTCTTAAATGCCAAATCACATGAACTTTTGTCTTTTCTACTTATTTGAATTCCCGCTGCCACAATTTTTGAAATGCTGTGCCCCTCATCATATATGTATGTATGTATGTATGTATGTTCAATTTTTAAAAAACAAACTTTGATTTTCTCTCTGAGTATGGGACTGTGTTAGACTATAATGGATAATCAAATAAACAGAATAATATATGTTCATTAAAAAACTTTAGACTTATACAAGCGTATAATGAACTGAGTTTTTTAATTTATTTTATTAAATCATTCATAACGCCTAAATAATATATAGCACAGTATCAGCAATGTAGTGCACAAATGTAATAAGTGTGAAAATCAGAGGTTTAGGAAGGTGCAGTTCAAAAGTTTACATCTGTAGGTCATATTAATGCATCAATTTATATTTACATATGGTGCTGGTTGTTTTAAATTAGAATAAATGATTACCACATGTATGCACATCAGACTGCTACCTGAGAAAGTAACTTTGTATGTGCTTAGTGCCATTTCACTCAGCAGTGTGTTTACTGGATTTGTCTGTTGCACTATCGCTATACAATATACATAAATTGTAAACGCTGGGTTTCCACCTCTAAAAAAATCTGGAATTGTCAGGGAATTTAAAATAATCTCTGAAACTTAGGGGAAAATTAATTTTTTTTTAATCAAATCAGGGAAAACAGTCTCAATTTTCATTTTGAATAGCAAAATCTCTGTCGAACATGAAGTCGTTTTCTCTCACAATTGAGTTTGCACAACTGACTTCCTGCAGTCGGGTAGGGAATTTTGCTGGGGAAGTCTGGAAAAATTAGGGATTTTTTTTTTCTCCGATGTGAATGGGAACCCAGTAAATAGTCCAAATGACAAATGGTGTCTTTATCACTTGTGCGTATGTTCCATGTCAATCGTAAAGTATCGATGTGATAATTAACAAAGATAGACTGATATTAGAATGACGGACAATTGAAGTTCTGCTGTAATTTTCTTTATGCCCATATTTTCCATTTGATACTGAAACTCATTTTGACTCAGTAACGCTAGAAAAGAATAAAAGGAGCATACACCAGACTGCCTTTCTTGATGCTCTACTTCAATCGAGCTTCAATGACAGTCATGCATATTTCACTTCTTTACTTATGATGTCAATTAAGAAAATATGGTATATTTCCTTACTCCTTCATTATTAGCTTTGTGTAGAAAGTTAGCTGCAACAAATTTCAACAAGTTACTTTCAATTCAAAATTTCCCCAAATATAGGCAGAGACTTATCCCTGCCAAGTGATTGGGAAAATGACCGGCCATTCTAACCGAGCTACCAATGACAGTCATGCATATTTCACTTCTTACTTATAATGTCAATTAAGAAAATATATATATATATATATTTCCTTATTCCTTCATTAGCTTTGTGCAGTTAGTTGCAAATTTCGATTGTGTTATTACTTTCAATTAAAATTTCCCCAAAATATAGGCAGACCTATCCCTCAAGGGATTTGGTAAAAATGATTCAAGGGGGACCCATTAGAGAATTTGGCTTTAACATTTTCCTCTATTATTAATCTTTTTTTTTTAAACTTTCACGTATATCAGAATAATCACGTATATCACATATAACAGAATATCAACTGCAACCCAAAAGTCAAACTTATAATTGACAGGTAGATGATATATTAAAACAACTCTCGATTGTCTGTGATGATAGTTTAGCTATCGATTATATATGGTAATGGGTGACATGATTACTGCTGCTATTAGTGGAAATACTGAGATTGAAAATTTAAATTATAAGAAAACTAAATTACTTCAAATATGTTAACTTATATAGCAAAACCTGAAGTTGTACGATATTTTAAGACTCTTTTGGAATAGCCTTCGTCTTGGTGTCGCTGGAAAGGCCATCCATACAGTGATAGGGAAAACTTTCCCATAGTGGTCTCTGTAGGTCTTTCGAGACCCGCAAAGACTATTATTATATATTATGTAGAAGCATAGTTGATCGCCTGTGAATGTGTTAAATACCATTCAGCACAATTTAGGCTCTTTTTAGATGGGGTGGAAGAACTATAGTTTGAAACGACATGCAAAGATTCAAACAAGATTACATTTTTATATACAGCATTTCTAATTCAAGTTTCAGCTTTACGACCAATTAGTTATCTTTTATGATGCACAATTACTATATTTTTAACACTCAATCGTACTTGCTTTCATGAATGCCTTTAGCCTGGCTAACTAGAAATTGACTTCACAGTAAAACCTGGATAATCAGGCCTATGTATAAAGGACTATGTCCTACTATTTAAAAACTCCAGTTTTTGATGCTTTTGACCATGCACTATAAACCAAACAATGTTTATGGCTACCAATGGTTTACCATTTATTTTATTTATACACCATAGTTTATGAATGTGTCTTAGATTGGGATCCTCAAGGAAGAGAGAGAGGTATAGCAAGAAGCACACAGAGAATTGAAGAAGACAGGCTTAAAGAACAGGGCAAAATACAGGGAGGAATTAAGAGACTTGCAGAAAACATCAACAACCAAATGGAAATCTTTTGAGAAGGTCTAATGTCCCCAAAGGAATTCAGGGAAGAAATAAATGCAGAATACTACATACCTATAGAACCTACAACCTTACCTAGCTAACTAGAAATTGTACAGCAAAATCTGGATAATTTGGGCTAGGCATATCAAGGACCATGTCGTTCTATTTAAAAATTCCAGTTATTGGTGTTTGTGACTATGCACTATAAACCGAACAATATTTATAGAAATGGCTTTGATTGGAATCCCCAATGAGAAGAGAGGTAGGCAGACCAAGAAGTGCACAGATAATTGAAGAAGACAGACTTAAAGAAAAAAGGGCAAAACACAGGGAATTATCAAGAGACTTGAAGAAAAGAGCAACAAATGAAAATCTTTTGAGAAGATCCCATGTCCCCTCGAGGAATTATGGGAAGGAATAAATGCAGAATACTACAAACCTGCAGGACCTACAACCTCACCTTGGCAGTTGCAAAATGACCCTTGTCATCCCTACACCATAAAAATCCAACCAACCAAGTATTTTTTACCAATATAGATGGCTGTACTGCCAGACAACTGACAGTGGCATGAAAAGGCAAAGTCCATATTTATTTCGAGCTTATGTTAATCAATTCTCAATGAAGAACAATCTTGTCATATGTCCGTTTCCAACACACTTCAGTATGTTCTATCCAGTGTCTAAAATTATGCTCCACAATTTTATTACTAATCGTTGATATGGCACAGAATGGCCTTTAATATTCTTGCATAATGAAAATGCACACACACGCACAAAACAACCAACCAACCTTTGATGTACTATTATGTCATGCTAAATCGATGCTTATGCTTCCTGTTCTGTGGTCAATGTTTATTTTAAATGAAATAGACAAGATAAGAAATTTTAGATTATCAGAGATACAGATTATATATATACAGGGTGTTCGGTTACCACGTGTATAGACTTTAAGGGGTGGTAGGGTATACTAAAATAAGTAATACGATTTTTCTTTTTTTCGAAAGAGATTTCTTTACCGAGTTACGACCCAAAAATCGTTTGGTGGATGGAAATTGGAAATGTTGATGCTACTACCAATCTGTACATGTGGGCTGTATTTTTCCGAATATGTGTTCTACCATACTGAATATTAAAGAAAATGTCCTTTTTTATTCGTTTTCTAGTAGCGAAGAAAAAAGTTGAGAAAACAGACATGGTTTATGTACGATTATAAGCACAAACACAATTCAGTCGATAAGCAACAACCTCCATAAGATGTATGCATCGAGCTTGATGGAGAAATCGACGGAAACGAATAAAAAAAGACATTTTCTTTAATATTCAGTGTGGTAGAACACGTAATCGAAAAAATACAGCCCACATGCAGAGATTGGCGCCAGCATCAACATTTCCAGCTTCCATCCACCAAGTGATTTTTGGGTCGTAACTCGGTAAGGAAACCTCTTCCGAAAAAAACATGTGTTACTTATTTTGGTATACCCTACCACCCCTTAAAGTCTGTACACATGGTAACCGAACACCCTGTATGTATGTATGTATGGATGGATGGATGGATGGCATGGCATGGCATGGCATGCTCAGTCATAAAATTACAGAGTAATAGGTTTTAGATAATAACTGACAATATGAATATGCAGAAATAGATTCTGAGAGAACTTTGTGATAAACTAATAGGTTGTTGTTGTGCATGTATACTGAAACACAAGTTTATATTTTTTGTAGGTTTGCCAGCATTCGTGAAACGCAGCAAGGAAAACAGGAGGAACGCATGCCTTTATTTTCATTTGTCGTCCCACCTTGGTTTGAAAAGAAATATCCGATGCATGCCCAGAATTTAAGAAAGAATGCCGACCGCCTTGTGACCCCCTTCGATATTTATCCGACATTACTCGCGCTTCTTAATCCCGATGTGCCAAAAGTTGGGGATGTGTCTAATCGTGGAATCAGTTTGTTCTCAGAAATACCACAACAGGTGAGTTTTTGAGTGACATCTCTAATTCAAAAGTTTTATGGATGGAGGAGAGTTCAAGTATTACGTAAGCAATATTTTGGCCATTTCAACCCCCACCCCCCATAAGCAAAAATTAACATTGGCTAACATAGGAAAATAAGCGCAATGGGAACCCAACCCCCAAAGATGCTTACCAGGCCTGTAGCCAGGATGAGGGGGGGCAACTGGGGCCAGGCCCCTGCTGGCCCAGGCTTGAATACAGGCTTGATGCTTATGCAATATTTGAATGCTCCCTAGACTGCTAATTTATAATCAAATCACTTTTAAAGTGGAAGTGTCATCCTGCAATGGTAATGCACTCATCTAGCATGCAGTTATCCTATGTTTGACTTTCGACTGTGTTTCAAAGAAAGAATGTTTATCATCTATTCACCTTAGCCCAGAGGTTAGTTCTCTAGGCCTTAACCCTTAAATGCATGATTTTTTGTTTTGAATTTTAAAAAATCTTTTTATATAGGAATGTAGTCATAGGTTACGTAAAAAATAAATAAAAAAATCCACGTAATAATATTGAATATTTATTTTGAAAAAAGTTATATGTAGAATTTTGGCAACATAAAGTATATCCCTCAAATCTGGCATATATCCAATAAAATTTTCAAACGCAACATCAAACATTGATAGATTACCTGACAACAGATGAGAAGTAATTTTTTTTCAATTAGATAAATCACTCCTTTATAGGTAACTCGAAAATAGAAAATATCTCTCCAAATAACACACTGAACTTTATTTATCACCCACCACATTCAAATGTAAAAAAAAAAATATATAACTTACTCGCCAAAAGTAATGTCAAGTTTTTTCTTTCACACATGATTTATTGTCTATGGTTATCAAAGTGCGTGCGTACTTGCGTTCGGAAACGCACACACTCAGGTTTTGTAATAAAATTAAGTGGAACTGGAATGTAGACAATTGGCAACAATATGCATTTAAGGGTTAAGAGGTTCAGATTCCTCAGAAAACTGTAGGTCCTGGTGTAACATGACCCTTGCTGTCCTTGCACCATAAAACTCTAATAAACAAAATTAAATGTATGTGTGCTTTATTTTAAGGTGGAAATTTCTTATCGTTACTTATGAAACTATATAATATTGTTAATGTTTGTTTGTTTATGGCGCAAGAGCATCTGGGCTATACTGCGCCATTATTTATTGTTATTGTTAACAGATATAATGGAATATAGGTATACAGTCCAAACTGTATGCCTGTATTCCATTATATATGTGTGTAAAATGCACATCAATGAGCTGTGGTATTCTGTGCACTTTGAGAGTTTGCACTTATACTAATTGATTTAAAATACTGATGTATTTTTCTTTAAACTTTTGTTACACTTTATCTGTGTTATTAAATTATATGCCTGTGTGCTATAAACATACAAGCAACCGACCATTAAATTGTATGTTCCTATTTGTAAGTTAATGAATTATGTACAGTATTCATTTTAATAATTATAAATTACCATTACTTGTAAGGACATTACTTCGTAAGTAAATGGTTTCAGTTTAATAGTATTTACATTTGGCTTTAAAAATTTAAATTCCCCAACTTGTGGTTTAATTTTTTAAACAGGTAAGTTTTATCATTCTATGTGTTCATAGCTAAAGTAAACTCGTTGTAGGCATAAACTGAAAAATGCTTAAAGAGTAAGGATGTTTCATTACCAACAACTCCTTCAACTGTTATGATCGCCGTAAAATTATGGGTTCATAACATTATCGCTTGTCGATCATTCGATGCAAAATATGGCGAGACAAAGATGGACAGGCTTTTGGCCTCACACGAAGTGTTTTCACCCTGGCGCCGTCTTGTCGGATAACTCTGACTTGCAGAAACCTTTGAGAATAGGCATCTAAGAACACGCCGTGGAAGAAAACGATAAAGCCACAACTGGACTGGAGACTGGCACATGGATGGCATAAAGAAAAGTATTTCAGCCCAGAAGATGCCATTAACTGATATTGGGAGAAGCTTGAAAACAAAGGTTCTTCTAGGAGTTTCAGATGTATTTGAAGGAAGAAAAAGGGAGCTGAAAAAGAGAGAAAGGAGGAGTCAGTATGGAGCGGTCACAGAGAGAAATTCTCTCTGGTGTAAGCTTGGACTTTGTCTTCAACGATGAGGAGACCGTCTGATTTTTCGAGGTGCTAAGACAAGACCTACAAAGTCTCTGTCACAAGCTTCGACCTCAATGTTCTTCAAAAGCTGCTATTAGTCTAGTTATGTGCAAACTGACATTTAAAAAGTCCATGACTCGATGTCCTACATCATCGTCTTTAAGCTGCCGGTCCCAAGGTATCGTCTGCACTCTATCTTACGGTCAAGCATCTTGTCGAAATGTAAGTTCCTCTATTTATTGCACTGATTGCTTACCATTGTGTTAAATGTGTTATCCGTTATCATCTTTACTGAGTGATCATTTCATTGAGTTCTCACCTTTATTTAGTTATCTACATAATTTTGTATTAACATTCAATGATCTTTGCTCTACAGAGGATCATTACACAACCGAACGAAATTGTGGAAAAGTACAAGACACGAAAACTGTCATGTGACTCACTCCTCGTGTGATACATGAAATTCCAATATGGGCGGGGTGGGCGGATATTACTTAGAGTGTATGGGTACACCCTATGTCACAACCTTTTCTGTGGAAATGTACAATCGTGGTTTTATGAATATTTCTTTGCACACTTATTAAAGTGAAATGCTGTGGTAAAATGTCAATTTTACTTAAGAACTGTGTACACATATCTGTTTGGTGCAGTTGTAGATATGCAATTAACCTTTTGACTGCTATGGGCGCATATATGCGTCCAACGAAAACCATTGGTGTGGCCTATGGGTGCATATATGTGTCCGATGCAAGCCATTGGTGTGGCCTATGGGTGCATATATGCGTCCGATGCAAGCCATCGGTGTAAACTATGGACGCAAATGCACGCTCAGCCAAAGGCTTTGGCTGTTTACTGCTGTCTCATGTGTATGTTCGGAAATTGTTTCTCTTGTATATGTCCAACACTCGCAGAAATCTCATACCTCGTTGCTTAGCTTATTTGTTCAATTTTTGTTTAAATATAGAGTTTTTATTTTTGTTTAAATATAGAGTATTTATGTTACTTGTTATTTGTTCAATTTTCAATATCCAAATACATACATTATAACTATCAAATTATGGCGTTATAAAACTTTACCATTGGTGAAGAAGCAATATATACTGAAAATAAGAAATGTATGGATTCTTTTTTGGAGTGGACAAAGTAATAGTAATTGGATTGTATACTATATTATAATGTGTTAATACGCCGCCGACAAGATCCACATCGTTCGAAAAAGTATTCAGTCCTCAGCAATCGCTACTACCGGCCGCACACACGAAGCGCTTCAACTTGAGCAGTTAGCAGTCAAAGGGTTAAGAGGGCTTAGATAACATTAAGATGATAGAAAATGGTTTTAGTCAATATTTTATGTGATAAGGCGATATATACTTATACGGATTGGGTTCGATTAGATATTCATACTTCAGTACAGTGATTCCCAACCTGGTTGTCACAAACTGGTTTCTGGGTGGAGGGATCACCGCAACCATTTTTTAATGACAATTATTTTTATAAGGAATTTCATACCAAATGTTTCCAACGCTTTTATATTTCAACATGGCTATATATATATATTTTTTTTTAAATTGGAAGACCCATAATGGGGATTATTTAATATATGCAAATGATTTGAATTAAGCTAATTATGCAGATAATTATGGCAAATATAGATTTTGCTAATTAATCTTTAAAAGCCGGTTTTAGGGACTGTGGTGAACAGAGAAAGCAGCATTATTAAAAGATAAGGGGACAACATGCCGCTACTCTTGGCAGCTCAGAAAAAAAACTGGCTTGTAACTCGGCAATGCGGATGTGATACGGTTCCCTGATGAAGAATCATGTCCGTATTGCTAAAAACTGTGTAAAATGTGTTATATAATCATGAAAAGGTTCGCTTTTCATATTTTCATAGTGATTCTTACGATGTATTTAGTTATGATAAATGTATTAGAATAACTTATATATATAAAATGTGAAATAGAAGACCAAGCAAAATGGCTAGTGAAAAACCAATACTTATCGGCGGTTTTGAAACTTTTCACAGTCATGCTTGGGAATCCTTTTCGAATGTACATAATTTCTCACTTTACGAATTCTCGTTTTAGCACTTCTTTGCTTCACAATTTTTTAAAAATGATATATTAAAAAAAGATCTTTCCAGCTTGTGAGAGTTATTTTAGATCTGGGCATTCACTCTCTTTTCAACATCACCATCCTGATGTTAAAATAATGTTTTGGCCACCAAAGACAACTTTTATTTTGCAACTGATGGAACAGGGTGTTAGTGCAACATTTAAATATGCATATGCTTATTTGGTTGGCTACAATGTAAATAACTCGTGTTTAATCCCCACGAGGTCCCAGTGTTTGCCTCTTTTTTTTCTGCAGGTTCACTGGATTTGATTCCTTGGGCTAAAAAAAAAAAGGATTCCTACAAAAACTAGATTCTGGGGTGGCATGAGCCTAGCTACCCTTGCACCATGAAACTTAAATTTTTATTTTGTATTAAAACATTAGGTTTTTAAAAAAATTTCCGTTAAGTAAGTAAGCATCTAAAATGTGCCAAATTGGGTGTTTTTATCTTTCTCCCTAATCTGCTTATTCATTTTGTTGCAGAGAACGTGCACAGAAGCTGATGTAGAACCACACTGGTGTGCTTGTTTATCTTGGGCTGCTGTTTTACCCACCGATCCAATTGTTACGGAAGTCGGACAAGCGGTGATAGACTTCATAAATGACTATACCTCTTCCCAACGGGAGGTGTGCGTCCCACTGGTTCTGGACAAGGTGACCCGCATCGAGAAAATGCAGCCCAACAGAGCTCTCTTGAAGTATAAGAAGAACGCTGACAAAGATGGCTTTATTGGTGATTTCTCTGACAACACAGAACTCACTGAAGTCTTGTACCAAATCCAGTTGCGTTCCTTTCCCAACTTGGGGGTATACGAAGCCTCTCTGAAGTATAATCCATCGAAAAAGGTATTTGACATCAATGAGAGGGACATAAGTAGAATTAACATGTACGGAAACCAAGAACATTGTATTCATGATACATATCCCAACATGAGGAAGTTTTGCTACTGCAAAGTACAGTTGTCATAGTCAGAATAGTTCATCAGTCACAATTCTTAAGGCAGTTGTCGCAAGCAGACGAACACTATGAAGAGTGTGAGGTGTGGATGATAACTTCGAAGCAGGAACCTGTACTTTTCCACAACAGAAAGTGATCGTGAAGTATTAGACCCGCCCATTTCAAAGTATAGTGCATTTGGGATTGCATAAAAATTTCTAGCACTTTTGTATCGCGATGGTTCCTCGAAACTGTTCTATTGACTTTGTTTCTATACCCTAAAATGTTGTACTTCATTTCTTTGTGCATCTAGACATGTCTTTTGACTTCAACTTCGTATTGCACGCCATATTTTCTTGATTGTCCCATGACATCTGATGCACATACCAATACTACTGAGAACGCTGGGAATGAGATAAACCACAAAGAAGTCATTTGAATTCTGTGCAAAGTACTTTTTAGCATAGCATGAGATGGTCATCTTCATCCCTTCATTACACGCAGGAATTTTTTGGCAGGGCCATGCGAAATGTACCGTCATGTAAATTTCAGAAAAGAGAGTTGTTTTTAAAGTAAAGAAAAGAGACATGCACAATGTTTTGCCATATCATTAACTTATTAACTACTTTACGTTCATATAAGGAAATACATTTTGTATACCAGCTTACATGTTGTTAACACATTAATTTTATTTCAGGTGAAATATATGTTTTGTTTAAGATGTAATAAACAAACCTGAATTTAATCTGCCCGGTAAACTGAGAGCAAGGACACGTAGGTCCGACTAAGCCCATATTGCCTTCAGAAGAATTATACACTCATTTAAAGTTACATTTGCAAGAGAGAAAAATTGAAAAAGATTTTTATTGAAGTACCTGGATTTGAAAGGAAACAACTGATCCTCTATTACTTGTTTGATTGGCTCATATAATTTCAAATATACAGTGTGTGATTCAAAACAGATGTTAAAGTAGTCTTTCTTTGTTATTATTTTAATGTTTATTTATATATGTTTTCTATTTTTATTCTTTTAACCGTTAGTTGTAGGAAAATACTTTGAAAGAAAAAAAGTGTTTAAATTATGTAACGTTGGATATATACAGTAGAACCTGCTTAAAGTGACCACTTTTGGGACTGGACTGCAATGGTCATCATAGACAGGTGGTCACTATGCATAACAGGCTTTGGAATAGACATGACTAAGTCCTTGCCAGTTCTCTCTCATAAAAAGTCGTTAAACCCTTAGTCGTCTAACCCCTTAGTCGTCTCATTAAAAGTCGTTTTTACCAGGTTCTACCATAAGTTGTTTTACAGTTCATTATATATATATTATAAAAACAATATATATTATATATATAAATATTACAATTATAAAAAGTTTTTTGTTTGGAAGACGCTTTTATTAATACTAGAATTTTAAATGTGGGATGCCGTAGTGAATATATTACTTAGAAATATTTAATCGTTTCTAGGCTAAATAAGGTACTTAAAAACAATTCCATGATTGAAAATGTTTCGTAATAGGGCCCGTATAAAAAGTCAAATTTCGTATTTTTATACATAGACAGCTCTTTGTGAAATGTATATTATATTCATTTTTACATTTCCTCTTTTCGAAAGTATTTTTCTGGGACTAACGGTTGAAAAGATAATTGCCATGACTGTTTTGAATCACCCTGTATAATAAAAATATTATTTAATTTGCTACTTTTACTTTTATTGGCTATATTTATGTTCCAGAAAATGTTTTAGAAACTTGGTCATGTACGTTGTAAAGAGGTTTGTTTTTTTTAAAGATTTTGTGAGCATTCATACAAGGTTTCTAACATATATTTTAATTTTGAATGCAGTTAACCTAATTTTATTCGTTAGTAAAAAATGGAACAAATTTGTATGTCAACCAGTGTGTGATATAGTGTTGTGTATAAATTGAATTCAAAGAAACTCCTATGACAGTTTGTTTATATTAGAGTAGTTTACTTCAAATGCAACATATTAATATTTTCAAACATAATATGTTCAAGATACGATAATAGTAATAAAAATAATACTAAAAAAATATGTAAAAAAAAAATAGAAAGAGATAGATGAAAGAAATTAATTCAGTTTTCTCATGGCTGAAGTCCCTCCGAATTAGGCAAATTCAGGTTTGTAATACAATACCGCTAATTTTTAAATTTAAATAAATTTCAATTAAATCGTAAGGCCAAATAAAAGAGTGGAAATAACGTAAGCATATATCTAAAAAATCAACAAATTTAATTTGCAGCAAGCTTCATAAGATGACTTGCACAGACATGAGACAGTGTAATGGAAATATCTTCACAGTGAACATAGCTGTGAATATGTCTATTCATAACTAATAAAGTCTAACACTATTTGGAACATGTGAAGAGAGGGAGAGAGAACTAACAAAAGAAAGAAGCATAAGAATGAAAATAGGGTTAATCAGAGACGTAGCTAGGCTGGGGCTTTAGGGGGCGGAGCCCCCCAGAAATACAGTCAGCTCCACTAGAAAATACTTTTTCTCAAAATAAAATATTGCAGACTTTTATTTTAAATTTTTTGTTTTGTATTAAATTGTACATGATAATGGAAATTGTTCTTTGACGATAAAGATGTGTTCAAAATAGCTTTCTACGGTAGATCTGGTTTACATAATGTTTTTTACAGAGGTTTGAGTCCTCATATGCTTTATAGTAAAAATAAGGGAAATTATGGAGAGATGTAATAAGTTTTATAAGCCTTCAATGCAAAATTTGCATTAAGAAATTTATTAATGTTAAATATATTAGTCTGCTTATATAGTTAATATTATTAAATACATTGATAAAATACATCAAAATATTTACAACTTTTAAGCTCCCTCTAACAAGCATTTAGCTATGGGCCTGGAGTCAACGAAAAAAGGAAGGAAATAAATTATTAAAAAAAAAGTTTAAAAAGGAATAAAGTAAAATGGGAAATAAAATGAAAAGAATATATGTAGAAAGTAATGAAACAAAATGAGTAAAAATAATAAGTGAAAACTTACCAGTGGCATAAGAGAAATTTTTGCAATGTTTTGAGAATTACAACCTTCTTTATCAAGCGTCAAGAACACCTGGATATCCTGTATTTCTACCAAGAATCCCTTGTCACACAGGTTTTCCTAGAGCAGACCCGTACCCGAATTTTTCCTTGAATTTTAAATAGGTTTAATCATCTTGCATATTATTTTTTTTTTAAAGAAAATAGGGAAATCCCGGAGCAGAGTTCGAGACTGCTCTGGAAGAAATCCTGGGGTGAAGAAGTGCTCGGGGAAAACCTAGAACTTGAAGTGTAAGTGCAGCACATTTATGACACTTTGCTTGTTAAAGGAAGCAAGCAGTAGTTCTCGAAATGTTACAAAATTATGGCATCGATAAGTTTTTACTTATTTTTATATACTCTTTTTTTTTTTGTTATTATTTTCTACATACTTTCTTTTCATTCTATGTTTTATCTTACCCTTTCGCCGACTTATTTTTTTTTTTTCCTTTTTCTGTTGACTCCAAAATGCAGCCATCTAGCTACAAGAGCGACCGTCGAAAAGAGGTCACTCTGGCTATACCGCCTCTCCCATCAACATCTGTTAAAGGGAAAAGATGGTCCAATGTATGCTATATGTAATAAACCATGAAATGTTTTTGTATGTTTTATTCATTTGCATAAATTTTAACCAACAACGTTCATTAGCTTTTAACCAAAATAATTTTACCCTTTGTGACATTTTATGCAATTCTTTTAATCATGAAATCATTTTTAGTTTTTTATCCGATTTTTTACATTGTTTCATTTTAATGTACTTTTAGTACATTTTTTACCGTTGCATAGTATTAATTTGTTTTCATTTTAAAACTCCATGTACGGTTTTGCTTTGTGTGGTGCAGAACGACCCTTGTGCCATAAAAGTGCAACTAACCAATATGGTAACTCTATTATTTTTATTTTCATTCTTCTGCTTTTCTTTTTTTCTTTCTTCAGTTCTTTCTTTTTCACATTCTGACCAATATCAGCTTTTACTAGTTGAGGTTAAGTCCTGGTTGATAATTTGTACCATTTTATCGTGTCTACTTACATATTTTCTGGTTGTATTGATATGTTGTTGGAATATAATGATAATAATTCTTTGTTATCGTTAAATAAGCCACATACTGAACGAGCAGAAGAGCAGGAGCATGAAAAAGAACAAGCACAGGCATATGGTGTATTGGGGAGAAAAAAAACAGGTTTGATGAAATGCCTGGTAATACTTTTGTAGATGTCACTTTCGTTTCAGGCAGGTAGCGCATTTACTACTTCATTCGGTATTTTGCTGCTGTTATACCTCATCTCTTGTTCTTTCAGTGTGTGGCCTCATGATTATAGATTGCAGTGATTTTGTTTTCCACGTATTATTCCCCCCCCCATTGTTATTTTTTAAAATATACATTATATTTGTTGGTTTTGATTACCTGTATCTCATTTAGTGGGTGTTTAACTTAAAATGTTTTTCTAAAGGCATGGACTTCCATCCCAATGTAGTGTCATGTGCCGGTTGTTAATATGACTCCTATGTGTTACATTATTGTGATTGTATGCAGCTTTCCTACTATTATATGACGATATGGTTGTTTTTTCAGAATGGATATTTTTGTATGTTGATTTCAGATCAGCAAACTATATTGCATTCTTTCGTAACTGATAATTTGTTCAGACTTGGAATATTTCGCCACATGACATGATTTCGCAGGAAAATAATTTTCAGAGTAAGGTTTAAAACTGCATTCGTACGTTTGTTGTTTTTGCGGCATAAATCCCAATGAAACATTTGGTGTCTGTTATTGCTATCTTCTCCATATGACTGCAACATCATTACCAATGTGAACCTAGTCTCGGTCTGTCAAAACAAATTTCTTGATTGTGTATTGTGATTTATGTTGACGCAATTTAGCTCGCTTCTGTACCCGTTTCGTCAAGCATGTGACTGTATATAATGTATAGTTGTAGACAGTGGTGAGTGGATCCAGTTGCGGAAATATTTTTGAAACAGATACCTGGTTGCTGATTTTTTTGCTTTATACGAAAGAGAACATCGTGACTCTCCTAGCGAACTGATTGCTAAAACTTTGAAAGTTCAGTGAACCGGTTGTTAAAACTTAGGACGCTCACTACTGGAGGTAGCTATAATTGGCAGCAACACTGACAATTTTTTTTTTCGGATCATTTACCTAATAATAGTATTAGTTTTGAATTAAAATAGTTTGTATATATATATGCTCAAAGAAGGGCATTTTTTTTCTTTTCATGTTTGACTTTGTTTTTGTTTTCTAAGCACTCGAATTGTAGTATTCGCAGACTGTAAATAATTAGCAGCTAACTAGTCATTTTTGCACAACTGTTGCTAATTGTGTTATGCCTAGTATTGTTAATAATTAAAACATGTTTCGAAATTTTGACAAAACGAATTGAAAGTATGCAATTTAACGAAACCGTCGCCACAGGCGGATGCAAACAAATTAAGCGACGTCTTAAGCAATAATACTATTTATGCAGTGGCACTTACGATTGATTAAAAGTGTTATTAGTGGACAAAGTAACGAGATTAATTTTCTATGTGTGTGGAATATTTATTTGTTTACAGTAATTAAAGAATACGTGAACACATGTTTATAAAAAAAAAATTGTCATGCATGTCCAAGTTACCAGCTTATGCAAAAAACAGTGACAAAATATGGCACGACTTTCTATTCGTTCATTCAGTTTTGAACATAGACTTAAAGTGGCATAAAAATAATGTGGTCTGCAATCATGCCATTAACTTGAGGTTTATTCCCTAATTCCTGCCACCAGCAGGGTTTCCACGCAACTTGGAATTGTCAGGGAATTCAAAAACATCCCTAAAGGTTAGGCTGAAAACGGGATTTTTTGGTTAAACCTGGAAAAGTCAAGAGAAAATCATCTTAACTCTTCTATTTTAAATAGCTAAATCTTCCACAAATGTGAAACCATTTGAGAGACAAAAAACAACGTTTTAGAAGCGTATTTATGTCAAGATTGAGTTCAAGCTACGCGTTTCGGGCGATAAAAGTTCGCCCTTCTTCGGGAGTGAACACGTGGAATATCGTCAACAAACGAGGTTGATTCATAATTGTGATAATATTCTACAGTGTTCACACCTGAAGAAGGGTGGACTTTTATCACCCGAAACGCGTAGATTGAATTCAATCTTGCCATAAATACGCTTTTAAAACGTTTTTTGTCTCTTATTTATATTGCATATTGTTTCGTCAAATATTTCCATTTGAAACCATTTTCTCCACGACCAAAGTTTAGCTGAAATTTGTTCGTGATTGGTCAAGAAATTTTGTTGGAATATTTCTTCTCCAATGTGAGTGGAAGCCCTGCACCACGGTTTTTTTCTGCCCACTGGGGTTAAGAAAACTGTAGGATCTGGTGCGTCATAGCCTATCACCATAAAATACAAATAGATGCCACTAAGTTTGGAAATCACCGTAACAATATACCATGTTTGTACCTTGCAAGCGGTGGGTTTGGCAAGACAGATCCAAAGGAAAAAAATACTACATGGGCCCACTTTGTGTGTAAAACAGTGTGCAAGCAAATTAACAAAAAGCATTTGGGTATTCGTTCATTTATTTCGTGTTTCTAATGACTGCTATGTCATCAGAAGCATTTCATGTCATGTTCTCAAATATTTGTTGTAAGGACAGTGCAGCATGACATGCACCCTGCATTGTAGAGCACAAATGTTTGATTTACTGAGCTCGGTATTTTTAGTTGGTAGATAATTCCAGTGTACTTATAAAAGGAATTATAAAATTTGTCAAAAGTTGTTATTAATATTCAAATTGAACCCTTCACCACTTAAAAAAAAAAAAAAAACAATTGCACAGTCAGCTTATATGCATTAGTTTATAAAATTAAAATAACAAATTCAGAACTTAAAACTTCAACAAGGAAAGTTAAAAATATAAAATGAACTACCTTGTAGAAATTTTATATAATTAATCATATTATTTTTTATAATTAATTGATTTTAATAAATGTTTGTCCCAATGTACCTCAGTTACTACCTCACCCAAAAGAAATTGATGAAATGTGATACGTTTTATTCTTATGGTATTAATTTTAAGTACTGGTAACCAGTGCAATTTATTTGATGCCCATATAGCATAATCAAGTATTAAAGAAATTTCGAACACTTCTATGTAACAATATATCTTGTTGTTTTTATAGAATGCTCAAAATGGTTGTGTTGAGTAGATAGTTAAAGTTCATGACATTTATGAATTAACATTGTATATAATTTTATACCTCTTGTGTTTATACCAGTTTATTTAACTATGTTAGAAAATCCGCAGTCTTTGGTACAGATTTGTCACATATTTTATCAATTATTTATGCTCATCGTTTATGAATCATATGTTTTTCTCAGACAGCATACGATTGATTTTTTTTTCTTTTATCTGCTGTTCTGTGACTGGCATGTAAGCGTTCTATGAGTGTGTGAGCTTATGAGAAATATAAATCTAGATTTCAGACTTCTCTGGGGCAGAAGTCCATAGAGGAATGAAACAAAGAAATATACGTATTTGACGCCCACCTTTTGTGGATCACACTAGAGCTGTTTGATCCCTTATAGTAGACTCAGGGCTCCCACTTATCCTACTAGTCCGACTTTTTAATAAAACATCCTATGTTTTAGCGAAATGTCCTACTTTTCTGTTAACTAATGAAATTCAATGTGAGAAGTTAATTTGGAAAGAGTTTTTTTTCGGTCGCCAAATTACTACCCATCTTTAACAGAAGTCTGAGACTATTCATTGTACAGGAATTGCCGCCAATCATCCACAGTTTTGGTGTGAACTTTATGTGTCGATGAAACAACAACAGCCTAAGTGGAAAAGCAGTATATATAAGTGGATCTGTGTGTACAATTTTTGAGTTCTGATGTTTCTCAGCCAGTTCAATGTTGCTATTTGTCTTCAATATTTTTAGGTCATGCAGAAACAGTGTTTACAATGATTCGTAAAAAAAATTGAAATGGAAGGGCTTCATTTTTCTAAAATGGTTATGCCAACAATAGACAGTCCAAATGTAAACAAATCGTTTTGGAAAATATTGACATTGTAATAAAAATCTGGTTTCTCTGGTCACATTCACATTTTGTCTTTCAACTTGCATATTGTGCACAATACTTTTGGAAGTAAGCTCAAAGAAGTACCCTTTAATATGGTTGAAGATTATGCTCACAATGTACATAAGTGGTTCAAATAGTCTGCTACCTTGATTTTTTTTTATTTTTATGGCACAAAATTGTCACCTAAAAGTCATTGTTTTATTTTTGAAAGTAAACTTACAACAGAGTCAGACAAATCAAATTTTTAAACTGGCTCGGGATAGCTTAAGCCTCACACCCCCTTTATGGGCACTCGTGTCGTTATTATGAATGCCCAACTTTTCCCCCTAAAATTGTCCTCTTTTTTTTCTTTTTTTTTAATCATCCTGGCGAGAGCCCTACGAACTTACATTTTTATGAGCTATTGCTTTGGTACTATAAAAATCCCATAGAACTAACATTTAATTTCCATTCCAATTTATGAATTGAAATTACATTTTTTTTTAAACCCAAATTCTTCACTTTCTATTTACTTCATTCAGATCACAAAAATTTGGAAAGAGGTGTAGTAGAATTTTTCACTCAACTAATTGGACTTCAGATCTTCCAAAGGAAGGGGACAGAAATTTACATTCAATTTCAAATTATTTTATACATTTATGCAGAGCAGTACTTTAATTAAATGCTGAGTGGGGGACTCATGTGAATGGACTGTGAGAAAGGATAGAATAGAACTAGATTTAATACATGTCTATGTATATTTTGAATTTAAAAGGCATATTGGAGTTTTGGTATCAACATTTGTTGATGAGATGTAGTGATAGATTTTAATTATGAACAAGTTAAAGTTATTCAACATCCAGGCATAATTTCAGCTGTTATCGGTGAAGATCGGAAAAGAGGCTTATATCCCGTGAACATCGGAATTTTGCCCAGGGGAAAACATGTATATACAAACAATATTTTTAAACTCTTCGTTGTAATATGTTTTTTGTTTTAGTGTCATTCCTATTTATGAACTCTTGACTTTACAAACTTTTCTTAAGGTTCCTAGAGGTTTTTAAAAATAAGTCTAATCTATTACATGTTAGGATATTATTACTGTTCTCAGAACCAGCACAATTGAGACTGTATGTTGAATCATTTGTGATCAATTGCCAAACGCTTTTGTTGTTATTGTGCTAGCTCTAGAAAGGGCAGTAATACCATATACGTGGGTCAGATAGCTCTAGTGCGTGCTACTTGATGTGGGTACTAAAATTCAATTAATTAATTAATTAAAATTCAATTTTTTTGCAAGGAATCCATGAATCAATTTGCAGCGTTTCATCATCAAAAGGGTTCTTTACGCCAAGCTGGGGCATCATCCCATGCTTGTGTCCTATTTGCCCCATCATGCTGTTTATATAGAACAGCTCCCTGGTACCCTGTACCCCAGGCCCGCCCCACGTTTATGCTGATTATATATGAATTGAATTCATTAATAAATGTTTTCCTATTAACTGTTCATTTTCTCTGAGACTTGTTTCAGAACTTTTTTAAACTGTCATCACATTATTCATGAAATTTTTAAAAGTAGTTTCCACTGTAAATTGTTTCCTTAACAATTCCTTCCAACTTCAAGATTTTTTAAATTTAATTAATTGCCAATGATGATCGTCTGCCTTTATTTATCAACAATTGTTCCCACAATCGTTTTTGATGATTTGAGAAACAATTTTTTTTGTAACTTAGTGTAGAAAATGACGAATATCTGTACAGTCGAACCTCATTAAGACGAACGCCACATACAAGAAGAGCAGAAAATCTGTTTGTATTAACAGTAATTTGTATTATTCATAAAAGATGGGGGGGGAGGGGGTCATATTATTTATCCCATCCCTGGTTACCGTATACATATTTTGCTATTATTTTGTTATATTTTATCAGTATTATTTTATTATAGAATACACATTTTGTAACGAAAACTATAGTATATACATACCTGTAAAGTGGATATTATGTGTAGTTGATAGATTCGAAAAATCCTTGTTTTACTATATATATATACTATGGTTTAGTAAATATTTATTTGTTCCGGATTACATACTGTGCCAAGAAAAAAATTTAAATCATAGTAGTAAATTTAAAGAATTCAGTAATTGCAGATTGTTTTCGCTTTCTGTCTGTACAGTGTTGCCAAAAAATCATAAAGTTTGTCCACAGTTCCTAGAGAAGCATCAGAATCTGCCTCTTGTATTACAAAACGACGCACAGCTTACAATGCAGTGAAAGCCTCCATCATGCTAACAGGAATTTCGTTTCAAGGGACACAGTTCGTGGACACCCACATGGGAGAGGCAGCTTAGCATCCCCCCACCTCCCAACCTTATTACTTAAAATTTCCACTTTCAGGAAACTTCTATGCATTTACTTTTTAGCTCATTACTTGTTATCAATTATTTTCATAGTATTTTAGTATCTGATTCGTTTACTAAAATGTTTGACAGCCTGAAGGAGGTAATATATTTTTCTTAGTGCCCCACCCCCTAAATTACTCAGATGACTATCACTGATAGAGTTGTCAATGTCTCAGTCAGTATCCGAAAAATACTGATTACTGTCATCCGACAAAGGTTTCATCATGCCATTAATGACTTCAGCTATTCGAGCATTCATCGAAACACTGCACCTTATGATGATGTTCGTTGAGGCATAATTTTCAATTCTTATCACATGTAAACACCAACAGGAAATGTTTGTTATGCAAGTGTATATAAAAGTCGCCACTCTCGCATGTTTAATCTGGCAACTACAGCCTATTTAAATTATCAATGAGAAGCTGTAATCTTACAAAGCATATTTTGTTCATATTAATAAGCAGAGGAAATTTTTCAAGGACCATTGATTATCAGTTCATTGTAAACGGTTTTCTGTCTTAACCGTGTTCATGTTTAAGGAAAAAACATGGGGATTCTTATACAATTTGACGGGACTTCAGAAAATTGTTCATATTAAAAGTAATTCGTCTTAAGCGTGTTCGTTTTAACAAGGTTCGACTGTATTTGACAATGATGATAGACTATGAGAAAAATGCCCAAGAAAACTCGAGACTTTTGAAAAGCCCAAGACCTATCAATCTTGCCCCGAATAGCAAATAATCACATCATGTGAATAATATCTCATTTATCTTTCACACTTGTTTGTATAACCAGCAATTTTCTAGTAGTTAGCTATATATAGATATTATAATAGTTTTTAATTTAGTTTTAGTTTGCTTATATGCCATAAAGCTTTTTGGAGTCAATTTTGAAAGCCAATAAAGTTTTTCCTTCAAACGTTTCTGCTGTCAGTTATTCTCGTTTCATTAGTGATACGCTATACAGTAATCTTTCTCAGTAAAACGTCATTCTGATTGACAACAGCATTTTGTGGTTACATCAAATGCTGTATAGAATTGAACACCTCCCAATCAGTGACATAGGCAGAAACTTTATAAGGGGGGGGGGGCCTATAGGCTTAATGGGAGCTACGACTCATATATTCCTATGTTAAATATACAAAATTTCATTGCGATGTGGGGGGGGGGGTTACAACCCCTAAAATCGCCTGCTGGCTAAGCCTCTGATCCCAATTAACTTCTTTTTCTATATCTTGAAAGTCATTTGTGAAAGAGATTACTGTATATATTTCACTGTTACGGACAATATGTAATGTGCAATACATGTCTATGACGGTATAATGTATTGCACATTACATGTTGTCTATACATCTATGTTGGTCTGTGACTGGAGTTCGAGCCAGCGAAGGAAATTTGGTGGTCTAAAAAGGCCACCTGGTCACCAATTGGTGGTCGAAAAAACAAAGCTGCTAGACATAGGTTAAAATTACCATATGTATCCTTCTACAACATGAACATACGGAAATTCAACTTCCCATTGTTTGGGAAATTTTCATTTTCTTTCTATAGTATCTGCTTCCAAGTTTGAAGAGGAGTGTTTTTTTGATGAAATCGTCAATTTAGCAGACTCTGTCAAGTTTACACCTTCAGGGCCGATGGCAAAAGAAAAAAGATTAACGTTTGCAAATGCGACATACTAAAAATGATAAAACGATGTAAAAACGCTTAAAAAAATAACACGTGCATGCAGAAAATAAAACGTCATAAATAATAAATACCAGTGAAATCGCTTCACTTCACCGCTGGTCAACCAAGGGGAATTTAAAGTGAGGGGGACCATTTCCTAATATGATCACAATCCTACAACGTTTCTTGAAAATTTGGCTGTTGGGTGTCTTTACAACTTTTGTTTGCTTGTTTATCTACAGGAGGAATTGGAAAGAGTGGCCGCCAAAGACCATGCTGTAATTCCAGAACTACAAGATCTGTATTTTTTGCGAGTGTCTTACTTACCAAAATATTGCACGGACTGAGCATGCAGGTGGACTTTTGAAAAAAAAAAATCGCTTTCATTGCAAGACCCTTGGCCGGAAAAATTTTATCCTTGATGAACAGTAGCCTTAAAACCAGATTCACGATTTGCGTATGAAAAAAAAATGGAAATACGCCACGTGTGTTTCAGACAAATTTGTCCATGTTTACGATTTTAGTGACCATTGTTTAATGAGTTGGCGACAATTGTCGCTTTGTCGCCATGCTGGTTCGAGCCCTACCTATAGCAGTGGTACCCAACCTTTTGCAGGCACCCAGAATTATTGCTAGCTTCCTTTGCCCCCTCCACATTCTACAAGGGAGGGGTAAAACCAAATTCCCTAGGAGAGAAAATTTTGAGCTTTCACCACCCCTCTCCTTTTTAATACCCTGTGCATGCACTTTATCTCCTACCATCAAAGAACATACCCTATGCATGCACTTTATCTCCTACCATCAAAGAACAAATAATCATGCAATATAGCGTTTATGTCAGCAATATAGTCCTAGGATGGTGTAAAGGTGACATGTTCATGTTGTGCCATTGACTCGTCCACATTTGATTCCAATGGTGTTACGGAACATTGTCTTTTTGTCCAGAAGGATTTGGTTCTCCAAGACGACAACAGTTCAGACTTTTCGGAAAATCACACATCTTTGCACCATACAACAAAAACGATATATTGGAAATGTATTTTAAAAGTAATAAAGGACATCTCACAAGCACATTGAAGTGGTTAGTAGGCATTACTCTGACTAGCCTTGGCTAATCATAGTGAAGGCTGTTTGACCTTTACCCTCAGTTGCCAGAATTTGTTCGGTCATAATCTTTACTCTGGAGAGCTCACCTCCAAGTAACATAAACAAGAGTGGACGGCATCAAGGAAACAACGGACCCTATTTCATTAATTTGGTATTTTTATATTTTACATGCTTAACACCATTCCTTAATATAACCACAGCTGTTTTGTAAAAATAAACAGTTTATGAAATTTCCATAAACAAATTCTTATTACATATTGAATTATGGCCGACCTTGGGTTGGTGATTGATTGTTTGGCTTTTTTATGGCGCAAGAGCATCTGGGCTATACTGCGCCGATGATTGTGAATAAGCTTTATGGTAAGGGTGGCCGCCGAAAAACAGCACTGTAATCCCAGACAGGTTTTAAAGTCAAGAGATCTTGACTGCCAATGGGCGAAGGGGAGATTGTCGATCCGTGCTGGCGTACACGGACGCACTGCTCGCACTGGTGTCATTTAACGTCAATTGAAAACCAATCCACCCTGGAGAACAGATGAAATAGATGGATGGCATGGAAAAACACCGCTGTCCAACTGATGTGTGCGGAGCACCAGCTGGCCCTACAACCAGAGAGTATGGGATGCCAACCATACCATTCAGGCTAGTGTCCCACCTGCAGGTGAAACGGAAGCTTCTTCAAGGCTAGCGACGACAGGCACCAGAAAGGACTGTGGCCCAAAAGGCTGGAATGGAACAAAGAATGCCTGCATGAACCCGAGACAAAGATCGGTCCATGAGGAAAAGCAGAGCAAAGTCCCAGAATAGCGGGCATAAACATCAATCTAGTGGCCCGGCCAATATCCCATACAGTCCAACAAAGTCGAGCCCCACCACAAGCGACACAGTTATAGAGCTGGAACTAAGGCCCCTCAGACCTGGACAGAAAAAAAAAGGTGTCTGCATGCCACCAGAGCTGAAATCGGGCTCCAACCCCAGGTTGAAAATCACATTTCTAGCACTTTCGACAAATTGGATTATGCTGTATTTTTGCTATCAAAAATTGTAATCCAAGTGGAGTAATCATAAATACTCTTGAGTGCCATGGGATAGTGCAGAGGCAATGCATTTGTCTTGTATCAGGGGTGATTGTAAGTCCAAACCAGATTTCCTGAACATACCAGAAAAATTCCCAGAAAAGTTACGTAATAGTTTTGGTAAAGGAACTGATTTCCAAAGGAATATAAAAAATTATACAAAACAAAATGAAATTTTTTTAAAGGAAATGCTGGAAGAGAGAAGTTGAAATTCCCGGAATTTACATAAATCCCTGAACAAAACCACCCCTGTTGTATGTAAAAACCGTTTGCATTCCACTAGTATCAAGTGCTTGCTGTTTTTTTTTTACTAATCCCTATTCCCAGATATTCCCAGGTTTGATACCATAGGTGATGAATTTAGATCCCTCAGAAAACTGCAGAGCCTGTCACAGCCCTGCGGTGGCGCAGTGTGGTAACGCGTTCTCCTAGTGCGCGGCTAATCCGGGTTCGACTCCCAGCAGTGCAAAAAGAACGCTTACTCAGAGATCTCATAAAAGATCGCACTGCTCACTGTAGTCCAGGGTTTGGTTCCCTAGCCTTAAGAGGTTCGGATTCCTTGGAAAACTGTAGGTCCAAGAGCATGACCACTGTAGTCTTTGAAACCGAAAGAAAGAGCCTATCAGAGGTGGGCAGGAGGGCTGCTGTCCTGACCTCAACTTGTAACTCAATATATGTCAGACGCATATTTGAAAGGCCTCTAAAAATGTTCGTTGCCTCAGGACTTGCATTTTCTCTGGAGGGCCATGGTACAGCATGATTTTAACTACATTCACATCATTAAAAAAACAAGTCAATATTTAAGTTTAGCTAGTTTCATTTACCATTGAATCTCTCATTGTTTTGCTTATCTGTCCATCATCAACAGAAAGATCGATCAGCGAATGTTGCTTTAGATGAGAACGTTCACATGTGTTTACTCATCATAAGTGGGAGAGAGCAAGTGTGTGTCAATTTGACAAAAGTTGGTGAGTTGGAATTTGACGAGTTGTAGTTTACTTCCGAATTTTAACTCTCCAATTCCCCACCCTTCGATTCTCATTTTTAATGTGGGTTTCCCACTCACCTTTGAGAAAAAATTCCCTAACTTTTCCAAAAAATTTCCCTGACCAATCACAAAACTTTCAACTAAATTTTGCTGACAAGGAAAATGGCTTCAAGTTCATGAGAGATTCAGCTATTCAAAATAGAAGATAAAGTTTTCCCTGACTTCTGCAGGTTTTAATCAAAAAATCTTGTTTTCCTTGACGTTTAAGGATGATTTCAAATTCTCTGACAATTCCTGGTTCTCCACGTTGTATGGAAACCCTGTTAATGTTAACAATAACTATATTATTTTAAACATGTCCCAGTGGTTTTATGTGTTGACCAGCTTGGCAATTGTGTTAACCCTGCGAAGGGTAATAATATCCCATAAAACCTCAAATACAAAGAAAAGGAGCATTGTTCCTGCCTTGGTGCCCAAGCAGTCAGGTACCCTGGATCTAACGAAGGGTCTACAGTTCAACTCTTGGTTAAGGTGACTTTTCTTCTATACACAAAAAGCTCTAGTTTGAGCTGGCAATTTGGGTGTCAAAAACGGTTATTCAAACTATCATTATTGTTAAAGACAGGAAAAGTTTCTCATCATAGTTGATGATGTAATAATAATATTAGACGATAAATCGTTTTTTAAGAACGAGATATTATTTATCAGGCAGTTCTGTGTGCTTGCAGAGGGGAGGATGATAGATCGTCTGTAGCTCAGTTGGAAGAAGAGCCTTTGGCCGGCTACCAAGAAGTCATGGGTTTGGTTCCCGCAAGGCACCTTGAAATCATTCTTTTCTTTGAGAGCAATATATAAAAAATACTCCCCAGGGGTTCTGTGTGCAGACCATTTGGCAATTGTGCTAACCCTATGAAGGGTAATACTATCTCATATATATAAAAAAGATACATCATCGATGTATTTACAGAAAATCTTCACTTTATTTTTTTACTTTCAACAGACAAACCAAAAACAATAGTAGGCTAATAGTTATTAAACCCAGCTGATAATTATCTTTTAATATGATAAGTTGGGTTAAATTGCTTTTAATTGGTCAAAGATCTATAGAGTTTTCTGGTTTACAAAAATCACTAACATGGATAATATTATTTTGTTACTATTTACAAAGCAACAAATTATAATGGTGGTAATGATGAAATTGCATAACAAATAGATGTCTGCTAGCCACAACATATTTTCACCGAATATATTCCAGAATTAAAAATTACAAAATATTTTCAGTGAAATAACACCTGTATCTTCCTAAAATGGACAAGTTTTGATCGAATATGTATTGTAGGAGTGTAAATAGAGAGAATGCACCACATACCAGTGACAGCGATGTGAAGCAGCGGAAATGTCATAAATATGGGCCAGTTATTTGGAATTTAATATTATCGGATACACTAATTAGAGAAGATACGCCAATTGTTAGTTCTGGACTTCGTCAAAAGTGACATCGTTGGAAAGCCCTTGCCATGAGGATCAAGAAAAGTATAGGAATTACACATCCGAATCCAACCAGTTATGAAATATGGGTCCATTTCTTCCAAGACGTCATGCACAAACAAGTGAAAAGATTATATTCATGTATGCACATCCTCTTTTGTGAAACATGGGATTCATGCTTTTGGAAGCTAAAAGAGTGATTGGTAACATGACGACTATTCTGGTACTAGATTCGTTGAGTAGCCAAATGAATGAAGCTGTATGCACCGAGAACCTGGAATTCAATGTGGAGCCTGTCTTTCTTCTACCTGGTACTAAACAGTATCTTCAGCCACTAAATACTTATTCCATGATTACAAGTACTTGGTGAAGAAAATTGTTGAATATTCAAAGACCAATCACAGTATTTGTTGAGATACTAATGTCACCAGTAGGGAAGGCATAAATCAAACTCATTGATTGACCTACAACCAGTTCTCTTCTCCCACCTTCAATGAAATGTACCAGTATGCATTTCAAAAGGCATTGATTAGGAACACGGATACCACCTTTCGATCAGTTAAACAGGTATGCTTCTATCTGATTGGTAACACCTGTGCCACTTGCGGAACACTGCCATTCATTGTTTGTGCCTGGTGTCGTAAATACGTTTCCACTACTTTTACTTGGAGAAGCATTATCACGATTAACAATAAAACGAATACACTAACTTTTGATGGAATCTTCTTTTCGCTTGCTTACTTTGCTTTATGCATGATGTCATGGAAGAAATGTATCCATTATCTTGAGACTCTGGTTGGATTCAGACGGGTAGTTCCTGTACCTTCCTTGATTCTCATGGCAAAAGCTTTCCAATGATACCACTCTTGACGAAATTCAAAACTAACAGTTCCCGAGCAAGTGCATTGTAAACCAAAAAAATTCAAAAATTCTTGTATTAAGCAGTTGAATTTGTATAATTAAATAAAATCCCGGTTCAATGATTTGCTAAAGACAGCTATCCCAGATTCCGGGTGTTGGATCCATTTTAGTTAAGCATTACCATATTACGAGAAAAGTCTTATTGAACTATCAAGTGAGGTAGCAGCTAGCTTTTTTGTTAAAAAAAAGTGAACATTTCTAATTAAGCAGTGAAATTGCAAATAACTTTAACACAGCTTTGGGAGAAAGCAAAATTGCTTTTTATTGCATTTTCCACTTCATATTTTGCTGAATCTCAGTCAAGTTTTGCATTTACTGCAGTAAAACCCTTCTTACTGGACACCCCACAGATATAGTCACCCCTTTTTTACAGTCCTTGATAAAAAATCCTTTGCAAGAACCCCTTCAAATATAATATCTCCCTCTTCTATGGGCAGGTTTTTTGTCCGCTAATGAAGGGTTTTACTGTGTTATATAAAAGCTTGTGACCACCTCAATACTGCGAAAAAGAGATACCTTGGGTTATCTCTAATTGATGCTATAACTAGATATACGAAAATTTGTTCTCGTCAGCTGCAAGGAAATCACAGTACTAAAGGACAATATTATTATTATTACAGTGTTTTATCAAAATGTTTTATAATATTTATTCAAGATTTTACGTTAGTGTTAGGAATCAAAAAAGTGCGCTTCATGAAGTATGTTTATTACAAACATGACATACATTATAATTAAATGGGGCCCACAAAGATTATTAAAACCAAGGAAAATAATTGTTCGTGAGTTTTACAGTTCAGTAATAGCAAGGGTCATGCTGCGCCATGGTCTACAATTTGCTGAGAAACCCAAATCCCTTGTAAACTAAGTCAAGGGTCAAAGGTAACTTTCAACTTCTTGGATGAATTCGAATTTTGCAAACCAAATCCTTTTATTTTTATTAATGTTATTTTGTTTGTTTTATTTTTATTATCTTAAATGGACCTATTTAAAATACAAGAGCTAAAAGAAGTGTAGTAAGAATGATTAAAAAATTAAATTTTTAGTGTAAAGGTACAAAGAAATTAAAATATATATCCAAAAACACAATTACATATTAGTAAACAAGTATACTGATAGTAAAGAACACAAACTGGGTGTCTACTCAAATTCTGTTTCAAACTTCCCTGACTTTTCCAGGTTTTCCAGACCAAATCTTTATTGATTTCCAGTCACTAATTACAGTAAACAATGCACAACACATTAAAATTATCATAATCAAAATACGTTTCAAGACCATAAAATCTCTCTCCACTAACACAAACGACAAAACCATTTATAACTCAATTACAGTGAATTTACAAATACAAAAACTGTATTAAAAATGCATTTCTTTACATTAAAAACTTGCATTAATTAAATATTTACAACAATACTTTCATTTGGTCCTTTTCAAGTTAGGTATAAAGGAGTTTATGATTGCAAAGCTGATGTTTTATCTTCTTTTCCATTTAAAGTATGCATGACTGTATATAAGGGAAAGGAGATCGGTATGATCAAAATCTCTTACAGATTAGAAAATTTAGCTACCCCCACTTCTAGTTTTAGTTATATGTTTGGCAAACGTTTTCTCTTGAGAAATGTATGGGCTCCATAATTTTATATAAATTATATTAGTTTTGGTGCAAAAGGGTAATTTTTGGAAGAAGTTTAGTCAAAAGCATAAGTTTTTCAAAATTTTCAGTATGCAATGTGGTCCAAAAGGTAAGTTCAGGAAAATTATTTTAATAAGCTATTTATTATAACAATGAATTTCAAATTTCCCTGACTTTTCCAGGGCTTTCAAGATTCGTAGACACCATGCGCAAAAGTATATATATATGTATTAATTAAGATATTAACTGATTTGTAAATAGTCCGATATCTTTGTATATACTCCATATACAGGGTGCCCAGTAAAGTCCTTTCCCGTACCCTTAATCTTTCAACCCTGACAACCAGTCACGAAAGTAGTGTTTTGGTGACGTAAGGTGACCATGTGCTACCAGATCATACAACATGCAGTACCTCCAGTGAGGAAATTCGGAAGTTATTAAACGTAAATTGGGAAATAAAGGAGACACAGAAAAAATGTCAATGACAAATTTAGTCAGCACCACTTAGTATGAAATACTTACATACACAGATCGGTTAAATTCAAGGCTGTAAGAGGGTACAGCCTTATTTTGTGGCTATCAGTGTATGCCAAGTGTCATTCCAGACTAACCTCATCATGTTGACAACTTTTGTAATTTACATTTTTCTTGTATCTTACTTAGTTCCAAAGTTACATCTTCAATTTACACATTAATGATCAGATTCACGTGCCTATGTAAATGTCGATAGTGATGTAATAGGTGGTTAGTAGTATGAACACCGAGGCTGGGGAATTGAATGCAATTCAACAAACATGCTGCAAGCTATAATGGCACACTATGTAAATACTGAGTATTGCAAAATGGTCGTGATTTATAGTGAATGCCATCGCAATGCATACGAAACTACAAGCGAGTATGCCATGCACTTTCCCGTTGTTCAACATCTAACTCCATGGACCATCGATAAGTGTGTTCGCCGCTGACTAGAAGTGCACACGCGTGTCCGTAATCCAGCAGACAAAAAGGTTAGTGTGTACCTCGAGGTTGTCCTGGCATATGTTCTTGCTAATTCTCACACTAGTATCAGAGTAGTCGCGGACACATGCGGATTAAAAGCACGATGTGTGTGCGGAAAATCCTAAATAAGCACGAAGCTTCTCCATTTTTCAATAGTCAACATTCAAGTAGTATGCCAATATAACTTGCAACGTGTTCGTTGAATTAATTTCAATTCCCCAGCCTAGGAACTTACCCCACTGACGACCTATTATATTACTATCGACATTTACATAGGCATTTGAATTTGATCATGAATATGCAAAATTTCAGACGTAACTTTGGAACTAAGGAAGATAAAAGAAAAATGTAAATTACAAAAGTTGTCAATATGACAAGGTTAGTCTGGAATGACATTTTGAGTGCAGTAATAAGACTCAAAATAAGGCTTTATCCTCTTGTGGGCCCCAGAAGATAAAGCCTTGAATTTAACCGATCTCTGTACATAAGATCCAACTAAATGATGCTGAATAAATTTATTATTGACATATTTTTGTGCCTCCTTTATTTCCTGGTTTACATTTAATAACTTCTGAATTTCGCCACCAGGGACATTGCACATGGTCTCATCTTGTAGCGCATAGTCACTTTACATTACCAAAACACCATTTTTATGGCTATAGCTGTCGGCATTCAAAAGCTAAGAACAAGAGAAAATACTTTACTGGACACACTATATATATAAAAAAATACATCTTTTTATATGTCCAATATCTACAATTTGTATTGGTTTCTCTCTTAAGGCTGGAGTACATTAGAAGATGAATATGAACATTTATATCGAAAACGTTGAACGAGTATCTACTGAATTAATAATGCCATTTCGGTTAACTGGCATTCTGCCATATATATCTAATCAGTGGCATAGGACAATGGAGCTCAAGCCTCCTACCTCCACTGTGTAGCACTATACATTGCCCTGTTTAATGCCAAATCACGTGATCTACTAAAAACTAATTGAGCCCTCATAATTTTTTAATTACTACGCCCCTGTATCTAATTGAAATACCTTGAAAGCAGCCTTCTTCGATAATAACTTA
>QLNU02014176.1:149429711-149441060 GCA_006491805.2 Dysdera silvatica
TATATATATATATTTAAATCGCCAACTTTTGGTCAAAATTTAAGCAGGTACATCATTTCTTTTCATCTGCCATGTTCACAATGAATCTAAACGGAAATGTGCAAAAGAAGAAGAAAACGACCTTGCAAATAGATTAGGAATTTTGTAGACCAATAAAACATGGCAAACGTAATTCACTATGCCAAGTCGGCGCCGTTATAAAAACACATTTTGATAGTGATTCCGAACACAGGTATGTCGTGTACGTCTGTACATGGGATTGATTCAGGGTGTCTACCTAAATTCTATTTCAAACTTCCCTGACTTTTCCAGGTTTCCAGACCAAATCTTAATCGATTTTTAGTCGCTATTTACAGTATTGTTTGTTTGTTTTACGGCTCAAAGACTACAGTGGTCATGCTGCGCCGGGACCTACTGTTTTCCGAGGAATCCGAACCTCTTAAGGCCTAGGGAACCAAACCCCGGACTACAGTGAGCAGTGCGATCTTTATGAGATCTCTGAGTAAGCGTTCTTTTTGCACTGCTGGGAGTCGAACCCGGATTAGCGGCGCACTAGGAGAACGCGTTACCACACTGCGCCACCGCAGGGCCTATTTACAGTAAACAACACACAATGCACTAAAATTTACATAATTAAAATAAGTTTCAAGGCCATTAAATCGATTAATGCAAACCCCAAAGCCATTTATAACTCAATTATAGTGAATTTACAAATTCAAAAGCTGTATTAAAAAGTGTATTTCTTTACACTAAAAACTTGCACTAATTAAATATTTACAGCAACATTTCCATTTGGCCCTTTTTGAGTTCATTATAAAAGAGTTTAACTATATAATCGCAAAGCTGATGCTTCATCTTCTATTTCATTTAAAATGTGTATGACTATATATATATATATATACACAGGGTGTCTCAGAACCAGGGTTATAAACTTCAAGGGGTCATACTACTCATCAAGGTGAATGATATTTTTTATAGAATCTAAGGTCGCAAACCATCCACAGCGCCAGTTCTAAAACCGTTCAGCATACACAAATATTTACACACGGTGCGTGAAGAGCGCCAGATACTACTCAGGTCAGCTGATCAAGTGTATAGTTGATTAGGATAAAGCATATTGCGCTTCTCATACACAGGTTATAAATATTTGTGCATGCTGGACGATTTTAGAACTAGTACTGTGAGTGGTTTGCGACCCTAGGTTCCATGACAATTATCGTCACCTTTATGACTGCTACGACCCCTTTAAATTTGTAACCCTACTACTGAGACACCCTGTATAAGGCAAAGTAGATTGGTATAATAAAAATTCCTTACAGATTGGATAATTTAGCTAAAAACACTTTTTGTTTTTCAAGTTTTAGTTACATATTTGGCAAACATTTTCTCCTGAGAAATATATGGGCTTAATAATTTTATATAAATTATATTAGTTTTGGTGAAAAATGGTAACTTTTGGAAGAAGTTTAGTCAAAAGTACAAGTTTTTCAAATTTTTCAGTAGGTAATGTGGTATGAAAAGCACAGTTCAGGAAAATTATTTTAATAAGTTATTTATTATAACAATGAATTTCAAATTTCCCTGACTTTTCCAGGTTTTCCAAATGAGTAGATACCCTGTTTATTGTAAGTGCGACTTGTCTAATGTAATATACAAACATGTCTTTACAGATTGTGTGCATTGTATGTCTCCTGTGATAAATAAAATCTATTTATTTTTTATTATTATCAGAAAGAGGAGGGGGAAAGAGACATAAACAAAGCCATAAGTAAGCTAGTAATTGAAAATTCGACAAGGAGTGACCTGCCAATCGTTAAAAAAATGAG
This sequence comes from Dysdera silvatica, assembly GCA_006491805.2. Taxonomy (NCBI): domain Eukaryota; kingdom Metazoa; phylum Arthropoda; class Arachnida; order Araneae; family Dysderidae; genus Dysdera; species Dysdera silvatica. The sequence goes on from QLNU02014176.1 coordinate 149,431,538, forward strand.
AATTGCCAGCGACATATTTATTGTGGATGAAAACTTGTTCATAAAGTTTGTTTGCATATATCCGGTTTAAATTCTATAATAAAACATTCGTTTGGCTTCAAAAATACTTGCATGTATGCGGTTCCTGCTATATAAAATTGCAATTAAGCAGGTTTTGATAACATTAAAAAGCAGGCCATATTCTAAGCAAATTCGCCAAGTTCACACTTACAATACAATTTTGTTCGTGGAGTAGGGAGGACCTTAAAAAGTAATCTAACTAAATTACTAACTACTTTAACCTAAAGTTGACTAACTAATAGTTAACTCCTTTACTAGAAAAAGTAAGTACAAATTGACTTGTTTATTCCAGGTGTCACGCCAGAATTTTTGTTTAAAAATATACTCGCATTTGATGCATTTTATAGAAGAAAAAGGTAGTTGACTACAAAAGGTAGTTGACTACAATGTTTTAGTAATTTAAGTTAACCACAGTATAGTTTAGCTACTCCCCACTACCGCATGTATGTACTTGCAACTTAAAATGATTACATAAACCTGTAATTTCTATTTTTAAGCGAATATGTATGATGACATGACAGATTACACACAGAGAGCAGAGCTATAATTTCTTTTTACCATTTAAAATTCGAATTTTCTTTCGTCGCAATTTTCTTTTTTCTCTGATCCACTACTCCCAGATTTACTCTTCTCATTAAATACTCCAGAATTCCATGGCTCTGGGCTTGACTTACCGCGATTCAATTAAAATGCAGTATTTTAACCGACTGAAAACATTATTTAGTTAAATACTCCACCTATTTTTCGCAGACCAGGTGCACCCTTCAAAATCCCCAGTGCACATTTTGTGTCAAAAACACGCTTAGAATAAATTAGATAATGTTAAAAAGACAGGAGAAAATTCGAGGCTCCATATTTTTTTTACATATATACGAATTGCACACACGCGGTTTCGAATGCATTTCGTCCCCCCTCACTCCCACTTTCGCTTACTATATTCTAGATTTAAATTCTGTGTTTCAATATTCGAGTTTTACGACAAACGGACAGCTAGGGTCATACGGCGCCGGGCCCTGCAATTTCCCGAGTAATGCGAACCTTTTAAATTTAAAGACCATGGGGGAACAGAGGGGAAGTTTGGGGGGTTGTAACCCCCATCGCAATGAAATTTTGTATATTTAACATAGGAATATATGAGTTGTAGCTCTGTAACCCCTCCCATTAAGCCTATAACCCTCCCCTTATGAACTTTCTGCCTACACCACTGATGGGGAAGCAACTTACGGGCAACGGCGAGCAGTTAATCGGTGTTTTTTTTTTCCCCACAGTTGGGAGTCGAAACGGGATAACTGCCCAATAGGTGATCGCATTACCACTACACCACCTCAATGCCTTTGTGCTTTAAAAAAAAAACGTTGGGATTTCTGAGGCGTCTATGGGGCGCGAAGAGCATTTGCCTTGTTAACCCTTAAATTAAACATTCACCCACGATACTATTTCACAAGGACATATATTACTTATCAGCATAAATAAAGTTTATCTGTTATATTTATGCTTTCTCCCTCTAATACTTACTACACTCGCGATAAAGCTAACCTATTACAGTGGCAAACAATCAATCAATGAACAGTGGCAAGGCGAAGAGCAGTATGATTCCGCCAATACGATATAGTTCGCCCTTTCTTACGTTAACAGAGTTAATAGAAGATACATTTCGTACATAAAACATTAAAATAATGCTCAAATACATAAAACATAGGCATATTTGTGCAATTAAAATCTGGTATTTATTAAATTTAGGAAAAAGAATCATTATAACTAGCGCTGATGTCATTAAAGTAACTGACCACTCAGAGGACTTTGTTCGCTTGGCGGGATATTTGGCGCCTGGAATTTTGGCAACCGCGCTTTTCTGCTTAATTGATTGGCTTTTTTATGGCCAAGAGCATCTGGGCTATACTGCGCCAAACATGGTAAAATCAAAGACTGTAGTAAAGCTTTTCTGCATTCCAAATTAGGCGATAAATAGTCTAATAATGTTGAGGGTTATCTCATTTTTCGCCAATTTGCGAATGAATACTTGTTGCACGGGCGCGATAGCCTTAATAATGTACAAGGTCAGCTTTGACTTGAGTATAGTTAGATCAAATCGATCACGTTTTTATGCAATGTTTTCACATTATCGCTAAACAACAACGTACAGAGTTTTCAGAAATATGATGGGGAGGGGAGCAAGCATATATATATATATATATATACATTACAATATACACGATACCCACTCACACTGCAGAAAAAAAAAGCAGACTTTTCTAACAAAATTCACTGACGGATCATAAACAAACCGGTGGCAAGTGAACGTGTATTGCAGACAGACCAAACTTCACATTTGATAGAAATTTAACTATTCAAAATAGAAATCTGAGAAGTTTCTCCTGACTTTTCCCTTTTAGGGATAATTTTAAATTCCCGGATAATTCCAGTTTTTTCAGATGCGTGGGAACCCTGAATGGATGTAAAAGTTCAATTTATTTTAGGTTATTGAAGGGAGGGGGGCACGGGCTAGAAATTAGGGTAAATGTAAATTAGAATTGCAACTAAGCGAACTCCGTCCTCACGAACTGTTGCCACTAAATTTATTGAATTTGTATAATTATTGTTTTCTTTTGTAGCGGTCCACAGTAAACAAGGAACATCAAATGCACATTTCTTCACTTTATAGGATTGTCGAAGAGTCGCCACCAAATTCCGATATTTATGTCGCCAAGATGCGCAATTTTACGCAACTGAATGTAGTGGACCAACATCATACCAGTGGCTTGGCGAGATACCGAGAATAAAGCCGATAGGCTTATATGAAAGCGACTTGAGTAGTCTCGGGAAGTGGGGAGGGGCATGCTCTGTTTCTGTATAATTTTTCGCCAAACTGCGGTATTTTCGTCCAAATAAAGCCAAATCCCAATAGCCAACCTCTTCTAACCAGATTTAACGAGCCAAAATTTTTTTGTGAAATTTTGGAGATCGAACGATAATTGAGAAACGAAATTTCGACAACATCAGAGTAGCCTAAAACTAAAACGGTCTTGAGGGTGTAAATATGGGTAGCAGGAAACGCTCGTCTATATTTATGAAATGTGCTTTCTTGACAAGAAACCGACGCCGGAGATGCTCTCCCAACAATGGCGGATTTCTAAGTAGGCACACAAGCCACAGGTCCAGGGGCGACAGATGAGAAACCAAAAATAAGCAAGTGAAGGAAAATCGTCAAAGGTCGATATTTAAATTTAGCGGGTTTCAATTAACATTAATTCGCAACTCTAATCTGCAACTCTCTAATCTTCAACTCTCTAATTCTCAAGTAACTCGGTAGATTTGTAACGTTAACAATAGCCATCATTATTGCATTTACGGAAGACCTTTGCCTTGTCCTTTTCATTGCGTATAGACAGGCAGACAGGAAAGCCAAAAGCAATAGCGGGTTCAATATCTATTGAAACCCGCTAATAATAACAACACAGTGAAAACAATGCCAAGGTGGTGATGAGAATAAAGGCAAACATGTGGCTGGCGAAGTCCTTATCACCAAGAAAGCAAACTTAATATCGAGATACGAACAAAGAGATCCAAGACAAGAGATTCGATGCAAACGATACATCAAGATTGCTGGGATGTTATTTAGTGTGTAGGGACTCATGAATCAACGATCATTGATACATGAACCCACATTTCCAAAAGGTTTAATCATGATTTAATGTTCACCATTTTGTTTCCCCGCACATACGCTTTTCCCATCCAGAATCCAGATGGACCGACTCATCAGCGGTTCGCTCTGTTCCCGGCGACGGAAAAGACATTGGCTGCAGGCGACGATTGAGTTTAGTGTACAACACGGTACGACGCAAAAATAACTTAATTGTATTTCTTCAAACTCCTTGACAGACATTTCCTGCATATAAGTACCCCTGCTGGACATGGTGATTACGACCCTCTGAGTGACTAGAACAGCAAATCATCAATTAGTGTTAAAGGGGTAACCAATGAACATTTGCGTATGAAAAGGGTGAACAGCCAATAAGAGTGATTGCGAGTGTAGAGACGATGAGGCGAACACCAATAAAAGACATTCTTTCGGTAGGACTCTTAGCGAGATGGTCACGCTGCCCATGATGGACATTCATAATGTCTTACAATAATAATGTCAATTCTTAATCGTAACAATTTAAGTTATTTTGCTATGTGATTGTAAATAATTTGTGTAACGTAGAGACATGCTGTCTACATGGTTCATCTGTATCTTGGTATTTCTGACTCAATTTCGATAAGGTTCCAGGGTAACAATCCACGTGAGTTGACGTACGAGCTAAAACCCTTCTGATATAACTTATAATCTATCGGTGATATTATGGAGTCTATCACCGCTCCATCGTTCTGCAATCCGTCATAGAACGATAACCAAATCTATAAATGTAGAAACCGCAATTGGTAACCCTGTAAGTGTGATTTTACAGACGTATTCACGTAAAAAGATGTGCGTAGGAATACAGGGGTGATTGTTAAGTCCAAACCAGATTCCCTGAACATACCAGAAAATTCCCTGAAAAGTTACGTAATATTTTTGGTAAATACACTGATTTCCACAGGAGTATAAAAAATTATAGGAAACGGAACAAAATTTTTGTAATTTAAAAAAAAATAATCCGGAAGAGGCAAGTTGAAATTCCGAGAACATAATCACCCCTGTAGGAATATGTGTAAATCAAAGGCAGATCCAGAAATCTTTAAGGGGGTAGTGGGGGGTTACAATTTATCTCCGATTTCAATTTTTAGTCAAGTGTCCAGTACTTTTAATTTCATTTTCGATAATATAATCCCAGCCCAAGGGGTAGAGGCGATCGCCCCCCCCCCCACCTTGGATCCGCCCGGGGTGTAACTAGATGAAGCATTTGTTAGGATCGAAAAGAACAGTTGTTAAAAGGAAATAGTTAATTAAGGGAGGTTATCTAAGGGATTAGTTAATTAGAATAACGTCGTAAAGAGAGATTAATGTATTAAAAAAGTTACAGGAAAATATAATTAAGCTCTTACTATGAGACGGCGTCTTGCTTTCGTATCTTTTGAGCAGTCTTAGGACAGCTCCGAATAATAACGTCTTGCTTTCGTATCTTTTGAGCAGTCTTAGGACAGCTCCAAATAATAGCGTCTTGCTTCCGTATCTTTCTAGGAGTCTTAGGACAGCTCAAAACAATTAATTCGATTTTCACATAAAATTGACCCCACATAACAGGAACTAGATTACACGTACGCGGAAAAACTACAGATGCCACGTGCGGAAACCACGTGATCAGTTTCATCCACGGATGAGAGTGACACAGCAACTTTAATTATGAAATTTATGTTTATTGACGAAATTTCGGAACAATTTAGCAATATTACTGGTCATTTCAGCGGTTATTCAACATAAAATGAAGACATCACAATGCTAAATACAAAATGCACATATACCGCAGAATTTTACACTTACGTGCTGAAATAACAGGCTCATTTCTTACAAATATTCCTGCTTATTTTTGCTTGTTTGGATTTTTTTTAAGGCACAAGAGCATCTGGGCTATACTGCGCCAAGTTTATTTTCCCAAGTTGAGAAATAAATGAATATTCGTAGATCTTTGATTTGCTTGCTTCTTTTTACAAATTTGGAAATGCCAAAACCTTACTCGCATTAGTCACATGTACCAGGTGGTTATGATTGAAGTTTCCTCTCTGTCTAGAGCTGTCTGCTCCCAGACTCTCGTAGGGGGCCGTCCATAAATAATGTCATGCTTTCTGAGGTTATTTTCGGGACCCCCTCCTCCTTGTTACAGAATTTCCCATACCCTGATCATGGTGTGTCACACGCACAGCATCCCCACCCCCTGGACCGTGACGTCATTTATGACCGTTCTCATAAGCGGAATGAAGCCAGATTTTGTACACATACTAATCAAGGAATAGGGGAGAAGGATTCCGCAAAGAAAAAAAAAAATAGTTCCAAAATTTGCCGATTGGGGAAAATTTGGCGCTTCAAAATAGGAAATACGTGGGAAAAAAAAGCAAAATCAATGACTAAATAAGAAATAGACTAACAAGGAGAACCCACAGTGAGTGCCGCGCGATTTTGATGACATTTTTTTTTTTTGTTTTATGAAAGTATAGCCGAAATAAGGAAAATACGTATCTCGATATTCGTGCCAATGCGCATTATTTTCGAAGATATGCATTTTTAAAGATTTTGCATCCGATATATGAGCTTAAAATACGACATCCTCCGCAAGCCAATCGGTAGCTTAGTTGGTAAGTTACCGGCCTAGCGCTTCGTGTTTTTGCGTTCGATGCCCGCGGAAATCGGTCTTTTTTTTTTTAATATGTATGCTTTTTACATATTTCTTTATGTATTTTTATTAGTAAAAATACTTTGCTTACAATCGGATTTTGTTCATAAACTTACTTTAATAAAATTCGTATTTATGTAGTTATATGTTAATTGTATGCTTATTGGCAGTGATAATTTCTACTCGAATTTTAATTGTTGATTATTAAAAAGTAGAAAAAGTTTTGGTGTAGCCATCCAGCCTGTTATGTAGTTAAGTAGATCCAGCACACTTTAATAATGTTTTTACAAATGACGACGGCACCTCTTCTTCTACTGTTGAAGTAATTCCACCTCATTGTACCCCATACTGTCAACCTCGTGATGTGTACTTCTTCCGTCAAGTAAAAAATTTCATTAAAAGGTTACAAAATTGTGTTGAAATCATACTCTTTTAATAAGATCTAATCTAGATAATCTTTCTCTCTAAAGATAAAATCTCTTAATAAGAAAATAGTCATTTAAACACGCGAGCAGATAGATGCTTTGAAGATCCATTAATTTATTCACAATCAACTTTCGGCGCCGAATTTTAAGAATACGTTACAGTACTCTTGGTTTGTTGCAAAGTTAACAAACGAAAGAAGCGTTTTTGAAAATGTAGATGGTATTTGTTTTCCAGATGATATTAGACAAAGAAAATCAGTTGTTCGAACAATTCATTTATAAAATGCTCACGTTGTAGAATTTTTTTATGTTTTTATTATTTTTATGATAATTATCATCCAAAATTGTGTACCAGTAGACAATTCCGACACCTCCGATAGTGATACACAAAAAATATGTTCACGTCAGTCAGTTTTAAAATAAAATTGATTGCATTTTATAAAATAAAATGTTTCTGTATAATGAGAATATATGATATATAATATGATATAGAATGAGAATATATATGAAATCATATAAATGAGATGCACATAAAAAGGTTATATGTTATAAAATAAAATATTACATACTAAAAATACATTTTTCAATAGATAAATATATTTTAAAAAAATATTAGGCGTAATAGATGCTAATAGTGGATGACTGCAAAGGCTAATAATGACAAAATAAGACGAATTAACGCAGTTTTCTTTTTTATTTAATGGAATTGTTAAAAGTTTTCAGAAAAAAATCTTTCAATCCTTAAATAAAACAAAACTGCGTTATTGGTGTAATTCTATCCCTTCACAGGTTGACAATGAGTACGCAAATTTTATAAAAGTTATATTCACATAAAAACTTACAGCTAACTCCTAAACTTTTTGTACCTTTACAACTCTTCAATTAAAAATTAAAATTCGTGTAAAAATTATAACTGCGAAAAATAGTATCACAGAATTAAATATGTAAATATGAATTTTATTAAAGTAAGTTTATGAGCAAAATTCGATTGTAAGCAAAGTATTTTTACTAATAAAAATACATAAATATATAAAAAGGATGCATTAAAAAAAAGTGATCGATTGCCGCGGGCATCGAACTCAAAAACACGAAGCGATAGGCCTGTAACTTACCAACTAAGCTACCGATTGGCCTGCAAAGGACGTTATGTTTTAAGCTCATATATATAGGAATCAAAATCTTCAAAAATTCATATCTCTGAAAATAAGCCGCATTGGCACGTATTTCCTTATTTTGGCTCTACTTTCGTCAAAAAAAATTTCATCCAAATCGGCGAGGCACTCACTGTGGGTTTCCCTTGTAAGACAAATCTAAAACTTTTTCTTTTTAAGTTTATCCGTTGCAAAAATTGAAAGAAACTTACACCGCTGGACAAAATTATAAGTTCAGTAGTTTTTCTGCCATAAGCAGAATAATAAAGTATCTATATGAGTGGGATATGCAAAGGTTTATCCGATGGTGACTTGCAAAGTGTTTTAAACATCCACAGGCTTTTGTAATTAAGTCATCTAAATTTATTTAAAAAAATATTATATATGACTTGGCCAAAATTATAAGTTCATGAAGTTTTTTTTAATGAAAAATTTTAAACGGCATGCATGCAAGTTACTTTAACCGGTGATGTGACGTCATTTACTAGTAAGAGAATAAAAAGAGGCGCGTAATCGAAATTTTGAGTTAGTCGTAAAAATGCTAAAAGCTAAGCAACTTCATGGTTGTGAAATTCGACAAATTTGGAAATTACATGGTAGCGGTATATCTCAGAGGAAAATTGCTGGAACGATTGCACGCTGTTAGTGTACCGTTTCGAATGTGCTCAAAAGGAAATTGCAGAAACAGCGAAAAAACGTTCGTGCCGAAAACCATGCCTTCCATTAAAAAACAAGCGCAGAATTAATAGGCTTGCAACAATAACGAAATTATCCACGGCGAAAATAAAGGGCAATCTTAATGATCTTGCGCCATAAAAAATCCAAACAATAATGTCTCGTGTTCAAAAAGGACAATTTCAAGAGTTTTGCGGGATTCTACGGATATTATATATACCAAATTACATCGAAAATCAGCACTAACTTCAAAAAATAAAAATAATTAATTGAATTTTGCCGGAAAGACGATAAGTTGGGCCTATGAATGGTATTCCGTTACATTTTCTGATGGAAAAAAAAAAAATCAATTTGGATGGGCCGGATGACTATAATATGTGCTGGCGTGCTTAAGATTCGAACGTGAAATGCCACTGACCTGGCAAATGGGAAGTACAGTGGCGGATTTCTCAGTAGGCACATGCCTAAGGGCGGCACTTTTTGGGGGCGGCATCAAAGAGCTTAAAAATAAAATTTTCCAAACTGGACAATGTTGAAAATAATCTTTTAAATTATTTTCTTTAAAAATAATTTAAAGTTTCTTTTAAATAATTCCCTTGTTTCCCCCAACAGCGATGTACAGGCGACAACTTTAACTTGCCGGCAAATGCAAACTACAGAATCGAAAGACAAAGAGATATGACCATATGATCATATTGTTTACATTACAATATCCGATACTTCCCACCAGAAACAGGTGTATCTGGTATCAACACCTGGAAATTGCCATTAGTTGTTGATGTTAACTTTCTGACTTTGAGAAGAAAAGCCAGTACGGAAACATTTTGCAGGAGTCATTAAAGGTAAACAAAACGACACCGCTCTTTCATATTTATGATCTTTTTTTTTTACTATGCCGGGCAAC
>QLNU02014176.1:149441160-149457392 GCA_006491805.2 Dysdera silvatica
AAAATGAGAAATAAATACAGTAAAACCTGCCTAAAGTGACCACCTTTGGGACTGGATTGCAATGGTTACCCTAGACAGGTAGTCACTATACGCGACAGACTTTAGTATTGACATGACTAAGTCCCTACCAGTTCCCACTTATAAAAAGTGATCGTTTTAGTCAAGTGGTCAATTTACTAAGGCGGTCACTTTACCAGGTTCCACTATATATCAGTATAAAACACACACAAGTCGGCTAATACTTTTCTATTGTCGCTGGATACGGGTGACACAGGATGCTTTAGTACCAGGGTTACAAACTTGGGGGAGAAATAGGGTGCGCCCAGAACACTCATGAATCACCTTAAACGGCGTTCCGACTGAAGTGAGCTGGGGCTCCATCGTGCTGGAACCACATTCGTCTGCGAACAGCTGGAGGAACATCGACGATCCGGCTGATTCCTATCCGGGAATCGCTCCCTGTACATCCTTTGAGCAGCTAATCCATTTCCTTGTGCAGCCCCATACATGAAATGCATGTCGGCCAGCTCCGCATTGGTGAAACGATGCATGCTGCTCGAGATCCGTGCGGGAAATGATGAATCCAGCTAGAGAAGCGCTTTTATACGCCGCAGTCATCAGCGCTCTCTACCGGCTCAAGGCGACATTACCGCACACACAATCCTATACGAAATCTGCTTATTTAGGTCCCCTCTACCTGCCTTTACATTTTTGACATATAGTTTAGGACCACCCTGTATAGTAGTAATTTAGAGCACACAGTAAGTAATAAATTACTGAAAAATAATCATTTACCATAAAGTAATAATTTACAGTGCAAAGTAATAAATTACTCTACAGCAACAAGTTACAAGGCTGTATAGTTTATAGTAAACAAATTTGAACCAAAGGATACAGCATCTATAGAAATTGCATAAGGTCTAATCTCTCAGGAAAAATAAAAGAAAATTTTACATATACGCAAAGTAAAAACTTTGGTATTTTATCTTCTATTAAGAGTTTGGTCACACCATGAAACTTCCAAGTTGACACAATTAGTTACATCGATAAAGCAAGCAAAATACTAAAAAATACTCCAAAGGGGGAAAAGGTTAGACACTCCTACCATTGCAAAACAAAGCACTGTTGTTCTGGGGAAAGAAAATCTCTGGATTTTATATTATTATTAGAACAGTAATTCGTATTATCCGTAATAAATGGGGGATCGTATTACTAAGTTATTTATTTCATCTTTGATTATCATATGCACATTTTGCTATTATAGGGTCATTCTCTGAAATGTGGCAATTTTAATGTATGTTTCGAAGAAAAATAAAAGACCAATTACTCTGAATTTTTTTTTATAATGTCTATCTCCACCATAGTTATAAGGAAAAAATAGGAGCCATACTATTACTCTCAAATTTTTTTCCGTAATAATTATTTTGATAATTACAAAAGTGAGGGAACGATGTTGCAATACGAAGAAATAACACATCACTGTTTAGTTGGACTCCGTAACTACATAATTTTATATATTATATTTGTAGACAATAAACATTTATTATTTTACTCATATTAAGTATTTATTATATCATAAAACTACATGGCATTATTTGTGCAAATTACATATAAAATCTGAACTGGCTTGTCCTACTATAATAAGGTATGGGCTATGGCAATATGTACTTAATGTCCATTAAACTATAGATATGAATGCCCTTATCGGATACCCACTTACACTTTTAGTCGTTAGTGGGTACCATCACATTTATTAGATTCACTGGTTAGAGATAAAATTTCCCCAGGATACAATGCATTGTCATACTCCGTCAAGGTCCAACTGCCAACTTCAAAATTTTCCTTTCATGATGCAAGGAAAAGAAAATTGTATTTTAATACATGATTTATAATTTATTACAAAAGGAAAGTTTTTAATTGTTTTAAAAAAAAAATTGCTTTTTTCTTCCAATTTCTGTTTACAGACTAATACCGAAGATTCATACGGTATACGCAAATGAAAATGTTTACATCCCAACACATTGCACTGGAAACATGAGAGTGAACGAAAATTCAACCCATTATGTGTAGAACTGAGAATGTGTAGGTTCGAACAAGATATGGCTGAATTTTCGCCATTCTAACGTAAAAATTCAGCCCATTATGCATAGAACTATACACAACTTGGATAAACTTTTAATGTTCCAGGAAAGGTCTCTACGGGTTTTTTTTTTATTAACCGCCTTAAATCTTCTTACACAATAAATAGTTTTACCTTTCATTCATCCTTAAAATTGAAATAAAAAGTCTCAAAATGTTAACACTCTAAAAAGCTCTAGTTTGAGCTATAATTAAAACGTGGGTGGCAAAAATTATTGTATAATAAATTCCCCCACGAAAACTCACAAAAATCTCGCCCCGGAGGCTTTCTTGTGTTGACCATATTTGGCAATTGTGTTATCCCTGCGGAGGGTAATAATACCTTAACACCTTTACATACGGAGAAAGAGAGCGTTGTTTCCTGTCCTCATTCGTCTAGCGGTCCAAGACACTCCGGGCTAAACGGAGGGACCCTGGTTCGAATCCAGGATGGGGAAAGCGTCTCTTTTTCTCCAAAATTACATAAGCTCTAGTTTGAGCTGTAATTGAAACGTGGGTGGCAGAAATTATTGTATAATCTTTATCTTTGGCTGCAATCCTATCAGCAGTATGTTTTAACCTTTATGTGTATATTAAACATCGACAATTTTTTCTCCAACTCAACCACACATTAACTTTTTCTTCATGAACAATATCCATAACACAAACCCTTTTTACTTCAAAAAGGATTTATTATGGCAAAATTGTTTGTACTTTTTCAAAATACACCCCTTTACCATTTTGTAAAATTCTCTTTTTTTTACATGATTTGTTTTCAAGATTTTAAAATTTTGTACTAATTGTGAATGCGAAGCCTCACCATATATCAACCTTTTTCGTATACCTGATGATACCGTTTCTTTATGTACAAAATGCTTTATTTTCCTACAAAGAGTACTGTTGTCTTTAGTACTTTTATTAAGCAGTCGCTGGTATCTTTTTTTATATTTTCCTGCTCAAAATTTTTGAGTCATAATTTCGCATCTTGTAATTCGCAAACTGTCTCTGATCTCCTCAAAACTCGTTGGCGTCCACCCATTTTTTGATATGTAGAAGTTTTGGTTTCATCAATTCTAATGACCTTGCTGCATGTGAAGTTAGTTAAGTCTTCATCTGTTTTAGCCTTTTTTTTTTTGGATCTTACTTATCTTCTGCCGATAAGTTTTTGAATTTGTTTTCCACTGTTTTCTTTTTTTTTTGCCTTAATTCATGAGGAGTCATTTTAGCAACAACCTTGACCTGTCCTTTTTTAATTTTCCTTAAATATTTAAGTCTCTCTTTCTCTTTTAACTGTAAATGCAGAGTGGAATTGGCTTTCATTTTTTCTCTCTTTTTTCTGTCATACTTTTTTTCAGCTCTAATTCGTCCTTGTTTCCCATTCTTAAAAAAAAATTCAAAGAAAAAAAATATATATTTCTGTAAAAATAATCAAAAAATGCATGCAATACGTTCAGGGACAGGGAATTACGCTCTCCATGGTGAGTAGATTTTATTATTAATTATATGTCCATTTGGCTAGTGGTAAGGCATTCCTGGACGATAAGATTTTCCAGCAAGCCCCCTCTTTTAGTATGTTGAACAAATTTTAGAAACCGTAAAAATGGAATAAAAACTGTTTGTTCATAAAAATCTGAACGAACATAATTAAATATACTGTAGAAGTTTGAAATGCGCTCTAATGCTTTAAATAAAAGAACGAATAATTATCTTCAGTACAAAGTACATTAAATGAAAATTAATTATTCTTACAAAAAAAATAAACTAACTTGCTATTTTACAATACTCTTACCCTTTAATGTGAAAAAAGAAAATTATCAAATTTTTGCCACTGTTTTTAAATAAAATTTTCAACAAGCTTTTAAAGAGGACAAAAACATATAATTTTTAATTAATGTTAATTATTTTTCTTTTATAAACTAACTTATAAGATTACAATATCATTCCCTCACAAGCTGAGATTGTGAGGGAACGATGAAGCTACTTTTTTTGTGTGTGCCAATAGTTAGGTTTAGCTATGTTTTGATTTCAAAAACATGAAATGGCATCTGATACACACTTGCAAACATATAATGCCAGATGCTAATGTTTAATTTTTATTTCATGAATTTCACAATAGATGAGGGAATGACTGGTAATAAAAATACTTACTTTGATTTAGAAGTTGGATGTTACATGGCATTTTCTATTCTAGGTTCAGGAAAAGATTCAACATGGTTTCCTAGATAGTGTTGCCAAACATGATTTTAAAAAGTCATATGAAGCATGTCAGTGGCGGTTTTAGCGGGTGGGCCAAGACCCATACAAATATTTTTTTTGATTTATATTTTATTGTGAAAGGTAAAAGTTTGAACTTTTTTTTTTTAAATAATTGCAATAGAGCTGTTTTTAGACGCAATTTTTATACGGGAGTAAGTGTGTAGTTATTGTATATAAGGGCAAGAATATGTAATTTGTAAAACGTTTATTCCTTCACGAGGATATTTCAAAAGTGTGGGAATAATTAAAAGGGTATATATAGATTGAAACGCTATCAGATTTCATCTTAACGCAAATACAAGCTGGACTAAGTTGAAAAAATAACTCTGGATTTAAGTGAAAATTGTGATAAAGTGCCAACACAGCCAAAACTTGACTTTTCCCACCGACAAATGGGTGATAAGTGTAGGTCATTTCACAGTACCTGGCATGAAAAGCATGCATGGATTGAGTACTCGGTTAAGAACGAAGAAATATTTTGTTCTGTTGGCCGCCATTTCTCATTACCAAAAAACCAAAGTATAGTAATATTAGTAAATAAGGGGTACTCAGACTGGAAATGAATCTACGAAAAAGGGTGATGGAAAGAAGGGCATGGAAAAAAGGGCTGATGGAAAAAATGTCCGAGGAAAGAATGGCCGATCATAGAAAAAGGGGGCTTCCACAAATTTCATAATTTTACTTGCAATTGAAATAACTGCAATGTTCACAGCTGCAACCCTCTTAAAACGATTATCACCAGGGACGTATCGAGGGGTGCCTTTATCACAGATGCTACTAAAGTCACATCTACCAAATTTTATAGATGGTACACATAAATACCTTTAAAATGACAACCTATCAGGGACACATCAAGGGGTGCCACAGCCCCCTATTATTTATATTGGCTGCTATTGAAGCCACGTCTACTAAATTCCATGTACATTTCTGTATCAAATCTTACTGATTTGTGTAGTTATATTTTCATGATAGCAATATGCAAATCGAGAGGGTTTGATAAGGATGATTTCCTTTGATGTACCAACTAATTTCTATAGCTATTTATTAAGAAATTTCATTTAATAATTATGCATTTCCTCAATTAGGAAATTAAAGACCTTTCTCATACTTCTTTTTTTTTTTTTCATAACTGTTTCTCTATTGGCTGTTCTATCAAACTAATTTTTTCCGCTTACCATGATTATCCAAACTGTATGATATACACTTTAATTGTTAAATGTTCTATTTTTATTGCCGTAAACCCATCTTTGCAAACATATCTTTCTATAATGAAGAAAACATGCGAAAAAGGTATACACATGAACGTAACACAAGCATTCACATGGTCCATGTGAATATTCACATGGACCATGTGAATGCTTGTGTTAATAGATACAGAATACAGTTAAACCCCCGTGTAAATCAATATAAGGGCTATATGTAATATTTCTTTATTTCAGCCTCGGCTGAACGGAGTTCTTCCACTACGAAGCTTATTAAAACATATCTACGAGCAAGCATGGCTGGAAAACCATAACAGCCGTTACATTCATTGAGCATGAACTCAGCCATGCCCTCATGATTAATCCTGACACAGTAATTGACAAATTTGCACCTCGAAAGGGATAACGACGTCAGTTTTCGTTGTAAATATTCATTAAATGGTGAAATACGTTGAAACAAACAGCGAAAATAGAGATAAAGTATGCTAATAACTCATAGAGAATAGAAAGATAATAGGATTGCAAAGATTGAAGAAAAAACAGAAATAGAGATAAAATTGCGAAGAAATATGAGAAAGTATTAATTGAAAATATTCACTTTTTCATCATTTCAGAACCCAAATTAGCTTCGCTAAAATACAAGTTGGTTCTGAAAAACACAAGTCGATTCTAATTAAAATGTAAGTTAATTCTAAAGCGTGTTGTTGTTGTTTTAATTAGGTATTGTACATTACAATTCAGAGTATAACCATGAGATATATGGTGTAATTCAAATATGTATTTAAGTATTTGTTTATGTAAAATAAATACCGAAAACTATTATGCATGTTAAAATAACATACTTTTAGCTATGGGAGCATGGGTGCCCATATGAGTACTTCTAGGAGGGGGGGGGGTGCGCGTTGAGAAAAATTATTACCTCCTTCTCAAAGCTGTCAAAAATTTTAGTGAATGTACAAGATACCAAAACGCTACAAAAATAATTGATACTGCTTGACAATTAGTAATGAGCTAAAAAGTACCTTATTTTAAAATGTGACTGTAAATTTTTTTTTTAAGTAAATACGTAATTTTTTTTAAAAGTAAATATGTAGCTGAATCGAGGAAATGAAATTTTTGAACGGCTAGGAGAGGGCTCGAGCCCCTCCCTGCCCCCCCATGTGGGCACCCATGTACGGGAGTCATTCTACATTGTCCCAGAGATAGGTTCGTTATTCGGATGTTTTCGTTCATCACAGGTGTCCGTTAATGAAGGTTTTGCGTTATATTTATTAACACTAATATATGAAAATGACACCTCCCTCTTCGGTAGGACCTTCTACGGACAGTTCCCCTTTTGGCACACTACTGGAAAGGACCCCCTTCCCTATTTACCCCAATTAAGGCCCACCCATAAAAAAAATGTTGAAACCGCGCCTGGAACATGTACTGCCATATGGTAACTGATCAGTGAAACTTTTTCTGTGCGGTGAGGGAATGATGCAAACCACTAGGGACAACATAACTATATATTTTAAAATACTTTTCAGGAGAAGAAGTAATAAAAAAAAAACTTCCTAAATAGTAATTTAGTATGTTCTAATGGATTAAAATCAAAAAACAGTTCATGGTTTCAAGCCACTCTGTATTGAAATCTCAAACGGTTTTACTTCCACTTCGAAGTTTCGTTAAACCTGCATTGTTTATCCTGCTTCAGACCGTCGGAACAAGATAACCTTGTGTATATTTTTTTTTTTTTCTCCATAACCAATATTCAGATTGTTTTGAAATTTTACACAGAGCTCAATAAACTTATGAGGATTTCAGGAAAAAATACACTAGCACTCAAAAGATTTTATAAATGTACTTGAAGCTTTGTTTTTTAGTGGAAAAACTAGGTTTAGAAAACTTGAATTTTCAGAGTGAGGGCATAATGCAATCAAAAGTTTTTGATGTTAAAAATCAGTGTGAAGATATGTTCTTTCCCAACAAAGAACGAAATTTATGGGTTTTTTATTCCTTGTAACGAAAATTTTAC
Source organism: Dysdera silvatica (assembly GCA_006491805.2). Lineage (NCBI taxonomy): Eukaryota > Metazoa > Arthropoda > Arachnida > Araneae > Dysderidae > Dysdera > Dysdera silvatica. Next base: position 149,448,754 of record QLNU02014176.1, read on the forward strand.
TTTTTTTTTTTTTTGGACTTGGTGGGAAAAAATGGATACTAGGTAGCCCATTTTGTACAACTTTCCCACAATCCACAACTGTAAATAGAAAAAATTAATGAAACAAAGTTGTTCATCTTAAAAATTAACATAATATTGCTTATTGTAGTTTTTTTTTCCAAAAGTGCAAGCTTGTTTTTAATTTTGGGATATTTAAAATTATGAAATTGACTATATCATGAATTTAAAAAAAAAAAAAGTCAGAAACTTTAAATGTTGACAAGTAAGGTAATAAGACCTAGTAAGAAAAATACTAAAAGAATTTAAAATCATGCACTATATTCATTATGAAACATCACATGAACCCCAATTCGTGTTTCAGAATATTATTGCATACGAAGACATGTCTATCTTACAACGGAAAAAGAAAAAAAATGGTGTTTGCCTGCCATTTTTAAACATTATAGTGGAGACTTTTTAACGTATCTGATGTGAGGAAAATTATCTTTTACATATTTCAAAACTATTTTTTGCATTTTGTATACCATATTCACATCATACGTGAAATCATCAGAAACAACGCAATGGGATAAGATCATCTTCTCTCCGCTAGGACTTCTATAATGCACTACCACAGGATGCAAAGTGCAAGACTCAGGAGTTCAGTGGTACCCTTGTACCTCAATCTTGGACGATGAATGAAACGTTTTCACTAAAATCTAGTAGAATAACAGCAGTGTGTGATAGAATTTTTTTTTTTTTTTTTTAAAGGAAAGAAGGCTGCAACTTCGCTATGAAAGAATGAGGAATCAAATATTCTATTTGGTTTGTTAAATCAATAAACTCACCTAACGTTGAAGTGGTTTTGATCAAGTGTGTTCTTTCTATCTATGGAAATCCATTGTGAAAATTCAATGGGGTCACTTCCATCAAAATCTTCAAATTGAGATTCCAAGTGTCTGACAAGATTATTCTTCGGAGGACATTTATTACGGTGTCTGAGCATGCATTGCCTCTTTGGATCCTCACAGAGTAGAAGCTTCATTATGTCCTTACACATGCCTTCTATTAGTGCTACATGCAGAAGTAAAATGGTATTCTGGTGAATGGTACACACACATACTGTGGGTTCCACTAAAATCAGCCAAAACACACCATTTTGGACTCAAAGCACAAAACTTTGAGAAACTTTACTTAACACTGGAATATTCCTTCTTGAAACCTGCATACAATTCTCGGAGGTTGCCCAGTTTTAACTGCTTCCTATGATACTCTTTCCCAATGCTGACATCTTTCATTCGTCACACACTTTCACAGTCTTTGATTTTACCATGTTTGGCGCAGTATAGCCCAGATGCTCTTGCGCCATAAAAAAGCCAAACAAACATTTCTAACATTATTCTAGACAGTTTCCCACTATGATAAAAATTTAGAACCTTGCTTACAGTTTCAGATGGAAGCTTTTTCCGCCTCTGGGATCTGGTTCAGCTAAAATTCCTCTTTGTTTGAAAAGCTCCTGTGCCTGGCGAACTGAACTGAATAATCAGATCGACTGTTTCTTGAATTTTATTTTGTGGTCATGAAAGACAAGCAGGGATGGTTAGCATCTGGATTTGCTTCTATGTGCATTTTATGGAATTATTAATCACCTCTACAAACTTGTACATGTCACTCACTTTTTCTTTAATCACCATCTCTGCTTCAGTCTCTTTAGTTGGGATTTCAACCTGTAGTACTTTTTTCACTTTATCACGAACATTTTGCTCAAAATTTTCTATCTTCCTCTTTCCATAAGGTGTTTCGTTATGTTCGGGTAAACCATGTAATTTTAATTTTAAAGGCGAACAACCTGACTCAGTAAGGATGTGTTCAGTTTTTCTGTGGCCTCTCTTTCTAAACTGGTTATTTCCTCTAAACTTATCCCAATATCATCAGGTTGAATGAAGCTATTTTCAACATCACTCTTTTGATATCACTACTATAAATAATTTGTCTACATCTACTGCACGATTTTTCCTCTGGTTTTAATTTAAATCCTTTTTCTAGCATATCTTTAGACTGCTGTGGCATTATAGGGCATAGAGATTTGTTTCCCATTCCTTTGTGCTTTTACAAAGGACACTGGCACTGTGTTTGAAGAGATTCCAATTTCTTCAAACATACACTTTGGTGATGTAAGCAAATAGTTTCTAAGTCTTCAGCTTTAGCTCCAGTTCCTAAATACAACAGCTCCCTGTCTTTGTTAAACAAATTTGTTTTTAAACAAATAGCATTCTCAATCTTTTTTCTGGGACTGAAAGTTAACTTATAGCATTCACTAACAATCAAATCCGGGGTACTACATTTTAAATCTTCATTCTTATTTCAGTTTAAAAAAAACAGCAAGAACTAGATTCAAAAAATCAAAGATTGGATAAATTATAAGAAATCAAAGATTGGATAAATTATAAAACTGCACCACACTGCTTTGTTCATGACATAGAAGTAGATTGACTGATAAGTTGTTTACATTCTCTGAGATGCAGCCCAGACACACATATCTGATAAGCCTGCATGACTCATCTGTTTTGCATCACCCAACTTCAGCTATTCCTGAGTCATCATCACCTTGAACAGTAGCATACACAACTAGCATATTAAAGACTTCTATGAACTGCTATCTGAAAAAACATTTCAAAATATCTAACATTTTTAATATTTCTGAAATTAATAATTATTTTTTAAATAATTTTCAAAGCCTAATTTGATATGCCCATATTTTTATACAATACTCAGTTATTTCTTTTTTTCTTTTTTTTTTTTTTTTTACAGTTGTGGATTGTAGGAAAGTTGTACAAAATGGGCTACCTAGTACCCATTTTTAACCCTACTAAGTCCAAAAAACATAAAATTTTTGTTATAAGGAATAATAAAATCATAAATTTAATTCTTTGTAGAGAAAGAGCATATCTTTGAAATAATTTTCAACACCAAAAACTTTTGGTTACATCATATCCTCACTCTGAATATTCAGGTTTTCTAAACCTAGTTTTTCCACCAAAAAAATTAGTCTACAAGTACATTTATATCTAATTTTTTAGGCATTTATAAAATCTTTTGAGTGCTGGTGCATTTTTTCATGAAATCCTCATAATTCTATTGAGATCTGTGTAAAATTTCAAAGAGATCTGGTTATTGGTTATGGAGAAAAAAAAAGCATACACAAGGGTATCTTGTTATCTTGTGCGGAGGGTCACAAGAGTGACAGACAACGAGGATTTTTTAACGAAATTTCAAAGTGGTATAAAATTAAAACTATTTGAAATAGAGTGAAAAAATTTAAGGACGTTTCTTTGCACAATAAGGGAAGGGTGTACACCAAGGTGCACCAAAACCCAAGTCACGGGGTTAACGAAACCATTGTTTTTTTAGTTGATTTGAAATGACCTGGTTATCAAAGTGTGCGCCACATGTTTTGATTTAATAAATGTTTGTTCCAGATTACATACTATATAAAGACAATATTTTAAATTGTAATAATACACTTAAAAAATGCAGTAATTGCAGATTGTTTTCGCTTTCTGTCAGCACAATGTCGCCAAATGTCAAGTTTGTCCATGGTTTCTGGAGAAGCACCAGAATGTACATCTTTCACAAAAGGATGGAGGGTGGCTTGAGCCCTTCTCCCATCCCCCAGCTGTTGTTTAAAAATTTGATTTTCGGGACTTTGCCATATGTTTATTTTCAAAACTTCTAGGTCACATTTTAAAATAAGATACAGTGAAACCTGTCTAAGGCAGAAACTCACGGGACCGGAAAAAAATTCCATAGTATGCAGGTTTCTTTCCACCTTATGGAGGTTACATGCAAAATAAATACGTATACATACACGTATATATATGTATACGTATATATACGTATACATTCAATGGTAAGAGATGACTGCATATACTATTTTTTTTCTTTGCCTTACCTTGCGAACTTTAAGACTATATTTTCCTTTTGATAAAAATATTTATTTTATCACTGAATTTTATTTTTATTAATTTTAATTTTTGCACTATATTGTGGTTTTAGTAGTTACGATCAATATGGTGCAAAATTTCATTCTAACTGTACATGCCAATTTCATACAAAAAGTCTATTATGTAAGCTTAAATTGTAACGATAAAGTACCTCCCTTGTAAAGATAATGATTCCCTTGTATAAAGATACTCTTCCTTGCGGTGGGTTTATCCATGAATTGATAAAGTCGATATGAGTGACTTTTCGTTCTGGTTAATAATGAACGTTTTTATTTAAGAAGTGGGTGGCACTGGCATACGTAAGAGGGGTCGATTATGATTGTAACCCCCATTGCGATGAAATTGTATATAGTATACATGTAAATACAATGGAGTTGTAGCTCTGTAACCCCCCATTGTAAGCCTGTAACCCTCTCCTTATGAACTTTCTGGGTATGCCTATGGTGGGTGAATGGCGTGCAGTATGGTGGTTGGACAAGCAAAAGGGTAGGCAGAAAGTTCATAGGGGTTACAGAACATATATTCCTATGTTAAATATACAAAATTTCATTGCAATGGGGGGTTACAACCCCCAAAATCGTCCCCTGGCTACGCCTATGTGGACAAGGGCATTCTATATCTGTAAAATGTCTTTTGTTCGTTATCCCCCACTTTGCTATTTGCATTGTATTACAACCCTCTTTCCTTTTTCTGCTGAGAAAATTTCCTTCCTGCCAGCGATTTTCCGCTTTATGCAGGTTTTTCTCTTTGACGGGATTAAATAGTGCTTTCCGCTTCCGCGTTAGACAGTTTCTGTGTTAGATAATGTTAACTACCATTGACTTTTGAAGGGACCGTAAAAAAATTCCGTGTTGAGCAAGTTTCTGCCTTAGACAATTTTCACTGTACTTTGTAGCTTGATTACTGTCAAACATAATCAATAATTTTGTAGTATTTTAATATCCTGTACATTTATTAAAATGTTTGACAGCTTTAAAGAAGGTAATGTGGTTTTACTTAGCCTCCTGCCCCCAAATTACTATGTTCCGCATCCACTAGCAGAGTTGTCAATGTCTTCGTCAGTAAAAGAAATTCACATCAAATTTTTGTGCAATAAACAAAGCAATGTTTTCTTCTAGCCATCAAATTGATTGCAAATTTTTCTCATTTAATCTGGGCAGCACAAAAATTTCTCCCTATAAGCGATTAAATGTGTTGCACTTTATACTAAACGAAACCTCTCTTTTCCTCACTAAATTTGGCAACTCATTACATGCAGGCAGTAGCATAGCAACTCAAAATCCATGTGGGGGGGGGCCTCAAATAACTGTAAAGAAGAAAGAGTGGCCGCCAAAGGCAGCACTGTAATCCCAGATAGAACGCTCAAACAGCACAACCAGCCGCTGAGGCAGCTGGTGGGGGAAGGGGGTATTGGAGAGTCGACCATATGTTGCACACAAAGATGCACACTTGCATAGCTGTCATAATTTAACATGTGATGCAGCCTTAGAGAAAATGTGTTTTAATATCCAATGGGGAAGCATCCTGAGCCCCCCCCCCTCCTTCCTTTTCCTATGTCACTACATGTGGATCGTTACATGGGTCCAACTGTAAATGCACAGTTAATACAAGACCATAGCCAAGGTTTTCATTTTTGGGGGGGTCAAAAATTTTTACAGCATGTAAGGCAGTAGCCAATTCCCAAAAAAAATTTAGTTTCTGGGGGGAGGATGACTAGTCCCAAAGGTTCACCCGCCCCCCTGGATATAGGCATGAGTTAGTATAAATTGCTTTATCTACAATAGATGAACCCATATACAGAATCTTAAAGGGAGGGGGGGGAGAGTTAATAAAAATATGGTTGTTTTTATAGGCCTATATTTCCTTTTCCTCGTGAAAAATTGGGATTTTACAGCCAAATATACAAAAGGGGTGTTTAATCCCCAAACCTTCCCTTGTATGCAGCCCTAATGATAACAAGGGGCAGTTAAGGTCTTACGTAAGCACATTTCTAGCCATTTTATACCCCCCTCCCCTTCTTATAAGAAAATATAAGCAAATGCCTGCCTCCACGACTTCATGCTTATGTAAGATTCGGTTCTCTAATTTTTTGGTATGTTTTTGAAATAAGAACACAATGTGTAATACAAATTAGTTATTTATGTTTTTACTGTGATATTAAATGCTTATTTGTAAGTTTATTTTAATACCAAGTGCTTATTTGTATGTTTATTTTAATACCAAATGCTTATTTGTATGTTTATTTTAACAAACGCTTATTTATAAATGGAGAAGAATCAAAAATTGTTGCATTTAAAAAAAGTTTTATTGTGCTACTAATAGCTATTTTGGTGGCATTATAAAATACTTCGTTACAGTTTTATTATTAATATTTCTATAGAAATAAAATACAGGGTACCAGGGAGGCAATTTACATAAAAATGGTTAAACACTGGTTAAAAAGCGGCCTTTTTAAGAAAAAGTATCTATGCCACTGTCCACAGGAAGGGGTCGTCGGGGCTGGTCAAAGTAAGCCTAGGGGCCCATATTAGCTCTCGGCACCCCCTTCTTTAGTCTCACCAGGACAATAATCATAATCACCAATCAAACAAATAGGGTTCTAAATTTTAAAAAAAAAATTTCAACACATTACCTAACAAAAGAAAATATTAAAGGGATAAAGCAATTACAGTAAAACCTTTCTACAACAATATTATATGGACGAAGAAAAATTACCACTGTAACGGGAGTTACTATTAAAGGGAGTTATTGTTAAAGGGAGTGTTCATTATACAATAAAATCTCTCTAAAACATTGTACGGACCACCGAGAAAAATTATAGTTGTAGAGGGATTTATCGTTATATCGGATATCATTGTCGGAAGGCTTTACTGCATTAAGTTGCAAATAAAAATAAATTATTGAGAATTTATTTAATAAAAAAAACTTTATAAACCAAACGATCTTTAAATTCAAAATTCGTGAAATAAGCAGCCATGAATACGCCAGTTATGTAACCGCACTTTATTTGAAAACATTAGAATTAATAATGTTCTTCATTTTAAGCAAATTGTTTACGTTTCGGGCGCAAAGACAACTAAAGTCACACTGTGTCGTTTGTGTAGATTCTTTTAGTAGGCCCAGGCCGTAGCTAGATGCTTGTTATGGAGGCCTCCAAAACTATACATGATTTAATGTATTTTATTAATATATTTAATAATACTAAATATACAGTAAGCTCTCTACAGCAATATTATACAGACCGAGAAAAATTATCATTGTAGAGGGAGTTATTGTTATAGGGAGGGTTCATTATGCAGTAAAACCTATCTGCAACACTATTATACGGACCAAGAAAAATTATCGTTGCAGAGGGATTTATCGTTATATCGGGTATCGTTATAGGGAGGTTTCATTGTATAAGCAAACTAATATATTTAACAATGAATAAATTTCTTAACATAAATTTTGAATTGAAAACTTATGAATCTTAGTACACCCACGCCCGTATCCAGAGGGAGAGGGACCTTGGGGTCCCCCCCACCCTAAATTTAAAATAAAACCCCACAAACTAAATTTTTAATGGGATTTGGCTACGGTCTTGCATGCTGTGATTGTATTGATACATGTTGTAAAAATTTTGACCCCCCAAATTAAACCCTGGCTTCGGTCTCGAGCAGACCCCTCTACAATTCCAAACCAGCATTATTATAAAATACATGATTACTCAAACCTCTGTAGAAACATTATGTATATGAGATCATCGTAAAAATCTATTTTGAATACATTTTTAACGTCAAAGAACAATTTCCATTGTCATGTACAATTTCATACAAAACAAAAAATTTAAAATAAAATTCTACAATATTTTATTTTGAGAAAAAATATTTTTGGGGGAGGCAGACTACGTTTTCAGGGAGGGGGCTCACATCCCCCCTATAGCCCCAGCCTGGCTACGGCTCTGAGTAGGCCTATTTAAAAGTTATTATCTTGTCAGTTAGTGATGAAACGCATAGAAGTCCTTCAATGCGCAATGGGAAGAAATCCAAAGGCAGAGACAGGCAGGTCACACTAATAAATATTTTAATATCCTTTTACTATATCAACATACTACATCATCGGAAGCGCGAAAATGTAAATGATCATCTTATTACATTTTATAAAATACATGTACGAAAATTTCTTTATACAAAACACGAAAATTCGTGAGGGGCGCAATCGGTTGCATGCAAATTTTCGAAAATTTATTAGAAGCAACGATAGCTTGGAGAAACATTTGCCATGTCAAAGTTTAATTTTAGTAATATTTCGAATTTTCTTTTGCAATTCATTTTCGGAAATTTGCAGTTGGGGTTGAATAAAATCATAATTTGAAGTGACAAATCCCCCCAGAATTTGGATTTTCCCGGATGTCTCAACCTTGCAACGAAGATTTGCTGCATAACAAGACAGAAAATCAAAAGTAAAATAAATATAAATACAAAAAATACGCAGTAAAACCTCTGGACAGCGGATACCTTGCGATTTGGGTTATCTGTCCGCTATTCGGGAGGGCTGGGGGGATAAAGGGCATAGAAATTGCAAAAATGCCCGATAAATAGAGATATCCGCTATATAGGACTGTACGTTAACGAAGCTGCACTGCGCAAAGCATAAATGAAATAAAACCTCCTAACG
>QLNU02014176.1:149457492-149475133 GCA_006491805.2 Dysdera silvatica
TTTTTAGTTCCCCCTTCTTTATCAAAGAAAAAAACAGAGTACACTGTATTCTTTGTCCCTATTGTCACCAAATTTCGCCTCCAGCCGACACCAACGGAGCCGTAAGTCCGGAAGTTCTTATAACGTAAGTCTTCATTATAGCAAACTTATTGCTGAAGCATAGTCGGGAGTCATTTACTTGCCGTGATAGCTGTAAGAGTTCGACGAATATTGATAACAGTGGTGTTGTGATTATAGATTGTTTGTAATTGTATGACTGAGAGAGAATGTGAGAACGGATGGTTTTGTCTTTCATTGAAATTCAATAGCGATTAGTCAATTTGAAAAATATGGATATGCGTTTATTTGTGCACAAGAAGCCTCGACTGGAGCGGGAAGCAGATAGGCCTAGTCTCGAAGACTGTATTGGTAATGAAAATATAACGTTAGATATACCTGCTACAAGCATTAGAGTGGAAGTTTTGGATTTGCCTGAAAAGGGTGAGGCAATTGAACAAGTCATCCTTAAAGAATTTCCGAAAACCAAAAACCGTTGTTTTCGTGCCTCATGATACAAACAATTCGAATGGCTAGAATATTCTGTAGCAAAAAACGCAGCATTTGGCTATGCTTGTAGGTGTAGCGGCACACTTTCCGTCTAGGGATGGCAACACCTACGAACTAGAACCAAAACTTTTCCAATTCCAGAACCAAAACTGACGCTAAGTTCGCGGCAAAGTAAGTGATTAGAGAGAGACTTCCTCGTAACTTCGACGCCTTTGCATGCGTATGTTCTTCACGATTGTACAAGCTTACGTTAATCTCGGAATCCATATTATCGTACGCATGTAATTAAAGTTCAGTTTATTCGGGACATAATGTTTTGATATTCTGTTTGTGAACCGGCCAATTTTATCGTACTCCCACGAAACACACGATGTAGGCAATTCAAACGGTTTGGAACGAAAGAAACAGTATACACGAAAAGCGGCTTCCGAAATTGGAAGAATGCCATAGACTCTGGTGGCGGATTTCAAAAACACGAAAAGTCGGAAACTCACATTCAAGCCATGCTAATGATGAAGGCAAAACAGAATCGTGTTAGTTCGTGTACATCTGTCTCGACTTCGGTGAGCGTAAAGGTACTGGAGAAACATCGATATTACATTAAATCTCTAATAGAAGTTATTCAGTTTTTAGCAGTAAACGAACTTGCTTTGCTTTCACGGCTGAAGGACTACAGTGGTCATGCTGCGCCGGGACCTACTGTTTTCCGAGGAATCCGAACCTCTTAAGGCCTAGGGAACCAAACCCCGGACTACAGTGAGCAGTGCGATCTTTATGAGATCTCTGAGTAAGCGTTCTTTGCACTGCTGGGAGTCGAACCCGGATTAGCGGCGCACTAGGAGAACGCGTTACAACACTGCGCCACCGCAGGGCGAACTTGCTTTGTGTGGAGACTATTTAATTGAAGAACATGCTGAAAGGGGCTTGTTCGTTAAACTTTCGAGTATACTTTAAGAAAGAATAAAATCCTTGCTGAATGTGCTGCTATTTTTCCAAAACATGCAACTTACCTTTCTCCTGAAATACAGAATGAGATAATTGGAATAATGGTAAAAGTGGTTCAGGAAAGTGTCGCAAATGACATAAAGAATACGGATATTCCTTGGTTTACACTTCTAGAGGATGGAACTCGAGGTAAGAACAATAGGGAAAATATTGTGATTGCTGTTCGGTACATTAAAGATGGACAAATAAAAGAGTCGTTACTTGATGTAATAACAGTAAAAGACCTTGATGCAAAGACTTTTACGGAGACTACCTTCAAAACTCTTGATGATAATGGGATCGATAAATCTAAAATTCTCAGCCAATGTTTCGATGGTGCTAGTGCTATGAGTGGTATAAAAGGAGGGGTAGCAGCACTGATACAGATAAAGTTGGATAGAAAAATTCCGTATGTGCATTGTTTCTATCATCGTCTTCATTTGGTATTGGTAAAAACAATTTTAGAAATACTTATCGTAAAGCATTTTATTAAACAGTGTATTATGTTACATGATTTCTTTCACCATGGTAAAGTAGCAGCCTTGTATGAGGGGAAGATTGTAGTCCGGCTTTTGAAACAACGATGGTCTGGGCACTTTAAGATTACAAAAGTAATTTTTTCATATTATGCAGAAATAATAAGAGTTTTGGACATGATGCCTGAGGACCGAAGGTTTAATGGCGAATATATAGCAAAAAGCAGGGGAATCAAATCAGTCATACTTTCTTTAGAGTTTCGTTTCTGCCCTGTTATGTGCAAAAAAGTTTTAGGTCTTCTTCATCCAGCTGTATGCTATATTACAAGACCCTAAATCTAGCTTAAGGGATGGTATTGAGGTAATAAAAACTGAGATATCTCAAGTCAGTTCTATGAGAAGTGAAGTTCAGTACAAGTCCGTAATGCATGAAGCTCACCAACTAAAACTTGTGGGCCGGATTTCGCCCGCGGGCCACATTTTGAGAATCACTGACGCACGTAATTACTACTTTGAAAAGAAATCTTTGATTGACGTTTGTTTTCATTTTTCTTGGGAGTTGGCATTTAACATTGCCTTTTCGATTTTTTTCAAATGAACCGAAAAATCAGCGTAGAAGTCAAAACGCAGTAAATATTTTAGACACCGTAAACCAGCATTTGCTTTGAGTGAACTCAGTTGAAATTGATTTTCTGACGACAGTAGCAATTTTAACTGAAATTTCACTTGCAGCTAGCTACTGGATAATGACGAAGAGTCAGGACCGGCGAGAGGTGAGGGCAGCAGGCCCTGCAGCCCGGGGGCGGCGGTCAAGGGCCTATGATAGCGGGATCCGGCCCCCAAATAATTTAATGTGATATTCTTTATTTATTATTTAAAATGAAAAAATAATGTAACCCCCACGAGAATTTTCCCGACTGCGGTATTACGTGCCAGTACATATATGCATTGATCTTGTAATATAAGTAAATACCAAAAAAAATTGCTTTCTTATTTCACACTTTTTGTTCATTGAGGGGCTCAACCCCCTCCCCCCCCAAAAAAAATATCTATGCCACTATCCAGGGGAAGGGGGGGGGGCCGCGTTGGCTCTCGTCGCTCCTGCGAAGAGTTGTGAAATATCGAGGAAAATCTAACACTGGACACAACAATCATCACATTCAATCTAAGCCAATAAAAACAATCATTAAATCAAAGTTGCACTGTGTTAGTTTTTATGATGTTCAAAATTTCACATATTAATTTTTATGGTATTTAAAATTCAACGATTTATTAATTTTTTATGATGTATCAAACTTTATTTTAGTCGCATAAAAATTCTATATGTGTACTCCATGTCGTATCTTGGGGGATTTTAGGAACCAATCCTCCCCCCCAACAAACTAAACTTTTAATAGGACTTGAATATGGCTTTGCTTACTATGATTATATTGATACATACTGTAAAAATTTTTGAACCCTCCGAAATTAAATTCCGGCTATGGTCTTGGTGTACTTTAAAAGTATATGAAATGATATAAGGAGAAGCATATTATGCTATGTGACCACGTACTTTAAAATTAATGCTTACCATGTTTGGCGCAGTATAGCCTAGATGCTCTTGCGCCATAAAAAATCCAAACAAACAAACAAACTTTAAAATTAAACAAAAGTTGCAATCTTTACATGTTTTATGGTCACCTCATAACTCAACTATTTATTGTAGTTGTATAATAATAATAATAGATTGATCTGACTCATTCGTTCTGGAAGTTAACAATTAAAGTGCAATAGTTTTGTAAAAAAAATTTGTTTGACAAGATTTTACTCCCTACCCACCCACCCAAAAGAATAAATGTGGCGCCATCTATTATCACTTTTACTAAACATTGAAGGCCATCTAGTGTTTTTGCCAATTTAGAGAATTATACACTAAAACTAGGCTTTTTTTCCCAACAGTTGTTAAAAAAGACGTTAACTGGGTGTCTTCACTTTTGCATCATCCAGGGGCGGACCTTTCAAAGGACGCATACCAGCAGTGGCGCACCCATGAAGGGGGCTGGGAGGTCCGGGCCCCCCTTGGACTAACAAAGCGAAAAATTATTACGCCAACAGACACTGGTCATTTCTTCTTTTAAAGTAAGATTGAAAATAGTGATAATCCCAATAACATTTCCCTGCACTCTGGTGACATTGATGAGATTGATTGTTTGGCTTTTTTATGGCGCAAGAGCATCTGGGCTATACTGCGCCAACATCGATGAGACTGCTCTTGAGAAAAGCAACAGCAGTGGCCCGCGACTGTCTTCAAACAACTTTGTAAGAGGTAAAGGTAGAGCAAAACATAATATCAAACACAGTTGAAGTGGAAATTCTGACTGCAGATATTTTTACTTATGTGAAGAAATCTAACCTCACTGAAGAAGGTAGGATAACAGTGCTGAAAATCTTTGGGAACCATATGCAAATTGAAATTTTCCCACGACTATCACTTGTGCTGCATTAAGTCAAGGAAAACCTCACCACAGACGAAATTTCTGCTTACCTTGGATGAGTAAGCATAAGTATATAGCTTACTCAAAGAAAGAAGACAGTGCTTATTGAAAATTTTGTGTTTTCTTTTCACCCCATGAAGTAGATTTAAGATCGACACAAGCCAAGGATCAATTTGTTTCAAATGGATTTAATAATTGAAAGACCTCGGAGAAGTTAAACCAACGTGAATCTTTTATTTATCACACGGATTCGGTTTTCATAGGCGATGATTTTTTAAGGGTCGTGGAAGAGAAAAAGGCTTCTGTGGATGAAGTAATAGACAGAGGGCAAGCAAAAGCAAGTTTTGCAGAATAGGGTTATTCTTAAACCTATTATCAAAACGGTAATTTTTTATGGAGGACAAGGGCTGGCCATTGTAAAATTTTACGAACATAATCTAGTACTACTTCTAATAATTCAAGTATCTTGCATTGTAGAATTATTAGTAATTTAATAATGATAAATGTACACAAAAGGACAAGGGCGGATCCCGAAATTTTTCAAAGGAGCTGCGATTTGTTCCCGATTCCCATTTTTAACCAAGTGTCCGGTACTTTTTACCTCATTTTCCATTATATGATCCCAGCTCGGGAAGTGGGGAGATTGCACCATGCCTCGCTTCCTCCTTGAATCCGCGCTTAAAAGACAACCATAATTGGTATGGCCTCTGACCACTTTTTCCATCTGGCCCCCCTCAGAAATATTCTGGGTGCGCTACTGCATACCAAGCCAGGGCTAGCAGGGGCATGGCACCAGTTTCCCTATTCTTGTGTCCAGTGCCCCATCGAGATATTTATATATATTGAACAATCACCGGTGCCCTGTTCCTTATATGCTTATAAAATTCAAATTTATTATTTTATCAAATTATAAAATTCATGTTCGGTTTGTTGTTAAGGAGAAAATGAGAATGATCGATCAGTCCTAGTGGATTGAATGACAAAGTGAATTGTCAAAGATTGACTTGAATGAGTCAAAGGAATGAGAGGCTTTGTTTGTTTGCGTTTTATGGCGCAAGGCCGGCAAAGGTCATGCTGCCCCTGTACCTACCCTTTTCGAAGGAATCCAAACGTCTCAAAGCAGTGGTTCTCAGCTTGGATGTCGCGACTTTCAAGAAGATCGCCGCGACTATTTTTAGTTGCAATTATTTTTATAAGGAATTTCATACCAAATGTTTCCAACGCTTTTATATTTCAACATGGCTACACACATTGCAATATTTTACTAACGGTTGTTAACTTCATATCTATAATATACATTAATATATATAATTAATGTAATATATATAATTAATATAATACATATAATTAATATAATTTTGTATTTAATGTGTTTTCTTTACTTTGTTAAAAATGCTTTTATTATACAAATGTGTCGGCGGCGGACAGAGGGGTCGCAGATCTTTTGGTTACTATAAAGGGGGTCGCGAATTACTTGGCTACTATAAAAATGGGTCGCGGCTTGAAAAAGGTTGGGAACAGCTGTCTTAAACTCTAAATGAACCAACCCCGTAACTACAGTGAGCAGTTAGCCGGTAAGTATTTCTTTAATAAGAACGAATGGCAACAATAATTCTGTGAAAAAATGGCAAAATGTTATAAGTCATTTTTTTACAATTGTACGTGAGAGCAATTTTAAGATTCAAGATGTCACGAAAAATCACTAAATTGTTTTACATGAGCAAAAGCGTTACCAGCGTTTGAGAAAAATAGTTGGCTATTATTTGTAGTTACTGTAAATATAAAATAAAGCTGTAATGTGTCTAATTACAGCTATTTCTCGGGTTTTACCTGACTTACGACACTTTGCCACCTACTGTTTTTCAGTTTTTGTACTATCTTCATGTTTTAGATCAACACTAAAAATATTATAAATATTATTTTAAACATTTTTTTAAAACTTTTAGAAGGTTAATAGAGTGTTTTGGAGGCTTTATTTTGAATGGTTTATTGATAAACTTGAAGAATGTGACAAAAAATGCAGTTTTACATTGCAGTTTACATGGTTTCATTTTACAGCCGTTATAAGGTCTTCAACTTCGTCAAACTCTGCGGAATCATTATCGGCAGGCAGGTTCCTGTAAAAACTATGGCAAGCGTCATCAGTCAAAGGAAGAATTGACACTAGGTCTCTCCTTTTTTTAGAGGGTTAATTGACAGCGACCCAACATAAGAGAGTGGTATGCAAATAAAATTCAATGACAAAGGCCTTCTTGTTTTCTGCCTTCTGAAGTTTACTGTCTGAAATTCTTCTAATTCGTCGAGAGTATATCTATATTTGATTACCCCAAAAGTTCACTCATAGCGCAACCACTTTATTTTCATCCATTCTACCTTGTCACTAGTTGAGTTAGTCGTCCTTTTTATCAAAATGCTCTCTTTTTCCAACAGTTTCGAGAATGTGGGGGAATCTGACTGGCCCATCGGACTCGCATGAGAGCGCTTTCCATCTTTTCGTGGACACTAATAGGACGAAAGAGTACCAGTCTGTTGGAATCATGATGTTCAGATTGTTTCTTTTCCTTTTCGATCCTGGCATAGTCAATAGAACACTCCAATATGGTGTGGCCAAAGTAACAGAAATTTTTGGTCAATCTCACAGATGGAAGGTTTCTTCAGCACTGCATAATTGAACATTATTGCCATGTGTAGATTTCGGTTTCCACCTGTCTCAAAGTACGTTGTTGTATGCGTCACACTGTCGGGCAATATCATGGTTTTTCGAAATACACAGGAAGCTATTCGATCTGAGATCTACGACCTCCAATCGCCTTGTGCCGCATGAAACAATGTTTCTTGAACATGTGAAGAACAGTCACGTACTGTGAGGTTGTAAGTAGATTATAAGGTTGTAGTAGGTTGTAAGTAGCCACCTTTTGTAGCAAGCAATGTTAGTAGACAAGTATAGCGTTGGCAGCATTACTGCAAATCAAACACTAATACCCTTTCTGCTGAACTGTTCGTGGCTGACTCCTTTTCCTTTTTCTTACTTTCATATTCCTTTTCGACCTGAGCAATATGTTCGTCATGAAGCAAGGACAAACGTTCATGTTCGTCCAGATTAATACAATATTTTTTTTAGCTTTAAATTCGTCACATTTTCCACAAGTATCTATGCACTGGCGTAGCCAGCATAGGGCACATCAGGCACGTGCCCCAAATCTTTGGATAGTTTTTTGATAAAGGAAAATATATACAAAAATGATACAAAATTACAATATCATTAAAGAATATGTGTGTAGTATATACAGTTTTTAAACCTCGTTAACGGACAGTGGCGTACGCAGGGGTGTAATGGGAATTATAACGCTCCCCCATTGAGTTTTCACTGCCGAAAAAAATTTGCATTAAAAAGGTGTTTCAGTTATAAAATTGATGTTCAATGCATGCCTGAAACGGCCCTTTATGCCTAAAACGCCTACGGGATTAGTTGCAACCATCATAGAAACCTACCAAGTGCATAGAAGCGGCTTGTTCCAACTTTTGACGCAACAAGCCGTGTACAGACGCTGCTTGTTGCGTCAAAAGTTGTAAACCCACCGACTTCCTACAGGCAGGAAGAAAGTGACAAAAATAAACACCTGAAAAGCACAGTCCTTTTCTCGAGTCTCTTCTTCTACTGCAAGGCTGAGAGTGAAATTTGAACTCCCATCCTAACTTCGGTGTGTGTGAGTTGGACAATAGGGTGGGTCGAAAATCAGCATTTTTCACTTTTTTCGAAATTGAAACTGAGCTAGCGCGCAAAAGTGGCCAAATGGTCTCAATAGTATGCATGTAAAATCTTGTACCGATCAGATAACATTTAGGTCTCCCGCCGGGGTCATTTATTTCCGTCTATAGTAAGTATAGGCCTCTTATGCAGTTTTTTGTGCACTTTTATTAAATATGTCGTTTATTCAACAGGCTAAATTCGGACTAGGCTCATCTTTGGAGTCTTTGTGTCCGGTAGTATCCGTATTGTACAATGGTACATAGAAAACTTGCGTTTGATCAGTTTAGGACTACATTTTGGCGCCAAAAACTTACTTTAATGTAAAAAAAAATCATTCATTCAAAATGTTGATTTTAAATTGCTTAAACGCTTATTATTCCTAAATGTCGTAGCCTTAGTGTATACGTACATCACTGTTTAATTTTTTGGCATTTATTCCACTGATCGCCGGCATGGCACCTACCGCGTGGCGCCAGTAGGGCTAGCGTGTCCATCGCGAGCCAATATTGTTCGGGAAAGATTATTACTACTTCATTTTTCTGCAGATAGTCTTGGAAGAAAGAAGCATATATTTTAGTGAAACCTCAAGTTTTATTAATTAGTTTGAATTGATGCGGGTTTGAGAATGAATCGTTCTAAGAAGATAAGAAAACGCACAGAATGTCCAATCTTCGGTCAACCGAAAGATGTGAACTGCGTGACATAACCAACTTACAAAGACATGATAGTATATTACCTGTGGGTCAGAAACAACGATCACAAATTAAAGGAATCAAAGGAATCCTCTTCTGTGTCAGAAATAGTTAACAAAGTTGTATGTGGTATCGAACATGTCTGGAAGAAAGCATCCGTTAACGCCATTTCTCATAAGAGAGTGAAAGATATGATTATTGCATACCACAAGAAATATTCAAATGTACTTAAAAGTTCTAAGAAAACAACGGGTACAGCAATAGCTAACAGGAAATTGTTTCTTGACCACGCGAGAAACACCGTATTTGATATAACGAAGTGTAAATACACGGATTTCAACAAATGCAATTGTTGTGGTGACAAAATGCCACTAATAGAGCGTGTATTTTTATCCGATCAACGTACTACCAGAAGGATGATTATGACAGGAGTGGATGCTGAGACCACCAAACTAAATTACCGAAAAGCTGAGAGGGAGGCATATAGAGCTGCTTCTTTAAATAGGAAGAAAAGGAAAGATTCAGCAAAGATCGAAGTAGAAGCCTCAACTGAAAGTCATTCAGAAAAAGATGAAGATTTTATTCCAAAACATAATTTAATGCCACGATTGATGAAAATGAAAACGAGAGGAGAAGAAAAAGATGTACGACTACCACTACCATCATTCGCCAGCACATGTGATAGAACGGGGACATCGGACAGAAACGCCGCACAACTGGCAAATACATTAATGATTGATACGCGTTTAGTTAACGAGAGGGATACCTCTAAATTGATTGGTAAGTGTAGAGTGAGAAGGGGAAAGACAGAAGAGGCGAAGTGAAATAAGAAATCAGGAAATTGAGGAAGTTGATATCCTGAAAGCAATCTATTTCTACGAAAGACGAGACACGACTATTATTCAAATGAAACGTGGAATGAAGTATCATAGATGCAAGAGAAAAGAGGAACACATTTCGTTAGTGCAAGAGCCCGGGTCCAAATACGTCGGGCACTTTACACCAAGCTCTGGTACAGGAGCAGCTATGAAAACTGGATTGCTAAAATCTTTGGCCGATGTTGGCATTTTTACGCATGATTTGGTGGCTGCTGGCTGCGATGGAATGGCAATAAATACAGGACACCTCAATGGAGACTGATAGAAAAGGAACTTAATAGACCTCTCCAGTGGTGTATATGCCAGCTTCATGCAAATGAACTCCCTCTCCGCCACCTATTACAGAGCTTGGACGGACACACCAAAGGACCAAACATATTTTCGGGCTTAGAAATTACCTCTGGTCAAGTTTGAGACGGTGGAAAGTGAACGCCCATTAATTGATCCAAGGATACTGAGCACTGATCAGAGATATTTATATGTGTCTCTTTTGCAGGGGGGGGGGGGAATGGTGGCCGCCGAAGGTGGCGGCGCTGTAATCCCAGACAGGACGCTTGAACAGCGTAATCAGCCGCCGAGGCGGCTGAGGGGGAGATGGATTGCCGATCAACACGGCATTCATAGATGCACGTTCACGTAAAGTCGTCATTCAACGCACACCGAAACCAGCTGCCGGGGGGCCGCCACAACAAAACCCTAGTAAACTTAATAATTACAGATATCTAACAGTTGCGAATAAGATCCTGAGTTTGTACATAAGCATCACTGAGCCTTCACAAAATCCCTGGAAATCCTCGAAATTTACTCATTTATGAACGTTTACGCGCCCATGTGGTTTGATATGAAGGCGATAACCACTTCTGTGAACATGGGGCTAAACATTTTGGAAAACATTTGCAAGATCACTACCTTAGGCAACATTTAAGAATTGTAATCCAGTCAGCAAAAGAAATGGGCATTTTAGTCGTCCGGAAACACCTAGTTTGCATGCTCTGTGATGAACAGCTCTACATAAGACAATTAGCACTAAGAAGAAGAATACCAAGGCAAAACTGAAAGAATTCCCATGAAATTCGCACCTTCCGACTATCTCATTTTAATCCCGATGCTCACATTACATTGAGCTGAATGACTGGCAATGTTCCGAAATCAGATTGTCAAGTGATAGAACAACCTTTGACGATGCACATCGAAACCAAGAAAATTTCACGTATGTTAATAGGAGATATACCGCTGAAAGTGGAAATCATAAACATACCATACCACACTCAAGCTGTTGAGCGAACTGTGAAACTTGCACTTGAGGGCATCTTTCTAACTTCATGTGGTCTTTTTGAATGTCATTCATTCGATAAAGATCGGAAAAATTCCGTGTAAACAAAGATTTTATGAACAAAACTTCAGATGACTCAAAATAAGACCGCGCACCCACATGGTTTGTTTGTGAACTCGAAATTATTTATTTCCAAAGAGAAAATCTTTTTGAAAATAAATTATTTTCTTTTGAAAATAACTTATACAAACAAACCAGTGGTCCTGCAATGGGAAATCCACTTTCCCCAATCCTGTGTGATATATTCATGCACTATATAGAAGATAAAATACTGTCGCTCATCCCATTCAAATTCTGGATAAGATATGTGGATGATACTTTCACTCTAATTTCTAGCAATATGAATCCTTCACAGATCATCAACCTCCTAAACACCATTGATCTTAACATCCAATTTATTTTCGAAGGACAAGAGGACTGTACACTGCCTTTCCTCGACGTTTTAGTTCATAGAACACCTACTAGCGTCCAAATCAGTGTCTACCGAAAACTTAATTCCGTTAGCCTTCTTCCTCACGCTCTATCGGCTCATCCACAAAGCCAGAAAATGAGCTCGTTTTATTGGTTGGTGTTTCATGTCATCAAATTCTCTTCTACAAGTGACGCATTGACTAAGAAAATCAGCTACATTCGAAAAATTGCCTCATACCGTGGCTACAATCCAACAATTATTGATCATATTTTTAAAGAACTCACTAAACCTAAACCGGCCTCTTCTCTCTCCAGTGATTCTTCAGCTCCTAGGGACATTGTCTGCATTCCTTATGTTCCGAAAATTTCTACTAGGATCGCTGCTGTCCTGCACAAATTCAACTTTCGCGTTACCTTCACTCCGATCAACAAAATAGGCTTTTCTCATCTTAAGGATAACATCCCGGATTCTGACAGCTGCGGCATATATTCCATTCCGTGCCAGTGTGGCCAAATTTATATCGGTCAAACACGAATAGCACTGCGCCTCAGACTAAATGAACACGAAGCTTATGTCAGAAAGCAAGAATTTCATAAATCGGCTCTGGCAAAACATTCATGGGAATTCGAACACAAGTTCTTATTCTCTAATGCACGTATTAATAAAAAAGTCAACTCAACACTTGATCTCAGTTTCTTTGAGGCATTTCACATTCTATCAAACATCAACGTTGCAGTTAATGATCAACTCCTTAGTAACTCTATATCATCCACTTGGAAAAACCTTTTGGGTCTCACGGCTGAAGACGTCTCCACAAATACGCTTTACTCCTCCGCCCAATCAAGTTTCCAACCGACGTGATGGCAACACCGACCAACAGCACGGACATAAACAGAAGCCGCCATTCGCTCTGACGACGGTAGCTGGTTAACGCTATCGAAATAGCTATCAGCAGTATTATCGTGTTAATGATTTTATCTAACTGCACCATAAAAATTGTTTTGCATTTATTTCTATAGGCCTATACCTATTATAGGCGGACATAAATGGCCCCAGCGGGTTACCTAATTATGATCTGATCGGGACAAGATTTTACATGCATACTAATGAAACCATTTGGCCACTTTTGCGCGCTAGCCCGGCTTCAATTTCGAAAAAAAAAAGCTTAAAACGCTGATTTTCGACCCACTCTGATGAACAATCCCCTGACCCAGGCCCGTATTTACCCTTAGGGTCACCAGGCTGAAGCCAAAGGACGCCAACTTTTTAGAGGCGCCGACTTAGAAAACTTCCAGACCTCCAAAACCGCCTCCGCACAGTAGGACGAAATGCTTGAAAACCAGACATTAAAAAAAAAATTGCCATATTTTCTTGTTCTTCACACTCTAATCTGTCCAAAAAATGTGTTTCAATTGTTAAATTTGATTAAAATTTCCTACTGAAAATATTGAACAGAGTTCATACTTTGAACAACTGTAGTGATGTTCCATCTTTGACACCAATGCTGGATTAATGAGTGGGCTTTAGGGGCTGCAGTCCGGTGCTTCCTCCAGCTAGAGGGCCTCCAGAGATTGTGATTTTTTTTTAATGAATGCTATGTTCCCTCTTGCAGCAGTCTTCTACACACTATTATTGTTACCAAATTGCACAGAGCAAATATTTGAAATTTGTTTTTAACTTTCTAAAAATAAATTTGATTTTACTTAAACGATGTTACAACTGATTTTCTTATTGTCTTTTTCCGAAGCCCCCTACAGATCCCCCCCCTCTTTTGAACTATTTTACTGGAGGCCCCCACAACACCAGTAGCCCAGGGGCCTCAAAAATTTTGATCTGGCACTGCTTGACACATAACACATGCCTTCAGGGAGCTTTCACATTAAAACTGAACAACAACGATATTTAAAAATAAAACTCTTACAAGACGTTATGCAACAGAAGGACAATGATTGTTCTCCAGGATGTGTCAATTTCCTTGTTGCTTGAACTTCGCATGTTGCTCTTGAAATGCCCTTGTTATTGAGATCGTTGATCTAAAACAGAGACACCAGGCAACTTAAAAATCTGATTTTATTTCTGTCGCCAGATATTTGTACCCGACTGTGTTGCCAGCACTTGGGGTTTTCTAGCTTCTACTAGATTTAGAGGTTTTTGCAGTCACTTAGGGAAAAAAAAATGTGCCGTTGTTAGAGTGAAAGGCTAAACGTAACGTAATGAACGATATAAACTAATTTTATTATTATTGAATAAAAAAGTTCATTGAGGGTTTTTATTTTTTATTTTGTTTTACGTTATAAATTTGCATTCGTTTTAATAAACAAAAATGTAAACTAGTTCATAAACGATAAACGCAATAAATGAGCACTAAAAAAAAGGTATAATTTTTCAGTTATAAATTTTGAGATTATATGGTGGTGAGTGTAAATGGTGCGCTTATAGATATCCTGCCCAGCTGGTGCGTACATTTTTAAATAGTCTAAAAATGGATTTTTTTTGCAGTGGTAGCATGTCAGAAGTTTTGCACAGCTGAACCACCCTGTAATTTATTCAAAAAAATATAATTTTATTTATTCATCGCCATCGTACCACTTTGGCGCGAACCACTCTGAAGCATGGACATGTCGGTATAAGGAGAAAGGTTTTCGAGGGAATATTTAATAAAAAAATAAAAACTTCTGAAAAAGCGCATTTTTTCGCATTAACATATACGTAGGGTCGTAGGTATGCTACAGCGGGATGCATATGAAATATGTAATTAATGTTAACGAAATATGTAATTAATGTTAATGTTAACGAATATGTAATAATGTTAACGAAATATGTATTAATGTTAACGAAATGTGTAATTAATGTTAACGAAATGTGTAATTAATGTTAACGAAATGTGTAATTAATGTTGACGAAATATGTAAAATGTGTGTGAACACACTTCATTTGTGCCAAGGAAATCAGATTAATTCCTTTAATACTCCCTGGAAAATATGTTTAGTTTTATTTTTTATCAAAACAAATTATTGTAGAATTTAGCTTTGCATTTTTTGTTTCGTTCAAAATTATACACGACAATATTATGACCAAAAGAGTAGGTTGTGCATGAAAAGCTAACACCTAACCTGCTCTCCTAGTACGTATCTTTTAATACCAACTTTGAGTTTGTTCATAGGCGTACGCAGAAAATTCATAGGGAGTGGGGTTACTGGCTCAATAAAGGGGGGGGGGGTTACAGAGCTACAACTCCATATATTTATATGTATTTATGCAAAATTTCATCGAAATGAGGGGTTATAAACCCCAATCAACACTTCTCTGCCTACGCCAGTGACTTTGTTGTTATCAAATGCTTTGTTTGTTTGTTTTTTGGGCTCAAAGACTACAGTGGTCATGCTGCGCCGGGACCTACAGTTTTCCGAGGAATCCGAACCTCTTAAGGCCTGGGGAACCAAACCCCGGACTACAGTGAGCAGTGCGATCTTTTATGAGATCTCTGAGTAAGCGTTCTTTTTGCACTGCTGGGAGTCGAACCCGGATTAGCCGCGCAATAGGAGAACGCGTTACCACACTGCGCCACCGCAGGGCCGCAAATTGTTTCAAATCGAAGTTTTTTGATTTGAAACCAGCGACTAAATTTTATTCCGATGATTTAGTGTTTCGATTTTGGAAGAAGATTGGGATGTATTGATGATGAAATGGATGGAATCCGAAATTTTTCAAAGATACGCCATGACAGATCTCTCTCAAGTTGCAAAAAAACTATATTTCTAAATATTTACATTCTTCTTATAATATTGACCACACCCTTTCTGTGTCTATAAGGCCAATGGCGGATCCGCGATTTCAAAGGAGGCTATAAAGAAAAGTAAGTAATTAAAAGTAAAATTAAGCAATTATAAACAAAGTGATGTAAAAAAAATTCTCGATAATGTGTTAACCTCTCACCAAACTGCTATTTTACCCACGACAAATCTTGCTTGTGTGGAGCTAAATGACCCTCACCCCACCAAACACAGTCCTGCAATAACCTCAAAAAAACTTATGGATATATCGAAAACTGTGAGAGAAAACTAATTGCACAAATTTGCCGTTAGCAGATTCTTTCTTTCTTTCTTTTTGGTTTTACGGCTCAAAGACTACAGTGGTCATGCTGCGCCGGGACCTACTGTTTTCCGAGGAATCCGAACCTCTTAAGGCCTAGGGAACCAAACCCCGGACTACAGTGAGCAGTGCGATCTTTATGAGATCTCTGAGTAAGCGTTCTTTTTGCACTGCTGGGAGTCGAACCCGGATTAGCGGCGCACTTGGAGAACGCGTTACCACACTGCGCCACCGCAGGGCTAGCAGATTCCAAATGGAATTATTGGGAACTCTTAACGGATTCTTTTGCTACCGTTGCTACAGTCGGTCTGCCTATCTTCATTGATTTACCGTCTTGATCATCGTCAGTTTGCGTAAAAATTCAAAAATTACGAGGGAGGGTGTAGCAGCCTTAAAGAAGATCTTGAGATGGGGGGTTAGAGGGGAATATGCGCCCTGATATCCGATGGGGGGTTGATATCCCTGTTCCCCCTCTCTGCGCCACTGGCATTGTATCCTAACAACGATCCTTTGGTTTATTGGAAGCGAATAAAATTGTTATTCTTGTTTACTGCTTGCTATGGAGACCATACGGAAGGAATATAAGAGGCAGATCTGAAGTTACGTTTCACAAAACGTTATTGATGTGTAGATAAACTTACTGCCAGTACTTCTATTGTAATCTCTTGATGCAGCAATCAAAAATGTAGTGGTATTGCACGCAGTTGTACTACTAACCGTAGCATCTAAAAGCTAATACTTCTCTCTTCATCTCTCCCTTTCCCCTGATATAAGTTGGGGGGGTAACAGGGGTCATACCCCCATTGTAAAGTAATTTTGTATTAACATAAGAATATATGGAGTTGTAGCTCTGACCCCCCATTATAAGCCTACAACCCCATTATGAACTTTTGCAGTGCTTCAATGCGCCCTCTCTCTTTCTCTCCCTCTTTATGCAATTATAGCGGACGCATCAACAAATTTCCTTGGAGTAACCCTTCAGGTAAATTTAAAATGAGATACGCATATTCAAAAAAATATGTACCAAGATACGTAAAAATATTGGAGTAAACATTAGCTTTTATTTACCTATTTCAATCCTTTTCAGTCTTTATTATTATTGCATTTTTTTCTAACTTATATTATTACTGCCTACTAATTTGGGGTCACACTTCAAAATCAAATCTACAGCGTTTAATCTCACTCCAAAACAAAAAGTACTCCCGCCTTATCTCCAACCATATTTCTTCCTCCCAATATTTAGAAATTGCTAGACGTTTGCGAATTCTGCTGATCGATAAACTTCTCATTTTTAAAATCTTAACGCTTGTGTTCAATGTTATAAAATCTTCAGCATATCCATATCTTAGCTCTCTTCATCTGCCCAGCCATACATATCTAATGAGAAACTCTACTAACTTTGTCCCAGATTTTTCAATAACTAATCTCGGGCTGGCACGAACTGGCTGCTTTAGCCAAGAGTGTGGAACTCTCTTCCCTCAATCTTGCAATGATCAAAACTCACTCCCATTGTTTAAAAAAGCATCTTTCTCAATTCTTACTAAATTAAATTAAACTGACATCTGTTCATTTCAAAGCTAATCAAAATTTCTATTTCGGGAAGCATGGACTTTTTCAGAAACTACAGTCATTACCCATTGCTGCCCAAGCGAGTGAATTTAATACTTCTATAATATTGTTTGTTTGTTTTGTGGTTTTACGGCTCAAAGACTACAATGGTCATGCTGCGCCGGGACCTACTGTTTTCCGAGGAATCCGAACCTCTTATGGCCTAGGGAACCAAACCCCGGACTACAGTGAGCAGTGCGAACTTCTATAATATATAAATATGTAATGCATCTGAAACTGTAATTGATTCTTCTGAATAAAGTTCGAATTGCATTGTCTGTTTCAATTCTTAGTTAATTTTCATACCTTATCTAATGCTGTAAAAGAAATCTATATAAATAACTGTTCAGATTTTTACAATGAGGATTTGAATAAATCTTTACGTAATGAAATTG
>QLNU02014176.1:149479388-149522779 GCA_006491805.2 Dysdera silvatica
GAAGTTCAATACATTGGGATACCTATGTCAGGAAGAAGGAGTGGAACCGGAACATGGAGATATGTGTTCGTTTATTTATTAGACATTTCTTTAGACTTTCATGAATTGCTCTATTGACTTTCCTTTATGGAAAATTCTTTAGATTTACACAGACTATTATTTCCATCATAGATAATTCTTTATACTCTCGCGGACTTTTCTATTGACTTCCTTTCGTAGACAATTCTCTAGAAATTTTTCATTGGTAAGTCTTCGGATTTTCTTTCATAGACAATTCTTCAGGCTTTCTTTCATAAAAATTCTTCAGATTTTCTTTCATCGACAATTCTTTAGACTTTCTGTTATAGGCAATTCTTTAGGCTTTCACGGACTTTTCTATTGACTTCCTTTCGTAGACAATTCTCTAGAAAGTTTTCATTGGTAAATCTTCGGATTTTCTTTCATAGACAATTCTTCAGACTTTCTTTCATAAATAGTTCTTTAGATTTTCTTTTATCGACAATTCTTTAGACTTTCTTTTACAGACAATTCTTCGTCCTCTCTAGTAGACGTCTGTATCTACATACATGTCTAGTAGTCTGCATACATCATTCTTGTAAGCCTTGGTTGGAGAGAAACTATGTGAGTTTCTTTATGGCTCTTTTTCTTCAGTTCTCTCTTAATTAATTTTCTTAATTTTCTCTTAACGAAAATATTAATCACGCCACGTAAAAAACATTTCAAAACCGCTATTGTACACAAGTTTACGATATCCTATTCAAGAACAAGTCATGTCAACATAAACATTAAACATGTTATTTCTGCACATTTGTACCCTAGAACATCTTTTTCAAAACCGTTAAATTTGAAAAATTTGAATTCTTGAGTTCACTGCAGCTGCCACTGGGTATGTGCCTGCTCAGGGAAGTGCAACACTGATACGACAGAATATTTATGAACACTATAAATAACATACAAAAGAACACAGTAAACAGTATAATATATAATAATAAATTATTCAACCTGAAATACATTTTAAAATTTGCATATATTAAGTTTATATATGAACTACATACAAGGATGGTCATGATAGCTTACTGTGTACAATGATTAGGTTAGAAATGATGGAGTATAGAAAGCAATAGTTAATAAGCAATAGTTAAAGCAACAGAAAGAATAAAAAGCAATAGTTAATAAGCAATAGAAAGAATAGAAAGCAATAGTTAATAAGCAATAGAAAGAATAGAAGCTGGCCAGTTAATAAACGTGGCAGTAGAAAGATAAGCAACAGTTAAAAGCAGCTGGTTAAAGCAATAGAAAGAATGAAAGCAATAGTTAATAAGCAATGAGAAAGAATAGAAACAATGAACATGGCTGAAAAGAATAAAACAATGGACAGCAATAGAAAAAGAATAGAAAGCAACAGTTAATAAGCAATAGTTAAAGCAATAGAAAGAATAGAAAGCAATAGTTAATAAGCAATAGTTAAAGCAATAGAAAGCAATAGTTAAAGCAATAGAAAGCAATAGTTAAAGCAATAGAAAGAATAGAAAGCAGCAGTTAATAAGCAATAGAAAGAATAGAAAGCAGCAGTTAATAAGCAATAGAAAGAATAGAAAGCAATAGAAAGCAATAGTTAAAGCAATAGAAAGCAATAGAAAGCAATAGTTAAAGCAATAGAAAGCAATAGTTAAAGCAACAGTTAATAAGCAATAGAAAGAATAGAAAGCAATAGTTAAAGCAATAGAAAGCAACAGTTAATAAGCAATAGTTAAAGCAATAGAAAAAATGGAAAGCAATAGCTTGTTACATATTTCCCCTCTGGAGTTATCAAACATAAATAATTTATATTTAAACTTACAACGAAAGGTCGTATTACACTAAAAAAAAAAATACGTAAATACCTTATATCATTGATCTTCCTCGTATATCCTTAGAAGTACAATCGAATAATGTAGTGTTTGTCATATTATTATATATTATATAGTATAGCGAATAGCCTGGGAAAGGTACACTAAAACATGGCAGAAAACGTAGGACGTACAAAAATGAACACTAAAACAGCATAGAGAATACACTACGCAGAATGGAACGTAATACTGTAAACATACGCAGCAAGCAGCACTGAAAAAACAGAAAAAGAATCAGTAATTGACAGAAAGTTATGAAATACGAAAAAGCATTTAAAAAAAAAATTAAATATGATGCCCCGTATCATTGGTACCAAGACGACGTCGGGGTCTTGCAACAAAACTTTACCCCTCCTCATTATTTAAAATCTAATAAAATGGGGAAGTCCCGTTCAAATACGAGTCACTCGCAGCGTAGCAACTCAGAATTCATGGGGGAACTCGGGCGCCTTTAAAGAAGATTTTGTGATGCGGACTATGAGAAAATAATGTGTTTTGATATCCAATGGGGGGTTTGAGCCCCTGAGCCCCTCCCTTTCTTACACCACTGCAAATGACCCTACCTCTGTTTGTTCGTTAGTTTGTTTGTTTTTTGGTTTTACGGCTCAAAGACTACAGTGGTCATGCTGCGCCGGGACCTACTGTTTTCCGAGGAATCCGAACCTCTTAAGGCCTGGGGAACCAAACCCCGAACCCTACCTCTAAATATATATTTTGATAGTGCCTGTCAAATATTTCGTATCTGACATAATAACTAAAATAAGGTAAGAAATTTTCTCTCGTAAGTATATCTGACTGTCTAACTGGAAGTATTTGTGTATTTTGAATGCGTGTTAACGAAGAGAGATTTTTTTTTTTTCTTGTATTTTCTCTTTTGGTGTTTTGAAAATGCTAAATTTGGCTGTGTTTGTTGGAAACCCGATGCATTAAAAACATTTCATGGCCGGTTTCCCTCTCAGCAACCCTAGAAATTGTGTGTTTTTGGTCATTCTTTATCCCTTTAATCTAATGCATGTTGTTCCGCGTAGAACTCCGAGTAAGCTCCGACGCAAAGAGAATGCGCTCCCTCCCGGCGCGGATTACAGAGGGTCGCCGCCGTTTTTTTCCCCTTCCGCCGTCGACGATCATCGATCTTTCGACGGTTTTTTCTTTCGCTTGTCACACGGCAGCCGCCCGAGGCTACTTCGGCGTTGGAGCTACTCAAGCTACTGGTTGTTTTTCTTCTCGCACCGTAAAAAAAACAAAAAAAAAAAACTAAGCTTTTACAGATTGAATTCCCTACAAAAACTGAAGGAAAGAAAAACACTCGTTTTGGGCTTGGCTATGTGCAACTTGTGTTAATTTTTAACATTATTTTTCTCCCTTTATGATCAATTGAAATATTTTAACCCAATATTTTTGATGATCGTGATCGTTTGATGATCATGGCGATATGAAGGTCGAATTCCACGACAACGAACGCCCTGTAAGTTATAACATGACATCAAGTACCGCTACTAAATTCCTTTGCGTCGTCTTTAGTACTTTTAAAAGGGTTATATTGCCGAAACTGATATGCGTCCAAAGTAGGGGAAATCTGACAGTTCTGCATCACTGGTCCGGGTGGTCCCAAAGGTAGTCCGGTTACATCTAATCTTGTTCTAATAGTACAGCACGTCTAATAAAAACTTATACAGTAGCTTCTCGTTATAACGAATACGATTATGGCAACACAAAATGCGTTATTACACAACGAAGACCAATAGCCGTTTCATATGCCACTAAGATAATGTATTAAAATTGCCGATTTAATGAAGCAAGTTTTTAGAAATCCCGTTACAGTGAAAAAAAAATTGTTCAATTAAATTAAAAAACAGCATTTCAAATGCAGAGAATTCCAAATGCGAACAATAAAATGCCTTTTTTTTTGGAGGAAGAGCGGATTTAGGGGCGAGGGGGCATTGCCCTCTCCTTGAATGAAAATTTAACATTGAAAAGATACAAGGTAAAGGTCCAATGAGGTATCATTTTCAAAAATCAAGTCATTAATCGCCCCCCTTGAATGACCTCTAAATCCACCCCTGGGGGAGGGGATAGCGATGAAAGAGTAAGTAGCATTCAAACCGATTTTTTTTTTACCCCTTTTCATTTTTTTTCTCCCTAACTCGTCTTCAGTTTCTCAAATAAAAAATTCGTCTTCAAACTTCAAAAAAATATGCATCACGTTTATGAAGTTACGAACGATTTTATACAGTTTCCGAAAAAATAAAATTTTGTAATGTAAGTTCCGAAAATGGATAAAGTTTGGAAAAAAAAAAGTGGCTTGTGCCTGCACGGGGACTCGAACCAGGGACCTACTTGTCCGAATGGTATTAAAGATCATGCAATGCTACGTATTTATTAAAAAGACCAATAAAAAATAAACAATTACCTTAAGAGAGATTGTAATGTCAGTGCAGGTTGTAGAAAAATGTGCTTTAATTTATGCAAGCGGCATGAGACACAGAGGATGGAAGTGGAATTTCATAAGAACAGGGATGTGCCAACATTTTGGAGAGTGGGGGCGAGAGATCTTTTACGGCGACAAACCGTGGCTCCATCTCTTGCCACAAACACCAAACGGTTATTATAAAATATAAATTAGTTAATTAAATAGTTAAAATAAAATGAATTACAAAACAACAACCACTTGAACGATTTACAATTTTACTGATTTCGCAGAGCACCAAGCTTTAAGATCGATGGTTTCACAAAGACTGAAAAAAAATGTACAGGTAAAGAGACGCTAATTTTTTTTAACAATAGATACGCTAGGGCATGGGTCTTTAACCCACGGCATTCCAACATGTTTTATGTGGCCCGCCGACTCATGAAGAAATACAAATCTTTTCTCAGAAAAATGACGCCCCTTTCTCCCTCTGTCCTAAATATATGTATTTTATTCTGTTGGTATTTTCATATTTCATAATAAATACTTCAAAACGCTAGAGACTTAAGCAATACGAGGTCTGTCAATAGTGTTTTACTTTAGTTTTCTAACATATATGGGGATTAGGTGTAGTTTTATTGATTTGCAGTGCAACAGTGATTTAAAAACAAAATTCAACTTAGGACTCAATGAATTCTGCTCTGATCCAAGGGACCCTACGGATTCGCCTTTGTTCAGTTCTAATATTGCTGGCACAATAGTGCGGCCCAACAAAAATAAGCAAAATTGGCCCTTGGACTGAAAAAGGTTGAAGACCCCTGCGCTAGGGGTCACTGTCAAAGTAGTATTGTTGACGGTATGGTGCCGACATCAATTGACAAAAAATGAAATTAAAATCCAAAGTTATTTCAACTTTACAACTTTTAATGTTATTTTTGAAGTTAAAATTTTAATAGTATTCCTCGATAATAGAGGGGGCGAAATATACCTTTTGCCCACCTCCTCCAAGAATAGGGGGACGAAAAACTCTGCCCCCTGTTGGCACGTGCCGGAATGAGAATGAACAATAGATTTTAAACGTCACGAGTAAAGGTTTTTTTGTTTGTTTTTTAGTTTTAGGAAAGGTTTTGCTTTGTTTTAAAATTCCAGATAAATATCTACGCGGTGTATAAAAAACATCTTTATTTTTTAAAGTGAACTGATAAGAGATAGCTTCCTTCTTTAAGTTATTAGGGGAAAATTGTTGCTTCTATCTTTCATTTTGGGTATCCTTAAAAATTTATTTAAAAGTGGAATATTCGTCGCCAAAATGTGAAAAAAATATGCATCGGCTTCAGAAAAATACGATCTACTTGATGCAATTTACGGTTTGGAAAACGGATGAAATTAAAAAAAAAAATGACTTGTGCATGCACGGGGGCTCCAACCCGATACCTGCTTTTCCGAATGGTATTAGAGATCGTTATAATACTAAAGATCTCTTAAAAAGATGAAAACGGAACAGAACTATTGCCTTAAGAGAGATTTTTATGGGTGAGTATTCTGCAGAAAAATGTGCTTTAATTTGTGCAAGCGACCAGTGGCGGATTTAGAGATCGTTCGTGGGGGGGGGACGATTTAGTGACAATTTTTGAAAACGATACCTCACTGAACCTTTACTTTGCATATTTTAAATGTTAAATTTATATTCAAAGTGGGGGGGGGGCGATCAAAGTTCTACTTCCAAATTTATACAGTGAAGTCTGTTTACAATGAAATCCCCCCCACATTCCGGCTGTAACAAAAATTGTACCATTTTCATTGAGCCTTGTCTTTTACGATAAATTTTATTAACACCTTTTCCCAGTGCCTTGAGTATCGCTACAGAGACGGACCTCACTACATTTAAAAAAAATCAATATTTTTCAATACATTTCTGATTATTACAAAAATGTTGAAATTTTTGCATTTTTATTATAATTTTATGTTCCCGATGTTCGATACCACAGTCAGTTAAACCGTAAAGTAAACATAAATGATCGTGAATTAAGAATGAATGATCGCAAATTATGCATAAATGATCGTGATAATGGATAATTTTAGTAAAACTAGGATTGAAAATTATCGAACTTAAGATTAAATTAAAATTATCTTATATTATTAAAATAATCGATATGACAGTTAATATACCGTTGATCTCACATCATTAATGGTCAATCGTTCGGTATGTCGATAGGAATTGAAAATATTGCAAATAAAAATTCAATCGGGCAAAATTTTTTCGCAAATGTTTCGCTGTTGAAATTTTTTTTCGCCAAAAAATTGTTCCCGTAGACTATAGTCCACTTAGCCTATTGGTAAAACCACCACTGACTGGTACACACCGAATAGTAGTTAAAGCATGAATTTCATTTTGTAGTTTGGCGCAGTATAGCCCAGATGCTCTTGCGCCATAAAAAAGCCAAACAATCAATCATTTTGTAGTGCAGTTTGTATTTCTTTAGGATATCAAGAGATGGCAGCACTATCGCAATATTTGCGAAGTAATTTCGAAAAATTGGAGAACCAGTCGAAGATTCGAAAGTTAGATTTATTTTTATTTTTTATTTGTTCTTTTTTTAAATGGGAAGTTTTGGAAATGTATTATTTTCAATACTTTATCCTGTTTGCATTAATTTCTTAAATGTTCTTTAAAAAATTGATAAATTGTGCACACTTACACTAAAACTTCCTCAACAGATAATTAATACACGTAGCAGACTGATAACTCGGGTCCTGAGGTGTTCGCTATTCAGAGGTTTTGTTGTATTCCCTCGGCGGAAGGGGTTCGAATACACCGGAAAGTCGTTGGTTCTGGTGCAATATCATTTCGGTTGTCCATGCCAGGCGCGGATTTAGAGGTCATTGAAGAGGAGGGGGGGACAGAGTAATGACTTGATTTTTGGAAATGATACCTCATTGGACCTTTACCTTGTATCTTTTCAATGTTAAATTTTCATTCAAGGTGGAAAGAGTGATCGCCACCCACTAAATCTCTCCCCCCCCCCGGTCCTTGCGCCATAAAACGCAAGCAAACTTGCCAAAATACAATTAAAAAATTTCAAGCACAAGAAAATACACTTTCAGTTTGCTTGTATAGATATCCAGAATACGTTAGACTCCCCACATGGTCAGCGGGCGCATAAGCGTAATTGCTTGCTTGTTTGTTGGTGGTTTTACGATTCAAGGACTATAGTTGCCATGCTGCGTCGGGACATACATTTTCCGAGGAATCCAAACCTCTCTGACTTACAATTAATTTTCCGAGGAATTCGAAGCTCTGGACCTACAATTTTCCGAAGAATCCGAACCTCTTAAGGCCTAGGGAACCAAGTCAATGAACTACGGTAAGCAGCGCGATCTTTATGAGATCTCTGAATAAGCGTCCTTTGTATAGGCGTAATCAGGGACGAATACAGGAGGAAGGCGCAGAGGCGCCCTACCCAAATAAAATATTTTGACTCCACCCTTACGATTACATATAATGAGAATACTCCGTGTCTGGTTCCAGGGTACCTATAACTGTAGGTTTTGAAGCAACATGACCTTAGGTGTCCTTGCTCCATAAGACACAAAAAGCATCCACTATTCACTTAATATCTGTTATATCTCGCATCGATTACATTGTCGTTCATTCTATCGATTATTTGTGCTTTGTGGCACGAGAGCAATGAAGATAATGCTGATCCAGACACTACGTTGCTTCGAAGAATTCGAATCGCTTCAGTCTTGTGAATCGGGCCTGTGGGAAAAAAAAGGGGGGGGGGACCATGTTTAGCGCAGTATAGCCCAAATGCTCTTGCGCCATAAAAAATCCAAACAAACAAACAAAAAAGGGACAAGCTCTGGGTGCTTGTATAAGTTAAACTCGGTTTTTTTTTTCGCACAGGGGCCGAGCACTTTACCGCTACGGCAGCGCAAGGCTTAAATATTATTGAAGTCGGATCCAGATTGACCTTCCTCTCTTTCTCTTCCCGGGATTTGGCCCAGAATGCCTCTCGTTATCCTTGCGCCATCAAAATCCAAACGGTCTTTCCAGGACAAAATCCAGGTTCGATTTTCAACGGTAGAAAAACCTTTCGTTCTTGGGTTCTTAGACCTTAAGAGATTCGAATTCCTGGGGAGGGGCGGGAAATCAGGCCCACTGGCAGTGCTAGACTGAGGTTTTCATGGGCCCTTAAAGGTGATGACCCTTGCAATATTCGGTCAACAATGAGTGTTTGTTTAAAATTCGTTATTTCAATGTTTGCGCAGTATAACCCAGCGCAGTAAACTGGCGCAGTATAGCCCAGATGCTCTTGCGCCATAAAAAATCCAAACAAACAATGTTCAGGTTTATCAGTAACGAAAATTCTGGGACACAATTGTAAATAAACGGGATTTTTATGAAGCTTTAACTCCAATAATACCAGGCCTCTTCAAGGCTCCAACTGTGTCCCAAAATCGTAAGGCCCATAGGCCCGAGACTACTTGGCCCGTACCTAAATTCAATATTATCCTACCATGACTTACAGAAGTTTCACAGTACATAAGATACGTTCACCGAAGAAATTGAAGTTAACTTTTTATTTACTTTGGAGACAACTTTTTTTTTTTAGGTATTTTTAATTGTGGCTAAATTTTATTAGAATTCGAAATTCCCGCCCGCCACGGCTAATCGGTTAAAAGGCTGTGAAGCGTAGAACGGACTTCGAAAATCCTTTTCCCGAAGGAAGCTCACGCCGACGTACCCGGACGCCTATATGCAAAATGCGTTGAGGGGCTGTGTACCTTCCCTTCAATCTTGATCCCGGCCTAAATTGCATGAAGTTTTCCCGAAACTAACACCGGTAGGACGGGCATACTCCCTGCAATCCCGCCGGCGCAGGCCTGGTTCGGAGAGTGTGACCAACGAGCGATTATTTCAGCGGCTTATGCGCTCCGATGGAAAACAGGAGACCGAGAAAAATGGTTGTGGGGAGAAACTTCCCAGACTCCCTAATGGCCTACTACGGGGTTGCCACACGGAATTGGCGGTTTTGGTTGGTGATGGAATAGTTATAAAAATCGCCAAATAGAAAAATCAATGCTTTTCTTTTCTTTTCGACTACAAATTTAAAAATTGATGAGCAGTATGTAATCCAGAGTGTCTACCAGAATATTTGCTCGTAATAAACTTCGTTCGGGGATGGGAAATTTTACCCCTCAAGA
This sequence comes from Dysdera silvatica, assembly GCA_006491805.2. Classification (NCBI taxonomy): domain Eukaryota; kingdom Metazoa; phylum Arthropoda; class Arachnida; order Araneae; family Dysderidae; genus Dysdera; species Dysdera silvatica. The sequence goes on from QLNU02014176.1 coordinate 149,488,893, forward strand.
TTTTAATTTTGCTTTTGCGAAATGTACTTACCAAAAAAAAAATATTCAGCAGCAACAAAATAATTAGTCCATATTTACACAAAAGTTCGTCCATTTGAGGAAAACAAAATTTTTTTTGGAGGAAATTTTTTTGGTGAAAACAAATTTTTTTTTTTGGAGGAAATCAAAAGCATTTCTTCTTTGACATTCAGTCCATTCATACATAGACAGTTGATAATTTTGGAGGTATCAGGGTTTTGCTTCATACACCTTTCTCCCTTTTGGTATTTTATCCGTATTTTTCTGAGAAAAATTGCTACGTATAAAAGGTTCTTACAATTTACATATCCAGAAAATGTATAGAAAAATAATTGGCGCAATATTTTTCTCTTCCCTATAATTTGAATGTTTACTGGTAGACTATATAAACTGAGTTTTAGGGAGTGTTAAGGAGTGTAGCAGACTCCCTGGTGTAATCGATTCCGATACATTCCGATTAGCGTCTTTTTCCGTTTAAAGACGTTTTTCTCCAGCTCTTAAAAGTCATTAATGAGGGGAATTATTGTAGTAGAAATTGGTAAATAGCGATTGGCAATGATAGAATTACGCACATTTCGATTAAGGTCTTTTTCCGTTTAACGACATTTTTTCTCCGGTCCTTGTAAGTCATAAATGAGCGAAATCACTGTAGTAGAAATTGGAAAATAGCGATTGGTAATCACAGAATTACGTCAATCTGATTAACGTCTTTTTCCGTTTAACAACGTTTTTCTCCTGTCCTTGTAAGTCATGAATGAGCGAAATTATGAAGTAGAAATTGTTAAATAGCGATTGGTAATGACAGAATTTCAGCATATCTCGATTAACGTCTTTTTCCATTTAATGACGTTTTTTCTCCAGCCCTTGAAAGTCATTAATGAAAGAAATTATTGTAGTAAAAATAGGTAACGTTGTAGAGTTGGCAATGACCGAATTACGCACATTCCGATTAACGTCTTTTTCCATTTAATGACGTTTTTACTCCAGCGCTTGAAAGTCATTGATGAGATAAATTATTGTAATAGAAATTGGTAAATGGCGATTGGCAATGATAGAATTACGCATATTCCGATTAACGTCTTTTCCCGTTTAACGACGTTTTTCTCTGGTCCTTGAAAATCATTAATGAGTGAAATTACTCTAGTAGAAATTGGCAAATAGCGATTGGTAATGACGAGGTCAGTACCAGTCTCCGTGGGTCCATTGGCTGCCATGACCCTGAAGAGGTGACGAGGGCATCAACACTGAATGAACAGTTTCTGAAAAAAAATAAAAAATTAATCCACATAAAAAAAAAGCGCGCGAAAAATGTGGCAAACCATTTCCCGCCAAAACCGAACGATAACTAGGGTCTAACAGCTACTATTACCTTATCTAAAAAGAAGGGGGCAGAAAAAAAAAAGCAAAAATGTATATATATGCCTCGAAGGATTAGGAGACGCAGTCGTAGACTAACGATTCACCCTTCTAATGAGGGCGTAGAGATGAGAACACGAAAGTGGGGGGGGGGCAAAATTATTGAGGAGGGGCCATCGTGGTTTAAAAGGCTGGGAGCTGCCTGTACCTCCTCAGGTGGCCGCCTTTTATCATTAACCAGCCGACGGTCACACGAGGTCCCCAGATGACTCGGGGGGGGGGGGGACTCCCCTTACCCGTCTTCCCCTCCCGGGGAGGATTTGCCGGCGAAGATCGAAACGCGCCCTTAATTGCTGCTGGCAGCCCGCCGAAATTGCTAACTATGCTTTGGGACAAAGTCCACTCATTTTCTGTCCGTTTCGACGGACGTTCGCTAGCAGTCGTCTATTTCAGAGCGGCCAGCTAACGCAACGAAACAGACCAACAGGCATGATGAACAAGTAGTGAAAGCTCTTTATTAAAAACGTTGTCGATGATGATATTACGGAAAAACAAAAATTTAGAAAATTTATATCGATGGATAGTGGATACATGCGGAATACAGCATTTACCATATCTCTCATAATCGATATGCAGGCCTACAACAAGAAGAAATTTGAAAAACATTCATCCAGCGGTGGGTAAATGGCGATAGAATTTGACCATAAGATACTAATTCTCAACCATCATTAATTTCATCATTTTCCTTTCCCCTTTCATTCTTATATTAGACGAACTTATAGAACAAAAAATCTGCATTTTCCTCTTCTTTTTTTTTTTTAGGGATTTTTTTCCCATTTTTCCCTCCTCCTTAATTTTTTTCCCCTCTCATTCCCCTTTCTTTAAGCGTACTTGTTATATGATGAATGTACTGATAGAAAAAATGGCCTCTACGAGTTTCTACATTATGGACGAACGGACGAAGCACATTAATTTTTATTTGCATTTGTAATGATGGTGATGTCAATCTTGTGTTAGTGACGAAATGTCAATTGCAGTAAATTGTCTCAACAACAAAGTTCAAGGGATTTAATTTAGCAATTTTTCATCTCGTCCACGAAGCATCTAATTAATGCAGCATTTATTCATCGTCTACGGAACGTCCGTTTAGTTCTTATTCAATAATATTTAACATCGATTTAATTTGGCGGGTTTTTTTTTATCGCCTATGAAGCATCCATTCAGCATTTATTTAATAACATTTAACATCTATGTAGCACTTTTCCATATGCCGTTGTTTAACATCCACTAAAAAGCTTCAAGTTAAGTCCCTGTGCTTGCAGAATGGTGTTTGGCAAGGCCAGATTATCCACAGGTCACCTGGTGCCTGCCCACAGGAAACAGGGGCCCCAGTACGCTTAAAAAAATGCTGTGTTTTTAGAGCATTTCGTTTCCGAATTAGATTTTTACTTCCGAAGTCTGGGAACATTAAAAAATAATTATATGCTACTCATATTATAAAAATATGTGTATATTTATGCACACACACTGACAGAGAGAGAGTAATGATGCGGTCGTAAAACCAAAACTTTTCATCTTCAGTCTTTCGTGCTTTTGTCGTTATCCATTGAATCTAATCTTACTGCAAAATTAAAAGCTAATTCATCAGACATTATTAACAAAATTACGCCAACCAAAGCGCGTAAAGTGTAAGTTTACGAGTGGGTTGTTCATTTACTTGCTGTACTTATAGCATAAAATATCGGAATTAAAATAAAATTTTAAAATGTTTAGTACATTGCATCGGCACTGTCGGCATAAAAATACTGGTGGGTGGGGGGAGGGAATATACCATTAAAAGGCATTTTGTTTGAAATTGAAGGAGGATATGTAACACTAATGCCAACATTGGGGGGGAACGGGTCCCCCCCACTAACGGCGCCCGTGGTACATTGTCGAGTCTGGTGAAGTGAATTTTGTCCGTGTAATACGGGGCGGCGGGGGGGAACCCATATTTTCCATGCGCCCTGGGCCCCCCCCTAGGATCTTAATCCGGCCCTGGTGCTTGACTACGTTGCAAATGAAACGAGTTCGACTTCAGCTCGTACCTAGCACAGGGGTGAATTTAGAGGTCATTGGAGGTTAGGGTGGGGGGGCGGTTAAGGACTCGATTTTTGAAAATATGTCACTGGACCTTTATTGTGCATCTTTTCAATGTTAGTTTTTCATTCAAGGGGGGGCGGTCGCCCCCCTGAATCCGCCCCTGACCTAGCATTTGCCTGCGGTTTTATGCATATTCGTGATCCGGAGTTTGGTTCTTTGGCGACAGAGGTTTGGATTTCCCGGAAACACATGTCTCGTAGCAGTATTCTCTTGATGTCTTCGAGCCATAAAGCACGTTTGGCGCAGTATAGCCCAGATGCTCTTGCGCCATAAAAATCCAAACAAACAATCGATCCATAAAGCACCCATTGAGTATCCCCATTTATTTAACATCCAATAGCTATTTAACAACTACGCGTACCTTTTTAGTATCCATTGAAGATTGCCACCATCCACAAGATTGGCGTCAGGTTATTATTTAATCCTTAAGTTTAAGTAACGTGAGTCGAGTGGTCTTTGGTATAACTTGGCTCCATTTGGCGCAGCGGGACCTTTGCTGTACTTGCGCCATAAAACGTCAACTGACTAATCGTTTTCAAGCGCGAACAATTTAACACGAAGGATAAATCCCATTTATTTGAATAATAAGAAATTACAAAAAAAAAAAAAAAATGGAAGCCTGTGATGCTCCACTCAGGATATTTTGTTCCGGTGGTTTTTAAAAGTAGCCACCGGAATGGCCGGAAGGCCGCTGATGTCATTTTCTCAGATCGCGAAGCTTCTATTGGCCACGTCAAACTTGCAGCGTCCATCCACTTTGATTCGCTTCAAAGCTCCAACAAATAAATTCCCGGAGTAAGGCGATGTGGTGAGATCCACCGCCTCCGGGAATTTTCCGAAAAACTTTTCCCGTATTTTCCTTCTCCGCCCCCGCATTTCCTCTCCCGCCTCCGGTGGAGTTCGCCCCCTCCCTGCTATCGCGCCCCAGTTGCCCCGGCAACCGACGAAAGACGAAGTGGCTTACGCATCAGCTTCCGACGTTAGAAAAAGGAAGGATGCGGAGAAGAGCGTAACCCAATTTGGGATCCTCCGTGTGGGCTCACGCTCTCAAAGAACGTGAAGTGCAAAGGAAGTTGGAGGGTCGTCAATAGGACGGGGCCAATTTTGTTGCCAACCGAAAATTTGGCTCGCGTTTTGGCGCAAAGGATCGAACTTCAAAATGAGTGATGAATGGATTGTCCTACATGGCACAAAATCTCCAAATACGCTAACTATTTAGACGAAAATCGGGGTTTAAATTCTTATTTACTTTGTGACTTGTGAAGCGTTTGCAAATCGTGACATCGGTTGATTATCAAACCCTCGCATATCCAGGGGGGGAGGCTCCAAACCAGCCAGGGATGTGCGAGGAGTCAGTGAGTCACTTTAAAGAGTTAACTCACCGAAGTGAGAATTAATTGTAGCTGACAAAAACGGCTAGTGACTTCCCGCTAGATCCAGCTATTTTTAATTTATATCTAGCTAGTTCTGATTGTTTGTTTGTACTTTCATCTTATAAGTATTTTATTATTTAAGAGGATAAGACTTAATTGTTTATCTGGGCTTGTTGCTCTGTTCAACACGTGAGATTGAGTATCGTTTTGGTACCAATTGGTGGGTAGGTAAAACTAACTTTAATTATATCGGTCTGCAAATTTGGAACTTACTTCCTCACTCACTCACTGACTTCGATGCCATCGTTGTATACATAGGTTTAAACGACCACCTCTTGATTTATTAATTTCTGACTCCCTTTCTTCTATTCGAAGCACAGATTATCCTTGCCCAGGAGGGCCGACAGACAACACGGCCCCCCCACCATGAGCCTTTCCCTGGGCAGTAGCATAGATATTTTTTTCTTTTTGGGGGAGGACGTTCAACTCCCAAATGAGCAAAAAGTATGAAATAAGAACGCAGTCTTTTTGTACTTATTCAATCATTTTACATGATTACTGATAAAAAAAAAGAAACTAATGTAAGTTATTATTTTTTTTTAATAATCGAGACCGGCTAATAGAAAATAAATAATAAAAATTGTATATTTTAGGGTGTACAAAACCTTAATCTGGATTTGAAAACAATTTGTCTGGCCTTCCGACTAGCAGGGGCGGACCAGGCCCCCTGCTGCAGCCCCTTCTGCCCCCCCTCTCCTCGGCTCTGCCCTTGCCGATATGAAACTATTATTGATCTCAATTAGATTAGAATATGAATAATCATATTTCTAAAAGCACATCCAACTTGTCAGACCACTCTTGGGTTTTTATTAAATGTTTTTCTCATCAATATATTTTAGTTTACATATTTTGTAGTACTGTTGTATTTGATCAAATTTAATTTACGTATATTTTGGTACTACTGTTTTGATCAAATAGATCAATATTCATTTTTACTCCTAATTATTCACTGTGATGTGTTGAAGCAAAATAAAGAAATTGATTGATATTGGCAGTAAACATATACAAGTTAATTTTCTTTCAAGTCTTTAATGTGCCGTTTCTCAAACTTCAATCGTTGTTAAATCACTTCAAGCATTCGTTGTTAAACCACTTCAAGCATTCGTTGTTAGAAACCACTTCAAGCATTCGTTGTTAAATCACTTCAAGCATTCCACATTCCTTCGCTCATCGCTGACCACCATGAAGAGGTCTTGTGACCTAAATATATTGTCTGAAAGAGATACTATAACATAGGCGTACATAGAAATTTCATATAGGGGGTAGACTTACAGCCTTGATGCGAAGGGATTACAGAGCCACATCTCCATATATTCATATGTATGTGTATAAAAATTTCATCTTTTTGGGAGTTACAACCTCATCGCCCTCCCCTGTGTACACCAGTGTCCTGTGTGCCCACATTGACAAACACTACCGTTGGAGAGATGTCAGGGCTTTTGCAAAAAAAAAAAAAAACTATTATCCACTGCTTTTTTGGAGTTCAATTTCTTGACATATTTTCTCCAAATTTGTTTCTTAATATTTTTTACGTATGTCTTGGTCTTCTCTTTCGCCTCTATGAGAATCTCCAGTTGCTTGTTGATACTTTACTTGTCGACTGTGTTCATGAAAAAATTAGAACTATTTAAATTATTTCTGCTAATAAATCTGTATTCATATCATATACAGTTGCTATCATATACAGCTTATAATGAATCGAGTGGACTGGAAAATTTTCTTGGTTACAGCCGTTGATCGATATAAGCATATGTCAAATGTACAATGCGTACTTTTGTATAACCGTTAATAATGCAAATATTATTTAATTCCCAACAATAACGACCGTTAATAGCTAATATACATAGTTTATAAGGCAATGCCTTCAGCCGACCAATATTATTTTTGAGAATTCGGAATAAATTAACATTTAATGACTAAGATAGTCAAAGATCATTATAATAGCATATTTGTTTGTTTGTTTTGTGGTTTTACGGCTCAAAGACTACAATGGTCATGCTGCGCCGGGACCTACTGTTTTCCGAGGAATCCGAACCTCTTATGGCCTAGGGAACCAAACCTAGGGCCAAACCTGGCCTAGGGAAAAACGTGAAAATTGTATATCAATACAGCGTACATTTTATATTCGCCTTTATTTATATTGGTAGTTAGCAGTGGCCTAGCGGGATTTCAAATATGGGCCATCTCCAATATTTTACCATGGGCCCCTGAAATCAGGGCCGGATTTATAAATGGGCAAGTTGGGCACTTGCCCAGGGGCGTAAGAGGCTGCGGATTTTTTTTTTAGTTGCAAATTATTTTCCGTAGAATTCTGTCGATCAGTTCTTCCCGCGAAGGCAACCTCCACCTTTTCTTTTGTCCAAATCTGAAAAACTGCGTAAAACAACATCTGCCCCCCACAAGACCGGATTCAGACAGGGGCGCGCGCCTAGAATAATAAGGCATTAAAATGATTATTTTCAAGTAAAAAGATACTTAAAATCAAATTTACAAGTGAAATTTTCGAGCTTTGCGCCTCCCTGAAATTTTATTCTGCGTCTGCCCTTGCCCCCTCCCAATATCCAAAAGAATCTAAAAACTCGTCGTCAAATAAACTAAATTTGTTTGTAAAAATATCATTGTTATATCTTATAATAATGCACATAAGGTAGGCTAATCATAAATGTCGCCCCTTCCCTATCCTCCCCGATTTTTCGTCGAATTTGAGGGGGCGGAAGGACAGAGTTTTATTTATTTCTACTAGTACGGCGTGGTGGTGGGGGGGGGCATGGGCATAATTAGTTTCGAAGTCTAGAGGGCTAACTTTTTTCTAGGGGGGGGGGGGTCAACCCCTAGTTGCAGCAATAGAGGGGGCGCCAAAATCGTTGTGCCTAGGGCGCTTCATATCCTAAATCCGGCTTTACCTCGAATAAGAACGTCACGCTTCATACACATATCATCGTTGTCATCATGATGATAATTATGTCACGATTAGCGTCATGATGATATTTATATCATCACTGTCGTCATGATGACAATCATATCATCGTTGTCATCTTGATGATAAACATATCATCACCGTCATCATGACGATAATTATATCGCTGTCATCATGACGAGATCATATTACTGTCGTCATGATGATAATCATGTCACGATTATCGTCATGATGATATTTATATCATTATCATCTTGATGATAAACATACCATCACCGTCATCATGACGATAATTATATCGCTGTCGTCATCATGATGATAATCATGTCATCATTGCAATCATGTGGATAATCATGTCATCATTGCAATCATGTGGATAATCATATCATCATTGTCATTATGATGATATACATATGAAATGTGGTTCTTTTTTTCAGGTCAAAGTGGGGGAGCACGATGAAGAATTGAAGGTGGCTCACTTTTGAAGTTACGGTACGCCACTGTTAGTCAGTAATACACGTCTGCATAAAAGACGTCAATTTCATATACAGTAGAACCTGCCTGAAGTGACCACCTTTGGGACTGGACTGCGATGGTCACCATAGACAGGTGGTCACAATACACGACAGACTTTGGTATAGGCAAGACTAAGTCCCTACCAGTTCTCTCTTATAAAAAAGTGGTCACTTTATGGAGGTGGTCAATTTACCGAGGCGGTTAATTTACAAGGTTCCACTGTATATTTAAGATTATGTTTAATAATGCTTGAAGCATTTGAATTGTTAACGTGCTGTTGTGCATAAGTTGAGCAGATCAAGTAGCAAATGATAAGGTGATTGGCACATTCAAGGGGGGGGGGGTGATGGGTCATACCCCCATTACGATACAAATTTGTATGTACACTGAAGTGACAGGCGTGCGTATGCAAATAACGGAGCTTTGCAACCAATCAGCGTAACGCGATGCGGTCGGCAGCGCCTATATAAGACAAGAGATGTCTGGCAAAGCTGTTAGATCGGTTCTTGCCGCTACAATGGCAGGTTATCAAGATTTAAGTGATTTTGAACGTGGCGTTATAGTCGGCACAAGAGAGATGGGACATAGCATCTCCGAGATAGCGACAAAATTTGGATTTTCGCGTACGACCATTTCACGGATATACCGTGAATATCAGGAATCCGGTAAAACATCAAATCTCCGACAGCGGTGCGGCCGGAAAAAGACCTTGAAAGAACGGGACCTTCGACGACTGACGAGAATCGTTAAACGAGATAGACGTGCAACACTTCCTCAAATTGCCGCGGATTTCAATGCTGGGGCATCAACAAGTGTCAGCGTGCGAACTGTTCAACGAACCATCATTGATATGGGATTTCGGAGCCGAAGGCCCACTCGTGTACCATTGTTGACTGCACGGCACAAAGCTTTACGCCTCGTCTGGGTCCGCCAACACCGCCATTGGACTGTTGATGACTGGAAACACGTTGCCTGGTCTGACGAGTCTCGTTTCCAATTGCATCAGGCGGATGGACGTGTACGGGTATGGAGACAACCTCATGAATCCATGGACCCTACATGTCAACAGGGGACTGTTCAAGCTGGTGGAGCTTCTGTGATGGTATGGGGCGTGTGCAGTTGGCGTGATACGTCTAGAGACAACTCTGACAGGTGACAGGTACGTAAGCATCATGTCCGATCACCTACACCCATTCATGTCCATTGTGCATTCCGACGGACTTGGACAATTTCAGCATGATAATGCGACACCCCACACATCGAGAGTTGCTACCGAGTGGCTCCAGGAACACTCTTCTGACTTTAGACACTTCCATTGGCCACCTAAATCGCCAGACATGAACATTATCGAGCATATCTGGGATGCCTTGCAACGTGCTGTTCAGAAGAGATCTCTACCTCCTTGCACTCCTATGGATTTGTGGACTGCCCTGCAGGATTCCTGGTGTGAATTGTCTCCAGGATACCTTCAGACATTAGTCGAGTCCATGCCACGTCGTGTTGCGGCACTTTGGCATGCGCACGGAGGGGGGCTGCACGATATTAGGTAGGTGTACCAATTTTTCTGGCACTTCAGTGTCATATATAGTGGAACCTGGTAAAGTGACAACCTTTGTAAATTGACCATCTGAATGAAGTGACCGCTTTTTACAGGAGAGAACTGGTAGGAATTCAGTAATGCCTATATCAAAATTTGTCTATGGTGACCATTACAGTCCAGTCCCAAAAGTGGTCACTTTAGACAGGTTCTACTATATATATATATATCAATATACGGAATTGTACGTACGCAAAAAGTTCATAATGGGGGGGGGTGCTAACGAACTTTCTGCGTACGCAACTGAACTAAATATTATTTCTTTTCATTCTTCGGTTCTTTTGGCGCGGGGAGGGAGTGAAGCTCTGGATTCCAGGCGTTCTTATCTCCGTCGGAATCAGTGATGTGGAAAAAGGGAGGGGCTCAAGCCCCCATTCGATAACAAACTGCTCTCTTCAACGTCATATCACCACATATTTAAAAGCTTTTTAAGCTCCTCCACAATTTTTTAAAATATTACGCTTCTGGTCAGAACGTTTCCAAAATTCTAATAGCTATGTTTTCAGCTTGTCTGCTGTTTAGTCACCGGGAAGGGTGGTGGGGGGCTTTGCGAATTACCCCCTTCTCTTCTTCAAAGAGTCCGTTAAAATCAGCCACAACATTTTGACTTGTTTTAACATATTTTAAACATGCTATAGTGAATAAATTATTACCCCTACCTCAATACCGTTATTTATCTAGCCAGCGGTTCTTCAACTGGAGTCAGCGGAATTGTATTAGGGGGTCCGCAGAATTGTATTAGGGGGTCCACGAGATCTTCCCAGCGTTCAACAAAGATTCGGAAAAATACTAAGAAAAAAGCATTTGCTCTTCAATGCTGAGAATAAATTATGAGAGAATGGAAAATTCCTTCCCCACACGATGAAAATTAGTGATTAAACACTAGAAATAAATATGTATGATGCAAATTCCGGGCTTTAAACTTTGAGTTAATTCTTGGGGGGTCCGCAAGGGCGAGTGATCTCTGAAGGGGGTCCGCGGTCTAGGGAAGTTAAAGAACCGCCGATTTAGAGTTTTAGGTAAATCATCATCATCATCATATTCAACCATTATCTATCCACTGCTGGATGAAGGTCTCTCCAAATGCTTTCCACACAAGTCTATCCTGGGCCATTCGTTTCCACGTCACCCCAACCTCTTTTCTTATTTCATCCACCCATCTAGTTTGAGGACGTTTTCTAGGTCTTCGGTGGTCTCTTGGAATCCAGTTCAGAATTTCTGTTGTCCATCGTTGATCAGTTCTTCTTGCAATATGCCCAGCCCATCGCCATTTCAGCCCTTTTACTTTAACAATGATGTCCTCTACTCTAGTTTGCTCTCTCACCCAAGTGTTTCTTTTTCGATCTCTCCTAGTTATTCCAAGCATGCACCTCTCCATGCTCCTTTGCGTTGTCTGTAACTTTCGTATTGCTCCAACTGTTAGACTCCATGTCTCTGATCCATAAGAGAGGACTGGCAATACACACTGGTTGAAGACCTTTCTTTTTAGACACAAAGGCAATTTCCCCTTCAGGATAAAACTGTTTCTTCCAAATGCACTCCAGCCAAGTTTAATACGTCTGTTGAGTTCTTTCATAATGTTGCCATCCATTGAAATCAGCTGGCCAAGGTAAATATATGAATCAGCAATTTCTAGCTCAGTGTTGTCAACTTGTATTTTTGTTTCCTCTACAAAATTATTGAACATGATCTTAGTTTTTTGTAGGTTCATCTTGAGTCCAACTTCTTCACTTCTAGTTGAGAGCTCCTGTACCATGTCTTGGAGTTCTGATGGGTTCGTTGAAAAAATAACAATGTCATCAGCAAACCGCAAATGATTTAAATATTCACCATTTATTTTTATTCCCTTGTTATTCCAATTTATCAGCTGAAAAATCATCTGTAAAGCTGAAGTAAAAAGTTTTGGAGAAATGGTATCTCCCTGCCTCACACCTTTACCAATTTTGATAGTTTTGGTATCTTTATGTAACCGAAATTTTGCACTTGCATTTTTATACACACGTTTCACCATGTCAATGTACACATCCTCAATGTCTGTTGATCTTAAAGAGTTGATGACTGCTGATGTTTTAATAGAGTCAAAGGCCTTCTCATAGTCAATAAATGCAACACACAATGGAAGTTCATATTCATGTGTTCTTTCAATTAATTCTCTTAATACTTGAATATGGTCCACTGTACTGAATCCACTTCGAAATCCAGCTTGTTCTCTTGGTTGAGCTGCATCTAATTTTTTCTGCAGGCGATGTGTTAGCACTTTTGTGAAGATTTTATAAATAGCAGGTAACAAGCTAATTGGTCGGTAATTTTTCAAATCCTCTTTATCACCTTTTTTATGCAAAAGAATTACTGTTGCAGAATCCCATTGGTTTGGTATGTTACCGCTGTTAAGACATTTGGTAAAGAATTTTGCAAGTATGTCTTCTACATATTCTCCAGCTTCTTTTAGGATATCTAATGTAATACCATCATCACCAGGGGCTCTTCCTTTCTTCATATTTTTTATTGCAAATGAAACTTCTTCTTTTAAGATTTTAGGAGCTGTTCCTTCGACTATTTCAGTGTCTTCGTTTAATCCACTGTTACTTTCATATAGTTTTTTGTAGAATTCTTCAACTCTTCTAAGTATTTCTTCCCTATTTCTTGTTACGGTGCCATCCTCTCCTTTTAATGCAATGATGTGTTTCTTCCCAACAGATAAACTTCCTTTAACAACCCTAAGGCTCTTGTTATTTTCAATGGCTTTCCTTACTAGCTCACAGTTGAATTTTCTTATGTCTTCTTTCATGCTTTTGCGCAGAGTTTTACAAAGTTCTATGTACTCAATCCTGGAACTGGTATTTCGATTGTCCACCTTCATATCTCTTCGCCTTTTCATGAGCTGTTTCGTCTTCTCAGATAATTTGCTATTGTGCTTTTTACAGGTTACACCACCAATTTCCCCAGCAGTTTCAACTATTGTCTTAACAATGTTTTCATTTGCTTCTGAGATATCACTTTCATCAATAAGTCCTTCCAGTGCAGAAAAGCGATTTTTTAATTCCAACTTGAATGCCTCGGTATTTACTTTCAGTTTCATTAGATCCACCCTCTTACTTACTTGTTTCCTAATGAGCTTCTGTCGTTCTAATTTAGTATTTAAGTGCACTTTACATCTCACCATTCGATGATCACTTCCAGTATTAAATCTGTTCAGTACACTGCAATCTTCAATAATTGATTTCTTGTTTGCCAGGATATAGTCAATTTCACTAGTTCCCCCATTTGGGTGTTTCCATGTCCATTTTCTTTGCGGTTTCTTCTTAAAAAATGAATTCATGATGCTAAGGTTTTCAGCTTCTGCAAATTCGATGAGTTGATCGCCACGTTCATTCCTTTCCCCATATCCGTATTTACCAACCGATGTCTCTCCTTGTTCCTGTTGTCCAATTCTTGCATTGAAATCCCCCATGATGAGCTTGATATGTTGTTTCCCTTTGGTGTGTAACTCTTTGATTTCTTCATAAAATTCTTCAACCTCTTCGTCGGTATGGCTTGATGTTGGTGCATATACCTGTACTATTTGAAGTTGGTATCGCTGGGTTAGTTGAACAACAAGCCTCGCTGCTCGATCTGATGTACTTTCAACTTCCAGAAGACAGTCTTTAATTCTTTTGTTGATTAAGAAGCCAACACCACTTGTTCTTCCAGTTTCCGTTCCTCTATAGTAAAACAAATGTCCGCTTTTCAGTTCCACCAACTCTTCACCTTTTCTTCTAATTTCACTGAGTCCTACAATGTCCCATTTGATCTTGTCTAGTTCCTCTTCCAATTCCTGAAGTTTTGCTTCAGAAGCAAGGGATCGTCCATTAAACGTAGCCAAGGTCAATAACAAACGGCAGCCTGGGCCATTCCAGTGATTCTTAGCACCCCCTGCTTTCATGCCACACTGACCGCTGCCTTGATCAGGAGCACTCCAGCACCTGGAGACTAGGGGCCATGGTTTCTGGTGTGTCAACATAATGGAGGAATTAGCCATAATTTCACCACGCTGGCTAGACGGGTTGGTGAATTAGCCCTCCCCTTCCGCCTTTCTATCCGTGTAGCAAATATTAATTTGCCACATAAATAGAAAGCTCAGCCTGCACCACTTGAAGGCGGGGTAGGACACTAGGTTACTGGCCTGGCCGGTTCCACACATCGTCACATACGTTCAGCGTGTGGGTCTCCTTCCAGTTAGATACCAGCAACCCTTTTGCAGGCCTTAAATATACGAGTATACGAAATATGCTAATATATATACAGTAATATATGTAAATATACGAGTATATATACAGTAAAATTTCTCTCAATAACGACACTAACTACTTCCATTTAACGACGATGTTTTGCGATCTCGGCAAATGATTCATGGAATATCATATTCCGATTACCGTCTCTTTTTCTCCCTTTAACGATGTTTTGTCGTCATCTCTTGAAAATCATTAATGGGAGATTGCAATTCTGTAATCTCTCATGAAAGACTTTCGCATATGCGCTATTCGCACCTTGTAAATACCCAGGTATGACAACATGAAAGCACAACAACTAAAATGTTAAAATTATAAATAAAAAATATTTTACTTTCCGTTTTGAGACTGATGTTTATGGTTATGTCTAAAGTGTTTCAGTTTGCATCCAAAGTGTCGTAGTTCATGTCTAAACTGCAGTAAATGCGCGGCAATGATTGTAATTTCAGTTATTTTAACGCAAAAGCGAAGAGGGGGAAAATAGGGGGAAAAAAAGGGAAAAATGGGAGATGAGAAATCTTTTCCTCTCAGTCTCCCGGAAAAAAAAAAGGCCAGGAAAAAAAACAACAGAAGAACCGCTATCCGGAGCGTTCGATAGTCGGTCTGGGAATTCTTTTTTTTCCCTTCTCTTTGCTTTTTTTTTTTTCTTTCTTTTTCTCGCTCCCTCATCTATGTTTGTTCCGATCTTTCCGGAAAAGACGGATTTTTTTTTTTATTCCTTTTTTGTTTTATTCCGATTTTGTTCTTCTCTCTTTCCCGAAAACGAGGGAACTTTTCCCTTCCTCGGCGGATAAATTGCGATGTGCCATTCCGATTTTTCAAACGGAATTCTAGTTACGGAAGTGGAGGTTTACCTCGCAGAAGTGTGTAACTTACTTAACCGCCAGATGGCGACACTATGACCAGAGGCAGCACTATCCTGATTAGCATAAATTAATTTTTTTTTTTATTGTAACCCCGGAAAAAATTTGATGATTATTTTGAAAAAATAGGGAAAATTCTGGAAAAGGGTAAAACGGCGTATCTCTGGAGAATAGATAGAAATGCTCGTAAAACAAGGGCGGGTCCAGCGAGGGACGGAGGGGGTATCTTCCCTTCAAGGTTAAATAAGGAAAAAAAATAAAGATGATGAAGAAGGATTGTTTGGATTTTTATGGCGCAAGAGCATCTGGGCTATACTGCGCCAAGAAGAATATTTTATGTATTGTTTGTTACGACTGTAATAAATAAAAGTCTTACACAGGCGTCCAAAGTATCTAAGTCTTGGAGAAATGCGATCAAGACGTTTTTCCACGAATCTACAAGTTTCTCGCCCTTCAAACTACGTTTTCAGTAAGTGTTGCTTCAGCAGAATGTAGTTTTTTATCGTTGAAGCGCCGTCAAACTTGGCTTCGAACGCGGATGACAGAAGAGACTTTTAATACACACCCATAGAGACATTCATATTGATGTAAATAAAGTGATTGACAAATTTTCAAAGAAACCAAGATGACTCGACCTTGCACTAGAAGCTTAAATTTTTTTAAAATGTTGCTTGTTATAAAAAAAGTAAAATAATTACAATGTTTTTATAGTTTAAATTTAAACTTGTTCTATTAATTACATTGTAAATTATCGTTTTGGTTATTGTATATGTCTCCTTTACTAGCTTATCCTTCTGTCATACTTGACTATAATATGCCTTAAACCATATAGTTTAATTAAAGAAAAGACCATCTTTAATTCATTGTCATAAATTAAATATTTTGGTGAGTATAAAGGAAGGCTAGTAATATAACAACATTTACCTAAACTATTTAACAGTCCAAAACTAAAAATTTTCCCTGTGAGGTCCCCAAAACCCCATAATAGCATCCTGGATCCACCTCTGCCTAATACACTTTAGTACAATAGCTGCAGTAAGGCATTTACATCTGCATGTTTGTTTGTTTGTTTGGCTTTTTATGGCGCAAGAGCATCTGGACTATACTGCGCCAAACTACATCTACATACAGTAATTATAAAGAGCACCGGGTTAGGTAGTATGTATGCACTTTTAACAGTATACTTGGCACCAATTGATTTATCTGACATTTAAATAAAGTTCACGACGAATCTGTGGAAGCAAAAATAGCAGAATTATCTCTCTGCTAGCATCACTTTCAAGTATCGTCCACCTGTAAACAGCGGCCAGCAATACTTAGACCGTGACTTGTGGCATTTCAGAGGTATCTCCCTTCTATCAATGCATACGAGAAATTCATAAGGGGAGGGAGTTATGGAGCTAAAACTCCATATATTCATATAAATATATACAAAATTGTATCGCGGTAGCAGGGGGGGATATGACCCTCATCACCCCCCCCCCTGGCTCGCCAATACTGCACATGTTCCATCATTCAGTAGCGAAGTAAGAAGTGGGGGGCTTCGGGGCTCAAGCTCCCCCCCCCCATAACAAAGTATACTGTTCACCTTTACGCCGAATCGTTTGATTTTTTTTAAAAACTGTTTGAGACAGGGGCGGACTGAGTGGACCCGGTCCGCCCCTGGTTTGAGCCCCCAAAATATTTTAATTGCTATGCCCCTTCCGTCATCTCCAAAAGTTAAAATTTTAATATCATTTAATAACAGCGTCGTAGCAATTCAAAACTCATGGAGAGGGCTCAAATGGCTTTAAAGAATATATGATGCGGCCTTAGGGAAAATGTGTTTCGATATCCAATTCAGAGGGGGATTCAACCCCCGAACCCCCTTTCCTATGCCACAAATTAGCAGCAGGTGTAAAGTCCCTAAGTACCCCCCCCCATTTTGTTATCAGGATAGATCCCTGTTGCTCATCCCCCCTTCCCGCATTATAAAAATTACGAGGACACCTGTAATTAAAGGTCTCCTTTGTTTAATGAATGCTTGTGCCGTGTGGAATGCAAATGTAAATCAATGGCGCACCCCCTTCACCGAAATCGGGGAATGATTGATTGAGGAGAAAGTCTGAATAGGGCGCACCCAGGAGAGAAAGAAGAACGATAACTATACTCCTTTATTTTTTAGTTTTCCCCCCCTCTTGTCTGTCTGGTTCTTATTTGTTTACAGACTTTAAGAAATGCTATTTTTCCGGTAGCGGGCTATAAACTCCCTTTGTTTATTTTTAAAAGACTGAAACAAAAAAAGAAAGGGGAAGCAAAATTCCCTGTCGGTTTCCAACTAACAGCAATTTTGTCTGTCGGTTTCACTTTCGCTTGCACTGACTGAGTGCACCAAGTCATCTATGAAGTGACCAGGGCTTAAATTAGGCGATAGCCCACCGGAACCCGGGTCACGGTACTTCTTCATTTTTGGCGATTATTTAAATATTAGCCAGAACCCCTAAATAGACACTTTCATGAAAAAGTAATGAATTTGTGATTAAAGTCATAAACTTTGTTGTCCAGAAAAATGGACATAAACAATTGATATGATTCATCGATTCTTTTGCAGCCATTCGATTTTTAATCGATTTATCATAATATTAGTGGTATACACTTTTTTTGCTAGAAATCAAGTCTTGGAAGTGACCGTTGTGTTAAGGTGACCTCCGGACAGGGGGAGCGGCTCAACAGCTTTAAAAAGGACCACTTGATTCAGCTTGAGCCCATTACTGCGCCAATGGATACAATAACCGCCTTCTAATTCGCCAAGTTTGGATTTGACGGCCAAGTAAGCTTGATGATATGTAACCGTACCATGGGGTAGTGTCAGTCGCCTATATGATGCCCCCATCCAGAAACGACAAACAATGTTTCATCTTCAGCTGGCAACAAGAAATTACCACACACCACGGTTATATAACTACAGATAGTGGCCGTAGGGGAGGGGAGGACAAAACCTGTCTCTAAACCGCATTGGTGTTAAAATTGAAAATAGACAGTGTGTTACTAAAGTAGGGTAAAAGAGAGTCGAAACCCGTATAAAACGAGAAGCTTGAGACCAAAGAAAATGCCCGAAAATCCACTTTTTAATTTAAAATTTTTAAATTTGAAAACAAAGTCCGTATAGGTAACATACGTGCATACTTAATAATTCTGACACCCACGTTTCAGCTCAAACTAGAACTTTTAGGTATAGAAGGAAAAGGGACTTCGTCCCTGGCCTGGAATCGAACTAGGACCTCTCCGTTGATCCCGGAGCGCCGTAACAGCTAGGCCATCGAGGACAGGAACGAGGATCCTTTTCTCCATTTATAGGGCTGTAAGATATTATTACCCTTCTCAGGGATAACACAATTGCCAAATAATGGTCAACACACAAAGCCACCGGGGCGGAATTTTTATGGGGAATTTAAAATTTATTACCTTTAATAATTTTGACACCCTCAAACGAAATTATGTATCATAAACAAAGAAATGCAAAACGGTAGAACGTAGTTAAGGACAGTAGCGTAAAAATTAAAAAATTATGGGCCTCAAAAGGTTTTAAAGAAGGTCATGTGATGTGGCCTTAGGAAAAATAATTTGATATCAAATCAGAGGGGGGTTGAACCCCCGAGCCCTGTTGCCTCAAAGAGGTGACAAATTTTATTTAGAGAGATATAACAGGCCAGGGACATGATTAAAAATAATGGGCTCAAGCTGCTTTAAAAGAGATCTAGTGATTTAACTTTAAGAGAAAAGAGCAATGCACTTCGTTATATAAGAGGGGGTTGAGCTCCCCTGAGCTCCCCCTACGCCGCTGAAACAGGCTTATTGTACTTTATTACACCAGTATAGACCTTCATTGATATGTAAGCGTTCAAGTATTACATATGCGCCTTTGGTGGTGGCACGAGGGCCGTTAGTGGGGGGGAACAGAGGGAACCCGTCCACCAATATTGGTGTTAGGGTTCCATATCTCCCTTCAATTTCAAACAAAATACCATGGCATGTTGTCCCCCTCCCCCCAAAATTTTTATGCCGTCAGCGCCAATGGGTGGTGAAAAGGATTGTTCTTATTTACCCATGTTATCCAATGTTAATTTTTGCTTATTTGGGGGGGGGGGTATAAAATGACCAAAATATTGCTTACGTAATGCCAAACGCGTCTATGTGATTATCAAACACGTGGGAAATTGATGATTTTTTGTTAACATTTAAATTAAGATTATGAAGTTGAGGCGGATTAGAAAGCGATCTTACGGAAGTAAGAAACCGCACTTTCATTCATAGGAGAGCGGAAGTGACTACGTTCCAGAGTGCATGTAAAACTGCCGCAATGAAAGATAAAATTATATCTTTTTTTTTTAGATAAACGCATAGATTAGTAGACGAACACTAGACAGGGAAATCTAAGAAAAGAAGTAAAAAAAAAAGACAAGAGGAAACAGACATGAAGATAAAGTTTTAAGAAAAGAATTTAAAGATGAAATAATACTCCTAAAACATCGTGGAAAATGACGATGATGATTACATAAAAAGGTTAAACACTGGTAAAATAGCAATGAAAAAGATCACTCAAGCTTTCGGACGCATCAGCAGCAGTCCTTCATCAGGAGTAATGATGATATATAGACATTGAGTGTAAGTACGTATCCACTGCCCATAGTCGCTCTGTTTGTATTTGCTGACAGAATGCGCCTTTTACCTATTTTTAACATAATTCCGTAGAACCAGTGGAGTAGGAAAAGAAAGGGCTTGGGGGACCAAGCGGCCCCCCCTTGGATAACAAAATCATTTGTTCACCTTAACGTTAAATCGCTTGACCTTTTTTTAAAGTTGCTCGAAGGCTCCCCCATAATTTTTTAATTGTTTACCTCTGGGTAGAAGAACCTCTTTTATCCGATTCCCCCTTTTATCCGCAAAGCTCTGTTAATCAGTTTTCGTTTATTCGCAAGGATTTATTTTATTTATTATTGCTTTTTTTTAAAATGGGGGCGGGGGGGACTTTGCATGGCTAAAATTAAAGTTTCTGAAAACAAGAGCGTATCCAGTATGTTATTACGAGGGGGACGACTTCTTGAGCCCTCACCGAAAAAATTTTTAGTTTTGGTAAATGTTGTTATATTACTACCCTTCCTTTATACCAGGGTTGTCCAACATATGGCCAGCGGGCCATAATCCGGCCTGCCTACAACTGTTTGAAATAAAAAAAATTCACAAACAAAAATTTTAGATTTTTTTTTTTTCAGAAAAAAAAAAGGAAAAATCGTGGGGGACAGCATAGGTGACCACTTTCTATATCGCAAGTGCATAAATAACTAGAAGAAACTCAAAAGGGATGCTGTTAAGCGCATTGGCGTAACTAGGTGGAGGCCGGGCCCCCCCAGGAAATTTGCCGCATTTCATTTTTTTTTTATTGTGAATAAATGTAAGGCGCGTTAGTGCTAAAGCTCCAGCTTTCCCGCCAAAATTTCCTAAAAATACAAGTGCTACTCTTGTATGTGTAAACACGTAGGAAAAGGAATCTTCCCAGTAACTACTTCCTATTGCTGGATAGGAAGATGGCCATGTGTGCAACATTCTAAGTTAGAAACTTGACATCTTTACGTGACACTTGCGGGGTACGTGAATGATGACCAGGAGCGAGAAATCGATCAGTAGGTATCAGATGCTGTCTGTGTGATGAACATTCTATCCAATCACATCACGTGGGCGGAAACAAATACCATTCGAATTAAAAACTTTCTAACCTCAAGTCACATTTTCCGAAGTTTACACTAGAGATGGGCAAAGTAGTTCATTTTTGTGAACCGGTTTTTTAAGAACAGTTCATATTTGAGACCCGTTCTTTTGAACTAGTTACTCACAATAAATACATGAATGTTTAGTTTCGAACTGATTTTTGTGTATTATTAAACTCATGGATGGTGCCACGAACTTGGACATTTTCCATTTTATGTAGTTGGTTTTTTTTTTCTATATTTTTATAAATATTTTAGTTTTGGCTATGTTTTGTTAAGAACCAGGGCGCGGCCGTCGATGGCGTAAATCTCTAAATCTTATTACTTTAGTTCATTAACCTGGACGGTTATTCGAGGTCTGTCTACTTCATTAAATCAAAAATCATAATTTTTCTATGAATACTTCGTTATTGTGACTTTTATTCGTGCAAATTAAACCCCATTTTTATTTACAAATGCTACTTCGAATTTAGTGTGTTGGTTCGATATTGGATACTCAATCTGGTTTTTATTTTTTCCGTCAATTCATAGGATTATGAAAAACTTCACCAAATACAAAGTATGCAATTACAATTTAAATTAAGTGCAATACAGTCCGCTTTTCGAAACTTGACTCAATTAAAATCTCTTTAAGCGCCTACAATGTATAATGCAATATTTTTAACTTTTTTTTTTTTAAATTCGTTATGTCTATATAGCATTGGGTTAAACAAAAATTTCGCTTGAGTTGACCATTTTTTCCGCAAGATGGCATACTTATTTTGTTATATTTTATAGCTCTCTGAAACTGTTAGCAACCTCATAGTATACAGGCGCCGCATATCCTTTCGTTTCTGGGTTGACGCCTGTATATTCCCAAGTCTGGCATCCTGTTTGTACGTGTGGAGTCTTGAAACGGTACTTTACCCATGATACCTCAGTGACGTGCTTGTCACCTAAACTTGTTTTTCATCGATCAGACTGATATTAACTCGAAGGGATGTTTCGAACCCCTTAGTCAGCCGTGTTCAAACTGTTTGCAACAAGTGGAAAATCTTGTTTGTACCTTGTGGTGAGTCTACTATTATACAATTTAATATCTTATAGAAATTTGCATGTGTCTTTTTAAAGAAGATTTGGTAAAACTACAGATATATCCCCTGTTTTGTCGCCAACTCGTCTCCAAAACTAATGCTATACTCTTAAAACAGAGGGAAAGTTTTGTGGAACGTTGAAAATACGCGCATGCGCATGGCAGTTGTATTGTGGTGTAGCGTCCGTTCGTGCCGGTGGTGGTGTATGGGTTGTAGCAATAGGATAAGCGAGCGTTTAAATGTTTTTATTTTTGTAACGGATTGGAATTGATAGTTTTTGGGTTTTTTTGTGACAGAGAGGGAGGAAGAGGTTTGAGGAGGTATGGAAGGAAGAGGTTTGTGGAGGTATGGAAGGAAGAGGTTTGTGGAGGTATGAGCGGAAGCGGTTCGAGGAGGTATGGCAGGAAGAGGTTTAAGGAGGTATAGGAGGAAAAGGTTAGAGGAGGTATGGGGAGAAGAGGTTAGAGGCGGTATAGGGAGAGGTTTGGAGGGGGAGAGGAGGTAGGGGGAGATGAGGGGAATGTGGAGTATCACATTGTCGGCGATGAGAAGCAGTTGGACTCGTACTTCGCAAATCGGCGTTGATCAGCTGTTGGACTCATATTTCGCAGAAGGTAGAGGGTTGGTGAGGAAGAAGGGAGAGGAGATTGTGGAGCAACGGAATGTCGGCGCTGAAAAGCTGTTTGACTCATACTACGCAGAGTATATGTGGAGACGGCGTCACAAAGACGAAGTGGAGGAAATGATTCCAAAAGCCATAAAAAATCAGAAGCTTAAAGACAGAAGTTTTTTTTTTTTGTTAAAAAAATCTGAAAAGAGTATAATAGGTAGTAAACTCAGTATAACAGGTAATTACTCCTTAAAAAAGTATGGCGGCCGGGAAGCGAGCGCACGATGACGTAATCCGGAAAGGAGGTTGCCGCGACAGGGTTGCCACGTCTTGACGACAAATCGCACAGGGGATATACGTATAGTTTGGCCGCAGATTTATAATAATCAATTTCATACATTTTATAAATTTCCTCTCAACCAATCAAAATTTAGAAAGCTTTCAACTATCTAGTCAAATACGTCATATTATTACAACTTTTTTTTTTCTTCGTATATTAGTGTGATTATAAGACTCGATGATCATTTTCACTACGATCTCTCGGTTGATTATAATATCGGTCGCATTATAATATCTTCGGCGTTTTTACTGTATTTGTGTTGTTTTCAATTATTATTTTTGGTTGATTTATGAACGGTATTTGATAGACTTTTCATTACTATGTTTGTATCGAATGCAATAAGAAGTATACAAAATTGAGTTCTTTAAGTCGTCACCGCCGCTTGCAACATAAGGCAAAGAAGGAACTCGCTTATTCTTGTATTCACTGTGAAAACAGTCATACAAGTCCCAATAACTTAAATCGACACCTTCGTTCCCATGAAACAGAAAAGAACAAAGAAATCGTGCACAAATGCCCAAAATGTTCAATGTTAGTTAATGAAAGAGACGATCTTTTAAACCATGTGGAGACTCATTTAGGTAAACGTAAACTTGATGAAATAAATTCTGGATCTGTTAAAAATATGAGAATGAAACATCATAATGCAGAAACTGAAGGTGATGATACTGATGTATGTAAAATGACTGATACTCCGTGTGAATTTCGTTCTGCCCTAAATAATACGGTTGAGGATTATAAACTTTTAGCGAAAAAGTCTGAAAACAAAGGTATTTTCGTGTTTTTAGAAAGTCATCGTTCTAAACTAACGGATATTCTAATTCTAGTAAGTAATGCGACAGAATACCATGGTATAAAATGGTATTTTCTTATAAGTGTTAGATATGTGCGTATGGATAATGAGGGTGCTGAAGAAGAAGCTCTCCCATGTTTTAGAAGAAAATGTCATATCGCTCTTTCTGAAACGGATGTTAATGAAGAGATAAATAATGCTTTCGCTTCTATAATTAATGCCTCTCAAGAATTTCAAAAAAGTGGGAGTTACTGGATATTTGATGATATCAAGTTTTTAGAACTTAAAGTTGGAAAATTCATTCCTCTGCGTGGATCCAGTTATTTACCGCTTCCAAGGGAATTAAACTTATGCACGCTATTCTCAATATAAAAAATATTGATCATAAAAATGTTTCTTATGGTCAATATTGGCGGCAATTCATCCTGTTGGAAAACATTCTGAGCGTGTTTCTAAATATCCGGAATTCGAAAGCGAATTGAATGTTAGTGGTATTGATTTTCCAATGAAATTGGCACAAAAAGCGAAATTCGAAAAACAAAACCAGATTTCGATTAGTGTCTACGGGTATGAAAATGAGATTTTCCCCCTATTTATAACTAAATAAAACTTTGATAAACACATCGATTTGTTATATATATATATAAAACAAATCTATATATATATATATGGCCTGCAAAAGGGTTGCTGGTATCTAACTGGAAGGAGACCCACACGCTGAACGTATGTGACGATGTGTGGAACCGGCCAGGCCAGTAACCTAGTGTCCTACCCCGCCTTCAAGTGGTGCAGGCTGGGCTTTCTATTTATGAGGCAAATTAATATTTGCTGCACGGATGGAAAGGCGGAAGGGGAGGGCTAATTCACCAACCCGTCTAGCCAGCGTGGTGAAATGATGGCTAATTCTTCCAATATGCTAATACATCAAAAACCATGGCCCCTAGTCTCCAGGTGCTGGAGTGCTCCTGATCAAGGCAGCGGTCAGCGTGGCATGAAAGCAGGGGTGCTAAGAATCACTGGAATGGCCCAGGCTGCCGTTTGTTATTGACCTTGGCAACGTATAATGGACGATCCCTTGCTTCTGAAGCAAAACTTCAAGAATTGGAAGAAGAACTTGACAAGATCAAATGGGACATTGTAGGACTCAGTGAAGTTAGAAGAAAAGGTGAAGAGTTGGTGGAACTTAAAAGTGGACATTTGTTTTATTATAGAGGAACGGAAACTGGAAGAACAAGTGGTGTTGGCTTCTTAATCAACAAAAGAATTAAAGACTACCTTCTTGAAGTCGAAAGCACGTCAGATCGAGCAGCGAGGCTCGTTGTTCAACTAACCCAGCGATACCAACTTCAGATAGTACAAGCATATGCACCAACATCAAGCCATACCGACGAGGAGGTTGAGGAATTCTATGAAGAAATCAAACAGCTACATACCAAGGGGAAACAACACATCAAGCTCATCATGGGAGATTTTAATGCAAGAATTGGACAACAGGAACAAGGAGAGACATCGGTTGGTAAATACGGATACGGGGAAAGGAATGAACGTGGCGATCAACTCATAGAATTTGCCGAAGCTGAAAATCTTAGCATCATGAATTCATTTTTTAAGAAGAAACTACAAAGAAAATGGACATGGAAACACCCCAATGGAGGAACCAGCGAAATTGACTATATACTGGCAAACAAGAAATCAATTATTGAAGATTGCAGCATACTGAACAGATTTAATACTGGAAGTGATCATCGAATGGTGAGATGTAAAATGCACTTAAATACTAAACTAGAAAGGCAGAAGCTCATTAGGAAACAAGTATGTAAGAGGGTGGATTTAAAGAAATTAAAAGAAAATACCGAGGCATTCAAGTTGGAATTAAAAAATCGCTTTTCTGCACTGGAAGGACTTATTGAAGAAGTTGACATCTCAGAAGCAAATGAAAACATTGTTAAGACAATAATTGAAACTGCTGGGGAAATTGGTGGTGTAATATGTAAAAAGCAGAATAGCAAATTATCTGAGAAGACGAAACAACTCATGAAAAGGCGAAGACTTATGAAGGTGGACAATCAAAATACCAGTTGCAGGATCGAGTATGTAGAACTTTGCAAAACTTTGCGCAAAAACATGAAAGAAGATATAAGAAAATTCAATTGTGAGTTAGTAAGGAAGGCCATTGAAAACAACAAGAGCCTTAGGGTTGTTAAAGGGAGTTTGTCTGTTGGGAAGAAACACATCATTGCATTAAAAGGAGAGGATGGCACTGTAACAAGAAATAGGGAAGAAATACTTAGAAGAGTTGAAGAATTCTACAAAAACCTATACGAAAATAACAGTGGATTAAACGAAGACTCTGAGATAGTCGAAGGAACAGCTCCTAAAATCTTAAAAGAAGAAGTAGCATTTGCAATAAAAAGTATGAAGAAAGGAAGATCCCCTGGCGATGATGGCATTACATTAGATATCTTAAAAGAAGCTGGAGAACATGTAGAAGACATACTTGCAAAATTCTTTACCAAATGTCTTAACAGTGGTAACATACCAAACCAATGGGATTCTGCAACAGTAATTCTTTTGCATAAAAAAGGTGATAAAGAGGATTTAAAAAATTACCGACCAATTAGCTTGTTACCTGCTATTTATAAAATCTTCACAAAAGTGCTAACACATCGCCTGCAGAAAAAATTAGATGCAGCTCAACCAAGAGAACAAGCTGGATTTCGAAGTGGATTCAGTAGAGTGGACCATATTCAAGTATTAAGAGAATTAATTGAAAGAACACATGAATATGAACTTCCATTGTGTGTTGCATTTATTGACTATGAGAAGGCCTTTGACTCTATTAAAACATCAGCAGTCATCAACTCTTTAAGATCAACAGACGTTGAGGATGTGTACATTGACATATTGAAACGTGTGTATAAAAATGCAAGTGCAAAATTTCGGTTACATAAAGATACCAAAACTATCAAACTTGGCAAAGGGGTGAGGCAGGGAGATACCATTTCTCCAAAACTTTTTACTTCAGCTTTACAGATGATTTTTCAGCTGATAAATTGGAATAAAAATAAATGGTGAATATTTAAATCATCTGCGGTTTGCTGATGACATTGTTATTTTTTCAACGAACCCATCAGAACTCCAAGACATGGTACAGGAGCTCTCAACTAGAAGTAAAGAAGTTGGACTCAAGATGAACCTACAAAAAACTAAAATCATGTTCAATAATTTCGTAGAGGAAACAAAAGTACAAGTTGACAACATTGAGCTAGAAATTGCTGATTCATATATTTACCTTGGCCAGCTGATTTCAATGGATGGCAACATTATGAAAGAACTCAACAGACGTATTAAACTTGGCTGGAGTGCATTTGGAAGAAACAGTTTTATCCTGAAGGGGAAATTGCCTTTATGTCTAAAAAGAAAAGTCTTCAACCAGTGTGTATTGCCAGTCCTCTCTTATGGATCAGAGACATGGAGTCTAACAGTTGGAGCAATACGAAAGTTACAGACAACGCAAAGGAGCATGGAGAGGTGCATGCTTGGAATAACTAGGAGAGATCGAAAAAGAAACACTTGGGTGAGAGAGCAAACTAGAGTAGAGGACATCATTGTTAAAGTAAAAGGACTGAAATGGCGATGGGCTGGGCATATTGCAAGAACTGATCAACGATGGACAACAGAAATTCTGAACTGGATTCCAAGAGACCACCGAAGACCTAGAAAACGTCCTCAAACTAGATGGGTGGATGAAATAAGAAAACAGGTTGGGGTGACGTGGAAGCGAATTGCTCAGGATAGACTTGTGTGGAAAGCATTTGGAGAGACCTTCATCCAGCAGTGGATAGATAATGGTTGAATATGATGATGATGATATATATATATAAGTAGGTTACCGTTAACAAATGTTTTACAATATGTACTCAGAACAAATTATACAATAGTAATACAGATTTTTGAATAGTGTTATCATTAAATATACCAATATCACACCAACATAATAAATTTATAGTACCAAGTATTTAAATCCCATCTCAATACCATTAACCAAAGCCCAATATGTACCCATTTTAAATGATGCAAATGGAGTTGTTATAAAACACAGCATTTATAACACTCCATTTAATATATAAATGAAGAATCAATAAATTTAGACAGATCATAGTTGGTCTGAATAAGAAAGAAGAATTGGACCTGCAATGTGTAGACATTGATTGGCGTTATGAGCCAATAATCATGGGTTAAAGAGTGTTTTAAGAATCCAACATTCCCCATTCAATGCAGACATTATACAGGAAGACCTGTTTGTTTATAACCATCCATGTGGCAGAGATTTAAACACATTTTTTGTTTGAAAGAGACAAAAAATAGAAAGAAATAGAAAGTCGTATATACATCTCACATCAAAGTAACACTGTTGAATAACTTACAAGTAGTAATTCAACAAATTCAGTATGGCCAAGTAATACCACAAATGTAAAAAAAATATAGATGAATTTATTCAGTGTCAGAAACTTTTCATTTTTAAACATTTTTAGCCGAGTTTTTGCAAGCATATTTTATTAATAATAAAATAGGAAGTGGTTAAATTACCTTGTAATAGCAGTAATGTAGAAATTAAATTCAAACTCGTAACTAAAAAGATAGCACATGATCAGTTGAAGGCAGTTTTGAAAGTGTTTCCACATCTTATAAATTAAGCAATACCAGATATCCAAAAGGAGTAATGAACAGGTGCTTCCATCTATATTTGAGAACTGCGATTAGATGTATTTAATTGCAGTAATTATTCTTTATAAGAAACATTTAAGATTTCTTTCTAGGGATGAAATTTGCAAATGTTCTATTTATATAGTTCATTGGAAAACCATTTAAAACCAAACATTTTTTAAAAGATCTTAAGCCTTCAGAAATGGCTTCAACTCTATTTGAAAGCACTTTCTGTCTGGAGAGTTCACCTAAAATCAAATTTTTTATAACATGTTTTCTGAGACATGTGTCATATTGCAAGTACTGAACAAAAGCAAATAAAAATTGTTTTCTTTTATCGCATATTTGAAAGACAAATCTATTATTTTCATTGATAGTAATAAGTAAATCTAAAATGTGAACTCGAATTCTAGATACAGAGGTATCTTTCAGTGTTAATCCTGAGGGATAAAAATCAAGGTCCAATTGATGCTCCATACCATAGCCTATATAGATTATATCATCTATATATCTGCCAAAAAATAAATCCGTTCTTGGTGAAGACAAACTTTCATATTTATGTAAGTATAAATCTGCAGCTAAAGAAGAATACACTCCCCCTTGAGAAAGCCCTCTTACCTGTTTATAATAACCAGTGCCATTATATACCATATTATAGTTAAGACAGAAGTTTAGTAGTTTTACAAACGAAATTTTGTCAATTGATTTTATATCATACTCTGTAAATAATTCTAATAACACACGATATAGGTCTCTTAAATTGATTTGGTTAAATAGATCCTCAAAATCAAAGCACTTAATGAAAGTGGGATTCCTATCACTGGAGTTCAAAGTCTTTAAAAGTTGAAAACTATTTTTAAAAATAAAGGTATTTAAGGAAATTTTAACATAAATCTCTTTAAATGTTCGAAGAAGCAGTTTAACAGCTCTAACACTATAAGAGCTAGTAGCACATCTAACAGTGCGAAAACCAATTGGATCTTTATGAAATTTAACAGTAAGCGTCATGTATGGGAAGTTGATTGGAGATTGGATGGCTTTGAGATTCTCAAAAGCACCCTGTATGTGTTTGAAGACAGGAGTAGAGTTTGTACCCAGATTTCTGTATTGCTCTGTATTATCAAGAAATTTCTGTATGTTTGAAGCATAGAACCTCTTGCATATGATGGTAAATGTCGAAAAATATTTATCTATGTTCAATAACATAAAGCGTTTATAAAAATCCTTCAAATCTCTTTTGTATTCTGCAATGCTCTTGAAATTTTTATGTGTTCTATCCCATTTTTTATACCAGATCACTTGTAAGAAAACTTCACAAATGCAATTATTTTTCCAAATGTCAAATGATTTGATTGGTATTGTATGTCTAATAGACACATTGTAAATAAAACCATCAATTTCTCTGATGATATTCTTCTGTGTTTTTTTGCATATATTTTTATAATCTAAACTTAGTTCTTTTTGACGAAAGTTTTTTAAATCACTATTACTGAAGAAATTCGTATCACCTGTAATGACATGTTGATGATTATTGTCAACAAATTCAGTGTGTCTTTCACATATGCATGGAGTATCAACAGCCTAGTTAGTTTTTTAGGAACAGAGTTATAATTGAAAAGTTGTCGACCTATAGTAACGTTGTATTTATAGTTCACTTCAATCTTAGTGTTTTTCAGGGTGGGGAACGTTTTAGAGTTAAGAGATTTTTTGAAATTAATATTGTTAAATTCAATATTGGGAAAGTCAAAAACACAATAAATTTTCTGTTTTTTTTGAAGAATTCATAGCCTTGGCCACAATATATGGATTCCAATTTGATTCAGAAATTCTATGATTTAAATAATCAATCAAAAGATAATATGTAAACAAATCAATATCTGGCTTATCATCAAATAGCAAATGATAATATTTTACAAGTGGGTTTGTTAAGTGTAAAAATAAATTTTTTAGGACTTAACAAATTGAAGGTACATTTAAAATCAGAAGATATTTGAATAATTCTACTGCTTAGTTCCTCTGTAGACAATTGTTGAGATTTCTTAAATAAAAGTGCATGCCTTTTCGTAGTGAAAACTGTTGTTTTGTCAAAATATTTTAAAATGTTTCTATGTTTGAAAACAATTTTTTCGTAGATTTCCTCTCTTCCAAAACACCGGGAGTTGAGAGCAAAATGAAACTGCGAATTTAAAATCTGAATGTAATAACTCTGCAAACACAATCTTTTTCTCAAGTCTTTAGCTAGGTTCAATATAGAAATTTGAACAGTTTTGAAATCACGAATATAGAAATGGTGTAATTCATATTGGTTTTTAGATATCTCACCTACTCTTTTGACCAGAGATCTGTGATTATTAATTCTCAAATTTAGTTTATTAGAAGTCTGTTCAACATATCTCAATCCACAGATCTTACATGTTATTGGATAACGTTGAAAGCTTTACAAAAGTTAGTAGCATATTTATCTTGCAGTTGATGCAATTTTTCAGCATTAGCAAGAGGACAGATATCACATCTCTTGTCTTTGCATTTGTTAAATTTCAAATGATTAGACAATTTAAGTTTTTGTAAAAAATCTTTATTAATTTTAAAATGTTTAGTCATCTGACACAAAACATAGAAATAAAATACAGGGTACCAGGGAGGAAATTACATAAAAAGGTTAAACACTGGTAAAATAGCAATGAAAAAGATCACTCAAGCTTTCGGACGCATCAGCAGCAGTCCTTCATCAGGAGTAATGACGATGTTATGTTTCTGTCTCTTTTTTATACTTGAAATTTCTGGAAAACCCTTCATCAGAGTAGTCCCGCAGAATGGAAAAACCCAATGAGAACCAATGGGAGGCCTCCAATAGAATCATGGAAGAACCCCAATAGGGACCAATGAGAAACCCATACTGCGGGCTACCTAATTTGGAGGTGTCTCATACATTTCAGAGTAAGAGTTGTTTATAAGTTTCTGGAAGTGGTTGTGATGTATTAATGGCTTTCCCGTGTAGTTTGTAAGTTTCCCAAGATTCTAAGAAGAGTCTACTATTCTTGTTTGTGATGTGACGGTGTAGTATTTTTGTTGAGTCCCAGTCGGGTTCGTGTCCGTGTTGTAAAGCGTGTTCTGCCAGACGTGAGGCTATGTCTCCTTTCGCGAGTGCTTGTTTGTGTTCTTTTTCTTGTTTTGATCATTCTTTTTGTTTGTCCTATGTAATGTTTGTTGCAGTCTTTGCATGGTATTTGGTATATGGCGCCTGTGAGATCTTCTGGTGGAACTGGGTCTTTAACTTTTGTAAGTTGTTTGCGAAGTGTTGTGACAGGGGCATAGAATGTTTTGATATTTGCTTCCTTGAGGATGCGAGAGATTGTTTCGGAAATGCCGTGAATATATGGAATGGATATGTGGTGTGAGAGGTATTGTTTAAAGATGTACTATTGGGTCTACAGTTTCTGAGAATGAATCGTTTAGGGTATCCATTATTTTTAAGTGCCGTGTGTATGTGTTTTGTTTCTGTGTTTGAAAGTGTTTCATTACTGCAGTGAGAATTCGCTCTAAGACTTAATGTTTTAACAACGGAAGCTTTGTGGCATGTTGGATGATGCGATTTAAAATCGAGATATCTGTTTGTATGTGTGGGTTTACGGTAAACTGAGGTGAAGATTGAGTTATCGTGAGATCTGTGTACAAGAACGTCTAGGAAAGAGAGTTTATTGTCCTGTTCTGTTTCGTATGCACTTCATGTCTCTTCACTTGCATTCCCACATCACTTGCAATCGACACCGCACTTACATGCCTCCAAAACACACAACACTACATGAATGCACTTCACTAACACCTCACGACATCTGCACATTGTTGAAATTTTGTCTGGACTCTGCTGTGTTCTCCTCAAATGGTTCTATCTATAGACAAGTTTTTGGCACTGCCATGGGATCTCCGGTCTCAAGTGTTGTAGCTAACTTGGTTATGGAGTCATTTGAGGAAACTGCTTTGTCTTCACTGAATTTTAACATTAAATTCTGGAAAAGATACGTCGACGACACGTTTGTTGTACTTAAAACTAATACACTCCAAAGCTTCTTCCATTACCTTAATAACTTAAACTCACATATAAAATTCACATACGAAACAGAACAGAACAATAAACTCCCTTTCCTAGACGTTCTTGTACACAGATCTCACGATAACTCAATCTTCACCTCAGTTTACCGTAAACCCACACATACAGACAGATATCTCGATTTTAAATCGCATCATCCAACATGCCACAAAGCTTCCGTTGTTAAAACATTAAGTCTTAGAGCGAATTCTCACTGCAGTAATGAAACACTTTCAAACACAGAAACAAAACACATACACACGGCACTTAAAAATAATGGATACCCTAAACGATTCATTCTCAGAAACTGTAGACCCAATAGTACATCTTTAAACAATACATCTCACACCCGCATATCTATTCCATATATTCACGGCATTTCCGAAACAATCTCTCGCATCCTTAAAGAGGCAAATATCCAAACATTCTATTCCCCTGTCACAACACTTCGCAAACAACTTACAAAAGTTAAAGACCCAGTTCCACCAGAAGATCTCACAGGCGCAATATACCAAATACCATGCAAAGACTGCAACAAACATTACATAGGACAAACAAAAAGAATGATCAAAACAAGAAAAAAAGAACACAAACAAGCACTCGCGAAAGGAGACATAGCCTCACGTCTGGCAGAACACGCTTTACAACACGGACACGAACCCGACTGGGACTCAACAAAAATACTACACCGGCACATCACAAACAAGAATAGTAGACTCTTCTTAGAATCTTGGGAAACTTACAAACTACACGGGAAAGCCATTAATACATCACAACCACTTCCAGAAACTTATAAACAACTCTTACTCTGAAATGTATGAGACATCCCCAAATTAGGTAACCCGCAGTGTGGGTTTCTCATTGGTCCCTATTGGGGTTCTTCCATGATTCTATTGGAGGCCTCCCATTGGTTCTCATTGGGTTTTTCCATTCTGCGGGACTACTCTGATGAAGGGTTTTCCAGAAATTTCAAGTATAAAAAAGAGACAGAAACATAACATCGTCATTACTCCTGATGAAGGACTGCTGCTGATGCGTCCGAAAGCTTGAGTGATCTTTTTCATTGCTATTTTACCAGTGTTTAACCTTTTTCTTTAATTACCTCCCTGGTACCATGTATTTTATTTCTATTCCGTAACTCTGTT
This sequence comes from Dysdera silvatica, assembly GCA_006491805.2. Taxonomy (NCBI): domain Eukaryota; kingdom Metazoa; phylum Arthropoda; class Arachnida; order Araneae; family Dysderidae; genus Dysdera; species Dysdera silvatica. The sequence continues at coordinate 149,522,502 of QLNU02014176.1, forward strand.
ACTAACACATTTTGGTGGGAAAAGAACAAGATTACACACTGGTCAAAAATGTCATTACTCTGAAATATATTAACATTTAAGCAGTTGTCAGAACCACAAAATACAGCCATTAAGTGGAGGATTTGTTAATTAAGATGGCATTATTGAGAGAGGTCAGTTTAACTCTGCGGATCATGCTCAGATTTACCACTTTGCCGCCCCTAGACTATTTTTGCCACCCTAAATCAACTTTTTTTGCTGCCCCTTCCTACTGTTTGTCCCTCCCACAAATCAGTGGT
>QLNU02014176.1:149522879-149549068 GCA_006491805.2 Dysdera silvatica
ATTACCCATCTTGCGGACCACCAGTTGGGAACCACTGATCTAAGCAGAATGTTGGCGAGTAAACAGCTCAAAACAGTCCTTTTCTCGCCAACGAGGACCAAACACGCCAATCAATAAAATTGACAGGTTTTTTTTTCTTACCCTAGCGATTAATGTCAACACGAATGCTCAATTCAAGTCAATTTCTCCAGTCGCGCGGGAAAAGAAGAACGTTATGACGTAGGGAAAAAAATCGAAAAAGAAGGAATTTCTTTAATGTATGCGTTGAATCCGAATTCACGTTGTAAGGGGCGTACAGAGGGAAGGTGGGATGTGCGGGGGCATTTATTACCAAGATCAATTCTTGAAGAGATTCTATGAATCGAAACGAGTGCTACGGGGATCACTGCTTTTCAATCAGGGGCATAATGTCTTTTCTTGAAAACCTATATTGCACTTATCGCACGGTTACGAAAATTGCTGATACCCCCCTCCGCCCCCCACAACTCGACACTCGACATCAGTATGTCTTCCTTCACTTTAACACTGTTTATTTTAGGGGGGCGTTCTCCAGAGCGCCCCTAGCTTGCGTTGGCCACAATTTCTAAGGGCTAAAACGCAATGCAAAATGAAAGAAATTTGGGCGCACGGTTTTTAAGATGACTAAATGTTCGATAACCGTTAACCGTATCAGAACTACCAGCCACTTTTATCAAAATGTGGAAACACTCAATGATCATCCAAAATCGATGATAGTGATATAAATCGATAACACAAAGGGTTGTAGGAATCATCGAAACCACCAACGGAATACGATATTTCCGATTTTCGCAGCAATAATCGATGAAAACGAACGTTAAGAGCAAACTTCGAAGAATAAGAACGGGAAAAGGGAATAAACAAACGCCGTTAAAGGCATAACCGACGCCGGGAAGAAAACTTCCTTAGCATCGTCGTGTAACCGACAGAATCGGACAGGATTTGAAGGAGGTATGCCCAGTAGATAAACCAGCTTCCAAACCTGAAGATAAGAATATTTTTAAAAGGTATACACAGTAAAACTTTTGGACACCCCTCAAATGCGGTCACTCCTTTTCCACGGTCAGATAAAAAAAAATCCACGGCAGAGCAGAATCTCCTTCGCAATAACGACCTCCTTTTTAACAGTCACCCCTCTTTTACGGACGCATTTTTCTGTCCGGTAAGCATTCGTTAATTTGAAAGATTTTACTATAATACAATGTGATTATAGAAAGCCTATAAAAAGTGATTTTAAAGTCCTATTTGATAAAAAATTAAATAAAAATCGGGTTTCAACAAATTTTAATCGCTCTCACAGACCACTTTACGCATTCCTTTATTGGACCACCAGGAGGTCTCCCCCAATAAAAAAGTATATTGCCTGAAATTAAGGTTTCCAACTATGGTTAATAATATTAAACGGTACTTAGCCATCCTCGTACTAATCCCCTCCCCGCCTTTCCCAAGGAAAGACATAACCAAATAACGATTTATGAAATTTATTCGTAGGCTCATATACGTATATAAGCGCTCCGGTAGGAGAGATGTATTCATCCCTTGAAATATAAATTATAGATAATTTTAACTTCTTTTTCGGTAAATTTTAAGCTTTTTTAGTTGTACTTTTTACTTTAAAAAAGCACTAGCTTTTGGCAGAAAAACCTCTAAAATTTTCGACCATGTTCTTAAAATATGGGTTGGTTGCCAAACCCACTTGAAACAAAATAATATTTCAATCTTTGATTTTACCATGTTTGGCGCAGTATAGCCCATGTGCTCTTGCGCCATAAAAATCCAAACAAACAAACAATACAATTTTTAGAGTAACGCTATTTGATAAAGAGCGTGAATTTCGATCTTATTTTGTCAAATTTACAATGAAAATGACATCATTAACTTAAATAATAATAATAAGCAATGTAGACAGCATGGGTGTATTCAGAAGGTTCAAACCATTCATGAAACACCGAAAGGTAAGGTTTATGACAAGCAATGTTTACGAGAAATTCCATAAATCTCACCCGAACCCAAATTCTAGGTACGTCGGCAATTTCTGGTTTATTTTATTTTTTTTTATTTTTTCTGAAATTTGGTGATAATTCTGCGGACCACTCGATACGCCCCCGCGAACCCCCAGTGGTCCGCAAACCACACTTTGAGGAACATTGCTCTATCGGGTCCATCCGTTCGTTATATTGAGGTAGCCAGTCACGAGGTCTTCGGGGGGGTGAGGGGGGGGGGCTATACCTCGCATCCCAAAGCCCTGCACATGAAATTCGTTGGTAAAAAATTTTAATTTCTTAGAGGAGTGGGGAGCACAAGCCCCCCTCCCCCCACCTCGAACCAGGTATGCCATCGCCTAACGTTATAGTTAGCTTTTATTGAATATGTTACTGATGCTGTAAATATATAGGTAAAAACAAGGATTAATTAAAATAATTAGAAAGCTTTGTAGTCAAGTAGTATAATAGTCATAGCATACTAGTAAGCTTTATAGTCACTGATCCAAAGTAAAGGAAAAAATTCCGCTACGTTTCGAGAATTTCCGTCCCCTTCTCCAAGTGAAGTGTTTCCGAAACGTTATGGCTTCTTATACATTAGACTAGTGAAAAAAATTGTGCCAATTATGGTAAGCCCTGGTCTGTTGTTACACAGGGTGGTCCTGAACTCTCCCGACAAAATAAAAGGGGTTGCTGGGGACACCAAATAAGGCATATTTGCCCATATCCCCGTGTCCGCAAAGGGTCCGGTTTGGCTGTAGAGCGTAACCACTGTTTACGTCCATGTCGGTGCTACTTAGTCAATTACATGACCTAAATGCAATTTTTGATGCATAATTTAAGTGAATGAGCTAATAATACAGCAGAAATAAAGAAATCTGGAATTCCGTTTCCTGATTTATGTTACTGTTTAGTGAAAATAAGCCTAAAACTGCCTTTTTTTTAACACACTAGAAAAGAGTTGGGAACTGACTGGTACTGATGGTGTATGTGCAACAGGTGAAGAACATCAAAATAAACATTTTTTGTTCAGTGAATTTTTTTCCAAAAATTAGCCGTTCGGGCACTACAGTGAATTTAGTATTTGCATCCACCACATTCAAGGTTTCCACAAACGGCTACAATGCGCCATTTCACAAAGTTTTAAAATTATTTAATGTCAACAGACGTTGGGCTCTCTCTCTCTCTCTGACGACTTTGTAAATAAAATCAGTTAAATTCACCGGAATTGTATGTGTAGAATTCGCCGTTTCAATTGCGACCATGAATCCCACTAAATTCACTGTAGTGCCCGAACGGCTAATTTTTGGAAAAAATTCACTGAACAAAAAATTTCTTATTTCGATGTTCTTCACCTGTTGCACATACTTGTCAGTTCCCAATTCTTTTCTAGTGTGTTAAAAAAGGCATTTTTAGGCTTATTTTCACTACATAGTAACACAGATCAAAATCAGAAAACGGAATTCCGGATTTCTTTGTCTCTGCTGTATTATTAGCTCAATCACTTAAATTATGTATCAAAAATTGTATTTAATTCATGTAATTGGCTACGTAGCAACGTGATGGGCATAAACAGTAGTTACGCTCTACAGCCAAACCGGCCCCTTTGCGGACACGGGGATATGGGCAAATATGCCTTATTAGTTGTTCACAACAACTCCTCTTATTTTGTCGGTAGAGTTTAGGACCACCCTGTATTCCTTTGTTAGGAAGTGTACAAGAGTGTTTTTTTGTTTTTTTTTTAAAAAACAAAATGTGAAAGAAAATTGCCTAAGGTCGATATTTAAATTTAGCAGGTTTCAATTAACATTAATTCGCAACTCTCTAATCCGAAACTATCTAACCCGCCACTCGCTAATTCGCTACTCTTTATTTCAAAACTCGCTAATCCGCCACTCGCTAATTCGCTACTCTTTATTTAAAAATTCACTAATCCGCCACTCGCTAATTCGCTACTCTTTATTTCAAAACTCACTAATCCGCCATTCGCTAATTCGCTACTCTTTGTTCCAAAACTCACTAATCCGCCACTCGCTACTCTTTATTTCAAAACTCGCTAATCCGCAATTCTCTAATTTGCTAATCCGCAACTCTAATCCACAACTCTAATTCTCAAGTAACTCGGTAGGTTTTCAATGTTAAAAATAGAAATCATTATTGAATTTAAGGAAAACCTTTACTTTCCCTTTTTATTGCAGGCACGCACGCACACACACACACACACACACACACACACACACACATATACATACATGCAGAGAGACAGACAGAAAAACAAAAGCGGGTTCAATATCTATTAAAACCCGCTAAATAAGAAATAAAAACAAAAACACAAATTTCAAATTAATGAAAATTTATAGAAGCATTTATTTTTTACATATTTTTCACATATTCGCAGAGCAATTTTCATTAATTTTTAAGCGTAATAGTATAGTGCAGGGATTCCCAATTAGCTAAGTGCCGCGGACGCGACATTTGAAAATTCTGATTTTCACTTGAGCGATCAATTTTTAAAAAAAAAAACACGTGTGGTAGCCCTAATAAACAGATAATTTTAAGTGAATTCAAGAAGAGCAGCATGGGATGGATGAGTGTTATTAGCACACACAAAAATAACAATGATTTGGTTATGGAAAAAAAGGTAATATTAAATTTTACTAATGGCCCCACTACAGATGAACATAGGCGCACCATGGGAGACAGAGGGGCCTGGGAACTATCTAGCTGTTTAAAATTTTATTGCCAGCTCTGATTAGGCATTTTACTTTCGAAAATTTTACGAGCGCATTTAAAATGAGGTACTTTTGGCTCATTAATTGTCAGGCAACTGAAGTATATATGGGCCATGGGCATTACGCAAAAAGTCCGTAAGGGGGGGTTATAGGCTCAATGGGGGGTTACAGAGCTACAACTCACATATTCCTATGTTAAATATACAAAATTTCATTGCAATGGGGGTTACAACCCCCATCAACACCCCCCTGCGTACGCCAATGATATGGGCGCCCATGATAGTAAAAAACTTTGATACGTTTTAATTTACATTTTTAATAGCTATTAAACCTTAATGTGATGGGAGAAATCATGCCACTTTTTCTTTCGAACAATTCTTCCCATATTCGGTTCAGTATTTCCTACGTTTTGTCTCAAATCTGGATCAACGTCGAGTCAATTTCTATGTTTTTTATGTAACAAAGCGTCTAAAATGTTTGCTCGCAAAGACACGTGGAACAAAAGGTGTAACAAAGCGTCGAAAATGTTTGCTCGCAAAGATATATGGAACAAAAAGGAATGAGGTGTAAGAAAAGGTCGAAAATATTTGCTCGCAAAGATATGTGGAACGAAAGGAAACGAGATGTTTCAAAGCGTCGAAAATATTTGCTCGCAAAGATATGTGGAACAAAAGGGAACGAGGTGTAACAAAGCGTCGAAAACGTTTGCGTCGAAAATATTTGCTCGCAAAGATATGTGGAACAAAAGGGAACGAGGTGTAACAAAGCGTCGAAAACGTTTGCTCGCAAAGATATATGGAACAAAAAGGAATGAGATGTAAGAAAAGGTCGAAAATATTTGCTCGCAAAGGTATGTGGAACAAAAGAGAACGAGGTGTAACAAAGCGTCGAAAATATTTGCTCGCAAAGATATGTGGAACAAAGGGGAACGAGGTGTAACAAAGCGTTGAAAATATTTGCTCGCAAAGGTATGTGGAACAAAAGGGAATGAGGTGTTTCAAAGCGTCGAAAATATTTGCTCGCAAAGGTATGTGGAACAAAAGGGAACGAGGTGTAACAAAGCGTCGAAAATGTTTGCTCGCAAAGGTATGTGGAACAAAAGGGAATGAGGTGTTCCAAAGCTTTTTCATTCCACTTCTTATAATTACGTAAAACCTTCCTATGACGTCATCGTCGAAGCAAAAAGAGTGCTGGCAACACTGCAAAGTTTCTTAATTCGGTTACTTATCTACCCTGTTTTTAGTTTTTGCCATATTAATGGCGTCACGGGCCCACTGAGTGGGTTCCGCGGAGCCTCGAGGGTCCACGGACCACCAGTTGGGAACCACTGGTATAGTGCCAGCGCCCCCTATAGCTATAACAGTTATAGGGGGCGTTGATAGTGTATAAATAGGGTCCCTACTCACCGTAAAGAAAAAAAAAATCCCTGACTTCTTCGACAAAATTCCTTTACTAATCGCAAACAAAACTTTAAATTGAACTTCCACTTCGGGGGATGGTTGATTGTATTTTTATGGCGCAAGGACAGAAAGAGTCCCACTTCGGAAAAAATGACTTCAAGTTCGTGTGAAAGTTAACTGGTTAGAACAGAAGTCATTACAAGCGTTTCCTCCTTTTATACGGCTGTGTCAGTCCTCGTTTTATACGGCTGTGTCCAGCCGTGGAAGTTACCGCTTAAACCGTGCGCCGAGGTAAAATGACAGTTGCAGACCTTGCGCCATAAAAACGCTTCTAATTAACCTAAACCGCGCCAAACGAGCTTAATCTTAAGACAATAATAACAAGCAAGTGAAAGAAAATCGCCTAAAGTCGATATTCAAACTTAGCTGGTTTCAATTAACATTAATTCGCAACTCTCTAATCCGCAACTCTCTAATTCTCAAGTAACTCGGTAGGTTTTCGATGTTAACAATAACCATAGTTATTGCATTTAAGGAAGACCTTTACCTTACCCTTTTTATTGCATACAGACAGACAGACAGACCGAAAGCGGGTTCAATATCTATTGAAACCCGCTAATTAATAATAAGAATAATAATTTTAATCTGGCGATTATTTCTTGCTCTCTATAAGTTTTTACTACAACTTTAAAAACTCCCACGAATTTCAAAATTCGTGTACATTCGAAGCCCGTTAATGCGAACACGCCGTAATCCGACGGTTCATTCCTTAGGAGGTTCGAATTCCTCGGGAAAATGTAGGTGCACTGCTCTACTCAAGCGTAACGGTAACGCATCATGTGGTAACGTATTGCAATAATACATAGTGTATAGTAACGTGTTATAATAATGCGTAACGCATTCATCTATGGTGCCATAAACCCGGGTTCGACTCCCAGTATCGTAGGTGGTGTGTCCATCACGGTCACGGGGTTCCGTACCCTCGGCAACGGAGGCTGGGGTTCCTTCGAAACCTGTAGGTCCTTTCACCGTAAAAACACAAACATTGCGAACACGCTTAAGGCGAATTTTATTTTTTTTAACATGAACCCCCTTCCCTGAATCTTCTCCGCTAAATTACATCGTCGCGTTGTTGTTTCCGAATAACGCGTGCTACTGTTAACGCGAACGAACTGTTAGTCATCACCAGTTTGATTGATTGTTTGGCTTTTTTATGGCGCAAGAGCATCTGGGCTATACTGCGCCAAAGTCATCACCAGTGACTGCATTGGTTGGTTGGTTGGTTGATATTTTTATGACGCAAAGACACCGGTCCTCCGGCGGCCACCTTTGCGCAACTCCTCCTCCTCTAAGGACACCGGTGTTGATTGGTTGTTTTTATGACGCAAGAGTAATCCTGCGCCGAACAGTATAAGACAGTACAATAAGCGCCCCAACAAGTACCCTGGGGCTGAGAAAATTAACGAATACTTTGGGGCTGGAAACCAACGAAATACTTTTGGGGCTGAGAAAAATTAACGAATACTTTTTGGGGCTGAGAAAAATTAGACGAATACTTTGGGGCTGAGAAAATTCTCCTCCTCAAATTTTATTAAATATACAAGATACCAAACGCTACAAAAATAATTGATAGTGTTTGACAATTAGTAATGAGCTAAACAGTACCTGTTTTAAAATATGACTGTAAATTTTTTTAAAAATAAATGCGTAGTAGTAGTGGCGTAGGCAGAAAGTTCATAAGGGGGGTTATAGGCTTAATGAGAAGGGTTACAGAGCTACAACTCATATATTCCTATATTAAATATACAAAATTTCATTGCGATAGGGGGTTACAACCCCCAAAACCTACCCCTGGCTACGCCTCTGCATAGTAGAATAAGGCAAATCAAATTTTTATATAGTGGGGCTTGAGCCCCCCATATGGGCGCTCATGGACGGTACATAAGGTTAGTATTTGCATTAATGAAATTCACCTGCAAAGAAGCCGTTATGTCAAAAAATAGTAAACCTGGTGTTGTATCCTGGAGCGGATTGGTGGTAAGCCAATGACGTAAGAAATGGATGAGCTTAGAGGGTCGAGACCCCCCTTGGATAACAAAGCACATGGCTCTCCTTAAAGCCTTGACCATCTGATGTACTTTTAATATATATTTGTCTGTCTTACTGTCTTTAATTATGTGGAATATTATTATTATGACACTACACATGAAGAATAAACCAGTGGCATCTTCTTTAAAGCTGCTTTAAACCCCCCATAATGTTTAAACTGTTACGCCCCTTGCGCCAAAAACCCGGGTTTAAATCCCGACGACATAGCAGAAGCTCTTCTACACTCCGGAGTTAGTTTTCTAGGTGACGGAGGGTTGATTGCCACAGAAACCGTAGCTTACGACGCAGCATGACCATAGCTGTCATCGAACACAATCAGCGCAACATGTCACTCTATGACAGGGGCGGTTCTAAAAAATATTTTGGGGCGCCCTTGCTCCATGACACCTTAATTTCCCCTTTTGTGGTATAGAAGTAACGAATTGGTCTGTCGCGAAGTTAACCCGGTTTTGATTCCAATGGTGTTGCAGAACGCGTGTATTTACTGTCCTCCGTCGTCCGGGGTTTAGAAAGGCAAACAGAGGTTCTGGTGCAACGTGTCCCTGTCTGTCCTCCCGCCCTAAAGCACGAACATATTAACCTGTCTATCATACACGTTCAAACCAGTGAATACACGTTCAAACCACTTTAAAAATTATGGGGGTGGGGGGGAAGGGAATGCCAAAGTAAGGTTTAATGACGTTTGTTTGTTTGTGATTTTACGGTTCAAGGACTACAATGGTCATGCTGCGCCAGGACCTACTGTTTCCCGAAGAATCCAAACCTCTTAAGGCCTAGGGAACCAAACCCCAGACTACAGTAAGATCTTTATGGGATTTCTGAGTCAACGCTTGTTGCACCGTTCGGAGTCGAACTCGGGTTAAATGCGCATTAGGTGAACGTCTTACCACACTGCGCCTAGGTTTAATGTTTGTATTTTTTATGACGCAAGAGCATCTGGACTATACTGCGCCAAGCCTAGGTTTAATGAAAGACAGAAGAGTAGCAGTTGTTGGCATTTGAACTTTGAATTCCGCAATTTGTGGACGACCCCCCCACTTCGGTGAAGGAAAGCGAGAGCGGACCCCAGCGGGAGGCTTCTGCGGAAGTACACCGAAGGAGGGACGGCAGGAATCGGTTTCGCCCCGCCGTCATGGCCCTCCTAACTCTTCGCCCACGCCAGCTCGGTTAGCAAGCACCTCAGGGATTGGAAAACGGGAGGTTCGAACGCAAACAATTCCGCAGAAAAATCCGGTAGAATTAGAAATCCGGTAAAAGGGAGAGGAACTGGGGAAAACTTTCTCCGGAATGGCCCGGATAGGGCTGCTCATATTCTGGTCCGCGTCTTAAATTAGTCACCAACGTTACAAGAAATGGGTCATCACTTCTAATAACGGACTTACTTAAATAGGTTTGCACCGTTCCACGAAAGAGGTTTAAAATCGGGGGGGGGGCTAATTTTTTTAGCGGTAGAAATGGGTAAAAATAGGGTGGGGGAAGTCGAACGTGGTGGCGCACTTCATAGTATAGACGAAAACGTTTAAATCAACGAACGAAATTCAAGGCCCTGGTATACGCAGGGCTGTTGATGGGGGGGGGGGCAGACCCCCCATTGCGATGAAAGTTTGTATATACACATATGAATGTATGGAATTGTGATTCTGTACCCGGTTATAATTTTTTTTTCATAGGCGTAGATAGAAAGTTCATAAGGTGGGTTATAGACTCATTGGGGGGGTGGGGAGGGGTGCAGAGCTACAACTCATACATTCCTATGTTAAATATACAGAATTTCATTGAATTGGGGGTGTTACACCCTCTCCCCCCCCACGGTTACGCTTATGCTCCTATGCTTCGAAGTTGTCCAAAATATTCTCTATTTATATAATTTTTTTTTTTCGATGACACCAGTGATATTTCAATTTTAAGATTGCAGCTCAGAAGTAATTTTTATAACAGTTTTTGCCTATTATATATCGATTATTATCACAGTTTATACACCAATCGATATCTGAAACGTGGATCGCTCCTCAAGCGTATATCGATTATTTTCGATATATTTTCGATTACGCTGTAGTTGCTGCATATGCGGTGAAACCCGGTTCGTCAATCCATAATTAAATTCCCATTTGAAATTTTAGGAAAAAAAAGACGTTCAAAGCGGGAAAACGTATTATACGGGAACGTAAAATCGGGGCTTTACCGTATTATGGAATGCATATTGATTATTTTCGATATTAATTCATTATATTTAAAAAATGGATTCCATAATGAAATCAGATGCTGAAAATTTTAAAAGCATTGAATATATATATATTTTTTTTTTGATTATTATGTATAATATTTTGTTAGAACTGTTTATTATTTATTACTTTGTCCCAAACCGAGAACAGATTTTCCGGGCGTGGAAAGGTGTTTTCTGGTGCAAGGACAACAAAGCGTGCCCTTTGTTGTCCTTGCAGCTTAAAGCACCAACAAATCCAATCGATTTTAATGCACTCTAAATGTCTTAATCATCCCAACATTTTGGCGCAGTATAGCCCAGATGCTCTTGCGCCATAAAAAAGCCAAACAAACAAACACACCCCAGCGTTCCACCCTTACAGGGTGTTAACAGCCGCTTCCTTCTCTTCCTTTTCATTGATGAATTGGAAATTGTTTAGCCTGAAAACGTTACTATGAAATTATATGCGTAATTAAGGATGGGAGGGGGCTAGGGGTTACTTCCCCCATTAAGAAATTTGCTTGTTTGTTGGATGTTTTATGGCGCAAGAGCATCTGGGCTATACTGCGCCAAACATGGTAAGCAAAGTGAAATAAGCATGTGAAAGAAAATTGCCTAAGGTCGATATTTAAATTTAGCGGGTTTCAATTAACAATTCGCCACTCTCCAATTCGTCGCTCTCCAATTTACAACTCTCTAAATCGCATCTCTCTCTAATTCGCAACTCTCTAATTCTCAAGTAACTCGGTAGGTTTTCAACGTTAACAACAACCATCATTATTGCATTTACGGAAGACCTTTACCTTGCCCTTTCATTGCGTACAGACAGAAAAACCAAAAGCAATAGCGGGTTCAATATCTATTGAAACCCGCTAAAGAAGAAATTACAAATCAATGCTATGTGCCGAGTATTTTAGTGGGGGCTATAGCTCCACCCCGTACTTCAAAGCCAGCTACTCCAGTACAAAAAACACATGTATTTAATTAACAGCACACCACACCCGCCTCCTATGAAAGTAAACCACTGTGGCAGCATGACTTTTGCTGTCCAGGCGTCATAACAATTCAACCAACGCACTTGCTTTAACCATGCCCCAGTAAATATTAAATGTAGGGTTATTGAAAATGTCTGTTTCCCATAAATTTTGTCAATATCTGGTGGAATATCGTCACATTTTCCATCAATGACTTTAATCTATCCCCAATGCCAGCGACGTAGGTAAGAGGTCCCCGTGGATATCAGAATACATTAGTTTTTGTAAGGAAGTGTTCAAGTATTACGTAAGCAATATTTTGGCCATTTCAACCCTCCTCCCCCTCCATAAGCAAAAATTAACATTGGCTAATATTGGAAAATAAGCACAACAGCAACCCCCTCCCACAAAGGTGCTTACGTAATACTTGAATGCTTCAAAACGCCAATTATATACAGGGGCGTAACAACTCAAAAGTTATGGTGGGTCTCAAGCAGGGGCGGACTGGGTCCTCTCAAAGGGCGCATACCTTGGATTTTTGGAGGACGCAAGTCCTATGGCCCTCGGGGCGTTTTCCCTGTCCGCCCCTGGTCTTATTCACATATTTTAATGTTTCTCAGTTAATACATGTTCTCAATGGCGCATTTCTAAATAGGAAACTTTACAACAGTCTTTGATTTTACCATGTTTGGCGCAGTATAGCCCAGATGCTCTTGCGCCATAAAAAAAATCCAAACAAACATAAATAGGAAACGCACACGAGGCAAATGGTCAAGGGCGTACAATAAGAATCGACAAATAAATTATCAGTTATTTAAAATTAGTATTTAAAATATTAGTTTGAATAATTTTATGAAAAACAAGTTTTGCGTTATTAATAGTTAAGCGAACGTTAGACATGATTTTGTTTTTCAAAATTGTTTTTTTTTCTTTGTAAGAGGGGAAGGGGAGGGGGAGCTCCGAACCCAGGGAAAGCCATTTTCTAAATCCGCCACTGAATATTATTTAAATAAGGACAGGCATACGACAACAAAATGCTGCAGCACTTAAAAATTTAAGATAAAGAAATTTTGAAAAAATTGAGACACGGAAAAAATTACACACTAATCAAAAATTGAACGTGCATGCGCCATTAAACATTCGATGTGAGTATACGTATGACAAGGCCCATTATCTAAATAATCAACAACTTTTATTAATTTCTTAACAACCATTGCTTTTATCTTTTAATGCGAAATCTTGCTATTTTCTAACAAATATGAAATCGACAGCTTTTTCGACCCACGTCACTCTTCGATGCATTTCATCGTCACTTGCATTGCATTTTTATCTTCGTCCTGTTGCTCGATTTTTCTTGTTTCATCTTCGTCTTCCTCTTAGTGTGCCGTATTTATAATTTCTTCATCCGTTAAAAATTCATTCTAAAGATCTTCTTCATCGTTTGAAGATGATCGTCGGCATTTCTTCCTTGTCGTCGCCGTGTGGTGATCGTTTAAGCTCGTTCAGAATGGAGACAGTTTCATCAGCCTTATCCTTCTTTGATGCTGAAGCAGTGGACGAAGTTGAGTTGTCGACACATCTTACAATGTCTGGCCAAACTTTTCGCCAAGATGTCGCCAACGTAGCTGAAGGAATTCCTTCAAAGGCCCCTGTCCCAACATATAAACATGAACACCCATACGTGTAGGTATACTGCTAGTGTGGGGGGGGCTGAGAAAAATTAAAGAGTATTTCCAAATGGGGGGCCCTGAGAAGAAATATTACCTCCTTCTCAAAGCTGTTGAGAAGTTTAGTGAATGTACAAGATTCCAAAATGCAACAAAAATAATTGATACTGCTTGACAATTAGTAATGAGCTAAAAAGTACCTTATTTTAAAATGTGACTGTAAAACTTTTGAAAATAAATGCATAGCAGGTTCGAGCAAATAAATTTTTTAAACTGGTAAACGTGCTTGAATCCTCACTTCCCCCATGTGGGCATAAATATATATATATGCATATAAATAACATATAAATAACCCGTACGCATATAAATAACGCCTTTAGTGTTAATTTCATTAAGTAGACGTGTTATTTCTCAAAGTGCGTTGCAAAATCTTCGAGAGAAGGTTGTGTCTGTTTCAAACATCCGACAACGTCTTGATTTATAGGTTGTATTAGACTGGCCAGACTGAACAAAGCTTACCCTAGAAAACGATTAAGCTAAGCAAATTGATTTTACTAAGATTTTTTAATGTAAGGCACTATTACCCTTCACAAAGTTAGCACAATTGCCAAACGGTCAAGACACAAAGCTACAGTGGCAAGTTTTTTGTAATTTTCATGGAGAATTTTACAGATAGCAGTAGGAGTTTAAACATGGGTAGCAGAAATTATTATCTGTAAAATTCCCCAAGGAAACCACAAAAAACGTGCAAGGGTGTCTTTGTATGTTAACCATTTGGCAATTGTGTTATCCCTGCGGAGGGTAATAATACATTGCACTGAGGTGCGTACAGACATGCAACAGAATATCATCGCGTAACATCATCACGTAACATCCCGTGTTACACGATGATGTTACGGGGCAAACATAGCTGCGTATCATCAGTGCGTAACATCAGTGCGTATCATCAGTGCGTAACATCAGTGAGTAACATCACTGCATATCATCAGTGCGTAACATCAGTGAGTAACATCACTGCATATCATCAGTGCGTAACAGCACTGCGTCCCATCAGTTCATGCCGATATCCAGTCTACACTGACAAAACGCTGTTGTTCGTAAACCGGTCTAAATTCACGATCATGGGGTGCATTGTAACATTCCTTTGATGCGACGGGGGAAATACCGACAACTGATGGGACGCGGAAATGTTGCGATGTTCTGTTACGGAGAGCGGTCCAGATTTGATACGCGACGGTGTTACTATACGATCTTCTGTTACGGAGTGTGGTCCAGACTTCATACGCGACGGTGTTACTATACGATATTCTGTTACGGAGTGTGGTCCAGACTGTTACTATACGATGTTCTGTTACGGAGTGTGGTCCAGACTGTTACTATACGATGTTCTGTTACGGAGTGTGGTCCAGACTTCATACGCGACGGTCTTACTATACGATGTTCTGTTACAGAATGTGGTCCAGACTTGATATGCGACGGTGTTAAGATACGGTGTTCTGTTGTATGTGTGGACACGGCCTTATATGCGGAGGAAACGACCGTCGATCCTGCCCTGATGGCCGAGCAGGTAGTGGCACAAAGGGTCATGCACTGGGTCCCGGGTTCGACTCCGGATGGTGTCTCTTTTTCACCTCTACATAAAGTTTAAGTTGAGTTAGGTGGCAGACATTGCTATTTACTGGGATTATTGAAAAAGTTGCACCGACAAAAGTTTGGCAATATACTTTGAAATAGTGTTCGATAATAATTATAAAGCGATTGTCAAGCACACAACTGTGCTACTATAACACTTCACGTTTCGACTAGTATGTGCGAACCTTCTTCAAAAAATAAAAAGCCAATGCTCGTAGCTGAATAACGGCCGTGCATCATTTAAAAACTCGTGTGGGGAGAACTCGAGTCGCTTTAAAGAAGATTATGTGATGCTGCTTTAAACTAAATACGGTTTGATATTTGAGGGGGCTTTGGTCTCTTAAGCCCCCCCCCTTTTCCTGCGCCACTGCACTTGTTTATGGTTTAAATGTTTTCTACGAAATCACTAAAAGATCTCGTTTTTTTTGTGCAGTGCCAACACGAAACGTCAGTAAAAAATAATAAATCTTCCATCTTGTAACACAGTTTTGCACCTGCAACTCGGTTTTACAGGTATAAGTAAAAATAAGCCGCGAAAATCTTCATTAAACCAACGTTTGATATTATTGCAAGTTTTTATTACGTAAATCTATATAGATTTACTTACTAATTATAAATACAGCGGAATTTTGTTATAACAAGTGCAAATAAAACGAGTATAATAATCTATAGCCAACAAATGATTTAGATTTCACATATAATATACGATTATAGCGAAATAACAGCATCTGTTATATCAAATGCTATTATAACAATATCTGTTATAATAGCATTTGACTATTACCTTTATGCAGGGGCGGACCGCCGCCGGTGCGGCTTTTGAGGTGGAGGGGGCGGACTTTTGTATCATTACGTACACTAGCCTTTTATTCCAAATATCGTAGGCCACCATGTTGCCTGCCTTAACGGCAGGTAAAGAGACCCGCCCGCTTCAGGATATTGGGGGCGAGGGGCTCTTTGAAGGTTTATATTTAAGTTTCCTCGATTTGGAGATAGTCCCTCGACGTCGGCTCCAGCATCTCATTCCTAAAGCCAGCTGTTTGCGCGGTGGGCTGTCTCTTCTCCTGTTCTGATCTTTCTCCTCTTCGTGTTCCCTACTCCATCTCCCCCTCTCGTTCTATCCCCAGCGGAGAGTGTTTGCTCTCCGGTAGTAAGCTGCCCCCCGTCCCCAAACCTACTCCTCCCGCTTGTCTGTCATCGCAATCTGTTGACGTGGACCAAAACCGACCTGCCCCTAGCGTACCGTCTGTATTCCCTTTTCTCCGATCCTTTCACCGATAGTCTCTGCACCAACAATATCCGCTCGGTTTTTGCGGAAAAAAGAGTGGTCCGCTAAAATAGGGCAAAAGCGGATGCACGCGGATTTTTTCCGGGTTCTTTATTTGTTCCGCTTTCGATTAAAACAATCTTTTAGCGCGGCTGGGGTCCTTCTGTGGCACAATTTATGTTCGTTTGGATTTTTTTATGGCGCAAGAGCATCTGCGCCAAAATTTGTGATTTCTGTCTGAAATTGGAAGAGTTGGTTCGTTTTTTTAGGACGCAAGGACAGCAAAGGTCACGGTATAGCACATGAGATAAGTTAGATATGAGAGAGTTAAGATATATACTTACCATCCTTGTTTTGTGCACACCACTCTAACTTATCTCATAGCACATGAGATTAAGTTCGAGTGGTGCGCACAAAACAAGGATGGTAAGTATATAAGTTTGGCCCAGATGCTCTTGCGCCATAAAAAAAATCAAACAATATAAGTACAATAAAACCTCTGAATATGGACACCTCGAGCGTGTCCGTCCGCTATTCGGGAGGGTTTGAGGATAACAAGCACCGGGATGGGAAATTGGGGGGGGATTTTAAAGCTGTTACCGTAGACGTGTGTGGAGAGCACTTGGAGAGATCATCCAGCAGTAGATTGATAATGGTCAAATATGATGACAAAATCTCCATAACGGACACTCCCAAATAGCGGACACTTTTCCGTGATCGCAGAAAGCTGCCGTTCAACAAAAATAGGCGTTAGAGAAATGTTATCGAAGGATTTTACTGCATTAGTAAACTCCGTTGCGAAGCTCACTTTTTGATATTCAATGAAGCTTATCGTCATTTGAGAAAAATTAGTGTATTAAGAATAAGCTGCACCTTCAAATAAAGTCTTTGGCGCAGTATAGCCCAGATGCTCTTGCGCCATAAAACATCCAAACAAACAAACAAAGTCGTGATAAAAGTACACTTGCAAAACTAAGTTTGGAAGAAATACGGAAATTCATCACAATTTGGCAATTCGCTAATTTTAGAAATTGAACTTTTTAAGTTTATTTTCTTGCGTTTCTAAGTGGCAACAGTTAAGAAAGCCTGAAAAGTGAACATGGTGTTTCTATTGTGGGATCCCACACACTCTTGTTCAATTTTCTCGAAAACTATCACAAAATATACCACAGTTTCAGTCTATACAATAATTAAATTATATATGTATAGTAAACTTTCCCATTTACGACTTTTAAGGGACAGAGAAAAAGTCGTTAAAGAGAGAAAGCTTATTTTTTCTCCAATGTTATGTATGCAAATGTATGTAAATATCTTTAAAATGCTGATATTATTCCTACGGTTATGGGGCGATTGTTTTTTCCTTGCCAAAAGCAACTTCCATAGCTGATAGATCTGCTAATTACTGATACAGTGAAACCTCCTTAACGGACACCTCTTTTGACGGACGCTTTTCTCCTAATCCTCAAAATCCCTAAATAAATAAAAAAAAAATAAGAAGTGTTTGAGAGAGTTAAAGTAAGAGAAAGGAGTAATGTAAATATAACATTTCAATTTAAAAATAATATATATATAAAATTTCATATCTTTGCATAACATATAAAATTTATATCTTTGTTCAAATTCTTCTTCTCTTCAGGCATTACAGCGTCAGAACAACAAGGAGAAGACCAATGAATAATGCTTTCAATTTTATTAAGATTTTCTTTTTTTCTTCTTCTTTTTATTAAGGCATCCAGCAGTGACATCACAGGGACATAAACGCCCCTATGCGACGATGCCCCTATGCATGCATTGACATATACATTGTCATATTATTGGTCCCACTTCATGCAGACATTAACAC
Source organism: Dysdera silvatica (assembly GCA_006491805.2). Classification (NCBI taxonomy): domain Eukaryota; kingdom Metazoa; phylum Arthropoda; class Arachnida; order Araneae; family Dysderidae; genus Dysdera; species Dysdera silvatica. The sequence continues at coordinate 149,540,707 of QLNU02014176.1, forward strand.
GTCATTAAGAGGGGGAAAAAGTGAGAGGTCTTTATATTCCCTTAGGCCTTGAAGGTTAATGAGGCCGCCAGAATTGCCTGGGGCCTTTAAAAAAAAAAAACTTGGAAGTCGAGCAGGCCCGCAAAATGCGGGGTCGATGGTCGTCCGCACTGCTGCGGGCGGTTGACGAAGCCGTGGCTAGTACTTCTTCCGGTTCGTCGCCATTCACCGGCTGATTGATGCGGAGCTAGCGAGCAGTCCCCCCCTCCCCTCACCCAGTCCTGATTCCCCAGAGAGGGAAGGGGGGAGGATAGAGGAAAGTGTAGCTGTCCTTCCCCACCCCCCCTGCTCTTCTGAAACTGACGATCGTTACTGGGTGGTTGTAGGTTACTACAGTTGGCAAGTTTTTCTTCCATTTTTGGGCCTCGCTGCTTGTGAAGGGGCATCAATCAATTTCGACTGAAGTGAATAATAGCTTCGAAAAAATAATGAATGAATATAAAAAAAGAAATAAAAATATAAATATACGTGAGGTCAACGGGTAGCTCTGCTCGAAACTCGCAAAAGCGTAGTTGCATATATTTATAGTTTCAGGCCCGTAGCTAGATGCCTCGTTACAGGGGGGGGAGCTTAAAATTTATATATAATTTGTTGTAATTTATTAATATACACTCTGTTGCAATAAAATATGTGCACCCAGAAAGAATTGAGCCACAACTGCTAAACGGCATATGTGTGTGTGTGTGTGTAGTGTTCGAGTAGATAAACAAATGAGCAAAACATCGAAACGAAACAATGTTTTATTGACATGTAGCAATACAAGGAATGTACTCTTCAATAGGTGTTAAAACCACCCGTCAGCCTTACAAGCCGATACTCGGTGGGACATGGAGTCAATTAAGTGGCCGATGTTCCACTGCGATAGATCCTACCATAAACGCAGCAACTGCTGAAAGAGTTCGGAGGTATTCTGAGACGACTGAAGTTGCCTACATAACATGTCCCAAACAAGTTCGATAGGCGAAAGGTCTGGAGAACTAGCAGGCCACTTGAGGACATTAACACCTCGAAGACATTGTTGCAACAGCCAAGCAGTATGTAGTCGAGCGTTGTCATGCTGGTAAAGAGAACTTAGTCGGCCAGATACCACTGGCTGCAAAATATCGTCGATGTACCTACGAGCGGTGAGAGTAATTCGTAGCACAACTATATATGACCGGCTGTCCCAGGAGATCGCTCCCCAGACTGTCACACCAGGTGTAATGGCTGTGTACCTCTCGGTAACGAATGTTGGATTCGACCGCTGACCTCGTCTCCACACACGTGTCTGGCGCTTATCAACATCGCCTAAAAAGCAGGATTGGTCACCAAAGATGGCATTCCTCCAATCTGGAACTGTCCAGCTTGATCGTAAGCGTCATCATTCCAGACGACATTGCCTATGGTGGGGTGTCAGAGGTAAGCGCCATAATGGTCGTCGAGACCTGAGCCCAGCGTCAGCCAATCATCGCCAAATGATATCTCTTGATTACAACACCGGGCGATAACCATATCGCTTCGCCCAATATGGCGGTCGATCTGATTGCTGGACCAACCAATCTCTCTGAGGCCTGTGATTCGCTCCTTCCCAAAGTTTGTTTGGATGTTTTATGACGCAAGAACATTTGGGCTATACTGCGCCAAGTTCCCAAAGTCGGACAACTGTTTGTATTGCCGTCGGTTACGTCTGTCTGTAAGTTCCGCTGATACTTCCTTTTCCTCAGCTCATGATTTTTCAAGACGTAGGGAGATAAAGCATTTCTACTGATGCTCCATTCTATCACGTATTACTCAGACGTCTGTAAGGCATCTTTCGGTGGTCTGTCTGTTTGTTTGGATGTTTTATGGCGCAAGAGCATTCGGGCCACACTGTGCCAAGGTGGTCAATGTGTGTATCCGAGCTACTAATCCGGTTCTAACTGCCCAACACTGAGCACACCGGCCATTTTAAATTCCACTCGTGTCGCGGTTCATATACGAGTTGCGTACCTCCACAATGCTCATTGGTGCTGTACGTTTGATCATTTGCAAAACCTGCCAAACCACATATGCATGAGTACCACATATGATGAGAACCACATATGCAGAGTTTCGTAGTTGTGACTCAATATTTTCTGGCTGCATATATTTTATTGCAACAGAGTGTATTTAAGAATACTAAATAAATTTCTTAACGTAAATTTTGCATTGAAAACTTATAAATTTTAGTATACCTCTCTATAATTCCCCCCTATCCTCATTACAAAGTATATAAAGACTCAAACCTGTGAAAAACATTATATACAGAAGATCTACCATAGACAGCTATTTTAAATATATTTTTAACGTGAAAGAACGATTTCCGTTGTCGTATACAATCTCATACGAAACAAAAATTTGAGATAAAGTTCTACAATATTTTATTTTGAGAAAAAGTATTTTCCAGGAGGAGTGACTACATTTGGGGCTCAGCCCCCTATATCCCCAGCCTGCCTATGGCCCTATATAATTTTGGAAATTCGTTTGGGGAATGGTGTACAACGATGTAACGCTCCCTGTTCTTCAAGCACTGTGACAGCAAAACCACTCATTTTTCGCAACAGTGACGTCATCTTGAATGGTAGTTCCACATTCTGGCTGTCAACTTAAATCACGTGCTGACTGGCTAACACTTTTAATAATTTTTACGTAACTTGCACATAAGCATCCACTACAATTCTCACGGCACTGCATTTGCATTCCCGTGATGTGGCATTTTCTCCTGGGCAGTGTATATAGCTAAAAACAAGCGATTTATAGCTAAATACGAGGGCGAATCTGAAAGTCTTTGCCACTATTTTTTATTAGCCAAAATAAGGTACATACAGGTAATTACAAATATACATACTATTTTATGTATCTTACACTATTTTTCCACATAATCCCCACACTGGTTCAGACATTTGTCCCATCGCATCACTAAATTTGAGATGCCTGTGTGGTAGAATTCGTCCGGTTGACTGTGGAACCACCGTCGGACTGCTGTCTTGGCTTCATCGTTGCACGTGAATCGCTGTCCTGCCAGGAACTTCTTCAGCGGACCGAAAACGTGGAAATCACTAGGGGCGAGGTCCGGACTGTATGCAATCAGAACCGCCGACAAGCTCCGGTCATTTCACTGGGAGAGTCTGGACCACCCACCATACAGTCCGGACCTCGCCCCTAGTGATTTCCACGTTTTCGGTCCGCTGAAGAAGTTCCTGGCAGGACAGCGATTCACGTGCAACGATGAAGCCAAGACAGCAGTCCGACGGTGGTTCCACAGTCAGCCGGACGAATTCTACCACAGGGGCATCTCAAATTTAGTGCTGCGATGGGACAAATGTCTGAACCGGTGTGGGGACTATGTGGAAAAATAGTGTAAGGTACGTAGAATAGTACGTATATTTGTAATTACCTGTATGTACCTTATTTTGGTTAATAAAAAATAGGAGCAAAGACTTTCTGATTCGCCCTCATATAGCATTTGATCAAGCAGAATTTTAAGCACAGTATATAACTTTATACGATATTATTTTAATACATAATCATGTCGTGAATATTCCTTTTATGTCGAGAGTAATTAGCGCTTGTTTCATTCCCAGCCCATCTCTTTGTTTCTCGAAAACCTCCCCTCTTCTCGGAAGAAGAATAGACGCTGAACTTGTAATGAATTGCTTTCTCTGAACGTGGATACCTTAGGGGAATAGTTACCGATTCATCGGCCAGCGAAATCCGAATGGGCATTTATAAAATGTCTATCGCATTTTCTTCTTTCATGCTATCGCATTTTCTTCTTTCAATGGAGTCGTCGTTGTGGACGTACTGAAATCGGCGAACGTACATCTTCAGCACATTTTTTTAATTCCAAAGTGATTTTTGCAAAGATTTTTTTTAAAAAAAGGGTAGGTTCCACTTTCTTTTCGAGGGGAGGGTTTGTGTGAATGCAGGAGGAGCAATTTGTGCAAACCATACCTCATAGATAATTCTAAAGATTTATACTTAAAATGCTAGCTATCACTATATTTAAAATGCTAGCTATCAAGACTAAATGCCAGGCTATCACTCATACTTGTAAAATGTTAGCCATTCGTTGTACTTGTAAATGTTAGCTATGGGGAAGAAAGATTATCTCTTAATTCAAATGTATACTTTGACTAGAGATGGTAATTTACAGGAGACCACCAGCAGGGGGGAAGTTGGGAAGGTGCCGAGTACTATCAACAGAGATTTTCATTGATTAATTAATTAACTGGCCACCTATTACAGTTACTATTATTCTAAGTCATGGAGGGCGGTCTTCCCCTCCCCCTTTATAGAAATAAAGGCGGGATTTTCGATTTAAAGGGTTAGCAGGGCGTTGCACCCTCCATAGAACCATCTTTATATTATACAATGATTTTCGAAACCCATGTATAAATAGCTCAAGCTAAAGCTTTTTATGTGGCCATTGTGTTATCCCTGCGGAGGGTAATAATATCTTTCATCCTTACATACGGAGAAAGAGAGCGTTGTTACCTGTCCTCATTCGTCTAGCGGTCCAAGACACTCCGGGCTCAACGGAGGGACCCTGGTTCGAATCCAGAATGGGGACGGCCTCTCTTTTTCTCCTAAAACAAAAAAAGCTCTAGCTTGAGCTAAATATACGTGGGTGGCAAAAATTATTGTATAATAAATCCCACCAAAACTCGCCCCGGTGGCTTTGTGTGTTGACCATTATTTGGCAATTGTGTTATCCCTGAGAAGGGTAATAATATCTTACAGATCTTTATGTTTGATTCCGTTTCTTTAAATGCCTCAAAATCATATAATCTAAGGGTTGTAGCTGAGGTCAATAATTAAATGGAATGAGTAGTTAGTTACTTGGAGGTTTTGATTTTTAATTTTCTATTCTTATTGTTTAATTTATATGTTCGTCATGTTTAACCAATTTACTATCCCAAGTCTGTTATATAGTTCTATGCTTATATATATATTTATATGGTATATGTTTATATATATATATTTATATGGTATATGTTTATATATATTTATGTAGTTATAGGTTTATATATATTTATATGGTATGTGGTTATATGTTTAGACATATCTTTGTTGACAGTTTCTTAAGACTTTTCTTTGTATGGTCAAATCGCGACTTATTGATAATTTTATAAAACTGTGTGGAACTTGTTATTATGTATGACTATACAGGAGAAGAATAAATCTCATTATTAATTAGAGTTAATTAACAATGGAGTGTAAATTATTAATTACCAACAATAAATCACAATTATGTTTACCAATTACAGTTAACCATTAATTATTACTGTTCTTAAGATCGTTAATAATAATTACTTTTAAATTTAATAACATTATAAAAATGTTGAAAAATTGTTAAAAATGTAAGGAATTGTATAACAATTTAAAAATTATATGCGTATATTAAAGTTTAAATTTAGCTTTCGTAGCGAAACGCAGTATGTGGTTTTGCACAACGATTGATAAAGAGTTAAATAAAAAAATTAAATACTTATTTAAACCATGCGTAAGAAACCGTAGATTACATTATTAAAAAACGGAAAATAGAATAATTAGTAATTGCTAGTATTAGCATTATAATTTTAATAATATAAATAATTAAATAAAATAAAAATCGGATATATATTGAAAAAAGCTTAAAAAACTGTTTGAAGGTTAGATAATTTTTTTTTTATAAACAGATCAAATTCATAAAACCTTCTTTAGATTTTTATATAAATTGGTTAAAATTTAGTTGTGAATTAGATTCGCTATAAATAGATTAAATTCGTTATAAATGGGCTGAATTTCTCATAAAGTAATACATTTGGATTCTTTGCTTCAATCAACGAAATGGTATAAATTTGTTAAAAATAGTGAAATGAGTTATAAATTTGTTACAATTTGGTTAGAAACGTTAAAACAGGTTTCTTTAGTTAAATTTGTTAATTGTATTCGAAGGTCAATTATTTGCTGGCCGCCCATGTGCAAAACGAAAATTGCCGCCCTTATTAATATAATGTATAAGAGGATATGCAGCCTTTATTTTTATATCTATATATACAGCAGCGTAGATGGGAGGGCAAGGGAGGGCCTCCCCGGGCGCCACAATTTGGGAGGGCGGCAATTAGCCTTTAAAAAACAATGACAGACTCGCCATGGGCGGCAAAATATCTATCTACGTCACTGTATATATATATATATACATAGTTTAGAACAGTTGTTATGTAGAAGAAATATATATTTTTTTAATTTTTACTTTCACAAAAATAAAACGAAGATGATATTTTCTTTGATTCAAAAGACAAACACAATATAATTTAATAAAGAATCTGTGGCTACCTTTAGGTTTGGCCGCCCAGGTGCGCGGGCACCTTTTGCACCCCCTCCCCCGGTAGGAACAGCCCTGGCTGTATTGTCGAGGAACTTCACGGAAGGGAGAAGTAGAGTGGGGGGGGGGGATTATAGGTTGCAAGACTTCTTGGACAATGTTAGGGGGGCTATGGGAGGGGGTGATAGGCGAAGGAGTTTATTATTATACGTACGTTATAGTTCCCTTTCTAATGCATATTTTACCAAAAGTATTCTGACGTCATATAGCCTATTCCTGCTTAAACCGAGCACCGCTCTCCTGAAGAATAAATACATCACGCAGAAGGAAACCCGTCTACCGTCTCTCCCAGCTTAAGTACGAACCAACACGCCCTAGTCCCAAGGCCTCCTGCGAAGCATGGCGCAGGCCTCTATATTCAGAAGGCAGTGGTTCGTTCAATTAACACTCGTCTGGTTCTTCAATCAATAAGTAAGAGACTGCTCTGTTTTCGTCTCAAGACTCATTTCAGGATCATTCAAGACCGTCTTTAATCCGAGGCCATCATGCTATATTCCTAACCACTCCAAAAACAGATACACGGTAATTAATACTAACCCATATTTAAACCCTGGGAAAACAGTGCCGCAGCAATGGACAACTTTCCCGAACCAATTTGAACAATAACGTAGTTGAGTCATAGATGATTTGACACGACTGGTGTTATGACCTGGGTTAAATGAAAAAATTGCTTACAATTTTATATTAAAGTCATAAATATAACTGGGGCTGGGTGGTGGGGGGGGGCCTTTGCTGCTAGTCTGTCGTCTACACTGTTGACCAACGAGGAATGACTGAAGTGTAGGGTTTGCAACACGACATTTTATCATAAATTTCAATTTTTAAGTACGAGCTGACTTAGGTTGGCGATTGCTCTATTGTATGTCGTAGCGCGATTTATGAGCTCTTGTCAAACGATTTGTAAATTTGCTGGCGATGCACCTGTAAAAAGCAGCCTACGTAAGAACGTAGGTTCTATTTTTCTGCCATCGCTTACTGTTTTAAAAGTCAAATTCGTTGAAAAAGAACGGTGAAAAAAGGGAGAGTTTCGTCTGCTTTGTGGTATATGGCAATAATATGTTTATACTTTGGCGACGCCCATACCTATCTATTTTAAAAAGCGCCCTAAAAGTGTAGAATTATTGAAAATTTGTGGGTAACGCTAATGTGACGCCCACAAATTGTGCCTGTGTCCTAGTTTCTCATCCCTTTTTTTTTTTCTAACTTCACTTTGTAAACAAAAAGTAGGTGGCAGATACTGACGTCACACATAATGAACTATGACGTCATGAAAAGGATGGGTGCGACACAAAAAAGCGCTATATCACAGCAAAGAGCGAAGGGTCAACGTAGGGGGTGGTACGGGGAAGATAAAAGTTCCTCTCGGAAGTGCTGCCGCTTAAATTATAGATTGTCTATTATCGTTCTTTGGAAGAAGAGGGTGGGGGAAGATAGGGAAAAATTATTTCTTTTTTTCCGTCACGTTCGCAGTAAATAAATCTTCAGTAACCGCTCTGCGAACATTATCGAATCCAGAAGTTTATTTTGGTTGGTTTTGAGTGGCAGCACTTTACGATTGGGGGCGTTGCCATTACTGAGCTTTTTGATACAGGATTCAGTCGGAAAATGCACGAACGAACGTATGAAGACAGTGAAATACGTCTGTATATAACAACGATATACGTCTATACATATATAACGATATACGTCTATACATGTATAACGATATACGTCTATACATGTATAACGATATACAAACGTCTACACATAATACGATATACGTATAGACATGAATAACGATATACATCTATATATAATAACGATATACGCCTACACATAGCGATATCATCATGTATAACGATAAACGTCTATACATAATAGCGATATCATCATGTGTAACGATAAACGTCTATACATAATAGCGATATCATCATGTGTAACGATAAACGTCTATACATAATAGCGATATCATCATGT
>QLNU02014176.1:149553825-149576585 GCA_006491805.2 Dysdera silvatica
TATTAAACTAAAAGTTAGGAAACATTTTCCTTATTTTTTTAATTTTTAACATTTAAAATAACATCAAAAAACTATTCTGAATCATAATTATGTTACGTAGCAGATACATTGCTTGATTTATTTTTTTTTGTTTTTTTGTTTTTTTAAATAGGTATTCAAATAAACACTTGAAATAGAGATACATTTCACTAAGTAAAACAGGCGCTAAATCGCCAAACTCTGATTCTCTTGAAACAGATTTATTTCATCCCCATTGTGTTCTTCTCCCCACCCCACTTTGTACGCAAGTGGGACAGTTTTTTACTTGTACGCATCTGGAATGTACGTAAATAGTCTGTAACTCGTGTACTTTTGCGTGTTATCGAAAGCAACGGTTGACGACCACAATTAGGCAGTCTACTATAGATAAGCCCTTTCCTTTAACAACCTGTTATCTATACTGCTATCAACTAGATAACCGTTATCTAGTCGAAATCGCAGATGACAACCAATCTTTTTTTTAAATTGTTCTCGATGTGGCAATAGTTGGCGCTGTAGTGGCGCAGTAGGAATCTCCCAAGTACGGAAAAAAAAGAAGAAAAAGAAAAAAAAAAGAAGCTTAACGACTTATTGTTCGCTGCAGATCGGAGGTTGGTTCCCTAGGCCTTGAGACGGGTCTTCAACTCGCGGACCACATACGACCCGCCGACATGTTTGTGAGGCCCGCTTTCCCGTGAAAAAAGTACAAATCGTTTCACGCAAAAATATATTTCTTACTCCATGTAACTCTTTAAGTCTATGTATTTTATTTTATTCTGTTTACGTTTTCACAATTAGTAATAAATATCTTAAAATGCTGGAAAACTAAACACGCGGTGTTCCCCAATTGTGTTTTACTTTAATTTTCCTGAGTTTATGGAGATTAAAGGTAGTTTTATTGATTTGCAGTGTAACAGTGATTTTAAAATAAAATTTAACGTAGGTCTCATTGAATTTTATTCTGTTGGCGCAGTATACCCCAGATGTTCTTGCGCCATAAAAATTAAAACAAACAAGAATTCTATTCTAGATATGTTGTTAAAAACATCTTCCCAATCATCCGACTTCATGCTCTGAAAACGACATGATATTCGATAACACTTACGTCTGCGAACAACTCTTTTCAAGATGAAGTTAGTAAAATCAAAAATTGGCGCAGTATAGCCCAGATGCTCTTGCGCCATAAAAAAAGCCAAACAAACAAGTAAAATCAAAAGGTAGGACCAGAATAACTGACGTCCACCTTAAAAACACTCTTAGGGTTGTAATATCAAAAATAAGACCGGATATTGACAGGATTGTTAAAAATAAACAGTGCCAAAAATCTCACTAAAAGATTTGATTTCGCTTTATATATTTTAATATATAAAGCAATATATATATTTTGATATATAATATACTGTATATATAGTTATTAAAATAACTAAAAGTATTGTAAATGTTTTTACTTCCATACGTATTTTACGTTAAAATATGTATATTCAGTTCCAGCGGCTGGCGCAGAGAAATGATGTTTGCGCCATAAAAGCCAATCAATCAATCAATCAATCAATTCCAGCGGCTAATCCGGAAAAATATTTTTTTTTGGGGAGACCAATATAAAGATATAGAAAAAGGGCAACAAAAGATAATCCAGAGCGATCACCCCCCCAGTATCCGTCTTTATTCAGTCCTAATATTGCTGATACAGTAGTGTGGTCCGCAAACCCTGGCAGAACGGTCCGGATTACGCGGACATATTCTCCCCTGCGAATTATTTCAGCCTGTTTTACGTCCTTCCGCGCCTTCGCCCCTTGCGTGGGCCTTCTACCCCCCCCCCCCACCCAGCTACGCCCCTGCCTCAATAGGTTCGGATTCCTCGGAAAACTGTAGGTCCCGGCGCAGCATGACCCTTGCTGTCCTTGCGCCATAAAACTCAAACATCTTACTGTTTGAATGCATTCGGTCGAAACTACGCAAAATTAAATTGTTTGGCTTTTTTATGGCGCAAGAGCATCTGGGCTATACTGCGCCAAGCAAAATTCAATAATAAAACTTTTTAAACAATCTTATATTAGCGTATAAGTTTTCGTTTTATACAAAACAACGTTATATTTGTGTATAAAACAAATATAACGTAGTTTATTAAAAAATCTTATTATATCTCACCGTTAGTTAATTTGTTTTTGAACGCTCGTTCATTGAACATACCTTGACCAATGGCGTGGAGAGGGGAGAGGAGCAAAGGGATCAGGGCCCCCCATTGGATGCAAAAGTATATTCGTCCCCCCCTCGATGATGAAACACTTGATCTTTGCTACAGCTATTTGACCCCCCCTCCCCCCAAATAATTTTTAAAGTGCTATGCTAGTGATTTTAAATACTGTAAAATTAATTATGGATTAGTAGTTGGGATTTTAATGTCATGAATTTATTTACGCTTCTAATGTGTCATAAATTTATTTACAATTTTAATGTCAGAATTCACTTTTGTCCATGATGCTATAATTTTTTACTTCCAATGCTATGACTTTTTTATTTATAATACTGAAAATAGATTTATATATTCTTTTACGTTTACAATGATATTTTAGGGTCCATAATGACATAATTTCATCTATGAATAGTCAGTTCACAATGACAGGATGTAACTTTTTATTACTACACTGTCATAATTATTAAGGCCTACGCAGTCATAATTTTTAATGTCCACAATGTCACAATTTTTTACCTGCAATGTCCTAATTATTGATTTCCATACTGTCAACGTTTTGTGTAGTGTCATAGCTATTTTTGGCATAGCTATCTATATTTTGTCAATACCAAATCAATCAATATATTTTTTACAATATCAGGCATTTCTTTGTCTACGATGTCATAAAATCAGTTACGTCACACTGTCATAACTTCAGTTATGTCAGTGTCATAATTTCAGTTACGTCATTCAGTTATGTCACACTGTCATAAATTATGTCACAATATCGTAAATTCAGTTATGACACAATATCATAAATTCAGTTATGACACAATATCATAAATTCAGTTATGTCACAATATCATAAACTATTGTCAACCCGCTAAACCAATTGTCCGCTCTATCTCCTTCTCCCATACATTTAATTCATCGACGCTGTCAACGTAAAATGTGTAAATCTGTCAACGAATAAATAAGTTTTTAACACCTCGAACTGTCTTCACGTTATTTGCAGACGCTCCCCCCCTTTGTCAGCTGGGGTTCGTCGCGTAAATTCCTTTGTCTGCGTGCAATCTCCTTCTTGAGAAGACGGACCAACGGACACGACGCCCTCGACGCCCCCTCAGTCCCTTCTTCTTCCGGCTCCTTTGTTGTCGGCGGGCGACGCGCCCCCTCCTCTCCAAAAGTTGTTAGTGAAGGGGTGGCAGCGGGGAGACATGGGGGCGCTCTTCTCTCCACCCTCTCTTATCCAGCCGGAGCTTCAGAAGAGTCGGGTTGGGATGGGGTGGGGGGTTCCGTCGGGTTCTCCGCCGGAGAGAACCGCCAGCGAAATCGAATGCCCGATGAGGGAGGGATGTGGGGCAGGAGACTGGGGATGTTCCTATCGGAGTTCGCGGAGGCTGCGGATGTTGAAAGTGACTGGCGGTGCCGGTGAAATCGGCACCGCTTGATTGAGGATGAGGAGACGAGGGCCAATCAGTTTCGCGTGTGCTTCGCTATTCTTCTGCTGGCGATTTTTTCGTTCAGCTTTCGTTCAAGATCTGGCAGGAATGTAGACTTCTGTTGTCAATTTCGTCCAAAGCATGTTATTGCAAATTGTGATCCGGAGTGACGTGGGTTGTTAAAGGGGTTAACGGCACATCTTGCATAATCAGATGTCCTTAACAAAAACACTTTTTTGCGGGGGAGGCTTTTCTCTCTGAACGCTAGCTAACGAATGTTTTCATGTTGTGTGCATTTACGACCCCCCCCCCAAACCACGGCGGGGGGCTGATGCCAGGGGCTTACCCAGGATTCATAAACTGGTGTGAGGGAGTGGCAAAACTTTTAGGGTGGGGTGTGAACTAGATTTCATTAAGTTATTTTCATTAAACACATTGTGTGTTCAAGATTTTTAGAGGGTGTATCAAAAAATCTGGAAGGGTGTTGGGGTGTGTATAAATCCCTGGCTGATACTTTCTTGAAGTATCTGTTGCAAGCTGGCATGAAGTATATTAGAATCGATAAATTCTCCCTGATCGCCTATTTTTGACGAAACGGTGACGGGAATTTTGAATAACCACTATCACACAGCTTGTCTACTAACAGTAAAACTGTCTACTAACTATACCTGTCTACTAACTTACTTCTCTATTAACAGTTAGACTGTCTACTAACTATACCTATCTACAAACTGTAAGAGGTAAACGTACACAATACTACTGCAAGTTCTCGGTGACGTAGTAGTGCAAATCAGCGATGTAGGAAAGGGGAGGGGCTTAAAGCCCCCATTTCACATCATGACATACGTTTCTCTCTCTCTCTCTCTCTCTCTTTTTCTTTCTCTCTTTCTCTCTCTCTCTCTATGATTTATAAAATACGTTAAGTAATTGGAGGAGGGCCTCGTAACTAGCTATTACTTTCTGCCTTCCATTTCTGACATAATCATGTCAATATCCGCAAAATTACCAATTGAAACTTTCGTAGCACATCAATGTATCTATCACCAGTTAGGTATATAAGTTCAATAAATTTATGACTTTTAATCTTATCCCAAAAGCAATTCATATTATTATTTTTTTTGTTTTTGTTAACATGATTGAGCTTCTCCCTTCTATAATTTTTGAATTGCTACACCCCTGCTAAGGAAGTGTTCAAGTCATTGGCGTACGCAGGGGGTTGTTGATAGGAGTTATAACCCCCCATTGCGATGAAATTCTGTATATTTATATATTTAGCATTTGAATATGTAAGCTGCAGCTATGTAACCCCACCAATTGAGCCTAACCCCCTTACGAACTTCCCATGTATGCCTATGGTTCAAGTTCAAGTATTACGAAAGCAATATTTTGGCCATTTCACTCCCTCACCCTGGTAAGCAAAAATTAACATTGCCTAACATAGAAAATAAGCATACATGCAACTCCCCCCAAATGGTGCATACGTAATACTTGAACTCTCCCAAACAATCTGTCTCAAAAACTCAACAATAGTCTGTCTGTCTACCATGAAATAATCTTCTCTAGTCGCCAAATCTGCATCCATCTATCGCCATGGAAACTATTTCCAGCAGGGGCATGCATGCAGAAATACGTTCATATTTTAGCATCCCTCCCATTGAAAATAGGTCAAGGCTTGTTTCCATGGTACCAGACAGGAGCAGCCTCTGCTGCGAGAAAAGTTCTCATTGTAGACAGACTATAATTACATTTTCTTTCTTGAAATAGAATATAACTGAACTAGCTTATCGTTGTATAATGCACGTTCACCTCTCTGCTCCACAGGGTCTGCGGAGGCATTATTTAAACATTCATATTTATTATTGGGGAAGTACTTGTATTTTAACATTATAAATAATTAATTTAGATCATTAATTATTAAAATTTATTATTTAATTATATCGAATATTAAAGAGGCTATTATTTGAAATTATCTGTAATAAAATTTATTATTTAGAAATTATAGACAAGAGCTAATAACAATTATAATTAGCAAAATTGTATTTAAATACCAATTATTAAAAATTTATTATTTAGTATCAGCAATGTAAAATTCTTAATTAATAAATTTGTTGTTATTATCATTAGCCCATTATTATTTAAATTGTCATTATTAATTTAAATTATTTTGAAATATGAATCAGATGCACAAAAAAGCATTGCTGTGGCACTCAGAGCAAAACCATCATTCTCCTTCCTACACAAGGACATTTGGATAAAAAAAAAATTAATTCTTTAGGTCAAAATTTGGAAATCTCAGATCAACATTAAACGTTTGAGGTCAAATTCTCCAAAATTTGATTTCTTTTCCCGCGTTAGGTCAAATTCTGCTTCAGAAATAGACATGGAAATTCAACACCGCGCAAGTGCACTTCGAGGCGACAAAGACGAACTTCTGTAAAATGCCTTGCGTGATGTATTTTTCCGCTAAATTTGTATAGTATTTTACCTGCGTACTATTAAATTACCCATTAATTCTTATTTTCAAATTTATAAATTATATACGGTATTTACTTTGATAATTTAGTATCATTTTTTTCCGCTTCTGTACTATCACTCTTTATCTATAGCACTGGAGTACACAGAAAATTAATAAATGTGAGTGACAGAGGTGCAAATCCATATATTCGTATGTGTACATACAAAATTGCATTGCAATGGGGGTTTTGATGCCTCCACCCCACCCCCGAATACGGCAGGTGTCAATAAAAACAAGAAATACAATAACGCCTACGTTTGGTTTTAAAGCTTTTTAAATTTTCAACTTTGAATCAAACTCTTCAATCCACACAGGTCAGTTTTCTATTTCCATCTACCATAATCAGGGGCAGTTGCACCAGCGTACCCAGAGACGGGGGTCAAAGGCTCGAGGTTGATTTTGAACCCGGGCGGCTTGGCACGGATTGTCTTTTGGCGCCCCTCCTTTCTCCGGCGCAAACCGGGTATTTTCACAGATGTACATTGAGCCATTAGACAAAAGTCTCTAAAGAATTTCTCTACACATGTCTCTTTTTAGAGAATTTTTCTACTGTTGGAGTCAATTTAAAAAAAATGGAATTTAACTTCAATTTGGCGCCCTCATCAAAACGGGACCCCAGGCGGCCGCCCCTGGACATGGTCTTGGAATAACACTCTTCATTTATCATGAAAGTTGGAATTTTTTACAGTGAATTTCAGTGCGATCCCAGCGTTGTATTGAAGCCACGTCTTTCTGATGTATGACTGTCAAGTCGCGTCGTTATATTCGATACGAATTTCCCTACTTAGAATCTACGTAGATTACAAAATCGCTGTCGTTGTATACGATGTCATTATAACCAATGTATATATTTAGTGCGTAGAATAGGAAACCAAATTTTTTGCAAACGTTCCGACGTCTTCTGCGGTTGGCCGTTATAAACGATTTCTACTGTACTGGCTTTTTTTTTGTTTATAAACTAATATTACTGTATAATTATTAGATCAAATACTTTACATACTTTATAAAACGAGAAATAGGAATGTGTCATTCAATAAATAAGTACATGTACTTCAGTACGTCAACCGCTTAACTGCGTCGATGTGCGCTTATACGGTTGCAACTCTGTAGTACAGCGTCGTATAAATGTCTTTCAAGAAACCACACGTCCGATAGAAAAAAACGTATGAATGAAAAACGTATGAATGAAAAACGTATAAGCGATGCTCAACTATATAATCGGAAACAGATAATGAAATACAATCGAAATTCGTTGATTGAACATGATTGGTCATCCGATGAAATCAAGAATAAAGATTCAAGATTGAAGACTAGATACAGTAAAACCTCTGAAAAACGGGCACCTCGTGGCTCGAGAATATGCTAGCAATTCGGGAACGTTAGGGCACAATCAGCACTGGGACTGGAACTTGGGAAAAGTGTTCGCTAATACCGTTCCTGGCTCACGTATTCCTATGTTAAATATACAAAATTTCATTGCAATGTGGGGTTACAATCCCCATCAACATCCCTTGCGTACGCCAATATGCAGATTGCTATTTTAGCAGGATTCTTCGCTAAAATCTTAGGCGTCGGATCAACGAATATCATGTAAAAGGTCGTATAAGCGACCCGCGGTAAATAGGGGTATCACTGTACACATTATAATATTAGTATAGTGAACTCGTGTTTCTACGAACCTCGAATTTACGAACTTCAATGGGTTGGTCCAGAAAGAAAGAAAGGTATTCCATGGAACTAATGTTCGTTCCTATTTACGAACATCGGGTTCACGAACTCCTTTGAAGATCCGTGCAAATTCGTAAAATTGAGAGTCCGCTGTTTTGGAGACCAATATTTCTCAAAGTGGGTCTCGCTGAAACTCTGGGTTCCGCGAGCAAATTGTAAAATATCACCCACAATTCCCAGAAAATATAATTTTCCCTCACGATAACCACTTAGTTAACGATAATAAATAACATAGATAATAAATAACGAGTTAATAACAGTAGTAATAAAGGGAGGCTGCTAGCACAATCCGTAATGGCCGCCGTTTCCGGTTTTCATTTCCAAAATGGCCGCCGTGTCTTTCTCTCCGTTTCGTATCTATGGGAATACGAACATGTTTTTCGATTTTTAATTCCTGATTTTTTTGTAATGAGGGTTCTCCTTATATGGGTTTTCCTCAGCCTACTTTTTATTAATTATTCCTATCTATTTTATTAATTAGCAATTATTTTTTTATTTCTACAGGAATCATATCTTTCATTAAAGCGTTCTCTCTCTCTTTCTCTCTCTCTTTAATTATTATTATTTTTTTTGTGATCGAGTTAATTTTGTATTATTACCAATTTTCCTTTTGAAGTTTTGTAATTAATTATCAGAGTGCTAAAATTCTATGGTTATCGTATTTTTTTTCGCGGATTATACTTAATACAATAACAGTTTTTTCCCTTAAATTATCGATTTTTACTCTTCCTACTCATACAGCCAGTTATCTACATATATATATTTTCAGTTTAATTTGTATTTCCTGATTAATATTAATTAGTATGCTTGCCATAGATAGCTTTATTCTTCCCATTCGTATAGGAGTTTCCATTATATACCATGTAGTTTTTTAACCTGCCATTGTTATAAATGTGAGATTTCCATGATTTTTATTTTTGTTTAGTCTTATTTAAAAATGTTTCTACTTCCATATCACCATGAGGTAAGAATTGTGATAATTTTTTTAATGAGGTGTCCCTCATTAGGTCTATTTCTCACTTAAAAAAAAATTAACACATTTTTTTTTTAAATGCTTTATTTGCTTTACACATCAGTCATATTTTTATTTCCATACATATACTTCTAGATTTCAGCAAGCAATTATCATCATAACATGAATCGTATACAATGACAAACGTCGATCGTTTTCAAATTTCCTTATTATGTACAATCAGAAAACGAAACTATTTAGCATTATTCAGTTTTTAAACATTTTTTATTTATTAGTCAAATGTTTTATTTGTTTTAATCAATACAATCATATATTTATTTTCATACTTATACTTCGAGATTTCCAGCTAACAATTATCATCAGAAAATCAATCGTATACAATAACATATAGTATATCGACACAATAACATACATACATCGATCAATATCATTTTTCCATTTTATCCCATTAACTACAATCAGAAAACGAAACTATTTAACATTATTCAATTTTTGAATGTTTTGACGGAGGAAGGTTTTCATCTTTGTTTTCGTACCCATAAGAAACAGTGCTTATATTATCTTCTAGTATCATTCTTTTGTCATCATGATACTAGAATGATACTAGAAGATAATATAGTATCTTCTAGTATCATTCTTTTGCCATCATGAGGACATAAAGATTTTTTATTTGTCTCCACGCTGTACATGTTGTGTTTTTTCCTCATCATTGTTTTCATTGCGTTTCTCATTTCAATGTTTGTGAAAAGGGAGGTTTTTATAGCTGACAATTGAGATGGTTTTTAACAACAATCTTGTTCACACCTTTAGCTTTCTTCACGTCTCCATTTTCAGAACGAAAAGTATACATTTTTAGTCTTAAAGATATAAATTCTCTAGTGATTTATCCATTCATTTCATCTTTAAGTTTTCCCAGTGATTTTTTGTTTATATCACTGTAAAGACCATGAACTTTCGGGTAATCACTTGTATACAAAAATGATAAAAAGATCTTCTATATCTTTATACCAATCTGCAGTTTTAATCTCATAGAAGAAACTATCGGTATCCATATACAATATTTTCACATCATCTTGATATCGTGGCTTAATTATATTGTAGTGGAAACTATACATTAATGTTTTGAAATGTCTAAAACAGATACACGTACGTTTATTAAAAGTAATTTCGTTATGTCCATATGAACCTGTACTAAAAAGTTTCCATCTTCTTCTTCATTCTTCAGAATGGTACGATCCCTAAAGCTTGGTTTGGAATCAACTTTTCCAATTCTTTTTCTTCAGACACCAATTCAACTTTTGTTCCATTTCTTACGTTCTCCATCGCTTTTCCAAATACAGAGTTATTCATAAGCTTATAAAAGTCTTTACCAAAATCGGTTTCAGCCAATTTTCTTTTCTCGGTATTTAATTGGATGTAGGATTGCAACCATCCTTTTTGAAAGAAACTTATCGCACGATTTATTCTTTCGATTTATAATCCAGCTCTTAATGCTTGCTTGAGTAGCGAATAATGAAAAACATATCGGTATTTGTCATTTAGAGGTGTCAGAAGCTTTGCTTGGTGCTTTCCAAGAACAGGAAGTAATTCAGGGCAAATCGATATGCTGATTATGCAAACATTGAGGATAGCTGATGTCAACATATAAAACACAACTTTGCTCTCCATCATCTGATATATTTGCAATACTTAGTGCTTCAATTTCTTGAGAAGACATCCACTTAAAGTTTCCATATAGAAGATTTTTCATCATAGTCCAACCATACGGGTTGTTAGCATCAAGGTAAGAGATGAAAGTCGATGATTTTGTTTGATCATAATCCTCGAGGTATTTATTATTTGCAGATGCATACCTCTTTATACTTTGACATGATCTACCCCGTTTGCCACTTTCTAACGTTAGAAACATATCATAATCAGATATGAGTTCCAAGATTCCGGAAAAATCTTGAAATCCGGAGAATCTTGATTCCGGTATATTTTAATATTGTAGACCAGGACAATCCAGGAGCACTGTAGTACCATGCAGGATCTAATGAGTATGTTTTTAAACATACATTTCTAAAAATTTAAAAGACATCAGCTAGTATTAAAACATCAGACTTCAGGTAACTTTCAGTATATTGACCCAAATCCTGAACTTTCAGTGTTTTCCCAACTTTTGAGACATGGTCATACTCTTCTTCTGATATATATGAATCTGTTATCTTGTTGTAAAAGTCTTTAATTCCAAGTAAGCTTTTCTCTTCAAACTTACCGTAGCTCGTAATATAGTCATATGGACATATATGCCTTTTTACGTCCATAAGTCAAAATGCTCATTTGTAGGATAGTAGGATTTAGTGATTTTAAAATGTTCTTTGGGTAGCTTAGATGCTAATTTTGATAAAGTACTACGCATGAATCGATAAGAATCTAAAAACTGTGCTTCTATATTACCGATTTTTTTAGAAAAAGAAATATATATTTCTCTTGATTCAGGTACAATGTTAATAGCTTCCTCGGTGAGTCCTAACTCTTGAATAACGAAAAGAGAATCATATCAAGATAAATTATAGAAAAAAATTGGTACAAAATTGGGATTTTTTAGTTTATATTACAATCGGCATAAGCGTGTCCTCGATACTTTGAAGTACTATGACAGTGATCAGCAAATTTAATTTTGTTTTGCCTTGCCTATCAAATCCACCACCACCGCATATATGACAGATGTTAGCATTTCTATGATAAAATTCCTCTTCTTCGGTCAGTTTCTTCATTGGTAAATTGTTTTTCATAATAGTTTTCGATAACTTCGAAATCCATCTTCAGTTACGATATTTTTTTCAGCTCCATGACATCTGTAGACACTAAATTCACCAAACATCTTTTATGAAATAACCGTATGCTACAGCTATATGAAGTTGATGCAGTTTTGTATAAGACTGCCTTGTACCACCTACGGAACCTTCAATAGGTGTCAAAACGCTTCCAAAATTGTGAATTGAACATACCGAGAATGAGAATATTTTACAAACTTTAATTCTTGATCGATAGGCATGTCCACTTTATTAGGTTGATTTTTATTACTATATTAATAATTGATTTTATGCTCTTTAAATTTCCTATCATTATCATCATATCTAACATCATAAGTAGTAAAACATTCCTTACAGATAACTATTCTTTGTTTGTGTTTATTTATCTGTCGAGAAACAAGTTTCTCGAGGTTGGATATGTAAGCATAATAAGATTGAGCTCCATCTTTTTCCAAATAAAAAAAATCTTGATAATCAGCAAGTTCGACTTCACACACTTTAATCGGATAGGTATTTTCATCATCATCCACACCAAAAACGTTAATACTGTTGTTGTTTACTTTCTTGAATTTCGTAATATCTTGCAGTTTCGCTGGGTATTTTATGCAGTTCCATTTCTAACCCGTTTCAAATTCACAATCTGAATCGTGGCGCAGTATAGCCCAGATGCTCTTGCGCCATAAAAAAGCCAAACAAACAAACAATCTGAATCGTAGAAAGTTCTTGGTACTTTCGCGCTGGCTTTAGTCGTGCAGTCTACCTCTGCCCCAAAACAAAATTTTCATCATTATATCATCAAAATCTCATCATTCTCCCGACGTTGATAATAGCTTTCTTTCGAAGAATACTTTCCAGGCAACTGTAAGTACGATTTCCCTTTCAGCGGTTACAGTTTGGTTGTTTGGTTTTTATGGCGCAAGAACATCTAGTGCCTACTCCAACTCAGCAGCTTGTATTTGTTTATACGCAGTTCAACCCACATTCTACATGCGAAAAATATAAAAATTTTTGCTACGAACTCCTATACAATAATGGAAATTCCTATACGAATAGGAAGAATAAATCTATCCACGACAACTATACTAATTAATATTAATCAAGAAATACAAATTAAATCGAAAATATGTATGTAGATAACTGACTGTATGAGTAGGAAGAGTAAAAATCGATAATTTAAGGGAAAAAACTGTTATCGTAGTAAGTAAAATCAGCGAAAAAAAACCGATAACCCTAGAATTTTAACACTCTGATAATTAATTACAAAACTTCAAAAGGAAAATTGGTAATAATATAAAATTAACTCGATCAAAATAATAATAAATAAATAAATATATAGAGAGAGAGAACGCTTTAATAAAACAGATGATTCCTGTAGAAATAAAAAAAAAAATTGCTAATTAATAAAATAGATAGGAATAATTAATAAAAATTAGGCTGAGGAAAACCCATATAAGAACCCTCATTAAAAAAAAATAAATCATGAATTAAAAATCGAAAAACGTATTCGTACTCCTATACGAAACGGAGAGAAAGACACAGCGGCCATTTTGGAAATGAAAACCGGAAACGGCGGCCATTACGGATTGTGTTAGAAGCCCCCCCTTATTACTACTAATAATCAATATCCAGAAACACTAGAAAATTATCCAGAAAAACTAAAAAAATTATCGGAAGAGGTTCCGTGCCTAGGCATGTGATAAAAGGGGTTCCGTGTCTAGGACTTTTGCAAAGAAAGAGATTTCCTGCCTATGCATGTGGTGAAGGAAGAGGTTCCGTGCCTAGGCACATAGTGAAGCAAGGGGTTCCGTGTTTGTGTATATGGTGAAGGAACGGGTTCCGTGCCTAGGCATGTGGTGAAGGAAGGGTTCCATAGTATAAAAAATTTGAGCACTACTGATTAAAACTAAAGATTTCAAACCTTTTCAGTCTGGTGACACACCAAAGCTATTTACTAAAATTCTGCGACACACCAAAACTATTTACTAAAATTCTGCGACACACCAAAAATTATATTTTTCGCCGATCTAATTAAAAGTAAATAAAGAATAGATAAATAACAATAAATATATAAATAAGATAGGTATAATTTTGATTGATCTACAAAATATTAATAATAATCAGTATATATTAAGCAAATTTTAGCTTCTTATGCGTTAGCGGGCAGTCGGTTGGACTGTTAACTCAGTTCGTATGCTACTTTATTTTGCTCTTTGGAATTGTTGACCTCCGTTCCATTATATGCTATTTGCGTTGGCTGTTGCTATTTTTTTTTTACTTGAAAATCTCAGGGAAAATGACTAAATCGGGGGATGACTGAATCCACAATAATCTATAGTCCACCAACATAATTCAATTGAATTTTTTCCTGGATACATCCCCTTGCGTATAATTCTGGGGGAGCCCATGGCTACAACCCCCCCATAACCGCCCCCTGGCTACGCCTATGCCGTGGCCCACAGAAGGGCCCATATGGCTCCCGCAGAAAACCACTGACTTTTACGATCCCGCATTACCGAATCGCAGTCCTAAAAGTGACGCAGGTGCACTTTGAGGAGAACCCCCAAGTGGCGAGCGAGGCCGTTCGCTAGTTCCGAGTGGGGCAGGCGATGGATAGTTGGGGCAGCGGGTGGGGAAGCGGCCGCCTTGGCCGCCCCGACATTTGACGCTTCTCCGCTCTCTACTCTCCCCTTTCATTCCATTCTGCCATCCCGAAGAAAAAGAACTACGGAAGCGGCGGTCGCTCTCTCCCCCACTACCCCGCATCGTCAGCCGGTAAAGTCGCCGTCGTCTCCCGACTTCTTTCTCCTACTTAAGAGAAGCAGTTGGCAGCGAAGACTGCTCGCAGAGGACGATAACGACCTCGCGTTATTACCCCGAAATAGACGGCCAGTTTCAGGCGATCAAAACCGGCATTACAGAAGTTTCGCCCCGGGTATAGGAGTGCCATTATTCCTTGCCTCTTATGCCCACAGCGTCAAGTTTAGGGTACGAAAAATCGTTCCAATTCTTTGCTCCGATTTCCGAACACAAAACGCCGCGAAATGGGCATGCTGTCACTTGCACGTCACGACGGTTGAACTTCGTTTCTTGAACGAGGAGAAGTGCGGTTGGGATTGCGGTCTTCGGATGGGGCCCACTGAATCGGGCTCGATCCCCGGGAAGCCTGGACGTTTTTATCGGGATTTGAGAGGTCGGTTTCGTCACGGACTGTATGTGGATTGTCAATTTCCATTTAGTCCTTCCGCTTTCTCCAGATCACACCGCTCACCGGAGTTTGGTTCCCTAGGCCTTAAGAGGTTCGGATTCCTCGGAAAACAGTAGGTCCCGGCGCAGCATGACCACTGTAGTCTTTGAGCCGTAAAACCACAAACAAACGATTTCTCCAAATCACAAACTTTACTTGTTCTCTGATCTTCTTGCAGTTTTTTTATTTTTTGGCGAGTAACACATGAAACCTCTGAATAGCGGACACCTCGGGACTTGCGAACCTGTCCGCTATTCGGGAGTGCTGGGACTGAAGATTGGAAAAGTGTCCTCTTTTCGGGAGTGTCCATTAAGAAGGTTTTATTGTACCAAGCAGCTGTCGCTCCAGGTTTCTGCGTGTCATTCTAACGCAAGGACAGCAAGGGTCATGCTGCATCACCAAACACTGATCAATTACTTTAGCCTTGAAATAAATTGGGAGTACTTTTTTGTCCTCCCCCCCACCCTCTGAAACTGCGGTTGGCTCTGCTTAAACAA
This sequence comes from Dysdera silvatica, assembly GCA_006491805.2. Taxonomy (NCBI): domain Eukaryota; kingdom Metazoa; phylum Arthropoda; class Arachnida; order Araneae; family Dysderidae; genus Dysdera; species Dysdera silvatica. The sequence goes on from QLNU02014176.1 coordinate 149,569,214, forward strand.
ACAATAACTGTTCCTGCAAAAATTACCCTGTTAAGCGGGGTATTGTTTGTTTGGCTTTTTTATGGCGCAAGAGCATCTGGGCTATACTGCGCCAAACATGGTTAAGCGGGGTATTCAATTATCCGAGAAAACACACAGCTACACATATGCAAAGTAGGGGGCCCAAATATTATCTATCTAAAGAAATGTTTACATAAATATACTTAATGATTAATTACAGTATCCTGCAATTATCATCAATTTTCCATTATACCATCAGATAATATATCGCATTGCAATTGCCTAATTATTGAGTGTTTTTATCCGTTTAAAAAATGGAAAGGAAAAACAGTTTTGTTTTTTTAAATTTAAAAAAAGTGTTCCAAATATCGCCTGGTCAAAAAAAAAAAACCCAAAAAATATTGTAAAAATTGTTTCATATTTCTTACCATATTACAAATACGAAAAGTGAGAGAAATGTTGCAAAATAAACGAAGTTTTACATTTTTAAAAAACAAAAATTGTTCTAAACTAAAAGAAAAATTCACTTTTACAAGAAAATGAAACATGAAAACTAAGAGTAAACTATATTTATTATAAACCAGAACAATGTTTAGTAATAAAGTGTGATTTTGCAGGCCAAAAGACAAATAGAGAAATCCAGCATAGCTGCAATAAACGCACACGTAACAATTTTTCAGTGTTTTATTCTTTCTGGCATCTTAGTGTGAGCACTTGAAACACTTTACACATTTTATCCACTGTTCTCCATACTTACCATTAGAATAGAAGCTACTACAGATTGGACATTCGGTGTCGTCACTATCGGAACAGCTACTGTCGTTGTCATCGGTTGAGACGTAAGTTGCCTCTTCCTTTTTATCTTCAGATTTTGAACTCTGTGAAGAAAGATCTAGTTGTCTCTTCCTTGATCTTTCATTCATTTCTGTATTTTTTGATACTATTTCTTTAGATTTTGTTTGCTTTCGTTTGCTTGATGTTTCCACACAAAAGGTATTTATTACTTTCTTTTTGTTTAATGACTGCACAAGGGCCTCTCTGAAGGGAGATCTACTAACCAGTGAGGCCGATCCACACCTTCTATTTGGTGGTTTAGGGAGAAGTTTCGGTACTGGAATGATGTGGTTTGATGATATTACTAGAGTAGGCAAAGCTACTAAGCTTGTCGATAACGATGATTGCTGATCTGTCGTTGGAGAAGATTGACTTGTCGATAATGATTGCTGATCTGTCATTGGAGAAGATTGACTTGTCGATGATGATTGCTAATCTGTCATTGGAGAAGATTGATTTGTCGATGATGATTGCTGATCCGTCATTGGAGAAGATTGACTTGTCGATGATGATTGCTGATCCGTCATTGGAGAAGATTGACTTGTCGATGATGATTGCTGATTTGTCATTGGAGAAGATTGACTTGTCGATGATGATCGCTGATCTGTCATTGGAGAAGATTGACTTGTCGATGATGGTTACTGACTGGTCATTGTGAATGATGGTGGTTGCTGACTCGTCCACGAGGAAGATAGTTGAGACAATACTTTCCTTTCTTCTGCGATCGAGAGTTGTTAGTGTTGCAAAAAGTCAGCACAATTAAATATCTGTGGGTTGTAGGGCAAAATGCCTGTATTGCCGCGTTCATATTGGCTACCCTTGCATAAGCTTTCCCAGTAAGTTGGCCCACTTGAAAAATTGTGACAGCTCGACAGGGAGGTGCAAACAACCACTTTTTAATTTCCTGAGCACAATATGTCTTGAAAGGTTTCATAAACGTTTTATCCAGGGGCTGCATGTGATCTGAAAAGTGTGGTGGCAAACACACGAGAGACACTCTATTCTCACGTGCCAGGTCGTTGACATGTAGGTTTCTGGTGTGTGTTGAGTGTCCGTCTAAAATTAAAACGACGGAATCGTCTTTGGTTGCTCCAACGCATTTGATAAAATGAGCCATCCACTGAGTAAATCAGTGGTTCCCAACTGGTGGTCCGCCAAAGAGTCCCAAATGGTCCGCGAGACGGGTCATTATTTAAAAAAACGATTAAAAAAAATACTTATAAAAATATTATTATTATTAAATATTAAAATTAAATATAAAAATGAAATTGATAGTACATTTGTAGTATTTTACAATCTGACGGAACTTCAGAAAACGGTTCGTATTAAAAGTAATTCGTCTTAACGACGTTCAACTGTATTATCATTAGCGTTTGTCCTTTTTCTGTTTATTTTTTTCTTCCAAAGAACGATTTTACAAACACATTTCCCCCAAAAAAAGACCCGGCTCCCTTTTTTATTCAGGTCTTGCAGTCACACACGCACACACACACAACTCTTGAGAATTTTTCAAAGTGGTCCGCGGGTACAATTGAAGTGGAAAAGTGGTCCGCGGCTTAAATTGAGTTAGGAACAGCTGGAGTAAATAGATCAGTTTCTATCCAACCCGAGATGTGGCAACCTGCTATGCTTCCCAGTGGAGCGCCATCTAACAACTCTCGTTTCATTCTCTGCCTTGGGAAAATTAGCATCGGAGGCACAAAAATACCGGAAGCGGACATGCAAGTTATGACGTCCACAAACCGCCCTCTTTCGGCTGATGAAAGCTTGTGTATTTCTTATCGTTCACGGCTATAACTTTAAGACTTTTATGTTGGACAGTTGTAACACCTTATTTCAGCAATATTAAATACTCCAGCCGCTGAAGATTTTACTTTTTCCAGCTCTGGTTTTAGTACAGATCCGTAGCCAGAGGGAGAAGTTACGACGGGCAAAATTTTTGCATTTTAATCTGCTACTTTATGCTTCAGGCATAAGTAGCTCATCTAAAGAGGGGGAGGGGGGGGGGCGCATAGTGGCCTTAAAGGCCCGTAGCTAGACGATGTTTTCAAGGGGGTAAACCAGTTTTCAGGGGGGGCAGGTGAGCCAACATATATTTCCCACTTGCAAATGTACGATATATCGTATTGTATCGGTATTACGATACAGTATTTCTGTACAGGTATATACTTGCATTATAACCCCCTATGGTTGCAGATATTTACAACACAAAAAATTTAGAACATTAACCACATCATGACTGTTCGAATCCTTTGTTCTTTTATCATTAGCATGGCTTGAATGTGAGCTTCCGACTTCTCGTGTTTTTGAAATCCGCGATCAGCGTCTAGGGCGTGCTTCGGAGGTCACTTTCCGTGTATGTTGCTTTTTTCGTTCCAAACTGTTTGAATCGCATACAAGCATAGCAAAATGCTGCGTCTTTTGCTACAGAATATTCTAACCATTCAAATTGTTTGTACCATGAGGCTCGAAAACAAAGATCTTTGATTTTCGGAAATTCTTTAAGGACGACTTGTTCAATTGCCTCACCCTTTTCAGGCAAATCCAAAACTTCCACTCTAATGCTTGTAGCAGGTATATCTAACGTTATATTTTCATTACCAATACAGTCTTCGAGACTAGGCCTATCTGCTTCCCGCTCCAGTCGAGGCTTCTTGTGCACAAATAAACGCATATCCATATTTTTCAAATTGACTAATCGCTATTGAATTTCAATGAAAGACAAAACCATCCGTTCTCACATTCTCTCTCAGTCATACAATTACAAACAATCTATAATCACAACACCACTGTTATCAATATTCGTCGAACTCTTACAGCTATCACGGCAAGTAAATGACTCCCGACTATGCTTCAGCAATAAGTTTGCTATAATGAAGACTTACGTTATAAGAACTTCCGGACTTACGGCTCCGTTGGTGTCGGCTGGAGGCAAAATTTGGCGACAACAGGAACAAAGAATACAATGTACTCTCTTTATTCTTTGATGAAGAAGGGGGAACTAAAAAAAAAAAAAAAAAAAAATCGAATGGAAATAGCAGTCTACAGCAGTGTTTGCGTTAGGACGGGCATTGCCCCCCCCCCTGGGCCCCCCCAGACTACGGGTCTGTTTCAGTATATTGAAAAACTTGTCCACATTGTCTTTTGAAAAACCTTGAATTCTTGCCAGAGATAAAGGTTGTGGTTTTCTTAAGTTTAAAGCAGGGTGTCTCTTCAAAAAGAGACGCTACCATTTTCTTCCCGCATTCTTTTTATCTTTAGAAAATCGATTGGCAATATTGTTTCTAATTACTAGCTGGAAAGCCATGCGTTTCAGATTCCTTGCGGTGAGATCGTAGTATGAACTCTCCATATCTCCCCAATACTCCAATTACTCGTCCTCCAACTCCGTGGTCAAAATTGGCTTGCATCCTAGGGGCACGTACAGTAATCTTTCAATGTCTTCTAAAGATTTTTTTTTATATAATCTTTCAATGTCAACCTCGGTACATCATATGATTGGGCTGTTTTCAAAAGGCCCATCTTTTTGGTTTTTCTACAGCTATCACTGCTTCTTTCATCCTTACTTCTTCCCATTTTTTCGCTTTGAGATCTGTAAAAATAGCAAACCTATTTCAAAACAATATTCCAAATATCGCATAATAGGCGATACTAGGAACATCTTAATGGGCGGTATTAGGAACCCCCAAACCTTACAATATAGGGGATGCTACAGGAAAAACCGGCTAGACGAACTCGATAACTTAAGTACCAAGAGAATGCTTATTTCTTACACTACTAACTATATTATGGCGATCGCGACCCATCACGAGACTTATATATTATGTTAGTAAGAATATGAATAGCTTGATAACTCACCAGGCTGAAATTTATTTGGAAATTTACGAAATAACAACAAAACGGCGTTGAAACGTACACTGTGAACTGCCCTGGTGAGGAGGTGCGTGGTGCGCATAATGCTCAGTTGCAGCACTATCTGCAGATAGGCTACGGTACGCGATATTAGGTTGATTGATTGATTGTTTGGCTTTTTTATGGCGCAAGAGCATCTGGGCCCCTTACCTTAATACTTAAATGTGCTAGTATACTAGTGTCGATCACAGATGTCCTAAATTTGAAATAGTATTGAAAAGAACAATACCAATATCTTAGCGCATTATGACCCATGTTGTCCTTGCGCCATTGAAATCCAGACAACAGACATATCAATATCTTGGCGCAATATGACCCATGTTGTCCTTAAGCCATTGAAATTCAGACAACAGACATATCAATCTCATGGCGCAGCGAGTCTAAACTCACCATACGTCCCGTTTTTAGGTAGCCGATCCCGTTGTCCCCAAGCATAGCTTCGGGGCCCCAAAATGTCCCGTTTTTAGAATGAGAACACCACCAGTAGCGCGGCGATGACGGGGCATGCCTAACGTGACCGTTTATTTTTTTCCTCAAAACGGGACATACGGCGTATGTCCCGTTTTGAGGGAAAAAAATAAATGGGACATCTACTAATTTTTCGGTAATAGTATGTTATTAAAAAAAACAAAAACAGCATAGTTCTTCATGGTTTTTATTTATTAATGAAAAGAACAGGAATAAATATGTAAAAAATAATTTATGTGTTTTTTTTTATATTTTTCTGAAGAACAAATTTGTTTAAGAATATTTGGATTTGATTTTAAATAAGAATAACATTCTTGGTATGATTTCTTAAAATTTACTTTAATAATTACCATTGCTTTAGAAACTGCGACTAGTAACTGTGTTTTTTCGCTCATCCATAACTTATTCATAAGAGAAAAAGACCCTTTCTACTGGTGCATTAGTGCCTGGCAGGCATGAGATATATTCAATAATTATACGAAAGTTCGCATGATTCAAATTATTGGTGTGAAAGTGTCTGAACAATTCCACATAATGACTTTCAGTTGAAACATTCCTAGTGTTCCATCATACCATCTAAGTTTTTATATCATGTCTTTTTTTGTATTTAATGCATCACATCTAATAAATTTTATTTTTTAACTTTATACCGTACCTACTACGTCATCTTGATTGGCACAGAATGATTCTTGCTGTCCTTGCGCCATTAAAACCCAACCATCCCAGTGTTCCATTCTGTCAATTCCTGCGGTGTAATGTAGTTATAAGTGAATACTCAACTAATACTTCTGATAACTTGGTCACAATTAATAAATCCCTTTTCAATCAATACATCCATTACACTTTGAATTTATTCCCGCGTAGGTATTTTAATTAAATTCGCTCATTAAAATATTTCTATTCTTTCATTTCTTTCTTTCATTTTCTGTCAATACTATCATTAGGTAATTGACAATAACATCTAATGTTTCGCCTGGTTGATCTTGAAATTCTAAAATTTTGACTTGTATTCTTTCGTAGGTTGTAAAAGAAGCAGACTGCAGCAGGGAATGTTTTCATGGACCCGTGGTTTGAAGCATTAGTTAATATAGTAACACGGCTGCATTCGCTGAGGCGATCTTTTAAATTCAGCTATTACTATTGGCTCTAAACGCATTTACAATATTAGCTTCTGTTTCCATACGAGAACATCTAACTTTCTGTTCAAAACCTGCTTGAATTAACTTAGAAGCACAATCATTTGAGAGAAAACTGTGGTTCTTTGCACCGTGTGATAAGCCCAGGTGTCTTCCATCACAGCAACTTGCAGATCTTACGAAGTTCGTGAATCCTTTTTCTTAAAAAAAACCTAAGCATTGAAGAATTCGAAGCGGTAGCAATATCGGAATTTTTATGTTTTTCTGATCTTAAATGTTAATATCGCTGGCACCTCTATGAACTATGCTATATTCTGTAAAACGCTTTTCACATCTGACGCCTGATGGGGTTAATTCTTTGCTTTGTAAACGGATACTTCGTTTCTAAGTTAACATTAAAAGTGCGCTTGCGTGTGGGCATTCTTAAAATGGAGGAGGTAACGTAAAGAAATTTAAATTGACTACAACAACACACGTTAGTTAAAAAATAATAATCAATTGTCAAGCAAGATGCGCGAGTTTGCAGGCTTCTGACCGACTTACATATGTGTGTGAGACGTATTAAGCATGCCCCACATCGCCGTGATACTAGGATTTCTTTCTTTCTGAAAACGGGACATTTCGGCATCCCGAAGTTGTGCTTAAGGATAACGGGACAGGCTATCTAAAAACAGGACGGTCCCGTTCAAAACGGGACGTATGGTCAGGTTAACTATGACCTATGTTATCCTTGCGCCATTTAAATCCGGACAACAGGAATAACAATGTCTTGGCGCAGTATGACCCATGTTGTCTTGGGCCATTGAAATACGGACAACAGCAGTACCAATGTCTTGACGCAGTATGACCCATGTTGTCTTGGGCCATTGAAATCCAGACAACAGCAATACCAATGTCTTAACGCAGTATGACCCATGTTATCCTTGCGCCATTGAAATCCAGACAACAGCAATACCAATGTCTTGGCGCAGTATGACCCATGTTGTCTTGGGCCATGGAAATACGGACAACAGCAATACCAA
>QLNU02014176.1:149580361-149618596 GCA_006491805.2 Dysdera silvatica
TACATTTTGTTGTCCAGAAAAATGGACATAAACAATTGATATGATTTATCGATTCTTTTGCAGCCATTCAATTTTTTAATCGATGTATCATAATATTAGGGCTCCTGCACTTTTTTTTTGTTAGAAATTAAGCCCCGGTTACAACGTGCTGTAACTAAGAGCTATACGTATGCGCATTGGCTTTTAAAGTAACTTAGCTAATAAAAAGCATAAATTTATATAACAAATATTATATATATATATATCATCATCATCATATTCAACCATTATCTATCCACTGCTGGATGAAGGTCTCTCCAAATGCTTTCCACACAAGTCTATCCTGAGCAATTCGCTTCCACGTCACCCCAACCTGTTTTCTTATTTCATCCACCCATCTAGTTTGAGGACGTTTTCTAGGTCTTCGGTGGTCTCTTGGAATCCAGTTCAGAATTTCTGTTGTCCATCGTTGATCAGTTCTTCTTGCAATATGCCCAGCCCATCGCCATTTCAGCCCTTTTACTTTAACAATGATGTCCTCTACTCTAGTTTGCTCTCTCACCCAAGTGTTTCTTTTTCGATCTCTCCTAGTTATTCCAAGCATGCACCTCTCCATGCTCCTTTGCGTTGTCTGTAACTTTCGTATTGCTCCAACTGTTAGACTCCATGTCTCTGATCCATAAGAGAGGACTGGCAATACACACTGGTTGAAGACCTTTCTTTTTAGACACAAAGGCAATTTCCCCTTCAGGATAAAACTGTTTCTTCCAAATGCACTCCAGCCAAGTTTAATACGTCTGTTGAGTTCTTTCATAATGTTGCCATCCATTGAAATCAGCTGGCCAAGGTAAATATATGAATCAGCAATTTCTAGCTCAATGTTGTCAACTTGTATTTTTGTTTCCTCTACAAAATTATTGAACATGATCTTAGTTTTTTGTAGGTTCATCTTGAGTCCAACTTCTTTACTTCTAGTTGAGAGCTCCTGTACCATGTCTTGGAGTTCTGATGGGTTCGTTGAAAAAATAACAATGTCATCAGCAAACCGCAAATGATTTAAATATTCACCATTTATTTTTATTCCCTTGTTATTCCAATTTATCAGCTGAAAAATCATCTGTAAAGCTGAAGTAAAAAGTTTTGGAGAAATGGTATCTCCCTGCCTCACACCTTTACCAATTTTGATAGTTTTGGTATCTTTATGTAACCGAAATTTTGCACTTGCATTTTTATACACACGTTTCACCATGTCAATGTACACATCCTCAATGTCTGTTGATCTTAAAGAGTTGATGACTGCTGATGTTTTAATAGAGTCAAAGGCCTTCTCATAGTCAATAAATGCAACACACAATGGAAGTTCATATTCATGTGTTCTTTCAATTAATTCTCTTAATACTTGAATATGGTCCACTGTACTGAATCCACTTCGAAATCCAGCTTGTTCTCTTGGTTGAGCTGCATCTAATTTTTTCTGCAGGCGATGTGTTAGCACTTTTGTGAAGATTTTATAAATAGCAGGTAACAAGCTAATTGGTCGGTAATTTTTCAAATCCTCTTTATCACCTTTTTTATGCAAAAGAATTACTGTTGCAGAATCCCATTGGTTTGGTATGTTACCGCTGTTAAGACATTTGGTAAAGAATTTTGCAAGTATGTCTTCTACATATTCTCCAGCTTCTTTTAGGATATCTAATGTAATACCATCATCGCCAGGGGCTCTTCCTTTCTTCATACTTTTTATTGCAAATGAAACTTCTTCTTTTAAGATTTTAGGAGCTGTTCCTTCGACTATTTCAGTGTCTTCGTTTAATCCACTGTTACTTTCATATAGTTTTTTGTAGAATTCTTCAACTCTTCTAAGTATTTCTTCCCTATTTCTTGTTACGGTGCCATCCTCTCCTTTTAATGCAATGATGTGTTTCTTCCCAACAGATAAACTTCCTTTAACAACCCTAAGGCTCTTGTTATTTTCAATGGCCTTCCTTACTAACTCACAATTGAATTTTCTTATGTCTTCTTTCATGCTTTTGCGCAGAGTTTTACAAAGTTCTATGTACTCAATCCTGGAACTGGTATTTCGATTGTCCACCTTCATATCTCTTCGCCTTTTCATGAGCTGTTTCGTCTTCTCAGATAATTTGCTATTGTGCTTTTTACAGGTTACACCACCAATTTCCCCAGCAGTTTCAACTATTGTCTTAACAATGTTTTCATTTGCTTCTGAGATATCACTTTCATCAATAAGTCCTTCCAGTGCAGAAAAGCGATTTTTTAATTCCAACTTGAATGCCTCGGTATTTTCTTTTAATTTCTTTAAATCCACCCTCTTACTTACTTGTTTCCTAATGAGCTTCTGTCGTTCTAATTTAGTATTTAAGTGCACTTTACATCTCACCATTCGATGATCACTTCCAGTATTAAATCTGTTCAGTACACTGCAATCTTCAATAATTGATTTCTTGTTTGCCAGGATATAGTCAATTTCACTAGTTCCCCCATTTGGGTGTTTCCATGTCCATTTTCTTTGCGGTTTCTTCTTAAAAAATGAATTCATGATGCTAAGGTTTTCAGCTTCTGCAAATTCGATGAGTTGATCGCCACGTTCATTCCTTTCCCCATATCCGTATTTACCAACCGATGACTTCCTCCTCTTGTTCCTGTCGTCCAATTCTGCATTGAAATCCCCATGACGAGCTTGATATGTTCCCTCTTTGTGTAACTTTTGATTTCTTCATAAAATTCTTTCAACCTCTTCGTCTGCATGGCTTGATGTTACATATACCGTACTAGTTGAAGTGCTGGTATCGCTGGGTTAGTTGAACAACAAGCCTCGCTGCTCGATCTGATGTACTTTCAACTTCCAGAAGACAGTCTTTAATTCTTTTGTTGATTAAGAAGCCAACACCACTTGTTCTTCCAGTTTCCGTTCCTCTATAGTAAAACAAATGTCCGCTTTTCAGTTCCACCAACTCTTCACCTTTTCTTCTAACTTCACTGAGTCCTACAATGTCCCATTTGATCTTGTCAAGTTCTTCTTCCAATTCCTGAAGTTTTGCTTCAGAAGCAAGGGATCGTCCATTATACGTTGCCAAGGTCAATAACAAACGGCAGCCTGGGCCATTCCAGTGATTCTTAGCACCCCCTGCTTTCATGCCACGCTGACCGCTGCCTTGATCAGGAGCACTCCAGCACCTGGAGACTAGGGGCCATGGTTTTTGGTGTATTAGCATATTGGAGGAATTAGCCATCATTTCACCACGCTGGCTAGACGGGTTGGTGAATTAGCCCTCCCCTTCCGCCTTTCCATCCGTGCAGCAAATATTAATTTGCCACATAAATAGAAAGCTCAGCCTGCACCACTTGAAGGCGGGGTAGGACACTAGGTTACTGGCCTGGCCGGTTCCACACATCGTCACATACGTTCAGCGTGTGGGTCTCCTTCCAGTTAGATACCAGCAACCCTTTTGCAGGCCATATATATATATATGTGTGTGTGTGTGTGTTTATAAAATATATCATACATTTTTTACTAAGTAAATGAACCTTAATTATGTACGTTATTATATAATTTAGAGTGCATACACATATTCAGTTTTTAACATTAATTTTTTAACATTTCAGTTTAAAACGTTAACAGTTTTTAAGGGACGGAGAAAACCGTCGTTAAACGGAAAATCATTAATTAGACGACGTTATTGCGAGAATTGACTGTATTTGTACCAAATTTTTAGTAACAAAGGAACCCCTTTCGCTGTTCACTGCACTTAGAGATAAGACCTATAGGAGATGATAGTGCTTGACTTCCTGATCACGAATATGTAATCATTTGTCTGCTAAAATGATCAAATATTCATAAAAAATTGTCGTAAGTCCAAAAATAACACTTTTTTCGCCAGGTTTGATATTTTTAATCGCACTGTATATGAGCAAAAACAGGTTTGAAGTCAGTAAAATTATGAAGGATCATCTTATTTAACGGATAAAAATAAAAAATTATGTTTCAGCTGATTCAAACCGTGTAAAAAAATTAATATGAAAAATGAACTTTTAGCATAGATATTCGGCGACAAAATTTTAAAGTCTACGCCAAATTTTGGTTTGAAGTACTGTAGTTATTTCGTATTATCGTAGCCCATGTCAAGTTTCTTTTACATTTCTTTTTCCAAAATATTATCTCATAAGGAAAAGAAACACATAACTATATAGAACCATGCATACATGAGTATGAATAAATGAAATGTATGCATGAATGAATGAATATATGAGTATTCATATACAAGATGTGTGAATATGTGAGTATTCACATATGAGATGCGTGAATATATGAGTATTCATATATGAGATGCGTGAATATATGAGTATTTATATATGAGATGCGTGGATATATGAGTATTTATATATGAGATGCGTGGATATATGAGTATTCATGTATGAGATGAATGACTATATGAGTATGAATAAATGATGTGTATGAATAATGAAAAGTTGCTATATTTATCCAACCTGGATGTGGTCATTGCATATCACATGCTGTTGCAACCATGGAATTTAAAAAAATTGTGAACAAAACTTAATAGTAGGCTATTTGAAAATGCATTTATTGTAATTAGAAAAAATGTGAACAAAATTTCATGAAATGTACTTTATTTCATGAAGTTATGTAACCATAAATTGTGGATTAATTGTTGAATTATGCTCTTTATTTAAAAATGAGAAAAATTAAACTGTGTACATCTCAGGAAAGTCCTGAAAGTGATACAGTACAAAAAAATGAGTGAAGCAAAGCAATTGATCACAGTGGGCACATTTTAAGAATAATAGAATTTTGCAATTATCTCGGCTACAATTGTTGTATTCAATTTCAAAAGAAATTTCCTCAACATTTTTGAATTTTCCGGGATCATGATCGCTATAACAGCACCTAAACCAAGCAAATTGTAAAATAGGTCGATATTTTTTAGACTGTAATTGATTGTGAACCAAAGAATGCATTTTTATTATCTCATTTCGATGTCGTATGTCAATATCCATTTCATCGATTGCTATTCTGTTGATTATTTTTTTGTACAAATTTTTTATTTTGTCGAAAGAAATAAACATCCAGCGGTTGTATGAGGGATGTTGCTTTGGGGGGTATTTGCAAGGATATACAATTTTCCGGAAAATCTTAATAAGTGTTTGGGTCTGTACTACCTGTCCATTAGCTTAGTAAAACGCAGGAAGGAGGAGACATGATGGGTTTCATACAACATTCTACCCACTTTCTCATTTTGATTTTGTCCATTTTTCCCGACTTGGAGCATGTAATATATAAGTTTGAAGGTTGAAATAAATTCTTTTTGACAGTCGGGCCAAATGTTTCCTCAGCTTCTCTTAAACAAAGTAACATTTTCCCTGTCAGTTCCCCATTCATTGATATTATTGGCATTATTGTATATGAATGTGTTCTACCAAAATCAGACCCTATTAAAGAAAATGTCTGTTTTTCACCTTTATGCGATAGCTGCCTTTAATTTGGAAGAAAATAATTAAAACCACTTTGATCAGAGTTAAAAATTTGTTGGGGGATAATATTAGCAGTAACATTTCTCGTATGCAAAATAAATTCTATGGCACTATCTTCTATGTTGCCCATATTCTGGGTGTATATTTGAGTGATATATTTTGTTACTTTCCGCGCAACTATTTTGTTTTGGCTCTTAAAATTATCTATAAAATTATCGGAACATTTAAAATCCTCAAATCCTAACTCTTGGGATTTCAGGATCGCCCATCTTTTCAAATCTATATCATGAACAGGTAAATAATTTTCCCTAGCTTTTGTAAATCTGGCTAACATTTCATTTTTTATTATTTTATACTTTTCTATATTTGTGCCCATATTTGATATATATTTTCTAAACCTCGAAATATAAGTAGGGTATTTTACTGTTGGATATCTCCTGTTTGTTTTCTGGAATTTATTTTTTTTACAACTGTCAAAATACTGAACAATTGTTTGCATATTTTCTAAACTGAATTCATTTGCCAATTGATCGCCCTTTACAGTACAGTTATAATATTCGTCACCGACTATACTAATATCACTTTCTTCGTCGATACGGAAATCACAATTGTCTTCAAAATCTAAACTGATACTTTCACTGACATTGTTATTAAAAATTATGTTTTCGATTTTCGACAATACTTCCCGACTTTCCTTAAGTTCTTGGTCAGTTATTAACGACGGAAGCGTGTCGTATTTATTAACGACCAAATTCAAAACGGATTGAATTATGTTCACTATATTTTTCATTTTCTCACAATCGGAAACTCGTACAACTATATTGACGTTACACTTGCGGACGAGTTTATATAGCTAGTGGAATGCGAAACTTAAATGTCCCGCCAACTCTTCAAAATTGTCGCCAAATTCGCCAAATATCTATGCTAAAAGTTCATTTTTCATATTAATTTTTTTATACTGTTTAAATTAGCTGAGACATAATTTTTTATTTTTATCCGTTAAATACGATGATCCTTCATAATCTTACCGACTTCAAACCTGTTTTTGCTCACATACAGTGCGATTAAAAAATATCAAACCTGGCGTAAAAGTGTCATTTTTGGACTTCAAATATTCATAAAAAATTGTCATATCATTTTAGCAGACAAATGATTACATATTCGTGATCAGGAAGTCAAGCACTATCATCTTCCATAGGTCTGATCTCAAAGTGCAGTGAACAGCGAAAGGGGTTCCCTTGTAAATGCATTAGTACTATATGTGGACGCAGCATTATTTAAGCTGAAGTAAGATGTGAATGTATTTAAATTTATTAATTCTTTAAATTGAATTTTATTTCTACTTTAGTCTTTTGTTTTCATTTTTAATGTTTTAAATAAATGTGTGTCATAACGAGGGTTGGCAAGTTTCTGCCAAAGCGGTTAAAACCGGCATGGCAGAAACTAGTTTCTGCCACAAAAGTGGCAATAACCGGCAGGGACCCAGAAAATAGTTATTTCATGCGTTAAAAACTTATCAGAATACCCCAACTTGCAAAAGGGAATGAATTTTATTTAAAGTAAAATAAGTTTAGTTACGATGTGTATAGTATTTATACAAAGCTTACATCGTGGCAAATTCTATATATAATTTTTCATAGCAGTCTATAATAAAATATCAGTTTTGGTGCGATTTCCTAATTCAAATAATTTCTTAATTTATTATGAATAGACGAAAAGCGTTACAGAAGCATTTTTCCAAGCCCACCAATACTGCAGGCAATATTATCACTGAGTGAACAAAAGTTACAAAATCATCATTTATAGTTGTTTCCTTTAAACTAGACCACCACATAGAAGCAGGGACATTTTCCAAGATTTTACTGGAGTAGTATGTTTCAGGAAAACGAGATGGTTTTGCTCAAAAAGCTATAATGTGAAGTACAAATTTGGGTTAATGACATTAAGGAATCTATTAGTATTGTCTTCCTGCTCCTGTGACAATTTAGATCACATGTACTTTGGATGAAGTATATAAACTGGCATATATATGATGTTGAGTTATTGCATGATTAAGTCAATTTTTACCCTTTTTGATATATTTCTATGAGATTATCATCATCATCATCCATCCGGCTCAACCAAATTTCATAAGCATCTGTAATAGAAAAGTTATCTTTCCGAATCTTATACAGGGCAATAGATTTTAAAAGCTGCAACAAGTCTTTTACATCTTTATTAATCATCTTATTATTTATAACTTGAACAGCTCCTTATATATATATGGCCTGCAAAAGGGTTGCTGGTATCTAACTGGAAGGAGACCCACACGCTGAACGTATGTGACGATGTGTGGAACCGGCCAGGCCAGTAACCTAGTGTCCTACCCCGCCTTCAAGTGGTGCAGGCTGAGCTTTCTATTTATGTGGCAAATTAATATTTGCTACACGGATAGAAAGGCGGAAGGGGAGGGCTAATTCACCAACCCGTCTAGCCAGCGTGGTGAAATTATGGCTAATTCCTCCATTATGTTGACACACCAGAAACCATGGCCCCTAGTCTCCAGGTGCTGGAGTGCTCCTGATCAAGGCAGCGGTCAGTGTGGCATGAAAGCAGGGGGTGCTAAGAATCACTGGAATGGCCCAGGCTGCCGTTTGTTATTGACCTTGGCTACGTTTAATGGACGATCCCTTGCTTCTGAAGCAAAACTTCAGGAATTGGAAGAGGAACTAGACAAGATCAAATGGGACATTGTAGGACTCAGTGAAATTAGAAGAAAAGGTGAAGAGTTGGTGGAACTGAAAAGCGGACATTTGTTTTATTAACAAACAGTTATTTTGACACTGGCGTAAGGTTTAAAAACACGACGTTTCGGGAGCCAACTGCTCCCTTTGTCAAGTGAAGGCAGAATGAAGAGTTCGTGAAAGTCCTAAGCTTATATACCCGCATGTTGGGAATCCCCATCTGACGCCATTTGGTGCGGAGCAGTTTCAGCTGGGGAAACCAGTTTTTCATTTGTTTTATTATAGAGGAACGGAAACTGGAAGAACAAGTGGTGTTGGCTTCTTAATCAACAAAAGAATTAAAGACTGTCTTCTGGAAGTTGAAAGTACATCAGATCGAGCAGCGAGGCTTGTTGTTCAACTAACCCAGCGATACCAACTTCAAATAGTACAGGTATATGCACCAACATCAAGCCATACCGACGAAGAGGTTGAAGAATTTTATGAAGAAATCAAAGAGTTACACACCAAAGGGAAACAACATATCAAGCTCATCATGGGGGATTTCAATGCAAGAATTGGACAACAGGAACAAGGAGAGACATCGGTTGGTAAATACGGATATGGGGAAAGGAATGAACGTGGCGATCAACTCATCGAATTTGCAGAAGCTGAAAATCTTAGCATCATGAATTCATTTTTTAAGAAGAAACCGCAAAGAAAATGGACATGGAAACACCCCAATGGAGGAACCAGCGAAATTGACTATATACTGGCAAACAAGAAATCAATTATTGAAGATTGCAGCATACTGAACAGATTTAATACTGGAAGTTATAATGAATTATGAGATGTAAGTGTCTTAAATACTAAATTAGAAAGGCAGAAACTCGTTGATAAACAAGTAAGTAGAGAAATGGCGATGGGCTGGGCATATTGCAAGAAGAACTGATCAACGATGGACAACAGAAATTCTGAACTGGATTCCAAGAGACCACCGAAGACCTAGAAAACGTCCTCAAACTAGATGGGTGGATGAAATAAGAAAAGAGGTTGGGGTGACGTGGAAACGAATGGCCCAGGATAGACTTGTGTGGAAAGCATTTGGAGAGACCTTCATCCAGCAGTGGATAGATAATGGTTGAATATGATGATGATGATGATGATATGCTGAAAAATATAATCTTTTGAGCTTGTGTGAAATTTTGTTTCTTGTTATTGATTGTATGCAAGATATATATGTCTTAATTGTGAATGTATGTGCGAAGAGTTTAAAGTCAGTAAATTTTCAATCGTTTATTCAATTTGAAGAAACTCCAGAATTTTTTTTTTACACTAAACAAATAACCTTATAATTTAATTTAAACCTTTGAAATTATCGAGATTATGTTTCAAAAATCGATGAAGACTATGTGTTAAATATTTTGAAATTCCATTAAGTACATGTAATATTCTGTATAAATGGACTTTATGTTATGCAAAAGCCACCATTTCCCTCCTTTCGCTTGGCGACGAAAATGCTGTCACAGCCTGTGTGTCAAGAAAGCTTTGGGTGTGAGCGAAAATACTCCCCGAAAATTCCCTCCGAGGGGAAAAACAGAAAACTGTTCTTGTCATGATTGCTAAGTTTCGGGGTTGGTGCGACCAAAAAAGAAATAACAGATTAATAGGCTTAATTTGAAGTCTTTGCGTTAGTTTCTGAATTAACTATCGCGTGCATGGGACTGGAAGCAAGTTTGAAACATCGCTTACGTGTATCAATGGCGGATCGGGAGGGGGTGTAAAAAAATGTATGGATAGTAAATTTTCCCATTAACGGCTGAAGAGACCAAGAAAAAGTCGTTATTCGGAATGAGACATTAAGTAAGGACTGGCTTTAATGGTTTAGCCAGTAACGTAACAATTAAAAATTTATGGGGGGGGGGCTCTCAAGCGTCTTTGAAGAAAATTTTGTAATGCAGCCTATGAGAAAATAATGAGATTTGATATCCATTAGTGGAACTTGTGCCCCGAACCCCCACTTTGGTGGAAGTCAAGTCTTACGTAAGCAATATTTCCGCCATTTTATACCCCCAGTAAGCAAAAATTAACATTGGCTAACATAGGAAAATAAGCACATCAGCAACCCCACGAAGGTGCTTATGTAATACTTGAACGCCCCTTTTTCCTACGCCACTGGTTTGTTGATTTCCTTTCACCAATCTGAGTTTAAGAATGTTCAGCGCCGTTCCTGGGGGTCCAAAGAGTGCCCCCGCACACGGCGGACAGACCATTTACTATATTTATTATCACAGCCAGTGGTGTGGTAATTTTCCTTTACAAGCAATATATTTATTTTTGGGATATGTAAACAAGAAGGTAAATTTTATTTTTATAGTATGTTGCAGTTAGATCTATTTATATAAAAAATTCCAGTCTTCTATTTTTTTTTGAAGGGGGGGGGAGCAAATATATCAGTAACACTTTTGTGAAAGTTGGAGTTCTTTTTCATATTTGTAATAAGTTTTTTTTTTTCAATATATGACAATGATAACTTTGACAAATGCAATAAAAATTCTTATCTATAATTATAGATGGCAGCATTATCGTTAACATAAGCTATTAGAAAATTGCTTATCAGATTAAAATTATTTCACTCTTACGCGGCTTAAAAAATTAAAACAATTAGTATTTATAAATTTAATTGATGTTTAATTTGACGAACTCACAGATTTCAAGCTGAAAATACGATAAAATAGGAAATGAAAATACGATAACGAGAAATGCTTCCGCAGCCATACCCATTGAGATCTACAGTTAAACATTTATGGCTGGAATGCAGAAATTGCATTGCTTATGATCCGATGTCAGTCTCACCCTCAGAATGTGGCGCCATCCAGTGACAAAAAATTACGAAGTAGTTAATTTGACCTCGGACAAAATTTCGGGTACAAAACACAAATTTTGCTGAACTTTTATAATTAAGTTTTCCATAATTTAAATTATTGGCAATGGAAATGTGTTTCAAATTGATATTAGGCAAGCAATGCTTATATGGACCGCACGGCAGGGTCTGCTTTAACGAATATTTAAAATTCCAGCAAATATTATTGGATTAACCAAGGAAACACACGTACTTAAATCTCCTATCATACGGATAACAAACGTGGAATACTATAAAAAAGATTACTATGTATAGGAAGGTATATATATGTATATTGTTTTGTGAAATAAAATTGTGCCTTCATTCAGGTGCGGCTCTACTTGTGCAAACATTCCAAATTCTTGCAATTTGACGCGTTTTATTTTATATAACCTCTAAATTTTTAACACGCATATCTCAGACCGCTACGTCCATCTAAAGCAAAACTTCCAGAACGCGAATGCGATGGATATCTGTGATACTAGTTTAGCGGCAGTGGCGTGTGCGTGTTACTAAATGATATTTACAGATATATACATTGATCCATTAATCACACCTAATGACACCAATTAATCCTTAACACATTTATTTATAACATTAACTATTAAAATATATATACACATGCTGAATAAACTACAGCACCAGCGTTCTCGTTAACATGTTTACAGTCTGCCTATCACGCTCGAAGTGACCAGCTACAGTTCTCGTCCACTGATCCCTTCTTCTCGGTTCTGTTTCAACCAGGACCTGTACCTTGTGGGTAAGAGGCGTGCGTCTCCTACCTAAATGCGACTATGGCGGTCGCTACACTAGTATATACAGGGTTTCCCTAGGAAAGTCCAAATGCGGGTAATAACTTTTGAACCAAGACAGATATTGCAAAGAAAGTTAGATATTAGTTAATAAAATGACTATGCACTATCAGATGAGATGAACAGCAGCGCCCCTGGTGGCGAATTGAGGAAGTTAAAAATTTTATTTCGAAAAATAATGAAGATGAGGAAATATTTTCAATTAGGAAGTTGTAGAGCATCCTTCAATTTATAGGAAAATGTATACGACTCACATGTAATATGTACATGTACTGCCACAATCTGAGGTGTTCCGGAAGTTTCAATGCATAGCTTTCAGTTAATGCTTTCTGATGCTTTAAAGGTGGCGTTGAAGTTCTTATAGGAGCTAGGGACCATGTTTTCTTTCCTATAAGAACTTCAATGCAACCTTTAAAGCACCAGAAAGCATTAACTGAAAGCGATGCATTGAAACTTCCAGAACACCTCACTTTGATGATGAAGAAGAGTTATTGCAAGTACGATGAAGTATCCGAAATACTAATACATGTATTGAGGACTTGATAGATGCTACATTCGTATACACAAAAGAAATCATTAGGCGTAGGGCCTACGTCTCTATTGACACTCCGAGGTATGGGAACATCGCAACCAACGCCCGTCCTCCTGTTTCTTAACATCCCATCACCTCTCTTTACTCTCTAACTATCTCGAACCCTTCCTTTTCCATAATGATCTTATTGGTCGAAAGTCATCACGTGGTCACTCCTGATTGGACCAGGTGACCCTTCTCCTCGTTCAACGTGTTTCACATAAACATCACGAAGTGTCAACTTTGACACTACAGGTGAAATAGCTATTATACACGCTCATATCCTGACTACTTCCCTTGGACTCTCTTCCACAGAGAAATCCCACATGTTTTTAATTTTAACTCTCTTCCAATATACTTAAACATCACAGTAGCGACTAGTGAGTGATTGGGGTCAGATTAATTGGTCACAAGTGAAAAAGTACCCCACCGCAGTATTAAGAAAAAAAGAGGGATCTGCATACGTAACAATGTCAAACTTTTATATTCCACCAGAACACAAGACAATGCAAGAGATTTTTATATGTTCATTTATACACAGTTTTTGTATTTATAGTTATACACGGTTTTTGTATTTATGGTTATACACGGTTTTTGTATTTATATTTATACAAGGTTTTTGTATTGATATTTATACAAGGTTTTTGTATTGATATTTATACAAGGTTTTTGTGTTGATATTTATACAAGGTTTTTGTATTGATATCAGATTTTTGTATTTATATTTATACAAGGTATTTATATTTATACGTTTTTGTATTTACATTTATACAAGGTTTTGTATTTGTATTTATACAAGGTTTTTGTATTGATATTTATACAAGGTTTTTGTATTTATACAAGGTTTTTGAATTTATACAAATTTTTGTATTTATACAAGGTTTTTGTACTTATATTTATACAAGGATTTTGTATTTATATTTATACAAGTTTTTGTATTGATATTTATACAAGGTTTTGTATTTATATTTATAATGGGTTTTTGGTATTTATACAGTCAAACCCCGCTATAGCGAACCCGGTTTATAACGAATAGATTTTTTGGTCTCGTCAAATCATCTACAGTCGAACTTTTCCCGAACTCGAATAAATGTTGCGATTTCTGTAAAAATTTCAATGGATTTTTTATTCTATATATATATAGTCGAATTTCTATAACTCGCAGTTTTTCTATCTCGAGTTTTTTAGTTGTTAAAGTTCAGATTTACAATCTGTAACTCGATGTCTTGTGGAGAAAGTTTGTTTCTTTCTAAACACGTACGATTGACGTTGGAAAAATCCCTAATATATCCCTAATAAAAATCCCTAAATTGTAGCTCCTCCCATCAGCAAATGCATATGATTGGTCAGGGATAGCACCTATAGTAATCCGATTGATTGAATAGATTTCTAAAACATTGCGCAGTTCATCACTTTCCTGAAGTTCTGTTCATGCGAGTTACCATCATAGTATGAGCCAACATGCCATGAACTGAAAAGTTACCCTTGTTAACGATAGGCACAATTAAAAAGCCAAGGTATTTTGAAAATATAAAATGTTTACCTATAAAGTAGGAAAATAATGGAAAGACCTGAATGACGTTCGAGTTGTGTAAATCTTAGATTATAAAATTGAACAAAAAATTAAAAAAAAAAACATGCAATTGTTGTTGACAATTGTCCCGCCCACCCAAAGGTTTTTAGTAGAGAATTAAGGGCAATTAATGTGATTTTTTACCTCCAAATGCAACATCAAATCTTCAACTCATGAATCAAGCTATCAAAAAAATTTGAAACACTTCTACAAGAAACACATTATTTTAAAAGTCATTTCTTCTCTAGATGATGGACAAAGTAACCCAAGGTAATACTTTTGAATTGTGCACGAAATATTCAAAAGGAAAGTGCAAGACCATCAACTATTGTGCATAAAAACTGGTTCCAACAACAGAACATTTTTCAAACTGGGATTACAGCGCCGCCTCCGGCGGCCACCCTTCCCAATGAAACCCTTGCACAAAGAAGAAGAAGAACATTTTTCAAAATTTCATTGGACGCTGGTTGCGCAATTTTAACTCCACATGAGTGGAATTTTTTGGCGCCTGAAATGAAAATGCCAGATGAAATAGCCTAAAACGCTACTTTGATATCGGCGCCAATTTTAACTCATCCTACGGACGTTGATATTATTCAGTTCAGGAGACACCTATTGATGATGATGATGACGGGATACAGAGTTCACCTTTTGTTTCTACTTTTAAGGACACCTTTTCTGCAATCGAAATATTAAGATCCTTTGCTGAACCCTGCAAGTCAGAGCCTGAAAATATTTTTAAGACTATCGTTGATTTAGAGACTCACGTTCTAAGTGAAATTTTTGCATCGCAACGGCAAGGAAAAATTAAAATTTTTTTTAATAAAATATCATTTTTACAGATATGTACGTGTTAAACTTCCTTTTAATCACAGTTTATAGCAATCACAGTATTTTGTATAATTTTAAAACATTTTGTATATGTGTATTTATATAGTATGTATAGAAATACAAAAAATATATTTATGCCATGTTCATATATTTATACGAAGTTTATATGTTTAGATAAAATTAATACAAAACGAGGTTTGTCTATATGTATACAAAGGTAAATGGCAACATAAATGTGGAACTGGTTTTACGTGTACTAGAAAATGGAAAAAAAAAACTTTGTGGCGCAAGGACAGATAAGACTATAACTACTCCGGGACTTGCAATTTTCCAAGGGATCCAAACTTCTGTTTTATTTTAGGTTTACGGCGCAAGAATCATGCTGCTCCAAACAAGGCGAGGCGTATAAATGGCGAACTAATTTTTACGCTTGTCAGCAAGTGGAAGAAAACTTTCATGGCCCAAGGATACTTAAGATCATACTACTCCAGAACTTGAAATTTTCCAAGGAATACGAGCTTTTGTTTTGAGGATTGAGGCGCAAGGATCGTGCTGCGCCAAACAAGGCGAGGTGTATATGGTTTTTACACGTATTAGCAAGTGGGAAAAAAAACTTCCATGGCGCAAGGATACCTAAGATCATACTACTCCAGAACTTGAAATTTTCCAAGGAATACGAACTTTTGTTTTGAGGATTAAGGCGCAAGGATCATGCTGCGCCAAACAAGGCGAGGTGTATATGGTTTTTACACGTATTAGCAAGTGGGAAAAAAACTTCCATGGTGCAAGGATACCTAAGATCATACTACTCCAGAACTTGCAATTTTCCAAGGGATCCGAGCTTTCGTTTTGAGGATTAAGGCGCAAGGATCATGCTGCGCCGAACAAGGCGAGGAGTATAAATGGCGAACTAGTTTTTACACGTATTAGCAAGTGGAAAAAAAAATCTTCCACGGTGCAAAGAAAACTAGGATTATACTACTACAGAACTTGCAATCTTTCAAGGGATTCGAACTTTTATTCTTGGGTTTACGTCTGTAGGTCGCCGCCAGACCCTAAATTTCCTCCGTGGATTCCGAACCTCTTCGAGAATCAACCCTCTGGCTACGATGAGTTTACCACAGTTAGTTGGTAAACATTCTTTGTTTTTTTGGCACAGTAGGGGGCCAAGCCCTGGATAGCCCGTCGCCAGACGATTTGCCATTGCGGGGGCTGAATTTTCTCTCTTAGAGAAATCAAACCTCAGGACACGGATCTGTCGAGAAAGGGCTGTACGATTCCTTTATGAAGGTGGTCAAGGTTTGTCCGGCGCAAGACCGTGCAGTTTGTCGAGAAATCCAAACCTCTTACGGCCTAGGGAACCACAACACGAAATATGATGAACAGTTAAGCGGTAAACGTTGAAGTTGATCCAAAGCATAAGCCGCCATGTTGTCGAGCTATGACTGTATAACATCTGTACATTAATGTTTGATGTTTGTGTATATCAGCGGTTCTTCAATTGTGGTCCGCGGACGCGTGAAGGTCAGCAGAACCCTATTAGGAGCATAGGCGTACGCAGAAGGGGGGGTTATAGGCTCAATGGGGGGTTACAGAGCTACAACTCACATATTCCTATGTTAAATATACAAAATTTCATTGCAATGGGGGGTTACAACCCCCATCAACACCCCCTGCGTACGCCAATGATTAGGAGTCCTTGAGACCTTCCCAGTGTTCCACAAAGGTTCGGAAAAATATTAAGACACGAGCATTTATTTTTTTAATGCAAATAGTTTATGAGAGAACGAAAAATTCCTTCTTTGAATGGTGCGAACCAGCGATGAAACACCAGAAATTTAAATCTGTGATAAAAATTCCGGGTTTTAAACTTGGAATCAATTCCTGGGGGGGCCCGCGATGGTGAGTGATCTCTGAAGGGGGTCCGCGGTCTAGGAAAGTTAAAGAACCGCTAGTGTGGGATATTTTATTTTTTGATACTTGCTTTCCCCCCTCCACCTCAAGTAAGTTGAAATAAATTGAAATATTATGTACACTGAAGTGCCAGAAAAACTGGTACAGGCGTGCGTATGCAAATAACGGAGCTTTGCAACCAATCAGCGTAACGCGATGCGGTCGGCAGCGCCTATATAAGACAAGAGATGTCTGGCAAAGCTGTTAGATCGGTTCTTGCCGCTACAATGGCAGGTTATCAAGATTTAAGTGATTTTGAACGTGGCGTGGGAGTTTACTATAAGCTTAGGGTCTGCTAAATAGACCACTACGTTCCCCTTTGAATAGGGGGCGTGAATCCCCGGAGAACGAAGCTTACTTTAAAAAAATGGCTAACTCTGGCCATGGGGAGTGCCAGGTAATCACTAATGGCTAGCAAAGAATGCGAAGTTTTAACTATCTTAATTTCTGACATAACTAATTAAGAGTAAACACAAGTTCAGAAATAACTGAGTTAGTTAATTAATAACTACAAATATTTGTTACTGAGACAAACTTGGCAAGATACTCTATAAACTACATAAGTAAAGTCTTGGTTAACATTTCAATGAATTGCCTATAAGTGCATTCACGTACAAGTAGAATATGAGCTCGCCTGTAGTGAAACTTACCATTAATATCGAGCTTGCATATAATTGAGCCTTCGTGAAAAGGAGCTTCATAGCCCTCAAATATTTCTACAAACATGATCATTTTTAACTGCAAATATGCGGCTCAGACTATCTTTTCAACACATATACTATAATCAATATCAACACATAGCAGAACATAATATTAAATAAATACAATATTCAAACGAAATACTGGCATGCAAATTCAATACTTAGAATGGTTATAAGCTATTTTCTATATTCTAATCGTTCTTAGGGAATGTGGCTTTAGAAAGGGCCTGAATGAAAAGAATATTTTATTTCTTACCAAGCAGCCGCTTGTAGATACCTTTGACATCATGGGATTTGGCTCTGGCCATTCACATGTTGACAATCATCTCGTATAACACTGACTATGAGTCCTATCTCACTAACTTATTGATTCGGGTTCAAACTTTGCATCTTTCTTAGCGGTTGCTCTTAGGCAACCATCGTGAAGAGTAGTTCCCATCGTCTCTCGCTTAAGACTTAATATTCTCAACTCATCTCGTTAAATTTTTTACTCAAAGTGATTAAACTTTGACACCTTTCGAAGTTCTGAGATGGCGTCTTAGACCTGTGATTGGTTATTGGCTTGACCAGTCAAAATCGCATGCATGTCTTGCCGTTTGGTCGGCATGGAGGTCCAGGTTTTCCCCTGCGGCGGTCGCTTCCGAAGAAAGGCAAGAATTTCTGCTGACATTTACGAGTTTTCTCGTATAGTGATGTAAGGCGATTTTAAGGGTATCTTTGTACGTCCGAGCCTTTGAATTATCCAATTAGCAGGGTTTGTATTGTGCAGACGCAACCCTAAAGGCGCGGTGACCAAAACCAGGCCAGTCGTTCTCCGTCCATTCTTTGCTTGCGCCATAAAAACTTGGACTATTGTAAAAGTTTTTAGGTTGTACGAAAGGATGAGAGAATTGTAGGAAGGGTATTATTCATGAAACATCTTCTTGCCGCCGTTGCATTGTAAGGGAAAGTGAGTGATTTCTTTTATAGCTTAACGTGCGAATTTAAGGGGAAAATATACAAATTACAACAAAACTTTGTTTACAGGACGATCTTCCTGCAACATACATCCACCGTCGAAAGAATAAAAACTGCATGTGATTTTTATGAAATGTGGCGAAGTCTAAAACGTGGGTGTGAAGAAGTAAGCACAGTCTGGAAGTTATCGTAAATGTACAAAGTCTGATCTAAGTACTATGAAACAAGGTTAAATAAATACAAATGAACATTTTCCTCTGGCTAACTACATGACATAAAATATTTACGAAATGTTAGAAAATACTATAAAGTAAAACACGATACAATATTAGAACATGAAATATAACCGATGTTCCTAGTTTTGCTGAAAAGCAACATCTGAATTAAAATAAACACATTTTAAAAAAATGAATTCCGTAAGTTGCTTTCATGCAACTTGCATGAAGTTCTTAAATAAAGGTATTTCACATTTGTCGCTTCGTAAATAAAGGTAATTGCTAAAATACATGAAAATGCAATAAATACAATACATGTATAGTCATAAATGGCAATACGACATGAACAAGTAAATGGAATAAAAAAACCGTTGAATCAACACATATCAATCTTCTCGTGTCTCATATCTCTAAACAGACATTTTGCTGAATTCCTCCGTTGTTGATAATGTCAATGAAATGTGAAATAATAAGCAAACATAGTTAGAGTCTAAAGAAAGTTCAATACGAAGTCTTTTGAGGAGAACTATAGTCTGTCTATCACTGCAAAAATTGCCTATTGTTGAGAAATGGTCTATCATTGGAAAAATCTCTCGTTGGAAGTGTCCTGAGAAAATAAATCCTAGGAATGTGACTCCTAGAGATTTTACAGATGAATTGCTTAGAGATTCTCCAATGGCAATTGGCTAGGGAGTGTCTCTTTGTAACGTAGATCCATTCACAATATATTCGTCGTCTGAAAATATGGAATCACCAATGTTTCTTATAGTAATGAATGAATGTCGTCGTCTCTTTCAAATCGCTAGTCGGGGTTGTGTGTCGTCATCATCATCCGTCTACTCTCTTGGACTATCTTTCCAGAAGGTGTCATTTTCATGTACCTTCTGAACTAAAGCGGCGCTTGAATAGTAGTTGTTTTTTTTGTTTTTTGCAAGCATGTGCTGTCCATTTACTTGAAACCTCTGAAGTTTGTTTTGTCCATTCACATTTGAGTGCAAAATGTAGTTACTTGAGATGCTTATGAGGTTGCCATGTTGCATCGGGGTCATCGACCTCTTTTACGATGCATTCCTTCCAGTCCGTCCTTATGGATGTCTCAGGAACAGCAGTCTGCTTGTAGTTAATGCGTGAGAAGTGCGCGTTATACTCGTAGCTTTATTTAGCATAAGTAAATGTTTGGTTATTTGATTGAGTGGTTTTCAATTAACAAAGAAGTACGCAACATTGTACTACTTTCGTACGACTTAGCTTTAAGAAAATATCATTTCAATCATTTCCAATCAACAAATCAGCATTCCCAAAATTTTATTATATCTATCTAAAGCTAAGATTGATTATGCAGACGTAACTTTTAAGCAAAAGAGTATGTATTTCAGTGTGTTTGCTTTGTTTGCAAAACTCAAGAAGTGTAATATTTTCTAAGTTATGTGACATTTGTCTTATAGATGTATGTGACTATTCTAGATTGCATCACACAAGACACAAATGCAATAAATTGCTTGCAAATAAAAATAAATTACTTATCTCTATAACTTATCCATATGGGATGATAACCCGCCACTGGGTACAATAACTATGTAACTAACTGGTTATAACTGGTAACTAACTAGGTAATAACTGGTATCAATAACTATGAGCATGATAACCCGCCACTGTTTACAAAACAACGTTCGAATTGCAGCTTAGTTTCGTTTTACAGAAAACGTGTTCATTTTCCGCGAGTTGAAGAATGAAGTAGCTTTGAAAAGCTGGGACTGGTATTTATTTGTAACAGTTTTGAGTTCCAAAGTTTCTTAGTAGAGTGCGAAATAGTATTAACTGTATAACAATACAGTTATACAGTTAATACTGTATAACAATACTCGTGTTATCGCGGTGAGTATTGTGAATGGGGTGTAGGCTAACGATTACACCAGGTGGTGTGTGGGGGGAGGGGTTTGCGGTTTGCAGGGAAACTGCTTTTTCATTCACAAGTTTGCTTACGTTTCACATGGTGTAGTTTATGGATTCCACTTTTGAGTAATAACGCTGTAGATGGAAACTGACTTGACAAGAGGAAGTTCCTAACACTAGCCTAACAGTAAAACTCACACTTTGACTGGTCAGGACAAATATGTGATTTTCAGATACCAAACCGTTGCGTTACTACGGAATTTGGATTTTGCTACTTTTCTCCAAAATTGCATGCTTTTAGTGATTTTTTTTGTTTCTTACGTTTGGTTTGCTACTTCAATAGCTTTGTATATGGAGATTGGAGTAATTTGAAAGCCATTGCATTTGCGATATGTTCAGCCAGATAGTCCGAAATTGTTTTAGTATTTTCTTCATTTCTTCTTTGTGGACTTCTAGAGTCTGCGACCTGTAAATGTGTTTCTGTCTGCATAACGTTTTGAAGTGGAATGCTTGCAGCACTTGCCGTTGTATTTTGAACGTTTTTTATAGCTCTTTCCACACCTGGATATTTTGCTGGATTTCTGACGTTGGGTCTCAAATTGTATATAGAGTCTGCTCTTGATTAGTGCGTAACCTCTTTCGAAAGTAGTGTTATCTGCATTTATTTCTTGATTGTGGGTATTTCGATCATTCGTTTCAAGAATCGTTTGACCCATTAGTTGGTTACTTACAAAATCCTCATCTAATGCTGTTCCGTTGAAAGTGTTTTCCACATCTGCTGAAGGTGGGATTTCTACTCTTTCATTGGACTATTCAAAAATTGGCTCCCTTTGTTGAGTTTCTGTTTGGGCATTTTCTTCATTGTTCCTCGTTGCCCTTCTTGGAGCGTATCTAAAATACGGTTGATATCGCCATCTTTGTTTCCTTCGTCTTCAGCGCTGCTTAATTTTCTTTCAGAATCTGACTTTTCGTAATTCATCTCACTCTCTCTTCTTCTGAATCTGTGTTATCTTCCCTTAGGTATCGTTTTCGGGGTTGGAATTTCCACATTCTATTTATGTGAACCTTTTGCACTTTTTCCGGATTTTCTATCAATTGTACGTAGTACGTTACTGGTGTTGTTTATTTAATTGCCCTGGAGGGTCCCGAAGAATTTTGGAATAATTTATGCCCTTGTTTCTTTGCTAAGTTTGGCATACATAAGTAGACTACTTCTCCGGTGTTGAATTTTCTCATTTTTCCTTTTTATTGCTTCTATCTTTCTGCTTTTTAAATGCTTCTTCGTGGTTTGTTTTTTGTTTCCACGTAAATTTATTTATGTATTTTTCGTAACCTGTCAGCATAGGACTCATTATATGCATATTCAAAGGTCGTTTCTCCATCATATGAATTAGTTGGCAGTCTTATATCCTTTCCAAACGCTATGTAATATCGCCCACGGTAGAATGTACGCTGTTAAGTGCTAATTGTACTGCATTTAATGCTTGTTGCTAATTTTGCGTGTCCCTTGTAATCGTTTTGTGCACTTGCTGAAAATATGTAAAATTGCTTTCTTCCCCCTTCTACTGAAAATGTTCCACACATTGTTTTTTCAAATAATTTGGGTAACTCGCTAATTCTGTTTATAAATGGTGTCTTTGGCGTTGAATGAATTGCTTTGTGCTTTGCACAAATTTCGCACAATTTTACGCAGTCATTTGTATCTGCGGTCTGATTTGCCCAACAAAATTGTGCTTTCAATCTGGACAGTGTACTTTCGATTCCCGTGTGTGCTGATAATGTGTTGTGTGCAAGTTTTATGATTTCAGCTTTTAATGCATGGGGCACAACCATTTTTTCTTTCGCATATAACTTTGTTTATTTCCCCTTTGTTCTGGGAATCATAAAACATCAGAATTCCATCGGTATCTATATAGTAGCTGTAGTATTTTGCCTGTTGGCCCATGATTTTACCCTTTTCTAAATGTTGTATTATTGACGCCAAATTTTCGTCTCCTCTTTGCATCACCGCAATTGTTTTTCTGGGTGTGAGTTGGAAATCGTATGGCACGAAATTTTCTTCGCTTTCATTATCACTTTCGCTAGCTTCTTGGGAAATGATATCTTCGACGTTTGAATTTTCGTTGGCATGAAGCGCTCTGATTTTATTACATTAATTGGATGTTTGAACCTATCCACAAGTGATAAAGGTACTTCGGAGTCCTTATCTTCATAAATTGCTCGGCGATAACGTTTTGTTTCCTTTGTGAGGGATATATCTTGAAGTTAAACTCTGCTAAAGATAGAGTCCACCTTATTATTCGAGCCAAAGGATTTTTCGATGAAAGAACTCTAGTGATGGCTTTATAGTCTGCTAATATGTAAAATTTGTCGCATCTCCATAGACAAGTTCTAAAAAAATTTACGCTGCAAATTAGAGCAAAAAATTCAATCTCAAAGGCGCTATATTTTCTTTCGAGTGGAGTTCACTTTTTGGAGTAATATCCTATCGGATGTAGTTCACCTTCATCGCTGAATTGTGTAAACAGGCGCTGACCAAGATCCATCACAAAATAATACGAAGGCTTTATCCTTCGACGGGAAATGAAGAGCTGGTGGGTTCATAAGTTTTTCTTTAAGAGCTTCAAACACAGTTTGACATTGTTTTGTCCATACGAATGCTTCGTTCTTTTTTCGTTAAGTCGGTTAGACATCTAGTTATTTTTGAAAAGTTTGGTATGAACTTTCTGAAGAATCCTGCCATTTCAAGATATCACTGGACTTGTTTCACTGTCGTCGGCACCAAAAACTTTGCGATTGCTTGCAAGTTCTTTTTATTCGGAGAATACGTATCTCGGTTTATTACGTGTTCAAGATATTTCACTTCTGACTGGAAAAAAGAACATTTCTCTAAGTTCAGCTTGAATTTGTACTCGTTGAATCTTTGAAAGACTGTTTCTAAAGTCTTCAGCGGTTCTTCTTCATTCTTGGTATGAACTATTAGGTCATCAAGATAAAATTCAAACAAAAAGCTCATTTCTAAACACGGTTCTTACCATTTCTATATATTTTTGCGATGACACGCTGAGTCAGAAAGGTGCTCTAGTGAACTTGTAATTTCCCAGTGGGGTTGAAAATGATGTGAATTTATGAGAGTCTTTGTGGCTTCCCAATGCTTAACAGCCACTGAAAAAATCCAACGTTGGGTAGAGTTTGGAACCTTTGAGGTTTTGAAATAATGTCTGAATATCCGTGGAGATGAAAGAATCGTGTACTATGTGCGAATTGAATTTTTTATAGTCGATGATCAGGCGATATAAAACTGGTGTAGCGATTCCTCCACAGGCTCATTCTAACTCTGTTTCGCGCCAAAATTCCATTCTCATGGACATTTGGCAATGAGTCACACGTACAACCAACTCCTTGGAATTTCCACCAAAAACGAAGGATACAGGCATTATCCAACTTCGAACCCTCTCCCATATATTTTCATTTAATGGGCAAAAACTGTCAAGAAAGACAGCTCAACGTTAACATAACTCACAGCAAGTTCTCCCCTCTGTGGGGTCAAACTGACCAATAGAAATATATATAAACTATTGCGTCAGTACTCAA
This sequence comes from Dysdera silvatica, assembly GCA_006491805.2. Lineage (NCBI taxonomy): Eukaryota > Metazoa > Arthropoda > Arachnida > Araneae > Dysderidae > Dysdera > Dysdera silvatica. The sequence continues at coordinate 149,604,553 of QLNU02014176.1, forward strand.
TTGTCCAATCACGGTCCACAAAAATCATTCGAAGTAAAGTTTTGGACCGATCAACACCCACTTGCTGCTTAGCTTTCGACCGGAAAAGAACGGTCGCTGCTAGCCGTAATAACGATCCTCAATATGTAACTTACGCAACCTAACGAACGCCTGGCATCCTGCCGTGGCCAGTGTACGCTCTTCAACCTCAAAGTAAATATTACGTTCAATGTGCATCCTCTCTCTCTCTCTCTCGTCTACCTGCATTCGAAGCCATGAAAGATACCTTCTGAGGTGATAACAGTCAAACTATGCCGCATGATGTACGCCACCTGGTCAGCCGTCCACACGCACACACCACGGCGCAGCAGTTGGCGACCCATCATACCTTGCGGCACTGGTTCGTCTGGCCTAGGTTTCTTTTTGATCAAAAATGAAGGCGCGGCGAATGACGCATGTGATTTTCCGATGATTCCTGCTTCCAATAATTCGTTTATTCGATTTTCCATTTCTTGTCTTAAGGAGGCATATACCCCTTCCAGATTTAAAAAAAATATTTTTTTTTCAAATAGAAGATCAAAACTTTCTAAAAATGTTGATACCAACCTCGTACTTAAAATCGAAGTAGAACCCCAGTTATAAATAAATTACGGAAATAGTAATTTCGAAAATCGCTGTTACAGAGACGCTGAAACCAATGTTTACATTTAGTGTTTTCATGTTTAGCACTTAAAAAAATAAAGAATTTTAAATGGAAAAAGTGGCTACACGTACACACTCGCACATGCTAAATTAGGAATGGCAGCATGGCAAAAGAAGTAAACTACTTTACTCGTCTTATATTTTGTAAACAAATACTGTTTATCGTTTTGAGTGCAGGCGTGTTTGTATGCTGTGCTAATTCAAGTTTTATTTTACGTTTGTTTTTCAACCAATTTAACGGTTTTTTTAAATCGTTATGAATATGTTAAAAAATAATATTAATAATAAAGAAATGAGTTTCTAGTGTTCGACCTAAAATGTGGAAATTCCAAGGCAATATGTACATAAGAAATGTTGAAATGCCGTCCAGTAAAAAATGGGAAATGGTCTAAGAGAAAATTAAATCTTCTGCCGATGAGACCTTCCAAGGATATCGAATTATGAAGATTTAATGTTTGAAACCTTGGAACAATTCATTTCGCGTAAAACACGAGGTGGATATATTAAGTTTACTGAAGAAAATGTAAGTGGATTGTCACTGAAATTTATATTGAACTGTTGTGCTTGTGGACCTATAGCTTGTATCCAAAGTTAAAATCTATTGGTTTTAAAAACAATGTAGCAGAAATAAACCTTCGTTTCTTGTATGCCATAAGATTCGTGGGCCAGGGATTATCTGGGATGAACATGTTTCGTGCAGTCAGGGATTTACTATCTTCAAATGCAGTAGCTTCTTACGACAAGCCTGTTAAATATCTTGATATGGCCAAGTCTGAGTTTGTAAAAAATTCAACGAAGAAATCTGCAAGAGATGAAGTTGCTCTTACTGGATCCTCAGATATGGTAGTGAGGACGGAACTTAGGAGTATAATTCTTTATCAACAACACGTATAGCGATTGGAGACAAAGTGTAAGAGTAATCAACAGAGAAGTTACGTCCTCATTTTGTAAAAAGTGTAATTCGACATTATGTACGTACAGTGATTGGAGATAAAAGTGTAAAATTAATCGACAAAGAAGTTATGTTCTCGTTTTGCAAAAAGTGAAAATCGTGTACGTAAGTTTATCAAGGCTTGAAAACTTTGCACGAAAAAGAATTCGAAAAATTCACAGTGCTTCAGCTGACAGTATGGAGGTTGTCAGAATGTGTCGAATATTCAGGTGTGCAGAGAAATTGCAAAAAAGCTAAATATATGTCAGATATATCGGACATGGTGATGCAAAAACATTTTTGTCGATGAAGGAATTACTCCATATGTGTGAATATTAAAAAAAAAAACGAATATGTTGACCATATTCAAAAACGAACAGGAGCTAGGTTACTAAAAATCAAGCAAAATATTATGGGCAAGAAATTGGAGGGCGCCAAAACTTTTGATGGTAAAGGTAGATTAACCGATAAAGTAAGAAACGTGGCTTATATTATGGTAATGCCAGAACAGAACACAGCGATAATTTAAATGGCATACTCAAATCAATATAGGCTATGTTTTTCCATACAGGTGCTGATGACAACAACCTAACACGTAAATTTTGTCCCAAATGAAACGAATTATGGTCTGGTTACTAATGTGCTGCTATTGCAGAAAATAAACCATCTTCGTATGATCAGAATTTTTTACTTAAATCAGTCATGAAGAGAATAAAACCAATTTTAAATGACCGTTCTCGTCCCAAATTGTTATCTTGTTGTTTAGGGGTGGGGAAATATAATATCCAAATGAACCGTTGAATTTATTAATTTGGAAGTTCTGTCTGAAGTCATCTGGTTCAGGTAGGCGAATCGTAAATACTGTTACCAATGAAGCAGTTATGCAATTTAATGCGGGTGGAAAAGGGCGTTTGTTCACAATAGGAGCGTGTGGAATTAATTAATCCTGATTTATATGCTGCACATGCCACGAAAATAATGAACGAAAAGCAAATATCATATTCTGTTCATCGTACCAAAAGTGCTATAAAAACTTGTCGTCAGGTGAAAAGTCAACAAAAGTTACAGAAAAATAAGACTACAGCATCTAAAAGTGGTCCCACATACTCTGCTGGGGCATTCTAAATGTATTTATGAAGGTGTGTTATTCCATATAGATAATAACTTCAAAGTTGGCGAAGAATGTTTCATTAAACGTGTTTCTCTCAAGACTATATACTTCAGCTTTGCACACAAGATATTTACAAAATCATTTGTAATATTGCAATGAAATTTGTCATGCTCTTATAATGATACATTACCAAAAAAAATATGAAAAATGTAAGGAATTAAACATTTTTATATATATTAAAAAAATAATGGACAAAAAACAAATATCGTATTTGGATCGCCGCTCCAAGACCGCTGCGAAAACTTATAATTAGGTGGAAAGCTAACAGAAGTTGCAAAAAATTAAAATTATAAGATCCAAGGAAGGTTCCACATACTCTTCTGCTGTATTCTATACAGCTTTATAAAGGTAGACTGGTGTTAATAGATAATAACTCCAATGTTAACAAATATTTTTTTTTTAAACGCGTTTTTCTCAAAATTGCGTGGATATTTAAAAAACTTTTTATACTAGGGTAATAAAAATCGGCACTCTTGTAGCCATACATGATTAATTATAGAGATGAAAAGATAAGAGATTAATTAATAATATTTTTATCTAGATGCATTTTAATATTGAAAAAATGGCAAATTTTAAAAGTTTTATTTTTTATTGTTTTAAAAAATATTAAGTATCATTATTTTCTTAAGATTTTTCGTTAGTTGAATGCTATACTCATTATTTATCATTTAGCACATTACTTTTGGTAATTAGATAATAACAACCAATTATATTATGCGCGCAAAATGGTATTAAAAATTTTAACGAGCAAAATCTAGTATAATATTTTGATTTATTATAAAAAAATAGCAATATGTAAATACATTTTGTTAATGATTTTAGTAAGCTCATAATACAATAATCCTATGTGCAAATTTTTATTTTTGGATATGTGTTATTTTAAAAGTTATAGAATGTTGAACTTCAGCCTATCAGAAGGCATTTCGTAACACTTAAGGGGTATGTTCCCCTTAAATGAATTGGGTCTGAAAAATATCCGTTTGGCAAATTGGGCTCCTTTTGTAGTTTAATTTTTATTAGCGGAAATTTGCTTGGTTTTATAACTTTTAGAGACCTTGCAAATCTGTTTGAATTTTTTAGCAAAAATGTGTGCAATTTCTCTTTATATCTGGGTCCACGCGGTCTAACTTGAAGTCTTTCTTTTCCAATGGTGGCAAGTCTTTGTTATTTAACGGTAAATCAATTTCGAATTTCTGTACGAAACTTTCGGTGGTACAGATTTTCATGTGTTTGTTTAGAATAATGGGCTTGTTTGTTGTATTAAAATAATAATAACAGAGGCACTCCTACTACCTCATTCACATTTAGGGTATGATCTAATACTAAGCCGGGGTTTTTTTTCTTTAATGATGGGGAAGGGATAACTAATACTTCTCTATCAATTGGGTGATTCTGATCTTATTTCAAAAATATCAATTTCGATTGATTTGTAGGTAGCCTCAATTTTTTATTTAGCTTGACTACATTTTCCTTCCCAAAATCCTCTTTATTAACTCGTTTTTTATGGTGTTGATTTTAATTTTGATTGGCTGATTGTTGTTTGTATTGCCACTGCAGTCTAGGATTAGCTGTTGTCTTCTCATAAAACCTATACCTAAAATGGCATCATAAGTACCATTAAGACTTTATTTTGTGACCAATACTGTATGGTATTCTGTCTATTTAGTTCTATGGGCATTTTATACGTTCCTGTGCTTTCTAATTCATTATCACAAACTCCTGATAGTCTTACATCGCCATTTATTCTTTTGACTTCCATTTTTTTTGTAAGATATTATTACCCTTCACAGGGATAACACAAATAAAATTAATGTATAATTTCATTGTTTTCTTTATTTCTTTCAATAGTTCGGAGGATATTACGCTTATCTCCGCTCCTGAATCTAGGAGAGAAAGGCAATCTACTTGTCTGATTCTAGTGTTAATTACTGTCAGATTTGTATTTATTCGCCGAATTTTATTTGTTCATTTGAACCCATATTTATGTTGTTCATTTTCCAACCGTATTTCTTGTGTCAAGAGTTTCTGACCTGTCGGGTGGAATGTAATCCTTGCTTACCCGTTTTTTGGAAAATTTCCCGTTTTATTCGATGGGCCCTCAAATCTTCTGTCGGCGTCTCTCCATCGATTTGCAGAAGCGATTCTCATACAGTGAGGAACGGGGATATCTTTTATAACAATTTTGTAATGAGTGACCGGACATTTTACTAAAGATGAAGTATAATTGCTGGGTCGACCGTCTGGGAGCATTGTCTGAAAATTCTCTTCTTAGATACCATGTTCTCCTATCTTCACGATACGATCTGCATGGGGATTGAAAGTTGAATTGTCGTCCTCTTCGCTCTGGATTCCAATTTGCATGGGGCATAGGCTGCTCTTGCCTATGTTTAGGGGAGAAAGTCGTTTGCGTACAAAAGCCCTTGCATTGCCTGGTCTGTGGGGGAATATCTGTATGTCAGGGTGGTCTTCTTGTTCCATAAAATCACTTTCCCTGTGCTTTTTTCCGCTGTTAAGTTTCCTTTCTCCTAAATCTTCTCTGATTTCGTCAAGGGTTTTCTGTAATGTAGCTATCTGCTTTTTCTCGTCATTTTGTAAGCTCAATTTTTTGATTTCTTCGGCTAATTGAGAAGTTTCGATTTTCCCGTCTTCCGTTTCGTCCGTAAATGCGCTAAATTGCGTGGCTTTCGAATCAAATCGTTCTGTTCTGCTTGCGTAGCGAATGATACGGCTTCCTCAAACGATTGTGGGGGTTTTGTTTAACCCTGATATGAAAATTGAGAAGTTGGAATTGTCAACGATTTGTTTCGCCTCGTCTCCTTGCATCTGACCGTCATAAAATTCAGCGGAAAGAGTTTTTAACCTTGACCCGTAGGGGAACGTAACGTTCTCATTAGCTCTTTGTTTGCAACTAGTTAACCTTTGCAGTTTTGTGGACAGTGGGAGCTCTTTTTGGTAATGTTGAATAAAAATTCTTTTAAATCTTTCACGATCTTTCTCTGCTCTTAATTCTCTGTTTTTAATCAGAAATTCTGTTGCCCGTCCCTTAACTTTTCAATGGACCACTCTAAGTTCTTCCAAATCTCTCCACTTTGCTATCTCGCCTATGCTTTCGAAAAATTACTCTGCATCTTGCATCGTAAGTATCCTGAAGTCTTTCGTTTCGTGACCAATACTGTATGGTATTCTGTCTATTTAGTTCTATGGGCATTTTATACGTTCCTGCGCTTTCTAATTCATTATCACAAACTCCTGATAGTCTTACATCGCCATTTATTCTTTTGACTTCCATTTTTTTTGTAAGATATTATTACCCTTCACAGGGATAACACAAATAAAATTAATGTATAATTTCATTGTTTTCTTTATTTCTTTCAATAGTTCGGAGGATATTACGCTTATCTCCGCTCCTGAATCTAGAAGAGATCTTCCACACCTGAAAACTGATGAACTAATCCTCTGGCTTCCTGAACTATTCCTTCGGCATTTGAAGGGCCGGGGAGTGCGTTATTAACCATTGTTTTATCTTTTAGCGGCAGATTATAACCAACATTTTAAATTAATGCTTAACTATCAATAGCAATATTTTCACACAATAATATTTCAAATGGATAATATACCAGATAACAATTATCTAGTATGCATTTCAAATATTCAACTTAATTACTGCGATCGCAACAACTTATATGGTCTTATGAGGCATAATATGAGATACATAAAACAATTTCTTAATTACTGCTACCAAAATTTTGTATGCATTGCAGTAAATGCAAATATTACTTTGGCACAATAATATAAACTGACTATGGCATAATATTTTGAATGCATTACTTTGACAAATTTAATAGGGCTGAAAATTGCTGCACGCATTATGAACTAATATACCATGGCATCAAATACTCTAATAGCAGTATATGTAACTGATTTTGGCTTGGTTGAAATCGAAGTCGGCGCCACTGCTTACCTCAATGCTGTTTCATTGAATCAGAAAACTTTTAGTAGGGTAAGACACCCCAATGTCTATATAGCGTGTAAAAGTAATTTCGTTTTCGTATTTTCAGGCCCGCCATGTGAACAAATTGAGAACCACTGCGGCAATGTTACATGTGCATAACATGTGCTTGATCTCCCCCATACTTTTGAGTACATTACGTTAATGTGCATGACGCCGAAATAGACAAGGCAAAAGACAACGAAATTTACAAAACATACAGCCATAATTTTTTTAATAAACGACATTACATAATTATAACAGTACATACAGTTCTGCATGCAATAGAATGATTTCGTCACAATATGTATCTCCTAAAAGCCATTGTACAATATCATCAATAGTCATCGATAACGATCATCGTCTAATCGATATAGATCATTATCCAATCGATATATCGCGGAAGATTTACAATGCACTCTGATATCTCATTTACATAGGGCAAGAATAAGCTTTTTACACAAATTTACACAAAATATAAGCCACTGGTTGATTTCGCAAAAGCAAGTAAACACCGCAGCTTAACACGTTAGCATCCACCTTTTTCTTTGTTTAAATAGGATAGAGCAACGCTAGTGAAACACGGAAGAATAAAGGAATCAAAAGGAATGGCATCAACCCCTGCGAATACGATGGCGAAGTGGGGGGTGGATGGGTGGGCGATAAATCTTTTAAGGATGTGTGAATGGAATTGTGATAGATCCCCGATCTGTGGATTCACGAACAAATCGCTCTTACATCGCGATCTACTGATCACTGGCAATAATTACGGGAAAAATTACTGGAAAAAAAATCATTGCAAAAATAAAATCGTAATAAAAAATCGATTTTCAAAAAGATTAGGCCATAACAACCCCTTTTTGCAAAATACAGCAGAACTTCCTATATCGAAATCAGTAGCGTACGCAAGAAGTTCATAAGGAGAGGTTATTGAGCTACAATCCCACATATATATCCAAAATTTCATCTCAATGATGAGGAGAGGGTTACGACCCCCCAAACAGCCCCCTTCCTGAGTACGCCACTGATCAAAATTCTCTGTATATCGAAGTTTCTTCAATGAAACCTTTGACTACGATATATGGAAGTCCTCCTGTATACAGCCAGGGCCGTAGCAATTCAAAAATTAGGGGGAGCACTCAAGTACTTTTAAAGGCTGAGTGATGGAACGTTAAAGCGAAGAATTGATATTCAATGGGGTCGGTCCTCTGGCCCACCCCCACTTCTACGCCACTGTATATATATATATAAGCTTTTTGAATAGCTTAACGGTGTTTAAAAGATGCATTTCTTGATATTTCCACAAACAATATTTTCTTTAATTTTTCTTATATTATCGCAATTATACATGTGAATGATTACCCGTACAAAATTACATTAAGAAAACACTGATTAATAAGAGGAACGTTCCAACGTAGCGTTTCTCAACCGGGATGCCGCGAGATGTCACTAGGGTACCGCAGAACCCTAAGGTGCCTCGAGATGTCACTAGGAGCGCCGCGGAACCCTAGTGCACGGCGAGATATCGCTAAGGGCAACAAATAGAGTAGGCTCTTAAATGGTGTCGTCCCATTTGCGTACATCCCAGATGCCTACATGTCAGAATTTGTCCCAGATGCGTACAAGATGAGAAAATGAACTCATAATTATGGTTACTACCATTTGGCTATCAATTTGGCGGCACACAAATATAATCTCTTATTTCGTTACTGCATAAATTTTTGTATAAATGAAAATTTTCACAATTCCTTTCCGTCAACACTTTTATCCTGGTTTCGGACTGGCAGCTTATTGCTATTTATTAAAATTCGCATAGATTGTACAGTCGAACCTCGTTAAGACGACTTATTTTTAATACGACGAATTCTTTTTCCGAAGTCCCGTATTTTTGTATAGCATACCATCCTTTCCAAATAAGACGAATTACTGTTAAGGCGAACAGATTTTTCTGTTTTCCTTGGTGTTCTTCTTAACGAGGTTCGATTGTATATAGTATATTATATATTTATAAGGGAAAAATTACAAAGCAAGTTAAAGAATCAATTTGGTTAAAGTTGTCAAAAGGAACGCCGAATATGTCAGACCTTACTGTAAGCTATACACACATTAAGCTAAAAGTTAAGAAAGATTTCCCGCATTTTTTAAATTTTAACGTTTAAAAAAATATCAAAAACTATTTTTGAATCATAATTATGTTATGCAGCAGATGCTTTGCTTGGTTTTTTTGAATAGATATTCAAATAAACACTAGAAATAGAGATGCATTTCACTAGGTAAAATAGGCGCTAAATCGCCAAGCTCTCATTCTCTTATAACAGACTTACTTCATCACCACTGTGCTTTTCTCCTGTTTGTACGCAAGTGGGACAGTTTTTGACTTGTACGCATCTGGGATGTACGCAAATTTTCTTCTAATATTGCCAATGAACTTCCTACATAATAATAACGAAAATATAATTTTTGTTGAGCCAGATATATGGAAAATTGCTTTCCTTAAAAACCCCCCAAGTTATATAATATATGATTATATATATATTATAATGTATATTACAATATATACAATAATATATTAATAATGATATAGTTTTTAGGTAATGGTTCTTCTGACCAGAAATATTATTTCAAGGGTTCCTTAAAGTGTAGTAAGATCGTATCTTCAGCACAGGGTTCCTTAATGTCAACGAAAACTTTTACAGTAGACTATTTAAGTAAAAAACAAAGGAGGTACAGTTATTTTTATCACATGAACACAAAAATGGCACATCTCAAGAAATCGACAGCATTTTTTTAAGGATCTGACAACATTTGTTGAGAAATTGACAGCGACTCTTAAGAAATCGGCAGCAAGTCTTAAGAAACTGACAACACTTCTTAAAAAATCGACAGCGATTCGTAAGAACTTGGCAGTGATTCTTAAGAACTATTTAAGAAATCGACAAGAATCAATTACCAAGAGTAATACTTCGATTGATCTTAGTGAAGAAATTGAGAGCACTTCATTAAAAAAAAAAATACATATCCCTGCAGAACTGTTAACTTGCATTAAAACACAGCAAACAATTGTGACGCAAGGTCAGCAAGACACGCCCAATCATAGTAAACAAAGCGAGTAGTATAGGCGTAGCTATGGAACGACGGTGTGTGATTGGGTAAACGATTCTGCACAGCTAGAAGAACACCCAGTGACTGCTTTTCGACATGCGCGTGTTAACACATAGACATCAATTTCTGTTGTGGACCTTCGCTACCGTACAGAGATGGTCTCGATACCGAGTACTTTACGTATGGGATTGTCCAGTCTGACAAGGTCGACCGTGTGGCCGTTGTCGCACATAAGGTCAAAGTCCATTTTGTGACCAGGGATGCTCATAAAGAGCGGTGCGTCCAACTTTGATCCGGTCAGGAGTTGACTACACGTTGCACTGGCTTCGAACTCATGTTTTGGGACGGTCAGTACTTCAATGTGACTATAGTGTTCGAGGAAAAAATCTCGCTTCATGGACATTTTGCGGAGGACATCCGACAATCGTAGGAAATTGTATTGTCTGTAAAGAAAAAAAAATGACATCAACAGCTGAACATACATTTGAAGGACCGACGTTTTTCAACGTACACCTACACGAATATTATAGACATAATTATGCACAAATTATTGTACACAGTCATAGAAACAACATCAACATTCGCACCAATGCCATTCGTATCAGCTTCGTAGCAGAGAAATGACCTTTTGCATCAGTTATGTAACAGGAAAAATGGCTTTCGGTAGTGGTTCCGTAGCAAAGAAAAAGCCTTTGCACCAGTTTTGTAGCAGGTGAACACCAGAAGTTTATTATTTTGTACAAAAAAATTGGTTCGCACATCAGTTTTGTAGCAAGCAAAAAATACTTCAATCAAATGAATGTGCATGATAAAAATGAAAAGTAAAATATTTCATTGAAAAAATAGAACTTCATGCACATCAAGTTCTTTGTTTCGTTTTTTATAATTTTGAAACCTCTTCCCTGATTTCCTTTTGAGAAGCTAAAATTGTTGAAATACGCAAATTAGCTTTTGTCAACAAAACTTGCCCACTTCCCACCGCAGATATGTTATTTCTTTGAATAGAAATTCACAGGAGCAAAAATATGACTAACGACCGCGAATTTCGTACACCACCGGTAGGTGGCGTATCAGGGAGAAATTCCTCTATTTTGATGTAAAAATACTAAAAAATGACCAACAGTCATTAATTACAGTACATTAAAAAAAAATCACAATTTTTGCGTTAGGTGGGGCATCAAGAACCAAATCGAAAAAAAAAAAATCATCACTCGTTAATTAAAGTTACAATTTTTTTGAGTGAAATCGTTAATTTAGCCTTAAAAAAAAAGTTCTAGAAACAGGCGGCAGGTAGCGATTTTTTTTTTCACGGAATAGAATTATAAATTACGTAAATTAATTAAATTTATTTAATAGGTAAATTTACTTTTAAATTAATCTGCAAGCCTCTGCATGTGTAGATAACGAAAGCAGAAGGGGGAAATATCCCGAAATATATGCCGCAAAATCTCGGCGCAAATCACGCGCTATTTTTTAAAATATCCCGAGGAAATTTTTCTGAAATTTTAATAAAATTCTACGAGTAAAAAGTTATTCAAAATATGGTAAAACTGCGAGTTCACATAAAAATTTAAAAACTTTCGATGCTTTGTAAAACAGCCATTCCTTACTACATATCATGATACACTTGCAGGTAAATTGTCTGCCCCCTTTTTTTCCCCCAGCTGTTTCACAATCACGGCTGCGTTTCATTTCGTTGTTTTAATCCAAATTCAAAGCAATTTCCATACACAAAGTTAGGCGCAAAAAAATAACAGAGAAATAAGTATACAAGTTGTCGCGTCCAAACATAGAAGGCACGGGCCATCTGCAGAGTGCGTTTTTTGTTGCTTTTTTTTACCAAAAACCATAAAAAAAAAATACGAGTTTTTGAGGGGGCCGATAGAAAATTGTACGTGAGGGCCTTGAATGAGGTTTCCGTAGTTTTCTTCGTATCGACCGTACAGACGTAAGGTGGAATTAGATTTCGACTACGACTACGAAAAATTTGTACAACTTAGCGTATCTGGATGTGCATGTGCAGAAATGCGACAGGAGAAGCTATTTTCTCCTGTCGCTAGTGTTTTCTATCCAAGTAAATATTATTGGATGGAAACACTGGTAGGAATTTTTGGCAGAGTCCACGCACATGCGCAGAAGGCGAAGCCGGTCCTGTCTCTAGACGTTAGTATCAAATAACCAGTTCATCAACCGTCGTGTTATGTGCTATTGGCGAGATTAAGCGCCAATGATTTGGAGAAGAGAAAAAATACTAAACAATATAACCAATAATGATGTAAGCTAGAAAAATGGCCCACTTTGTGAAATAAATAAGTGATTTTGGCGCAAAAATGGAAAAATTCATACTTTTGTGGCAGCATTTTCGATTTGGCGCAATTGGTGGGTGCAGGCGTGTGATCCCTGCATCAAGCATAATTATGCAGACAATATTGGTCCTAATTATACGGACAGTAATGGGTTTGATTATAGAGACAATATTGAAAATTATGTGATACCTTGGGCATAATTATGCAGACAATATTGGGCAGGGCCGTTCAGAGAAAATACAACGCCCGGAGCAACAAATATTTTAGAGGCCCTTCAAAATTGACATACATAAACGTCTAATGAATGAAAAACACATCATATTGAATTACCAAACTGAGGCCCTACGCGGCAGCTCCCCCTGCCCCTCTCTGACAGGCCCTGAAATTGGGCATAATTATACACACAAAACGGGCATAATTATATAGACAGTAATAGACAATTGTATAGACAATATTGAACATAATCATGCAGACAATATTTGGCATAATTATGCACATACATAGACCTATATACGAGTATATATATAATGTATATTTTATATAATAATTATTTCACTTTTAAACTGAAAACGAACCTGTGGAATTACTTTTATTGATAAATGTAATTTACTCTATAACCAATTTGCACAAATCGCATCCCCATATTATTTTAAAACTTCATACTTTTTTTTAAAAAAGATAGTAATTACATCTTCGAACATTCATGTAATTTACGTATGCATACTCAAGCATAGAAACCATGTCCTACGTTATCGGATCCTCACAGAAACCAACTTTTCCAAACGTTGCAGCAAATCAGTTTCCACAAACGTATATTCGCGCAAATCAATTTCTCTCCAATATGCCCGCACAAATAAGAGATTTTCCCCAAATATATTCCAGAAAATCACATCCTAACACTCCTCAAAGTTTATGCAAAGTTACTATATTTTGCCGAATATTCATCCAAATTATAGTCATTTTCCTTGAATTTTGACATAGAATAAAATGTATACTATACCCAATCATGTATAATCTTCTAAATAATAATAATAATAATTACATTTATCGTTGACATACCCCCCCCATTGATTATTGCGTGTAAGAAAATTATAATTTTGTGGCAACAAATACTTACGCTTTTGTGCTGGAGGAGGGAAGAGTCAATCTGAAAGTTGGGAGATGGGGAGAATCGCTCACTTCGAATAGGAAATCGTCCCCTTCTCCTTCAACTTCTGCTTCATTATCACTAGGAACACCACCAAAGACGTCGTACCCATTATCTTCAGGGTCTAAAATGAATGAATGAAACGAGTGAATGAATGAATGAACGAGTGAATGAATGAATGAATATTATTAATAAGGAAGAAAACCATAGGTCCTAGCAGGTCTGTAGCCAAGCCGGGTCAGCAGGGACCATCGAGCTCTTTGTATATACAGAACAATCCTCGGTAACCTGTGACCCATGTGACCTTTGCCTTGACCCAGTTGACCCTTAATCCTGGCTATAGGCCTGGGTCCTAGCAGGAACTATGAATAAATGGAGAGTATGTATGTAGATAGTATATAAGTGGGGGGAGGGGGTTACAGAGCAAAAACTCCATATGTGTGTGTATATACACAAAATTGTATAGCAAGGGAGGGGGTTTTTGACCCACTAATCCACCCCTGCGTACGTCACTGGTAGAGAGTAAGAGAATTAACTGTAATATTTATTTCACCAACCACCTATTCAGCGGTCGAGGCACTGATGTTGTAGCCTAGAGATCCTTGGGTTCTAATTCCTCCTCGTATGTGGTAAAATTTTTTCCTGTTTCAGCATGGACCATGAAAAATGGAAGCGTCATAGAATTGCGTACATTCCTATTAACGTCCTTTACTGGTTA
>QLNU02014176.1:149622265-149664380 GCA_006491805.2 Dysdera silvatica
AAAAATCCTCCCCCATTTTTCCCCCTTTTTATAAGAGAGAAATTAATACGTTACGACTACCTTGCGATGCAAATTCGACGAGCAAATTCAAATGTGACCCTGGATGGGATATGGCAGAAAAATTTATTGCCAGAGGTGAATCATAAATTAAATTAGCATATTATAACAACTAATGGTAATTAATTGGGCCTGTACGGTTCTTGTCTCAGTTCCTGAGCTATCGACATAAGAAATCCGACATTTGCAATGCGACATAAGGAATACAATGTCCTCCCGACCTTCAAGGGACGGGGAAAATCGTCCTTATTCAGAAACAGACGCTAAACAGAACGTTCATATTGAGAGAATTTTTCAGAAGAATTCTTTAAATGAGAGCCTTATCCACAAAAAACGATTACGACACTAAACAACTAAACGAAATTGTTACAATGACTACAGTTTAGGGTGTGCATGTCGGTTTCGGTCTTTAGACTGACCGAAGACCTTTTTACGTCTCAAAACCATCTGTATTATAGTGCTACGTTTGAAGAGAGGTGGTGGGGGGAGTCCAGATAATCCGACGTTCCACAAAAGGTTGAACAGCATCAAGGGCGCGACTCCTATAGACCATGAGGGCGCAAGTCCCGTCCCATAGACCATGAGGGCGCACCTACCTGAGGGTCGGTTGGCCCAGTCCACACCTGAATAGCATTCAAATACGTGGAACAACGAATGGAGGAGTCAACAGGGAATTCTTAGATGCTGTCAAATCCACGTATTCGAGACAAGGGTGGACACAGGGGAGGGGGGGGGGGATCACAGGGGTCATGACTCCCAAATATATTTTTTCACTGTAAAAAATTCCAGCTTTCATGATAAATGAAGGGTGTTATTCCAAGACCATGGCAAATTCTGTCCTTAACCCCCCAAATGAAAGTTTGCGTCCGCCCCTGATTTTAGATGCCACCAGGACACTGCTGCGAAAAATGCGGAAAGCTTGTAAACGATTTCGAACAGGTGTAAGAGATGCATGGTTCTTCACAATGTCGATGAATGGACGGCGAGCTTTCCACGAAGCGACGATATTTAAGGTTCCGGCAGAAGGTTTCTAAGAATTACGTAGAATCCGCCCGACTGTAGTTTGTTTTGTACGGTTTTTCGAATTTCGCCGAAAACCGTGAAACTTGCATCAAAAAGCGTTCAAGTATTACTTACGTAAGCACCTTGGGGGAGGGGGGTTGAAATGGCCAAAATATTGCTACGTAATATTTGAACGCCCACTAATTAGAATGAAATCGGAGGGGGTGAGGGAAGACAAAATGTAATTAATTTTATTATTTGGAAACTGTCACATCTAAATAATTTTGGTTGATTCTGGGGCAGTCAAGGGCGTAGCTACGGGTGATTGTAAGTCCAAACCAGATTCCCTGAACATACCAGAAAATTCCCTGAAAAGTTACGTAATATTTCTGGTAAATACACGCATTTCCAGAGGAGTATAAAAAATTATAGGAAACAAAACGACGTTGTTGTAATTTTTTTAAAATGAATTCCCGGAAGAAGGAAGTTGAAATTCCAAGGAACATCACCCCTGACGTTTTTTTTCTCTCGGTCCTTCAATTTACGTCACATTAACGGCTTCGATAAACAAATTATGCATTAAAAAAAAAAAGTGGGGATATCTTCGCGACGTTAAGTCACTTTCACCACCGAAGTGACGTTTTACGATGACAATGGTATGGGATTTAACGTCGTTATCTACGAAACAACAGTGGGAAAAACAACAGCAAGTGAATGCAGTAAAACCCTGTTTAACCGAACTGGTTTGCAGCAGTGCATTTTTTATTATTTTTAAAATAAGCACCTGTTCAATATTTTTGGCGAAAGCGCTTATGTTTGTTTCGTAGTGAATTCCGAGACCTTACAACAATTAAACTAATTACTTACAATTTAAACACAAATGTCATTCAAGATCAAGACGTTCATATTGGCAAATATTTTGGCCATTTCAACCCCCACCCCCGATTAAAAATTAACGCTTGGCTAACATAGGTGCACAAGCCCCAAAAGTGCTTTTATTTAATACTAGAACTGAACCGATTATTCGAATCCCTCTCAATCTTTATGGAGAGAGAGTTCAAGCATTATGTAAGCAATATTTCGGCCATTTTATAAATTCCCCACTGGAAAAATACATAGAAAATAAGCACAACAGCAGTCACCCCCACAAAGGTGTTACGTAATACTTGAAAAGTCTCTTATTCCGGTTTATCGGGATCCTACTCTATATAAAACCTAAAAAATAATATATAGCTACACACTGAAGCGCCACGCAAACTACGATAATGACCTACATTCCCAGTGCATGTCCCCCCCGCCCCCCAAGGTGCTTACGCAATATTTGAACGTTCTCTTATATGAATACTGAAGGTTCTAGAAAATGCTATTCGATTATGCAAGAAAATGACACAAATATACAACTATATACGTATTGTTACGGTAACTAGGGGGTCTAGGGTTGCCTTTAGGATCCCCCCCCCAAGATCCGAAAGCTATCTCCACCAATGACTGAAATGTCCTACTGCAACTAATCAGGCACGGATTTAGGGGGGGTGGCGATCGCCCCCCCGACGAATGAAAATTTAACATTGAAAAGATACAAGGTAAAGGTCCAATGAGGTATCATTTCCAAAAATCAAGTCATTAATCGCCACCCTTGAATGACCTCTAAATCCGCCCCTGCAACTATGGCCGACCACTATATATACAATAACGATGAAAAGCACAATACTATGTTTAAAAACATGTAGACTAGTATACACCTCGTCCAAGGCCGTATACAAGAAGAGGGAATGGGTCTACTAAACCCCCCATTTGAACAATACTATACTACAATACATACTACATTCCTTGCGAGAAGGTAAAACTCGATCACCTCCCCCTACACAATAATACACACACTTTTAGTAAAAAACCCTCTTTTCTTTAAATCCTGTGAGCGGGCTTGCTTGCTTCATTATTACTTTCACAGAAAAAAAAAATCTGTCAAAATTTTTTGTTTTGTCACAAATCTCACTGAATATTGGTCTATTTCTACTTCATGAAGCAAATTTAGGATTCCCCCCTGGAGGAAAAATTCTCCCGACTTTCCCTACAAAATTCCCTGATTGATCACAAACAAGACTTTGAATTGAACTTCGGTTTCAGGGGAAAAAATGGACTCTCACATAAGAGTGAAATTTAACTATTCGGAACCGAAGTCAGAAAGATTTTCCCTAACTTTTCCAGGTTTCACCAAAAAATCCCTTTTTCCCCTGGCCTTTAGGGACTATTTCATATTTCCTGATAATTCCGGGTTCCTCCGGTTGCGTGGGGAACCCTGATATTGCCATGAATCACAGCAGGATTTGGCACGGGAAACCCCAGGTTGATTGATTGATTATTTGGATTTTTTATGGCGCAAGAGCATCTGGGCTATACTGCGCCGGAAATCCCAGGTGCTATTAATGTTCGGACAAGCACAACGTTAATTTTATGCTCTGGAATATCAAACAGGCGTCCCAGCTTTACCCCATTTCTGTGTTTATATAAAATACACTCTACTTAACGGACACTCCCGGATAGCGGACGCCTCCACTTAAAGAACACTTCCCTTGTTATCCTCTAACCCTTCCCAATACATTGATTCTCCAGTTTCGAGTTGTCCGCTATTCAGAGGTTTTATTGTATATAGAGTATTTTTTAAAACACTTCTTAAAAAAATGCGCGGTTTTAGCAGTGCATACATATAACGGGCCGGGGCGGCTCCTCCACGCTGCGGGATTTTCCGCGTTCCCATTCAGGCGTAGGGAACAATTCGCTACAGGCAGCGATTTAAAAAGAAAAAAAACAACTTTCGAAGTTTTGCGATATTTTTTTGTTAAGGAAGAGGGTGTTTGGGGATAAGGGGAATGGGGTATAGCGGGGGTTAAAGAGAACATGGCAAAACTGTTTCCGCGATTTGCGGGGAGAAAGAACCTAAAAACAAGGTCCCATCGGAAATCGATAAGAAAGGGGAAAAAAATGGATGATAACGGGAGATGAAGTCGCCAAAATTTGGCAACACTCGCCAAATTATCTGACTGGCGAACTTCTGTGCCTCGCCTCTCTTTCCAGCTCGAAGTTTGACCATAAACAACAACAGAATACAATAAATACACCTTTGCAAGATAATTATAATTAGCGATTCTGCAATTTGGGGTCTGTCCCTCAATTTCAATACTGGTCATCTAATTTTAAGCACACAATATTTTATTTATAAGTAATAACAATTACCATGACGTAGTAAAATCTCCTTCACGGATATTCTTGAAAAACGGGCACTTTTTCAGTGCTTATTCTCTAAATCTCCAGAGGTGTCCGCTTTTCTAAGGTTTTTCTGTAACAATATAGTGATCACTTTTCAGACGTGAGAAAAATAATAGCGTTGTAAAACCTCTGCATAGAGGACACCCCCCCGAGACTTGACAATCTGGTTGCTATTTGTGACCGTTAAAGGACAGTAAGCATTAGGTCTGGAAAATTATTAGGTGTCCGAAATTCCTAAGTACCCTTTATGGAGGCTTTACTGCAAAAATGTTTTCTAAAAATTCGTTCAAAGTTCTGCATTTCGAACGTCGCAGTCTGTTTTCTAAAGTGACGTAGGCAGAAAGTTCATGGGGGGGAGGGGGTCATAGACTTAAAGGGCAAAAGTCACAAGGCTACAACTCATATATTCCTATGTTAAATATACAAAATTTCATTGCGATGGGGGGTTACAACCCCCAAAACCGCCCCCTGGCTACGCTTATGATTTTCTCTAATGGGTGATGTCAGTTTCACTGACGGGTTTCATGTCGTCAGAACTGTCAATTCATTGATAATGACGGACAACAATCCCAACAACACTGTCAAAGAATGTGTGGCAGATATTTCGTTCATGAAGTCTAATATCCCAGCTGTTGATTTCACACACGATGACGTCAGAGAACGTGCAGTTGAGGGCGTAAAGTAGTTAGTTTTTGAGACATGCGGGTGTTAAAATCGCGGCAAACACACCTGGTTTGGGTTAACAATGAATGATTGATTCTAGATGCGCCAATATTAACGCACGTCCAATGTAAGTAGGACAATATTTACGACTGGGCAATATGCGCGAAGTGCGTATTCTGGTTACTGCGCAGTTGATCCCATCGGGCGTTCAGGAATGGACGTGCAGACGTCCTTGTCAGATTTCGGACAGTGTCGCCTTCGTCACTTTTGCGCCTTAAAAAATTTTTGCCAGACTCCTCATTAGGCGTTGATATTAAGTCGGAAGTTGGACAGAATTGCGCCACCGCAGAGGTGGATCCAGGAAGGGATTTGGGAGGTATTCAAACTTTTTGTAAAAAGTTCGCTTGGTCGCCACAATCGGTACCCGTTATAACCGATTTCTATCACATTTTTATGTCTTTGGGGGGGATTTCCCTAATCCGCCCCTGCGACACCGACATTTAATGGAGAATCGTTCAACCCCCCCCTCGAAGAGATTCATTTATCTGCAGAAAACCACATGGTATTTTTCCCCCCTCGCCTCTACATACAGTTTGGTCTTAAAGACCACTGATGGCCCGCGAGACGGGTCATTATTTAAAAAAAATTATTGAAAAAACTCATAAAAAATATTATTAAACATTAAAATTAAATATAAAAAGGAAACATTGTATATTTTTAGTATTTTTCTCTCATGCCCACTCTTGAAAAAAAGCTGGCTACACTCTTGCACGTAGGGACTTTCCATTGTGGCCACTAGGGATTTCACCTTGACAGCACTGCTTTGTTTGGCTTCACTGTTGGCAACACTGCTTTGTTTACTTCTATACATCTACATCTCCCCCGCCCCCAAAGAAAAGACCCGGCTCCTTTTTTTATTAAGGTCTTGCAGTCAGTCGTGCAGGGACGGATTTAAAGGTCCCGGGGTCGATTACGACTTGATTTTGAAAACGATACGTCACTGGTCCTTAATCTCATAGTTTTTCAATGTTAAATTTTCATTGGGGAGCTATAGCCACCCCCGCCGCTCCTAAATCCGCCTGAGAATTTTTCGAAGTGGTCCGGGGCTTAAATTGATTTAAGAACCATTGGTTTAAATGGATATACTTATTAGCGCGCGATAGAAATGAGACGGGCTCAGCCGCGACCTCCGTTAACACCTGTGGCGGCTCAGCCGGGGCCCGAACTCATCTCTAGTGGGCGCATTCTATGGCGCAAGGACAGCAAGGATTCATGCTGCGCCGGGACCTCCAGTTTCTCGACGAAACTGAACCGGCCTAGGGCACCAACCTCCGTATGAGCAGTTAGTCAGAAAACGTTTGACTTCTTCGTTGAGCACTGGCGCACGCGGGTAATGGGTCGTAACCCCCCAAGGGGATGCAACTTTTTATATATACATATAACAATATGGAGTTATAGCTCTGTAATCCCACTTATGAACTTTCTGCGTAAGCCTATGTAATTGAGAGCGTATGACTTACTAGTTGTGTTATTTTTAGTGCTGTATACAGTATGTTTTACTTCAATGCTGTATACAGTATGTTTTACAGTAGACTCGTTAATTCGACTATTGCTTCCATGAAGAGTGCCAGATTACCGAAAATACATAAAAAAATACAGGGCTTCTTATTAAATCCCTCGCGTGTGACGTCACACGGCCCTTTCACGCCAGAGACGAATTAGCGAGGTTGTAACATAGAGTACCGCAGCAGCTGTTACGTAAAAACAGGAGAGTTCAGTATTACATACACCTGGGGAGGCGTCGTCCGCCCTATTCTATACAGCTACTAATTTTACTTACTCGTGGTTGGGGTTGAAATGTCAAATATTGCTTTATGTAACTACCTCTGGAATAATCTAGTAATGAAAATTTTACCAATGGTTTTTTTCACTCTGGAGTGAAGCTATAAAGTCAAAGATCTAAAACAACCATGAGCTTAAACGAACATAGTCTTGCTATCCAATAATGTAAAATACATACGGCAGAGGCCCCCGTCTATCCGAAGAAATTGGGACCGAGACCTGTTCGGATAAACCGAATTCTTCACTACAGAATTTACTCTTAGCTATAATCGTCTGATGTGCGCGTGTGTTGTGATACGTAACCAGCAGACGACCGGGAATTTCCCCTCCCTTTATGGGAAATTCCAATTAATTGGCAACACGCAATGCGCTGTTTGTTACCGTGTTGTCAGTGGACTGCCGCTGCAGTCGACCGAAAAAAAAATTCAGATAATCAAGATTTTCGGATTAGCGACTCAATTGTAATAATGTTATTAAAATAATCATAACGACAAAATGTTATGAAAAAATTTAAAATACGACGAAAAGATATATAACGACAAACACTGAGTAAGGGCACCAAGTGTCGTCTATACGAGGGGTGATTACCCCCCCCGCTTCGACAATATTTCAGGAGAAACTCCAATCATTTCCAGCAAAACCTTACATTTTTAAACCACGTCTATGGGCTTGAGAATCTACATTCAGGATTGACATCAGGATAATAGGACCACATCGCCAATGCATCAGAACGGTAGGACTACATCATCGATGCACCAGGATGATAGGGCCACATCTCCACTACATCGCCGATGCATCAGGATGATAGGACCACATCGCCAACGCATGAGGATGAAAGGACCACATCGCCAATGCATCAGAACGGCACGATTACATCACCGATGCATCAGGATGATAGGGCCACATCTCCAATGCATCAGAAAGGGAGGACGGCATCGCTAATGCATCAGGATAGTAGGGCTACATCTTCAATGCATCAGGATGGTAGGGCCACATCTTCAATGCATCAGGATGGTAGGGCCACATCTTCAATGCACTGCAGCGAAGGATTTAATGCGTCAGGACAGCACCGCTAATGTATCAGGACGGAGGACAGGAATCGCTAATGCATCAGGAGAGAAGGCACCTCCCACGCATCAGAAAGGAAGGACGGCATCTACGCGCGTCAGGACAGCACCGCTAATGTATCAGGACGGAGTGACAGAATCGCTACCCCATCAGGATGGTAGGGCCACACCTTCAATGCATCAGGGCGGAAGGACAGCATCGCTAATGCATCAGGACCGTAAGACCACATCGCCGATACATGAGGATGAAAGGACCACATCTCCAATACATCAGAATGGTAGGACTACATCGCTAATGCATCAGGACTGTTAAAACCATATCGCCAATGCATCAGAACTACATCGCCCATGCATCAGGATAATAGGGCCATATCGTTAATGCATCAGGATCGTAAAACCACATAGGCAATGCATCAGAATGGTAGAACTACATCGCCGATGTATCAGGACAATAGCGCCACATCATCCATGCATCAGGATCGTAAAACCACATAGACAATGCATCAGAACCGTAAAATCACATCGGCAATGCATCAGGATGGTAGAACAACAGAAAATGATCTCATTTTCACTAATAGCCTGTTTTTCCCTCAAATCTATGTTACGGTAACCCTAACAATTCTCTAGTGCGCCTCATTCGGTGGCGCACAGAATGACCTTTGCAATCCTTGCGCCATAAAAAAAAAAGGGGCAACCAACCAAAGGTAGGCATCGGACCAAGCTACTGGTCACAGATCGGTCTCAGTCCAGTTGACCTATAAAAGGTGGATGCCCTGAAACTGACCACCGGGTGAAGCGGGTGGGAATTGATGGACGTTTCCAAGCTCTGTGCTCTCACGAAAGTGCGAATCGAACTCGGGATTCGCCTCAGAAAAGCACGCCGCCACCCAAGGCATTGGGACGCCAAATAATATACCACCCCATAATTATTGGTCTCAAGATTAGTTTTCAAAGTTTCCACATTCAGATTTCCCAATGAAACCCTCGGTTACCATGCCACTAAGTGGCAGCGATTAGCGATATATTTCAGCAAACGAGTTGCCTCAACAATCTTGCACACACATCCCATTATTGATCATTAGAAAAATCCAATTGTCACTAAAAATAATGACAACAATGTTCCCCCAGAAACTGCCAACTTCACCTCCGTCTCAGAACGAACAGCCGTCACTTCAAAATACCCCCCCCCCCAATGCAATAATCTGCCAGCATTGTTGAATACCGGGGTTCTTGAAAATCCCCAATGTAGACAGTTATCAGCAGATTTCACAAAAGAAAAGGAGCAATTCGCCCCCCCCCCATTTCATACCCAAAATCATTAAAGCCGCGATCTCGCCAAATGATCGATTTATCGCCCAAAATGGCTACCCACTAAGAACGGAACTCCCACTATGTATGGAAGCACAAGGAGCGCAACGGAACGACCTCCCGGTGGCGATGCCTATTCATCAGAGCCGGTCGCGGAGTTTGGTCCGTGAATCGCTTTGCTGTTAACCCTTCTCCTCCCCCCACAAGCAGAAATCGATCCGGGTAGTATGCTTCTGCCGCGAATCCCTTCTTTCTGCTTTCCTTGTTATGTTGTCATCCGTTTCTCCACTCAAAACTTTTCTGACTCCTGAGAAGTTCCGGACTACTGCAACAGAACATCCGCGCCAAGGCTACGTACGGCGTGTTAAGACAACTTTCAACGATCTTCACGAATTGATTTGAACCGTGCGATGAATTAAATCAACTCACCGATACAATTTTGTAATAAAACTATTTCACCTGTGATCAACTTTACGGAAGATCATTCACGATCAATTTCAAGTCAATTTTGAATCAGATCAGTTGTTCTACCGAGGTAGGAGGGGGGGGTAGTATAATTTCGCATCAGATCTATTTCATCTACAACTAATGTCATTAAATCAGTTTCATCTATGATCAATTTCGTGTAAGATCAGTTCCATCGGGGAATCTATTTTGTACAAGATCAGTTCATTTGCAATTAATTTTGCAGTCGATCAGTTTCATCTTTGACGAATGTCGTACTAAATCAATTTCACTGAAATTAATTCAGAAATCGATCAGTTTCATCGAAGATCAATTCTAAATTTCAACTTTCAGTCACTTCTGCTTCAGCGAATTTCATCTTCGGCTAATCCCTTGTTTCTAATCAATTTATAAAGGTTAAAATAAATAATAGTGTACAGTGGACCCTCGTAAAGCGACCACCTTAGTAAAATGACCGCCTTTTATAAGAGAGAAAAAGAGAATTTGTAGTGACTTGCCTATACCAAAGTCTGTCATGTATAGTGACCATCGGTCCAATTCCAGAGGTGGTCGTTTTAGGCAGGTTCTACCGTTATATACATACACACGCCCAGTGAAACCTGACTACAGCGATAATTAAGGAACAGGGCGGGAAAGATAGCGTTCAGGTTTTAAACGGGCAGGAAACATGCTGTCGCAAAAATGCTAAAATGGGAAAAAAGTTGTAGCAAAATGCTAAAAAATATTAGTTGCTTTCGTTGCTCGAAAAATCGTATCAATGAAATTATTTATATCAACGATGCTTAACAGGTGCTGTTAAGAATTTTGAAGAGGAAACGAAAAGGAACAAGAAAAGATCGCTGAAGTGCAAAACGGATATTTTGGAATCGGGGAATCCTGTTTTCAGAGAATAAACTGCCGAATAAACATCGAATAAACATCGCGAAAATGCCTGTCGCATTTTCGCGATGGGCAATAATTTTTTCTTCGCATTTTCGAGCAACTCGTCGCATTTTGCGAAAAATGCGACTGCAGCTTAAACCCTGGTCATTGTACAAAACAAACTTTGCTATAGGCATAAGCAAGTCAATATCAGTTCTCTTTTATAAAAAGTTACCACTTTATTCAGGTTGTCACTGTACATAAGTAAAATAATATAACAAAAATAATAATATAATGTAATACAAGAACAATACCATAAGATTAAAAGATATTAAAAAAAAAAATGTCTAGAGCGGTTTTTTCGACGGAAATCAAATTTAATTAAATAGCTATGCATGCAATTTTAGAAGAAAATTCATCAGAAGCCTTCTCTGAAACCACATATATATGGCGCTTTTTCTGGAAACATGTTGTCAAGCATACAATCTGTAATAAACGAAATATATTTGACAACGTGTCTCCAGAAAAAGCGTGTTGTCATACATACAATATGTAATAAATGAAGTATGTATCCAACAAGATGCGAAATATACATACATATATATATATACAGAAAATTACTTTTCTTTATCAAGATCTGTATATCATGCCAGCAAAAGTGTACGCAGAAAGGAAATCATAATCTCCCATATGGTACGATTTTGCATATATATATATATATATATGGGGAATTATATCCACGTACCTCCTCCCGTTTATAAAATTTAGTAATTACAATGCATGTCAGTTGAACATACAATCTGTCATATTTCAACTTTAAAAATCGTTTTAAAAAGCAACGAATTTATAAATCTCGTATTTTCATCATAATCGTCCTTTTTTTTTTTTTAAACTTTTACATTAAAAAAAAAAATGGGACAAATTTCATCGGTTTGCAAAAATGCAACGAATTTGGCCCAAAGTCAGGGTCAGTTCCAACCTATCAGCTGTAAGTATGCGACGACTTGAACCCAAAGACTTTATACAGGTCAAGAAATATGTGAATTTTTTCTAATGGTTAATAGGATAGCGAGGCGCCATTTCAATTTTGGGGTGCAAATGTTCGATCTTGGTAAGCGCGCTTAAAATATTTGCTTGGCGCAGTATAGCCTAGATGCTCTTGCGCCATAAAAATCCAAACAAACAAACAAAATATTTGCGTCGCTCCCTTACATCGCCCCCTCCCCCGCGACGTCAGCCATACAAACAAATAAATGAGGATATAAGAATGTTTCTAATATATCTGAAATTACGAGGACGTAACCACTATTTTGTCAGGGCAAAAATTCAATAATGTCACTTAATTAAGGCCACTGATTAAAAGCAATGTTTAATTATGGTCGCCGTTTCCGCGCAAAGGGAAACAGCACATTCAAAAAATCCCTACTGGCTCAATAACACAAGTCAATGTTTTCCTTCCAGAAAGCCAGCAGCTAAATCCGAGAAAATGTAACTTATTTAACGAGTCGGGGGTAACAATATCCCTTTTTAAAAGCAAACAACAAATGGAAAACTTTGAATTACTGAGAATTTAGTGCGGAATGGGGTGGGGAAAAAAACAAGAGAGTTTTCCCCTTTCAAAGAAGAGGGATCCCGATTGTTAGCAACACCATTTCCGTTGCCCGTAGTCGTAACGATGGAGAGATGTTGACGGCACGAGAGATAGAACGAACGAAATGGGGGTGAGGGGGGACGAGAGTCGGCTCTCTTCTCACGACGGCGGCGGTTCGCCCCCCCCCCCCCCCAACTGCTCACTAGGGAAAAAGAAAAGCGAGGCGCGTGGTGCTTGCCACTCTCACACACACCATGGCTGGCCTTGTCGTGCGCGGCTTTCTCTGGTTACGGAGACGGCGAAGAAACGGTGATTTGCACAGGAGGGGATGTTCACACATTGAGAAACTGTTTCGCTAAAGGTCACGTCTACTAAAATCTTTTAATTGATGTCATTTTCGTTATTCACTGATGAGAGAGCGCGTTCTCAATTTGCCAGTTTCATCATGTGTGTGTAAATTTAATGTGAAAGGGGGAGGGGATAGCGGAAGGAAGTTATGAAAAACGCCCCAAACTGCTGAGAATATGGGTCCATATTAAATGGAGAAGATAATATTTTTTTGATCAAAATTAGGGGAGATTTTTAAAAATAGAACGCCAGGTGAGAAATTTTAGTATCACTAAAAGAAGAAATAATTAAAATCATTCTTTTTGGACCGCGTTCGGTCATTCTCACCCTTTGAATAAAAATTGGTTCTTTGAACTAACTCTTCAAAAGCGACTCGGTTTTTCGGAACTATTCACTTCGGGAGCAGTCGGTCATTTTCAGTCATTCAATGACCGAGACCGATCATTCCCTAAAAGGAACGAAACCTTTTAAATCGTTCCCCACATATCTCTCCACATCAATCATTTCACAGAAGTGAATTGATAGAGATTGCGTACAGGTAAGCATCAGAGCCGACGAGGGAGGGAGTTGCAGCCCAAAGCCCGTAGCTGACAAAACTTTGGTGCTTTTGCAAGTATTCACAGGGAGAGAAAAAAAACACTGTTGCATGAAAGTTTAATTTTACAGATGCAACAATAAGGGGACGGAAGAACAGTAAAGTTCGATAGCAGGAGGGAGGAAAAGGAAAGTTCTTAAACGCAATATGGGAACAGCCCCTCCAACTGCCACTTCGTCAGCTCTACGTCGTCGGTTCGAAATCGCCGAAGGGGAGCGAGGGAAGAAAAAAAAGAACTCATTCCCCGCCCCCCTCTCTCACCGACTCAACGACCGACTTGTACGCCCCTTCCCCGTGCCCTCTCTTTCCTTTTGGTGAGCCGAAGAGGCGAGGCGAAGCAGAGCGGTGGCGTAATTCATCCTGACTCCGATGCTCCCCGTTTTCCCTTTTTTTTCTTGTTTTCCCCTCTCCCTCCCTCCCCACTCTTGCCTCCCCTGTTTTATTTCGTCTCCCCGTTTTTTCCCTTCCAGGATGGTACTCCCCCACATCTCTCTTCCCCCCCTCCGCTCCCATTCCAGGAGTCGGCGAATCCCCTCTTATTTAGTGCCCGAACGAAATAGGTTTCGGTTTTTGAAATGAAAACCCCGCGTAGTTTTCCCGCGGTTTTTTCCTGCGTAAGACCTCATGAGGGCTTCAATAACGCTCCGTGGGCTTCATACCCAACTCCCTTATCTGCGATGAAGAGATCTTTCTCTTTCTCTAATTTATTCTTTCTTTTCATTTCTGTCCTGTCCTACTTTTTGCTTAATTCGCGAGCATTACGTGCCAAAACATTCACTTGGGTGGGCATGGAATACTTCGAGTGAATTTTTATATTTATTTCGTCTTTTTTTTTACATCGCATCTATTGTACTCTACATCTATCGACAGATATTGAATATATTATAGTCTATATATATATATATCGCAAGATTCTTTGCATTTTTCTAACTATAATTTTGTTTTAGTCCTTTTAGTCATGACGCAGTCGTGCTTTGAATAGTTATAACGAGCCGTCGCGTTCAGATCGGGTGAGTCGGATCCAAATCCCTTAGGACCGGATCAGTCGGATCCAAATCCCTTCGGAACGGATCAGTCAATTCCAAGTCCTTTCACGGTTTCTACGCAACAGCCGTCGATTTTGCGGTGGCAGCTTTTGGGGAGGTCGAAAATATCGTCGCGTTTGATGGCACCACTTACAGCTATTAAAATTAGTCACCCTCCAAAGTAAAATCACCCTGGTTTGGGCCTTATTACTCTTTTCCTTTTGGGTGCTATGTACAAATTTACTATTGGACGCTATGAACAGTAAAAGGTCTATTACCATATATATAAGAGTAATCAGCTCTCATACATAAATTGTAAGTACGCCACTCTTCCTTACGACGTCTTTACAAAATCTTGTTATTTACAATAAAAAAAAAGCGCATTTTTCTTAATACTCAAAAAATATTTATGTTCTTAAAATATATGCAAAGACAGAGTTATTAAAAATTATTTTACATAGCCTACGTATGAAACGAAAATCACATAATCTCGACAAAATAAAATATAGCAAATATATGTGTAACAAATACACAACACATGGTGTTATGAAAACCGATCAAGAATTGAATTTCAACTGACTAAATAATGTCAGTAACAACAGAAACGGAAGAAAAGTACGCTTTCACAGACAACAATATTAACCTGTTAACTGGGTATGACGACATTTTTCGTCATGCCCGGAAGACTACCAAAATGCGAATGACGACATTTTTCATCATGCCCAGAAGACTACCAAAATGCGAATGACGACATTTTTCGTCATTCCCAGAATGCTACGCATATTAAACCAAAAGTATCTCAACCTGTTAACTGGGTATGACGACATTTTTCGTCATCCCCGGAAGACTACCAAAATGTCTCCCCCACAAAAAAAAAGTCCCCAGTGTGAAACGAGTTTCACAAAATTTTATTCCCCGGTTAACAGGTTAACAAGAATTTTATCATTAGTGCTTTCTAAGAATCCAAACCTCGAAGAACGGTGGTACACTCTTCTTTTGTGAGTGAGTAAACTCATCCGATCACATTTCATCAGTTTCGTAAATTACGTGATCTTATAATTGAATTATCACTCATTTGCATATTGTCATCGAAATATTGTGAGAGTGCCTGGGCAAATTTGTAAAAAGATCATCTGAAAAATTTGGAGATATTGTGAAATGCTTTGTAAGGTAATAAACCAAGATCACTCTCATATTGCATGGAAATTCTTAAGGGGAAAACGAGGAATCTGTGGGTATTATTAACAATGCATACCCCGAATGAAATATACGAAATAATAATTAGAGAGAAGCATATAGAAATTATAAAAATAAGAAACTGAGTAAAAAAAGGGGAGGAAAGCATACCCATGTAAAATTTAGACTTCAAAAGGACGTGGAGTTATACAGTACAATTTATATATTTATTATTATATATATATTATTAGCAATATATATATTTGTTAATGCATTAAATGTTTAGAATAATTAAGATTCAAGATAAACAATAAAAAGCGATGTTAAAAGAAATTTAAGTACGCCTGTTTTGGCGAAGCCTGTTCAGAGTACGTGTGTACAAGTCAATGAAAAATTCAAGACTGATTTGACGAGAGAATGTCAATTACACATGACCAAAACTGGAACTCATTACCAGAAGAAATACAGAAAATAAGAGGGTTTAAGATATTTAAGAAACTTATAAAAGATTGATTAACAGAAAGCAGGGGCCAGGATGAAAGTGTCAAACTGAAGTCAAGTTCAAATTTTTTTAACCGACCCAACAATTGAAATATCTCTTTAGAAAGGAAAAAATTTAGAGAAATTCTTTCAGAGAGTTTTGGTCAATTTCATATGTTATATGGCTCACTGTACATCTGTGAAAAAATCTCCTGTTTTTGCCAGAGGAGGAGGAGGAGGATGGGCGCCAAAAAGCAATCTGTGTCAGGCCGCCCGGGTTCAAAATCAACCTCGAGCCGCCCCTGACAGAAAGGATAACAGGGGGTTGAGTGAGTGGGGTTATATGTAGGGTGCTGGTTATACAAAATAATATTTACTTGGGGTCCATTACATGATATACGTTCATTACATCTAATCATTACTAATTAAATTAATAGAATAAAGTTGATAATTAATGACAAATGAATAGAAGAAATTGATAGAATTGTAGTCAAAATACACATGCAATGTTACATTTTCGAATTAAATTGGAATTAAATGCGATCTATTGCTCTTTTCCTTTCAATTTCGTGATTTATGCTCGTCTATTCCTAATACAATGGAACTTGATATAGTCATCACTTTCAATAAAGGAGAACTGGTACGGACTTAGTCATGCTAAAGCCTATCATGTATAGTGTCAAGTCCGAAAGGTGGTCGCTTTAAGCAGCAGATTCTACTACATGTAATATTATTTAATAATTTAACATATTAAATAACTTGCATAAATTTGCATACAAGCCCTAAAAGAAAACGAAGGGCTAAAGCTGAAACAGGTGCCGCTGAGCCCTCAAAAGCGACCCACCCCCCCAACCCTGCAAAAACGACGACACCCTTTCAGGAACCACAATCGACCCCCTTTAATCGGACATCTCGCGCTGTCGTTAGTTAAAAAGGCGGGGTTACAAATTCTCGTGACGTCAGGAGCGAGAATAATTCCGTATGACGTCACAAGCGATAGAGTTAATAAAGAATCAAAACTGCTTTTTTTTATATAATCCGGTGCATGCAAAGAACGGACAGTAAGAACCTATTTTATTTCGCATCCCAAGACTCCGCTGTAAAAGAAGTACAGTGAAACCTGAATAAAGCGACCACCTGAATAAAACGACCATTTTTATAAGAAAGAAAACTAGTAGGGATTTAGCTATGCCTATACCAAAGCAGGGTGTTTGCCAGAATATCTGCTTCGATGGGGTGTCAAATTTCATTATTCGTTTAATTATTTTTTAATTGGTACATATAAAAGATTATTACAATTTACATATGCAGAAATGCATAGGAAAACAATTTGCAGCGTATTTTTTCTTTCCTTCCTGTAATTTGTATATTTAGTGGGTATACAGGTTTTAGGAGTGCTAAAAAATATGTATTTATAATATAATTTCCCAATTTGCCCTCACTCCGTATGATTCAGGACCTTAGGCCCCGGGTCCGGTGCTCCATCCCCACTCCAAATGAATTAAAATAACATAGGTGCTTTAAAAAAATCTCAATTAAGGCTACAGCCCATATCGATTATTTACCTTTTAATCGATAAATAAGCGAGATTAGCTTCTATATCGATGGTCACAGCGTGGGCGTACGACGTTCTGTAGAAAACTTACCAACCATGTCCGGGGAAAACCTCGCATGGCGCAGTCGGGTATGTCTTTCACGCACGGAAATACGTGAGACGGTGTACTATGTAAGTCGTTTCCTGTTAACTGGGCAGTAGCTAGTTCCCTCCACCCAAGGAGCTTTTGAATCGAGGCACTGATATTAGTCCATTGCAGTTTAGGGAAGGGCGTCTTGCCGAAACTGGTTTTTCGCGCGGGAAAAACCAGTTCCTCCAAGACGGCCTTCCCTAAACTGCAATGGAATAACCCGTCTGCTAACGGTTGCAAACGCCAACTGAGCGGGAACGCACAATAGGTAAAAATCACTGCAAAATTCGTTAATGACTCGAGCTGGCGAAGAACTACCGTTTGCGAATAAATTGTGGTCCTCCCCCGGACGATATAGTTCCACAATATATAACGTACGGCTTTTTAAAGAAACGTACATTGTTCCCTCAATAACAACGGTATTTTGAGCTCCCGGCAAATGTTTCATAAAATTTCACACATTGGTTGGTTGAATCTGTCTGGCGCAAGGACACAACGGTCATTCTGCAACGAGGGAACAGGAATAAAGATTTGTAGAGTTAGAGGGGAAGGACGTTTCCTTCATGTTGTTATTCCCTTAATGGGGATTAATAACACTACACTGTAAAATCATGGATATAGCAATGAGCAGGGGCGAGGTTAACTACTCAATGGTCAGCTCGAGACTCGTTAATAAAAAGGGGGGGGGGCATAGGCGTAGGCAGAAAGTTCATAAGTGAGGGGTTACAGAACTACAACTCATATATTCCTATGTTAAATATACAAAACTTCATTGCGATGGGGAAACTTATAACCCCCAAAACCTCTCTCTAACTACGCCTATGCCCCCCACTTATCTGGAAGGGGGATCTCTTTAATCCCTGCTTTTCAACTTCGTTGGGGTATCTCTCATCTACGCCACTGATTAACAAGTCATTAATACACGATATGCAAAGGATGTGTTTCTTACCTGGAAACCGTACGCAGGTACTGGAGCAAATTCTGTGGCAAGAGTTCTCTTCTTCTCGGGAATAATAGTGTATTCGGACTTCGTAGGAGTAATCGAATGTCTCTTCTTGGGATATTTGTTTACAGCGGGCACGGCAGCGTCTGATCCGCCACTTCCTTCCACTTTGACCTCGGGTTTTTCAAGTGGAGGAGCAATTGAAGCAGCTGCTGGACTGACCGATTCTGCTACAGACGGACCTACACCACCTTGGGCAACATTTAGCCCATGGGTGGAATGCTGCTGGTGATGGTACTGATATTCTAGAATAGGGTATGCACTGGGTACGGGCGGTGGTAAGTTCATGCTTCCACCTGGTCTCACCAACAAGGATTGCAAAACATTGGAAGCGGAGGTCATTGGGTCTGTTTCACGTTTGACGACAGTTTCGACAACCTTTGGCATGGCTGCTGTTGACGTTGACGATGGTAAGGTTACCGGCGACGACTTGGGTGGCGGAGGTGCTACAGTAACATTAGGATGTGCAGGTGGTAACCAACTTGCAGCATTCTGCAAATGGTTATAAGGTCTATAATGACTAGCATAATGTGCTGCTGGTGGCAAGTGAGAAGGAGTTGGAGGATGGTGAGGAATAGGTTTAGGGAGCGTTGATGCTAAGGAACTGTGAGATTTCGAAGGCAACATGGGTTCTTCCTTAACGTAACTAGGCAAGCCATTGGACTTCGTTGGCGTCTTCTTTGGCAACTTTTGGTGAAGATCCGGTGCTGTCTTTTCATAATTCTTGTAGGGAGAGGATGGAATTCCAGAATGTAGGAGCGATTGATGTCGAAGAGCGTCCACAGTAAACGTATGTCGTTCTTTGCCACCACTGGTGGTGGAAGTGGGATGTTGTTGATGGTGACTACTGGGAACTGCAATTAGAGGTGGTGGGCCCTGGGGACTGGATATGCTGTTCGGAATATCACTGACAGGATATCGCTCACCAGCGCTACCTGGAGGATCAACAGGATGAAATGGTTCCAAAATAGGTGGCATTTTCGCCGTTTTCGCTATTATGGTACCACCTTCGCATTTGGTAGGAACGGTAGGCATAACGGTGGTAAGAATCGTATGTGCCACTCCGTGGTTTGCAGCAGTTGACACTTTGGGGATAATAGGTGAGGTTGCAATGGCTGTCCGTGGTGTTAACAACGATTTCACATCGTGTTCCCGCCGATGGTGCGGTACAGAGACCACTTCATCTTTGATGTAGACGCCTTCAGAAACGGGTTCATTCTTTTCCCTTTCTTTCTTGATATTGAAGATGTTTCTTTCAACATCCCGATGATGATGATGGTATATCCTATCGTTATCGAAGTCTTTCGATAGTTTAGGTTCCTTTGTGACCGGGTTGGCAACTTCCTTGAAGCCCTCTTTTTTCTTAGGAACTGAAAAAGCAGTTTTGTTTGAGTTGGACACTGGGGGTAATCCAGAACTCCATGAAATGCTGGGTTGAAACACATGGGAGGAATTGGCAGAGGATGCAGTATCGTTAGCGATGTATGTACTAGCAGTGGTAGTGGTGGCACAATATGAAGAAGGGGCAACCGCAGTTGGTAAACGTAGATCGCCGTTGACATTGTTGCTCGAGGTGGTAACGGTCGGACGGTGTAGGAAAGTTAAACCAGGTTGCAAATAATCGCAAGTGGTGTTACACACTTTGTTGGCAGTGGCAGCCGTCGTGGGATCTTTTACGCCACACCCTATTGGACTGCGAGCACACAGGGCTGCTTGAGAAGGACTTTGAATACAGCAAGCACATGGCACGGTGGGACCAAGGCCTGATAGGCTGGAACAGCAGGAGTTGCTACACTTGGCGGTTTGCTGCAGGTGCTGCTCTCTAAACCGCTGCAAGTGTTCTGCAAACCTTGCTGCTTCCAATGCACTATTGCCGTTGAGGTATGCCTTATCTGGTGGTGCTGCACCATTTCTCAAGGACGTGAAGGCGCCTTTATCATCCGTATATAAAGAAAAGGCCGGCAGGACCATAGGAGTGGGCATTGTCGGTGGGTAGAGGGCTCTGGTGGCGGCTAGAGCGGCAGCTGCTTCCCTCTGCGTCATGGCAGTCCTAAGGTTGTATGGCAGACTTGCCGGATCCATAAATGCTGCGGCTGCAGCAGCCACAGCGGCTTGTTGCGCAGCGGTCGTTCTTGCCGCCAACATCGCCTGTTGTTGTTCTAAACATCGATCTCTCTGCTGCTGTTGTAAGAAACTTGCCATCAGCTGGTGTCCAGCTAAGGAAGTCGGAACGGCTACTCCGGTAGCCCGATCATAGCAAAATGGCGGCGGGACTAAAGCTTCAGGACCATAAGCCAGTCGGTATAAAGTTGGATCTAACAGGGTTGCTGTAGATCCAGCTGGTCCAAGTTGGCGACCCATTGCCGATAATGAATGTGATGCCGCCAAGCTGGCGAGTTTTCGATGATCCAGCATCATGAGGTCAGACGGATCGTTAACAGGGTGCTCAGAAATAGAAACTGGTGTACCGTCAGTGGGATTATGTTGAGAATGGGATAAAGGCTTAACAGTCAGATCAAGTGGGTTATTTTCCCTTGTGTGGTTGGGACCCACGAGAGGAACGTCCACGACGGGGCCCCCTAGTGTGTTGGGGCCCCTTGGATCAAAGGATCGTGGTACAGACGTAAATAGTGGAGGATAGTACATGACGTGCAAGGAGGTGACCAACAAGGATCTTCAGCATGTAATTTGGTCAGCATTCCCTAAAATAATTACAATATTTTAGTCACTTATACCGATATAATTTCAACACTTTAGTAATTAGCACTGAAATAATTACAACACTTCAGTAATTAGCATTGAAATATTTACAACACTTTAACAATTAACCCCGAATTAAATACGAAGGTTACTAATACAATAAGACAGGTAACTTTTTCAACAGGTGAACATTACAAGTAACGCTTTTCAACTGGTGTGTCGCGAGAGGTTCACAGGTGTGTCGCAGGAGGTTCACAGATGTGTCGCAACAATTTTTAAAACATGAAATATCTGACTATTTAGTCACCGGCACTAACCTCGCTTCCCCGAAATTTTCAAGTAAAAGAATAGTAATCAACACAGCCATAGCGTATAATGGAACGGTGGTCAGCTATTCCGAAAACCACAATAAATTAGCAAACTAGCTAAGCTAGTTAGCAGTCAGATAGATTGCCCGTAAGCATATCCTATAAGTGCTTATTATACATACGCACTTCCTAGAGATACTGCTTATTTTTTATGTTTTGTAGATCTAAATTATACCTATTTTATTTATTTACTATTGTTTATCTTTTTTTTTCCAGGTCAGCGAAAAAAAATTTTTTTGGTGTGTCGCAGAATGTTAGTAATCAATTTTGGTGTGTCGTCGCGAAATATTAGTGATTAATTTTGGTGTGTGTAGCAGAATATTAATGATTAATTTTGATGTGTCGCGAGACGGGAAAAAACGATCAAAAATCGTTGCAATAAGACAATATTCTCCGTGTAATAAAACGATAGGAAAATTTAATTAAATTTGATACATTAAAAAAAACAAAAAACGGAGAATTAAGCACTTAAAAAATTAAATAAAAGCCTAACTTTTAATTCACCATTTCCATGTAATTAGGCAGAAAATTCATAAGTAGGTGGGGGTGGTTTATAGACTCAACGAGGTGGGTTTACAAAGCTGGAACTTATATACTCCTATATTAAATATACAAGATTTCATTGCAATGGGAAATTACAACCCCCTGGCTACGCCTACGATTAATATACACATATGCAGCAAAACTTTCACATGTTAAACTTCCGTGTAAATGGAAGAAATCCCGTGATTTTGAAGTCCATGTGCATATTACAAAAGAACTGCTTCTACATATCCGTTTAAATACGCCCAACCATCTATTACAAAGGTGAGCAAATGTGGTTCTTCGTCAAGTTAAGTGCGGCTTTAATTAAAAATTAAATTTAATAACAAATAAAAAAAAAACTACTCAGCCCTTTGTGGGATATGTAACCATATTAAATTTGAATTCGTATTTTTAATACTATGTACCTATGATAGATCAATAGCTATTTATAATATATGAAAAAACAGGACTGGGGTTCTCATTGACCTCATGCGTACCGACCTCTAATCTATTAAATAAAATAAAAATGCAAATAACTTCATTAAATAATAAAATAAAAAAAAACTCGGCAAAAATTCCCTTTACAATAATATCCCTCTCTTCTGCGGACAAATTCAGAGAGTGTCCGTTAATGAGAGGTTCTACAATAATATCCCCCTCTTCTGCGGACAAATTCGGAGAGTGTCCGTTAATAAGAGGTTCTACTGTACACATTTTTACAATTCCCTGATCACTACCCTGATTTATTTAACAGCAGAACAGATTAAAATCGTATAATTGTATATTTAGTCTTCATAAGAATGTATGAGTCGATGTTTAAAAAAAAAAATCGCCACCTGATTTTAATAAAAACCTTTGAAATTGACACCTCCCATGCCTAAAATATATCGTACTAAAGAAAAATTTAAAAAAAAAATACATAAAATATATTCGTATATTTCAATTCATACAGAAATATATAAAAAAGGTATCTAGAACGTTCTACAGTTTGAAATATTAATATTAAAATATACACATTTAATAATAATATACGTAATTTAAATTTACACAATTTACATATATACATAATGTACATATACACATAAAAAAAACCACATATATAATCATACTTAAATGTTCCGTATTCACGTCCACAGCAAAACTTAGCAACCTGTCACGGACTTTCCGCGGAGAATTCGCACGATGCAACCGATTCGACCAAGCGGCGAAAGGAAGATACGAACACCGCCACAGGTCCGGCGCTTTGAACGGACCGAACAGAAAATTTTTCCCCCTTTTCCTTCCCTCGAGGGAAAAACGGGAAAGAAATTTCCCTATTCCGAAACTTCGCTATGAACGAACGGCCACCGCATTCATTACGAGTCATAGCATTGCGATGTCGATTTCCCGCGTCACTCGG
This sequence comes from Dysdera silvatica, assembly GCA_006491805.2. Lineage (NCBI taxonomy): Eukaryota > Metazoa > Arthropoda > Arachnida > Araneae > Dysderidae > Dysdera > Dysdera silvatica. The sequence continues at coordinate 149,645,693 of QLNU02014176.1, forward strand.
AGCACGAACGGTTCTTTCTCGTAGGTGTCTCATGACTCACGACGCAAATCTGTCAATTTCCAAACGTCCTGTCGCGATAAATATCCAAATCATAATTCGTTTTAACATCGGAGCAACTGTAAACTTGTCCCCCCATTATTTTTCAGACTAAGAACGCCCCCGGAAAATGCTTCTCCGAGAGGGCTTTATTATTTTTTTTTTTATTTATATAAAAGTCGGGGAAGAGTAAAAGTCCGGCTGTCGGTTCCCGCCGATTTGACGCTCACCGCATCACACGTTGCATAATTTATAAGTCCAACGATCTTTTTTTTTTCATTCTTCCTCTTTTTGTTCTTGGCTTTCTCTCTCTCTCTCAGCCTGTTATCGTGCAAGTTTTGATAAGAACTGAGGCCGGGACCCCGAACCGCCAGCCTCTTATCTCCGAGGACTTCGCAGTCTTTATTTTTTGCTATTACGGCCTAACTTTTTTTTTTTTTTTTTTAAAGGAGAGAGAGTAAAGAAAAAAGGCTTGCAGCGAGCACCGCGGCGACGTCTAAAACGCGCCCCGGTCCATAAGAACTTTGTTTTTGCAATGATGAAATGTACTTTTCCGCTGGGTTTATCAGAAACTGCGCATGCGCGCTATTAAAACCGTCAGCTTCCAGACAGATATCGGCGCAAAGCGACTATCGAATTTCTAGGGCAAATCTGTCCCCCCCTAGGGTGGGAACAACGTGTCCGGTGAGTAAGGTATTGAGAATGTATTCCTACCTCAATGCTAAAATGCTTCCATACAGGTTTCGGGGAGTTCCACTGACATAGAAGGTGGGGGCACGCCCCACCACATCGCATTAAAAATACATTTTTCTCTTTAAAGCTCAATCACTCAAACCCTTTAAAAGCCGCTTTGCATATGCCCCCCCACCTCTATAATTCTTGAATTGCTATCCGGCGGCGATGAATCAATAGAAATTCCGGAAATTCTTCCTTTCAATCCTATATATTAATAGAAATCTCGAATTTCTTCCTCTAAATCCTAAATAAATAGAAATTTTAATTTTCTCTAAAAGCAATAGGAATTTCTTCTTAATTCACAGCAGCTTTCCATAAAGTTTGGACAAATAAAAATTTTCAAATTTCTCTAAATCCACAGAAATTCGTAAGTTTCTCTATATAAATCCAAACAGAAATTCGTAAGTTTCTATATAAATCCACACAGAAATTCGCAAGTTTCTCTATATAAATCCATACAGAAATTCGTAAGTTTCTCTTAAATAAATCCATACAGAAATTCGTAAGTTTATATAAATCCATACAGAAATTCGTAAGTGCCTCTTATATAAATCCATACAGAAATTCGTTAAGTTTCTGTATATAAATCCATACAGAAATTCGTAAGTTTATATAAATCGATACAGAAATTCGTAAGTTTCTCTATATAAATCCATACAGAAATTCGTAAGTTTCTCCATATAAATCCATGCAGAAAATCGTAAGTTTCTCCATATAAATCCATGCAGAAATTCGTAAGTTTCTGTATGTAAATCCATACGTCAGTTTCTCTAACCCGTAAATATTCTTAATTCTCTCTACGTAAATAGCTACCAACAGATCACGAAAGAGCATCTTAAGGTACGTATGCGCAATTAGTACACACTCCCTTTCTCAGAGGCTGCCGATAGCTGCTCTGACACCGAGCTCTCACTTCGCCCACCTCGTTTCTCCCCTCCCCACCCATCACCAAATCCCTCCCGTGAATGCGGGAAGAGGTGTAGGGGGGGGGGGCGAGATACTGAGGCAGCAACGCATGGCTTCCCAATGTTCTCCGCCGCCCCATCCATCGCCCACCCTTCCTTCTCTCCTCCCGACAACACAGATCCTCTTATCCGTTTGTATGTGTGTGTGTGTGCCGCCGTACTTCCACGCTTCGAAAATAGCAATAAAAAAGTGAGACTTTCCCCCCTCCTTTTTCCTTATTTTTAACTTTGTGGTCAACGCTAGCTATTTGCGCTGCGTCTAATTAACGGCCGCGTTTAACGATCTGATAGCGCCACTAAAAAGTGATTCCCCAGATAGTTTTCAATTATAAATATTGTCGGCATTTTAAAGGCTACGGGCGACTAGCACACAAAAGTAAAATATTCGGTAGAACAGACAAATCTCGACAAACGCGCATTCGAACAGCGCGAAATTCAATTTATTGCGATCCTGAAATTGACAAGGTTTTCGTAATCGGAGTAGTTGGACGAATCGCATGAACCGTTCAATCAGCCCACGATACACAACAGGGATTATATATTATATAATCCCTGTTAAGAAGTAATTTTAAAGGTATATTATAACTTACACTGTTATTTTTTAATTTATTATTATAACTATTACAGGAAGGGGTTTAAGCTGTGCTAGTTTTTTTTTCCGCATTTTGCGAAAAATTGAATCCTAGCGAAAGCGCTAAAAATTACAAATTTCTGCAATTTTTTGTCAGCGCCCGCCATATAAGGATCGCGCAGATATATATGGCGCAGATGCTCTTGCGCCATAAAAAAGCCAAACAATCAATCAATCAACCAACCATATAAGGATCTTGAAGACCTTCTGTGACATCATGAATCGAAATCAGTTTGATTTTGAAAATGCCTACAAACTACGATGGATAGCAAAGCCAAAGAGAATTGTACAATTATATGGGCGATTGTACAATTTTGTACAAAATAAAAAATGTTATTTGTAGTTCTAAATTTTAATTATGTTATTTTGTTTAACGTTCTCCTAAAGTACAACATTTTCAAAACTGTCGAAAAGTATTTACAGTGTGAAAAAAAAGCGAAAAGAAATTTGAAAATTCTAAAATTTTAATTTTACATTTTAACTAAAATGCTAAAAGAAAAAATAATATATATATATTATAACAATAATTACTAACGTACATCCCCTCGTTCTTTATTTAGTATTAAATGCTTTCAAAACAAACGCAATCCTTTCTTAAACAAAGGGGCACCCCAGAAAATGAATTTACCCTTAATATAGGTCTTTATAATGGTTTCAAAGCTTTGCCCCCCTCTCCCCTGGAAAATGTTTTCTAGATTTGTCTTCGTTTCTAAGTTCGTGTGTAAAGGGTTTGCACTTTAGATATACACCCATCAACATGTCAATATAGAAAACCTTCAAAATTTTAATGATCTGTGCAAACATTAATTAAAATACATTCCTTAAATTAATTAAAATAACAACACGAACTAGATGCTAAGAAAAGCTATGGTGACACCACGATGGATATAAAATCAAAAATTACTGATTCGTATCCAGGGGTGGACACAGACTTCCATCCTTGGGGGGGGGGTCCAGGACAAAATTTGCCATGATCTTGAAAATTGAAATGGTTTACAGTTAAAAAACATATTTGGGAGGTCGTGACCCCTGTGACCTTCCCCCTCTGTCCGACCTTGTTACTACCCTGCGTTTTTATTACGTGTGCTTTAAATGTTCATATGTAACCGATTTAGCCATCGTTAATGAAATCTTTATACCCGCATGAATTTAATTTCCCCCACTCTAAAAATGCATGCATCGAATTTGAGGATTCTTTTTCGTTTCATTGAAAAAGAACAAAAATCGTATTTCAAGCAATTCACTCAGAAATTTTGTAATTAAAAAAAAAAAGTACAACTGTACCACCAAAGTTTTCCCCTCACATTGGATTAAAAAAATCCCTACTTCGGCGGTAAAATTCCCTAACTAATTAATTTCTTTGACTTTTTTCAACGGATTCAACAGAACTTCGGTTAGAGAAACGCCTTCACGTTCGTAGGGGATTTAGCTATTGGGCAGTTAGAAAGATTTTTCCCTATTTGTCCAAAAATCCCTTTGTTCCTGACTGCTAGGGAAAACTTCCTGACAATTCAAGGTTTTCCAGGTTTATGGATACCCTGTAATATACACTATTACTAAGCGCTAATCTGTACAATCCTACAGTTCTGCCAAAATCCGTAGATTATTGTCTGCCGTACAAGTTGGCAGACCTGTAAAGGGCATGCTTCGCTGGGGCCTACAGTTTTCCGAGAAATCGGAACCCTGTTTGCCTAGAAACCGGAACCCCGGTTGCCTACGAACCGGACTACGGCGAGCAGAAAAACAGCAGACGATTTTCAGCTCCACTGGAATCGAATTGGGGTTAACAGGCATAACAAAACGCACTACCGCTACGTCTTTGTAAGGTTTGTCCTCTGAAAACTGAAAACACAAAAACTGATGCAGTTTTGCCTCGGCTGGATTTTAGATAAGAAACCGAATAGATGGGTTAACTCTTCAGAAACTTAACCCTGTCTTATCAGAGAGATGGAGTTATTGTTTCTTCGTTTGGATTTTTTATGGCGCAAGAGCATCTGGGCTATACTGCGCCAGAGAGATAGAGTTAAACATACACCATAGGAATTAATACACTCTATAACAAAAAAATCGATGCACCAAGAAGGAGTTGTCCGATTGTAATGAAATTTCGTATGCAAAGACATTTTGACCGAACATGCAAATGATTAAAATTTGGTGTCCAATGAATGAATAGCGGGAACTCCAGCGCATCGGAACTGCGCATTCAGCAGGTGTATATAAGGAGCGATTCTCAATATGTGGTCAAAATTTCTGTTGCATTTTGACTGCGGATATCTTACGTCGACTGTAACAATGCCTCGCCGAAAGATTCGTGCTCATTACGAGCATATGTCAGAGTTTGAAAGAGGTCGTGCTATCGGATTGAAAGAGGCTGGTTGGACGAATCGAAGAATCGCTGGACATGTGGGTCGAAGCGATGCGGCGATTGGACGGTGCTGGCAAGAGTGGGTCAACAACGGCAGATGTCAGCGTCGGGACGGCAGCGGTCGACCTAGGGCCACAACAGAACGGGAAGACAGAGCGATTGTCAGAGCAGATGTCACAGCACCGGATTCGTCGTTATCAACTATCCAACGTGTGGCCCGCACACATGTGTCCAACATGACCCTCTGCAGACGACTGAGAGAGCGGAATTTACGCTCGCGCCGACCGTTACGCCGCTTACCTCTCACGCCTTTACACCGTCAAGTCCGATTACAGTGGTGCCGGGCTCGATCAACTTGGAACTGCGCTGACTGGGGACGTATAGTCTTTAGTGACGAGTCCCGTTTCCAACTGTGTCCTGACGACAACCGCAGACGTGTCTGGAGACGTCCAGGGCAGCGTGGGGATCCTGCCCTTACTATCGCACGCCACACATGCCCACAACAGGGCGTTATGGTCTGGGGTGCCATCTCCTTTGATAGCCGGACCCCTTTGGTGGTCATTTCTGGCACACTTACAGCACAGCGGTACGTAGACGACATTCTACGACCGGTTGTGTTACCGTTCCTTTTGCGACACCCTGGACTTACGTTTCAACAAGACAATGCCCGGCCGCACACGGCACGTGTTGCTATGAATTGTCTTCAAGCTTGCCCAACACTTCCTTGGCAAGCTAGGTCTCCTGATCTCTCTCCCATAGAGCACATTTGGGACGCTATGGGAAGGCGATTGCAACCATCCCGGAATGTTGACGATTTAGCCCGACAGTTGGAGACAATTTGGCAAGAAATTCCGCAGGACACCATCCGGGATCTTTATCAGTCTATGCCACGCCGGGTGACAGCTTGCATCCAGGCCAGAGGTGGACCAACGCCTTATTGACTTCCTCCCTTTGTAACGGTCAAACTCTGCAATAAATCATTCAATTGTTCTGAAATTTTAATCGTTTCTTTTTCTATGTATGTTCTTCACATCCACCAATTTTTATCGCAATCGGACAACTCCTTCTTGGTGCGTCGATTTTTTTTTGTTATAGAGTGTATATTGGTTTGCTTGCCGACCGCGTATTCCTCAGTTATCGTGTGGCTAATCTGGCTATAAATAGCTGAGTATGAAACGTGGTTTTCGGTCGAAACAGCTATTCCCTTCAGCTATTTCTGACTAACCGCAGCTATAAGATAGCAGCAAAGCGCGAGGGGTAATCTGGAAATCTCCGTGACGATACAGTAACAAAATAATACGGTGGAACCTGGTAAAGTGACCACCAGAGTAAAACGACCACGTTTTATAAGAGAGAACGTGTAGGGACTTGGGCATACCCATAGCTAAGTCTGTTGTATATAGTGACCATTATAGTATATGATGACCATCGCAGTCCAGTCCCAAAGGTGGTCACTTCAGGCAGGTTCCACTGTATCTGGTTGCGGTAAGAAACGGTTTACATATTAAACCTATGTGAATATATATAACGAAACCATTTTTAATGGTCTTGCGTTGTTCCTTATAGCGGGAACACACTGTACATTAAATATCTGTGGCTAATTACAAGTTGCAATATATAATGATAATACAAATTAGAATTCTTTAATATTAATGACTATTGAATCTATTGAAGAGCTATTAAATATTATGTTGCAATTAATTAATTGATAAAAATCTATTTTCTAATGATTGATTGATTGTTTGGCTTTTTTATGACGCAAGAGCATCTGGGCTATACTGCATGTTTTGTTTTTTTGTAAAAATCACGAGGGCTGTTGATGTTGGTAGTTCAAGATTTTCTGTACGACACTTACTTGGCATTATCAACAGAACAAAAGCCAAACTCGACGTCGTAAAACATCCTTAACGAATACTCCCGAATAGCGGACACCTCTATTTAACGAACACTTCTCCAATTCCAAAGCCAACCCTCTCGAATGTTGATGGGGACTGTTGGTTTTTGTTCTGTTGATAATGCCCAACTCGACGCCATAAAATATCCTTAACGAACACTCCCGAGTAGCGGACACCTCTATTTAACGAACACGTCTCCAATTCCAAAGTCAACCCTCTCGAATGGTGATTGGTTGAATTTAAACAGTACACGCATAGAGGGGGGGTCACATTCTGTGCCAATACAATGGTACAAAAATACTCGTTCAGAGGTGTCCGCTATTAAGAAGTTTTACCGTGTCTGCCTAGGGCGGTTTAATTAATCCCCAACACTAACTCACATCAAAGCCCAGCTGCTGGCGATCTCAAAGGTGTTGTCTTATCAAATGGAGATCCGAAACTACAATTAATTCACCAACTAGAATTAATGCAAAGTCCCGAACGCTGGTTGATCCGTTCACAACAAACACAACATTCTAATATTCGTGAGTAAGTACTTACGACAAGCAATGCAGCAAGCACTACCCAATATTTGGGAACAGCCACATAAACGACCAACAACCACTTATCGTAATCTTATACGTACAAGATCTGCGTGATTTACGTAAAAAGGAATTTATCTAAAGCCAATTTACGGTATAGACTCCCCCCCACAACCAAGCGGCCCCATTTTAGCAGGGGCGGAGATAGACTTTTATTTGGGGGGGGGGAGATATCAAGGACAGAATTTGCCATGGTCTTGGAATAACACCCTTCATTTATCATGAAAGTTGGAATTTTTTACAGTGAAAAAATATATATATTTGGGGGGTTGTGGCAACTGTAACCTCCCCCTTTGTACGCCCTTGCACTTTAGTCGGTCGCCGCTTCAACAGGCCTTCTCCATTTAAAGCGAGGTGGGGGGTGGGGATTCCAGCCGTAAATTTTTATATCGGTGTTACAATATTTGGTGCTGTATGTCTATACCTGCTTAAATACTAATATTATTTTTAAATAAATTAATTTTGATTTCATTACAATATCTTAAGAATATTGACCACCCCGTTTATGCGAACAATTCAATTTTCGAATTAACCGATTAAATTACTAAGCAGTCGAAGTTGCCATCCTTTTACGACTGATTAAGCGGGAACCTACTGTATGGAAAAATCAGTGCCGGATTAAGTGTTTTATGGGCCCTAGGATGTAGGATAGAATGCCCCCCCTAAAGAACGTGACCCCCCCCCCGATAACTAGTCAATATATTATATTTTTTTTCCATTGAATCTCATTAACTGCAGTATCCAAGGATAACAATAATGAAAATCTCTCGAATATTCGTAAATAAACCAGATTAAAATGATATTTAAATAGCATCAGATCCATTCAAGAGCCTCTGCGGGGTCCGCCTACGGCCTATACTGACATTTGACAGCATGCTCAGTAGTTGGACTTTTTTGGCGATTATCACGAAAGGTCTTGACCTATCACCAAAATGAAGACTGCCTTTATATCTCAAAATTGTCCCACAAACACAGCAGTGTGGTTATCATCGAAACGTCACTGAAACACCCTGTATATATACACGCGTAAGTTGTAACAAAGTAAGATTTTCAAACGCATTTAGAAAACAATTTTGATCGAACTTCAATACGATGCGCTCGAAGCAATGCACGTCCATTTCAACGATATGCGTGGGTTAAAAAAACAAAACAAAACAAAAAACAACGCACCCTTCTCAGCATGAAATTCGCGTGCATTTCGGGAATATGGTCACACGAACGCAAGCGTGAACGAAACTTTAACACCACACGAAAAAGTAAACGCATTTAGCTGGAACGCCATCTGAAAGGGTTAACTTTCGCATTTGGCGAAAAACTAAACACCGATAAAATCTTTTGGTGTATTTTTTTTGTGTAGTGGGTTTCGAATACTGCCCGTCATCATCTTTCAGTGTATAGCCGCTTCATTTTCGGTTTGAATATAGGAAACCTCATTCATAATACTGACGGAACACGATTTTAAACGTCGGGGTTCCGTTTTCGGAAACATTTTTCGAATTCAGCTGTACCAAACACAAGAGACATACAATAGACTTGCTAAGACGACCATCCCCGTATGCAGGAGTGCCAAATTATCGAGAGCACCTAAAAAATTTAGATTATATGGTTCTTTCTTAATTCTCACACTAGTGACGTCACGTGGAAATGTAGCCACGCCCCTTTTACACACGAGCCGGATGATGTATTGACCAGGGTCTACTATATTAAGATAATTTCTGCATTATTATAGTAGCACTACTATAGTAAGAAAATATCATATTATAGCACTGTTACCATACCGGGAGCACCTAAAAAAAAATTAGATTATGTGATTCTTTCTTAATTCTCGCATTAGTGACGTCACGTGGAAATGTAGCCACACCCCTTTTACGCACGAGCCGGATGATGTATTAGTCAGGGTCTACTATATTAAGATAATTTCTGCATTATTATAGTAGCACTACTATAGTATGAAAATATTATATTATAGCACTATTACTATACTAGAAACTATTATATAGCACTACTATAGTAAGAAAAGTCCTTGTAAAAGCGGGGATTCGTAGAGCGAAGGGTTTCCTATATGTATTAAAATTATTTCGTTGCCGTATCGTGCGCATGCGCACGAGACACGGCAGAATGATAACGCCATGACACAGCGGGTTCCCGTTTTCACGAGCTAGTACGAATCCCGAAAAAGTTCAGTAAAATTCGAAAGTTCATAAAATGAGAATGAACATCAGTTCTATGGCGTATTTTTTGGGACTAACAGAAGAGTTCGCAAATCGGAGGTACGTCGAAAGGCGAATCAGGGCCGTATAAAAAGAAAAACTATATACAGATTTTTTACATTTTTTTATCCCCAAATTTTGGGATGCAGTTTCCCCCCACCCCCATATTTCTTATTTATTTATTTTTTAAATAAATAACCACTTAAAATGTAAGTCTTAGTTTCCAGTAGCTAAGACTAATTTATATGGGCCACAGGGTGCGGCTACTTGAAGGGCATTTGCAGTGGTAACAGGGTGCGGCCGTAAGAATGCTTTTAACGGCCGGACAATCCGCTCCACATTCCAATTCCATACGTAAAAAAAAAAATGTAAACATATTGGAACTGAAAAACGGAAATTTTAGTTTCCTTTTTTATGGATGGGTCGAGGGGGGCATGGGGGGGTATTACTGCCCCATCCGAAAAGGCTAGGGTTCGAAAAATGCGATTAGACTGTGAACTCTTCTGTGCAGTGCTATGTGCCAAAGTCCGAACAGTCGTTAGGCGATCTGCGACTTTCTTTTTTTTCACTCTCCGTCCCCCCCTTTCGATCCTTGTCCCCCCCCGGGTCGGTCGTTCGAGCGGGCGAATCACAAAGACCGGCGACCAAAACGGGAAGAGCTTGGGGCAGTGATAATTGCAACGGCGGCAGCACGCACACAGAGAAAGCGAGTGAAGAGAGGTGACGTGCAGGGGGGGGGAGATGAGAGAAGAAACGGGTGGGGCGGTTTGACCCTCCCTCCACTCCGAGTCGCGGTGGGGGGGGGGAAAGGCCTGACTCCCCCACCCTTGTCACGGAGATCGGCAGCCGCCGCCGGCGGAAGGAGGGGGAGGCGGTGCAGGCAGAACTACAAGGGGACGAACCACATACAACCATTCTTTATTTGGAGGTCAACTTTCGCTAATAAAAGGACGGCTCAAAAATACAGTACAACCTTCACAACGGACACTCCCAAATGATGGCCACCTCTATTTTGCGGACGCTTTTCCAATCCCGTGACCGAATTCTCAAAGCTCGGTGGCGTCCACTAATTCACGCTGAACAAAATTGAAGGTGCCAATTAAGCGTCTAGAAACACGTAACTAAAGCTAAATGATAGAATATAAAGCAAAAATCATACAGAATGGGAGTAGAGCCGAAGAGAGGGGGGGGAGCAAGGGCTGCAACCCGGGAGCTGGTCGAGGGAGATTCAAATAATACAATACATTTTGCAAAAGCGCGTTTGCAAATAGAGAACAAATGAAATTGACAGAAGTACAATGGAAAAACTCCGAGTCCATATACATTTAAAATGGCAGAACTTGAAATTGTTATTATCAAAGTATAAACATCTGAGTTAAGGACTGTGATGTCATCGTATTCAGGGGCGGACTGGGTACTTTCAAAGGGTGCATACCTTGGGTTATCGAAGGTCTGGAATCTTTGCCCATTTGGAGACGCGAGTCTTATCGCTCATGAGGGTGCACCGCCCCGGATGGGGGGGGGGCAGTGACCCAGTCCGCCCCTGATGGTACTGTGATTCGAACTCGGATGCAAGGGTTTTGATCAATTTCAATTAAACATTCCCTTTTGTTCGTTTGGTGGTTTTACGGCTAAAGGACTACATGCTGCGCTGGAACCTACTGTTTTCCGAGGAATCCGAACCTCTGGTCCTACAATTTTCCGAGGAATCCGAACCTCTTGGACCTACAGTTTTCTGAGGAATTCAAACCTCTTAAGGCATAGGGAACCAAACCCCAGACTATAGAGTGAAAACATTCCCTTCAATGCCCTTTTTATCCATTAATTTAATCTCTGACAAACATTGCATGTCGATTTTGAGTTGTGCGCTTCGCGCACTAACGAAGAACGCATTAAGACGCGAACAGCATGAAACATAGTGGTCCACCCAGGATGCGGGGCTGAAGAAGGCCATATGCATCCTAAAAATTTGGTTTAGTATTAAAAATTTGAGAAAATTGTGCGTTGGCAAAATATCTTTAGCGACAATTTTTAATGTAGACAAAATAACTTTCGGCGCGCATACGGCACTTTGCCCCCCCTCTGAGTACGCCACTGGATACGCATATAGGTTTTAAACGAACTATGTATGGTAGAACGAAGGTAATTGTCATCCTGGAGGCTTTCTACACCATTTATAATCAATTTTCTAGTGCAAGATTCCTAGTCGATTTCCTAGTGCAAGATTCCTAGTCGACTTCCTAGTGCAAGATTCCTAGTCGACTTCCTAGTGCAAGATTCCTAGTCGATTTCCTAGTCAATAGCAATGAAGCTAATAAAATAGAATTTCTTTAACGTTATAATAATTTATAGGCGTACAAACAGGCCTATGAATCCCCAGCACCCATCTTCTCCAATATACGCCCCTGTAATGAATGCAACTGATTATTTAGCGCACTGTATGTAAATAAATGCAATTACTTTAAACACAATGGATCTTTGGTAATTTGAAGTTCTCGGTACAAGTTGAAGTGATTCTTATTTCAGCTCGGTGATTCAAAGAGTAGACAATTCAAAGTAAACTCCTTTCCTTTGAATTCCGAACTAACGAGGTTCCTCTGCATTAGTTTAATGTTATGGACGAATGAGGACGGCCACTTCATATAATACAGCCCGCATATTACTGTTCTTTAATTCAATTTACTATATTACTATTAAATTATTCAATTAAATTTATTACATGTTATATCCACTAATTTTTAAAAAGTAAACAATAGCATCATTACAAAAATTATGAATGGAAGAATGCAACTCAAACCTAACTCCCATTGGACAGAGAGAGACAACCTTCAGTGTAACACCACATCACACTGGGATTACAGCGCCGCCTCCGGCGGCCACCCTTCCCAATGAAACCCTTGCAAAAAGAAGAAGAACACCACATCACAAAAAATAATCTGTTATAAAAGTACTTGAGCCTTTACCGTTATTTTTTTCATTTCTTAACCTCTGAAACAAATTGTGATGACATCTGCATATACACGTTTTCAATATTGAATTTAAAAAATCAAATCTGGCCCTCTGATAATATTTTGCATGATTTGAGGGGGGCGGGGGGGGGGGCCTCTATCCATTTTAATTGGCCCTTAAAGAGCTTCTTTTTTTAAAAAAAAAAAAAAGCATTTTGACACACTTCAGACGGACATCTAATGCGAGTTTCCAAAACGAACAACGCAACGTGGCAAGCAATTAGCGCGGTGCTAAGCATCCTTTTAATAATTAGTAAGATAATTAGCAGAAATTACTTGGTACTGCTAATTGTGCTTAACATTAAAATGAATGTGCTCATTAGTATATTTTAAATAGAGTTGGTTTTAATATACAATGTATATGTTGCTGGACATGGCGAAAAATTTTAGTCCATGAAATCGTCGTTATAGTCCATGAAGTCTTCGTCCTATAATACATGAAGTCATGAACCATACAGTCAGTGAAACCAAAGTTTAGTCCGTGAAACAATTGCCCATAGTCTATGTCGCACTATACATCCTACACTTAAAGACGTCACCTGTCCGGTCTATGAAATCCTGATTAGAACATCAGAATTTAAATTAAGACCCCATGACGCGCCTTTCATCATCCGTTTAAAACAAGTGGCCCATTTGAGCAGGTGCACACACAATTACATCTGTCGAACTTGTTGGAGAGGCGTGGCCAACGTCAGATGACGTCATCTGGGTAAAAGCCTTTCCCCCCCACCAAAAAAATACGAAAATAAAAAAAAGGAACAAGAAATAAGCTGGAGGAGCAAACCGCAACCATAAATAGGACAAACCACACCACAAAAATAATTCAAATAGGAAGCGGTAATGTCTGAAGGTGGGCGGAGTCTCTTGGGCGAAAATGACGTCTGGGAGAATGTAATGTATTGACCTAAATTCATTGGCGTACGCAAGGGGGGAGGACTGATGGGCGTCATAACCCCCCTTATGATGCAATTTTGTATAGCCTATATAAAATGAAACCTGGTAACGTGACCACTCTGGCAAACTGATAACATTTTATAAGAGAACTGGCAGAGGGATTTAGTCATGCCAATATCAAAGTCTGTAGTGTATAGCGACCACCTGTCTATGATGACCATTGCAGTCCAGTCCCAAAGGTGGTCACTTTAGACAGGTTGTAATTTACATATAGAGTAGAACCTGCGTAAAGTGATCACTTTTTGGAACTGGATTGCAATGGTCGGCATAGACAAGTGGTCATAATACATGACAGATTTTGATACAGGCGTGAGTAAGTCCCAACTTAACCAGGTTCTACCGTATTATATTACCTTATTGTAAAAAATTGGAAATTTAAAAATACATTGGACCCTTATTAAGTAACCACCTGAATAAAGTGACTGCTTTTTAAAAAAGAGAACTGCTAAGAACTTAGTTACACCCATACGGAAGTCTGTCCTGCATGGTGGCCACCTATCCATAATGACTATCGCAGTCCAATACCAAAGATGGCCACTTTAGACAGGCTTTACTGTAGTCGTTAATTAGAGGGCTGTTATTGAGAGAATGAACTAACTGTAAGTGTAAAAGGGCTCCGAAAAATAATCGGGGCCCATTCCCCACCTCCAGATTGGGTTAGGGCAACCCTATGGTTCTGATTTCCCTCTTTATTTATTTATTTGTTTATACGTGTGAAGTAGTACATATTTAATACACACAACAACAGAATTGAAGGTATTATATCACACGTGTGTGTCCCGAGTACATGCTGCAGCATAACCCGCTCGAGACCCTGCAGAAACCAAATACACACTTGAGTGACTCATCAATAAAATTTTAAATTACCTTGTTTAGGGATTTTGTCATCGCTCCTGCAGCTTTTCCTCAATCAGTTCCCTTTTTAAATTATTTTTAAATTCTTTATAACTCTTTATTTCTCTTGTTTCCTCGTTTAAGACATTCCACAATTTAGGTCCTCTATATTTTACGTTATTTCTGCTTTTTTCTGTTCTTATTTTAGGTACATGTAATATTTCTTTCATCTGCTTTCAATATTAGTCCTTCATTCAAGTATTGTCCATATGTTATATTTATTATTCCATTAAATCTTTTATTTTGGATTCTTCCGTACATTTTGTTCAGTATACAATATGCGTATAATTTGCTTACTGGAATAATTATTAATTACGATTAATAGTAATTACTAGATGCAATTACTCGCCGATTGATATAGCCTTAATTACTATAGTAATTAATTATTATAGAGAGTTGTAATTCCTTGCATTTTCAAATTCAGGACTTGGCGATTATCTTGGCGGAATCGTGGATTTGGCGATGGGTGAGGCGAGCGACAGCTATATATATTTTTATTGAATATTTCAGGCTACTCATGGTTTATTCAAATTAAAACTCACCTCAAAACGTTTAATCCAATAAAATGACCAAATAACTACGTACTCCCGCTTTAAATCGCACAATGACTTGTTAATTTCGTTATCGTAACTAAAAATATACGTATAAAATCCGCCAACACGTGGATTATTATCTGAAACAGAACGCGTGTTAAAAAGCGAACTCATGTTTTTTTAACCGAATTATTTTTAATTACATTCCTATTGAATAAACATGACGTCCATAATTACTGAAATGTCGTTCATATTGCTAAAATTAATATGAACATTAATTAGCGAAAAATAATTAGCACAGGTGAGCACTCTCTCTATAATGACGCGATCAAAAACAGCCTATCCGGTGTGATAATGTGACCAAGAAGTCCGCTAATTAGGTTCGGCCTAGTTAGCGAAAGGTTCTAGGCTTTGGCCTAGTTAAGATAAACTTAATGCCAGATGGCGCTGCATCTGTCCTCACTTTGCGCATGTCAATTTCCTCGTCCTTGTATCATTCCATCCGTCAGTTCGTGAGTGACCGATTCGTTCTTACGTTAGCGACGCCTTTCGATCAGTGACTCAAAATGGGACAAAGCATTTAACGTGACGTCCAGACGTTCACAAATAGCACACTTACAACTACTGCGTATATGAATTAACCTCTAGCCGACGTAGCTGATGGCGTACGCAGGGGGAGATTGATGGGGTAATAACCCCACTACGGTACGATTTTGAATGCACATATACACCCTTGTGCAAATTAACTGAAACAAACAATGAATTTAGTAGTTGAATGAATCAAACTCACATATATACATGTACAAAATTCACATACACATACATTAGTAATGGATATGACCTCCTCTATTTTTAAGCAGCATTTAAACACAGTTTGGCATGGCATCTACTGGTTTCGAACAGTCACTGTTGATTTTCCGATCCTTGTACCACACTTGAATGAGCTTCTCCACAGTCGTACAGTCGACGGAGTACGGAGGCGACTTTTGATTGCTCACAAACTGTCAATGGGATTTATGTCCGGAGAATTCCCTGGCCATCGAAAGTGGTGAATTTCTTCACCACTTTCGATCTGTGGCAGGAGGCTAGATCCTGCTGCAATATCCCAGTACCGTCAGGATACCCCATTTCCAGCTCTGGAATAGCTCTTTTTTGTAGGATCTCAATATATTGTGACGAGCGCATCATTCCTTATATTGGCTGCAGGCTTCTGACACCATGATAACTTAAACATCTTCAAAAGATCTTCTTTCGTAGGTGCTTGACGGACTGATCGATGCGTCAATCACGAAACTTCTCTCCCTGTGACCTTCGGACATGGTGACTGACCCTCTACAAAGAAATGGTTTTCGTCGTCGAAGAGGACTTTTCGCCACTGGTCTCTCGTCCATTCCTTAAGACTTTTTTCCCCCATTTATAACGTTTTTGTTTAATTGTTGTGGTTAAAAGCTGTCCCTTGGCATGTTTTCTGACTTTTCGTCCGACTGCAATGAGGCGACTACGAACTACAGAGGAACTGATTTCAATTTCTCTCTTCTTCAAATCGTTTTCAATACTTCGCTTGTCTTACGTGGATCTTTTTCGCTTTGCCAAAGCAAGTAAGCGTCATCTCTAGAAGTTACTTTCTTCTTACGTCCACACCTTCCTTTACGTTTAGGAGGATTTCTGCTTCAAGTTGATGACATGGCTGTCAGTTTCTAAACTCATACCAACCACTGATGCAATCTGTATACGTTTTAGCTGTGTTTTCTTGCAGAGTCATGATCTTCGTACTATGTCCTAGTACGAAGATCATGATCTTCGTACAATGTCCTAGGCGCCACATCCATCTCGGACAGCAGTCTAATCACATCTGGTCAGGTTTCTAATATCTGATGAAATACTGCAGCTGCTTACAGAATGATTGCATCAGCCAATGAACACTATGGTGATCGGGCAGATTTCTACAATCTGATAAATGCAGTAAGGGTTGACGTAATGATTGCATTAGCAGACAAAACAAATGATCTGACACTTTCCGTGTTTCTTTTGTGTACACGATTACGAGTAATACAGGAAACGAGCTTTGTTTATATTAATTTGCATAAGAGTGTATGAATATATGGTGCTGTAGCTCTGTAACTCCCCCCATTATAAATTCCTCGGGTGCGCCAATGACTGTAGCGTATGAATACAAGAAAATATGTAAATTTCATGCAAAAGGACCGTTGTTACCGCGAAACCTTAACAGACCCTCTCGAATGGCGGACACTCATTTAACGGACAATTTTCCCATTCCGAATGCTTGTTACCTAATCAGAGGTTTTACTGTAGAAGTCCTGAGGCGGCGACCTTGCAGAAAACCTGGGTTTCAATCCACATGGTACCTAAAGCTAGCCGCCTTTGTCTACTGATCCAGAACCCGGGGTTTGAGTCTCTGCACAAAAGAAATTCAGATTCCTTACGGAACTAAAGGCGCAAGGCAATTTCACTTATCCTTATTCCATAAAACATTACAAAAGATTGGTCGTATTTTTATGGCGCAAGGATAGCAAGCATCACTCTGCGCCATATTTAAAAAAAAAAAAACAGTCTGGCTAAAACTTTTATGGCGCAACAGATAGCAAAGGCAGGTCAAATAAGATGAAATTGAACAGACTTTTTTACATAAAAGAACGAAGTCACTTTTATACAAAGGTGAAATTAACAAATTAATGTCAACGGACATTAATTTGCCATTTTCACCTTTGTATAAAGGTGACTTCGTTCTCGTCTAATGTCATTTAAAAAAAAAACCGCTCTAAAACTTCGTAAATTACAGACAAAACCGTAACAGATAAATACACGCAGCTATTTGGGTATTCCGAGTAGCACGAAACACCCAAAATCAATCAGGCGCAAACGAAACAATAATAACTAGCGCCCTTTAAAACGAGGCCCACGTGTAGCTGGAACCGGCCGCCGTAGGACGACAAATACATACACGGCGCAATTTGGAAAAGGGCCCCTTAATCCGCTGTCCCCGAGATGAGAACCAAGCGAAGGCTCTCCAATATCGGCGATTTTCGAGGAAGGGAACGGCTGCCGCTTCCCCGAGCCCACCCGTCTTCCCATGCCGCCCAATCTCCCCCACCCGACGGCTTCGCTTGATTATCGCGTCGCTCGGCGGCTCCTCTTCTATTTCGCTCTGCCCCTTTTCCCCAAATATATTTTCTTCTTCCTATATATATATTATTTTTAGGCCTTTCTCTCTCTTTGCTTTTTCATTTCTGTATCGCGGACGGCCGATCGCGCGGGGTTTATACGGATCGGAGCGAAACGAGCTGCCCGGCAGCAGAGAGTAATTGAGCGCGAGACGTTGGAGTCGGTACCTACAAAGGAAGACCCTATTTTCGTACCCCCCCTTTTTTTTTATTGGTAGAAGTCTGCAGACGTACAACAGCAGAATGATGCAACGCTTTTTTAACACGTAGAAAGCTTAACACCACACAAATAAGTTTCCACTAGTACCTGTCTTGCACTGACCAACACGGCATGCCAAGTCGCCAGCCACCTAACTGTCATTCCACAATGACAAAAAACAACAGTAGTACGAATCAGTTATATCTCGCACCTGATAATAAACGTTCCTACAACTAGTTCCTCCATTTTTGACCCCACGGTTAAATGGGGGAAATCTGGTCAGCTTTTTTTCTTACCTTCGGAAGATATTCCACACGCTGCGGAATGAAGCACCATGGGCCAATGAAAGTTAAAAATTGTGGATATCACACCCATATACTTCCTGGTAATAACATACAGTTGAATGCGATTGTAAGAACTTCACAAGACTGAGACTTGATCGAACGAGATGTAAACACTAAGGTTTTAAATTTAAAAGCCATTCAAGTAACCCATGGTGC
>QLNU02014176.1:149682810-149694495 GCA_006491805.2 Dysdera silvatica
TTCATAATAAATTGCCATGATTTAAGCATAAGATATAACACATACACTGAAATCTCTCTAACTGCATTCAAAGCACCGTGAAACGATATCTTCCTAAACATCATAGACAATTCCCTAACAAACAATGACAATTTCCTAATCATAATAGACAAGGTTGGACATCACCCACTTTGTCTGTCGAAACAGGGGGGGTTGTATATCGATACAGACAGATTTCACTGTATAGAACATATACAGTCGAACCTCGTTAATGCGAACACGCTTGATACGAAGATGCTTCCTGAACCCCGGTCAAATTATACGCAATTCCTACGCGTTTAGCTGTTTTTTTTAAACACAAACAAAGTTAAGACGGAATGTCGCTTAACACGAACTTGTAATCAATGACCCTTGAAAAGTTTCCTTGGCTTAACACGGGGAAAAAAAAACCGCTTTCTAAAGTCCTCCATTCCATTTCTTTCGAATTCTATTTTTTCTTTCTTTGGTCTAGATTTCTAAAGAAAGCCAAAATAACATTCTCTTTTGAAGGGGATATCTTTCGTTTCGATAGCTCCACAGCCGGGCCCTGAGATCAATTATACAGGGCCGCAATAGATTCTCCTGAAATTTGTCAATTCAGTTTTCATGAATAAATATTTTATCGTAAATAATTCTGAGAAGAATAATAGTCGCGAAAAGAAAATTCTCCTCAGAAAGCTCGAACCCAAAAACGCCTAAATAAAATCTGTGCAATAATTGATAGTCAGAGCAGACGAGAGATAGGCCAGCCCAAACCAGAGTCTACAGAGGCCCACGCTGCAAGGACCTATGCTGTGGGGGCGGGCAAGCCCAGGGAAGGGATGATGGAGGAGCGGGTCGAAGTAAGCCTGGCTCCCGCGTTGACTCTCAGCTCCCCTGCCAGTGACCAATCATCAAAGAAGTTTATCAGAAAAGCGTATTGTATATTAATAAGGAGTACAATAGGAGTATAATAGGAGTACAATGATATTATACTCCTATTGCACTCCTATTGTACTCCTTATTAATATACAGTAATAAGGAGTACAATGATACTCTTTATGATCATACCATAATTAATTATTCACACTTGTAATTGTTTAATACATGAGCTTAGAAATAATAGATAGGTCATTGGCGTATGCAGAAAGTTCGTAAGTGGGGGTGTTATAGGCTCAATGGGGGGGGTTACAGAACTGCAACTGCATATTCTTATGTTAAATATATGCAAATTATACTAAATAGTGGGGTTTATTAACCAGGCCCTGCTCCAGAGAGTTTTTATGACCACCATGGCACCCCCTCTGCAGCGTATGGTGATCTATTATAAACTCTAACCACTTTTCGCAAGACATGGCGAAGGGCGAAATAGGAGTGGGTATGATATTTCTATATTCCAGAAACATTTTGAGAAATGGAGTAAATAAAAACAAAAGGTAAAATGAGCTGTTTCACACACGCACATTTTATATTTTTAATTCAAGGAGTCTAAAAATGTGAATGAAAAATAGAAAAAAATATACGAGATACAAACAACTACAGCACCCGACTCATCCTATGAATGAACTCTACGTGCCTTTCGTAAGGCAAAGTCGTCGATGATGTCATCGTATTTTAACTCTTGGGCAATGTCATTTTCGATTGACAAAATTGACAGGGAATTTAACTTTTCGTCTCCTAGGCATGATCTCAAATAAGTTTTTATCAATTCAAACTTCGAAAAGAGATCTTTCCGCTGTGGACATTAATACAGGAATTGTCAAAAAAATTCGAAGAGTGACCCACACGCTAGAATATGTGTCTTGTGAAAAGTACCTGTGAATGTAGGAAGCAATTTCTTTGGGTGTTTTTGCCACTCCGGAAATGAGTTCCTATAAACTGCATAATTCTACTGCCATCTCTTCAGCATTGGTATCAGATTGGCAACTATTTTTCCTATCCAATTTCTCAAAATCATAAAAGAAAGACCAATTTACGTTCACCTTGTCGAGCTGCTCAGATCGTTTCTTCACTGAAGAAAATGCTTGATCTATAAGTGGATTGAAAAAATTTATTCGAAACATCGTTTGTGGATGATCTGCAGCTATTGAAATTTCGTCAGAATGTTCGCAATGTAACATTCGATTCTTCCGTCGAATTCTAATTGTTTTGAACCCATGTTCAATATCCAACGTGTCTGCAATCCCACCCTGAATCATAAAAGGAATTTGATAGATCCTTTTTATGGTTTTCAATTCCTGCACTGGAGAGGTCAAACCATGGGCGGCAGCATAGGGCAAGAGTAGGCACTTGTCCTCCCCTGGAATTTTTAAAAAAAAATTCATTTTTATTTTCTTCAAGGGCAAAAATAGGCAACCTCTCTATTCTATCATTTGAACTAAATAGTCTTGTTATTTAATTATGGCATTTTTGAATGGAGGCTTTTTTTTTTATTCTGCTGAAGTAATCTTTGCCCACCCCTACAAAAAATTCTGCAGAAGTTCATGGAGTCGAACTCGTACTCGTCACTTGTTTTGGTTGTTTGTGGCAAACTTGAAGATTAGGTTTTGCAAGAAGCAGCGATGCTTGGATCCTCCATCAGATCATATGGCGGACGTTTGCTCAGTCTGTTTCAAGTGTCTGTTTCAACAGTGGTGCATTATCAACATATACATTGCCTGCTTCTTCAACGTGAGATGAACTTCCCGACATCGGACTTCTAGAAATTCCTGCTTCCACAAGAGTTTCACGTTTAAAAAATTTATTAAGAGAACCGGACAGTTTCTTGGTTTCTTCTTCCGCCATAACTTTTCTTTTTCTATACTCATATCTTGATGGCTTTGTTTTTCTCATTTTTCTCAACATGAAACACAAATTACGCGTTAAAATCCTAATTGCAGGTGCACGATGTTTTACAAAATTCAAGATGGCGCTTTGTTTACAAACGCAATGTATTTAAGATGCGAAAAATGGTTTACTTCCTTTGCCTTCTATAAGGAAAAGGAATTAAATAAAAGTGGAGCTGCTGTAGCCAAGTGGTTAAGTACCGAACTTGGCAATAAAAGAGCTTAATTTTGGAAATATTAATCTTTTTGCAACTTCAAAATATGAAAAATTGTTCCCGTCTCAGATATATATAAATTATATCATAAATTAGATTATAAATAAATAAATAAAAAATTTAAAACAAAAGACGTTTAACCTTGCAATATAGAATTTTTTTTAGCAATATATAGACGTGATGATTTATTGGATCCTGCCTGAAATGACATCGTGGCGCCCTCCCAAAATCGGCGCCCTAGGCGGCTGCCTATGTCGCCTATGCCTGGAGCAGGTCCTGGTTACAACCCCCATTAATATCCCCCTGCGTACACCAATGAGAAAAGTCTTCATGAGAGAACATTTGTTGGGACAGGGTCCTCGTCTTACGAAAAATGAACTTACAGGCCCTCGACCTCATAAAGGTTAAGAAACACTACCCTAGAGCAGGGGCGGACTTAAGAAACACTATCCTAGAGGCAGGGGCGGACTTAAGAAACACTACCCTAGAGGAAGAGGCGGACACAGACTTTCATTTTAGGGGCTCAAGGAGAGAATTTGCCATGGTATTGGAATAACACCCTTCATTTATCATGCAAGTTGGAATTTTTTACAGTGAAAAAATATATTTTGGGGGTCAGGACCCCTGTGACCTCCCCCTGTGTCCGCCCTTGCCTAGAGGGTTGTGGTGATAATCAGATCGCTTGGACCTTTTATTGTTTCATTGTCATCACATCCATAAATCCACGCTACGAAACAATTGTAATCAAGTTCAATTCGGCATCTATTTAATGCGGAGAGGTTTCATGCTAGGTTTCGAAACGTTTGGATGTAAAAGTGAATCTTAAAGCCAAGAAATTACTAATAAAGGCGTAGGCAAAGGGGTGGTCAGGAAGCTCATCCCCCCCCCCCTTTGGGCAACGAAGTACGTTGATCTCCATAACACCGAATCAGAGGCGGATGCAGAGTGAGGGATTTTTGGGGGATCAAACTTTTTATAAAAATTCCGTCGTTATATGCGGTTGGTCGTTATAATCGGCGCTCGTTATAACCGATTTCCACCGCATTTTTATGGATTTGGGAAGGGAAATTTTCCCTAATCCCACCCACCTGGATCCACCACTGACCGAATCACTTGACTTTTTTAAAGCTGTTTAAGCTCTCCCCCCAAAATTTTTGAATTGACACATTCCTGGTCGTTAAGTTTGGGAAAAAATAATACAGAAATTCAAAATAATGCGAATTATGCAAAACTATGAAACAGAAATCGATATTTCGGGATTGCAAAGAGAATCGATGATTTCAAAAAATCGAAACTGCTTGTATGCCAGTTAATCAGTTTGAGTATATAATAATGTATACAGTAAAATCTCCCTAAGGCGATCACTGTTAGTGCCGTGAAAAAGAGATCGCTCAGAGAGGTGGTCTCTTATTGGAGGTTAATGAAACATTGGGCATATGGTGGGGTGAGGAAATCCGTTTCCAGAAAAGGTGGTCGTTGAATAGAGGTGGTCGGTAAGAGATGTTTTACTGTACATATAAAACAGTAAGGATTTTTCGAATCATTTATTATGCATAATATTGACTTTAAAGTTTTCTATATACTAGCGATAAGTTTGGACTCATTTTTTGAGGCCCTGGCACGAAGACTTGCAATCAGGGTTTAAGCTGTAGTCTCGTTTTTCGCAAAATGCGACGAGTTGCTCGAAAATGCGAAAAAAAAATTAGTGCCCATCGCGAAAATGCGACAGGCATTTTTAACCACAGTTTATTCTCTGAAAACAGGATTTCCCGATTCCAGAATATCCGTTTTGCACTTCAGCGATCTTTTCTTTTTCCTTTTTGTTTCCTCTTAAAAATTCTTAACAGCACCTGTTAAGCCTCGTTTATATAAATAATTTCATTGATACGATTTTTCGAGCAACGAAAGCAACTAATATTTTTAGCATTTTGCTACAACTTTTTTAGCATTTTTGCGACAGCATGTTTTGAGCCAGCTTAAACCCTGCTTGCAATGCATTTGAGTCCACCCGAGTCCAAAGCTTCAAATATAACTTTAACCCCTTAATGTACGATTTAAATTTTTTAAAAAATTACTAAACTACACTGTTTAATTTCCTTTGAATTTTCATGTACACGTATTTCTACAGTCCTCGAAAACGAATCATATAGTTGTATTCCTTGGAGAATTTCGATATAGAAAAGTCAGTGTTCAGTTTTAGTTGCATACGTATAATGCGCCCAGGCCCGAAAACTACATGGAATATGGAACGCAAGTCCTTGGCGCAGTATAGCCCAGATGCTCTTGCGCCGTAAAAAATCCAAACAAACAAACGAGAGTCCGATTCGGGCTCGTGTTGAGCCTATACTACTTTTAATTTTGTTACGAAATATGTATACGGTGTAATATAATAAAAAATACGCAAAATGCAATAATAATATTAATAAGAAAATATATATAATAATGGCGGAATATGTATATGCTAATCAGGGATTGAATAAATGGGAAATATTGGAATATGATCACACTTAACGACTAACTACAAGCTGTAGTACGAGAATTTGATACGTAGGGCATGAAAGATTCGGATTCCTCGGAAAGCTGTAAGTTTACATCATGACCTTTACGTCCTTGTGCCGTAAAACTCCAAATAAACAAAAACATTATTTTAATTGATTGATTGTTTGGCTTTTTATGGCGCAAGAGCATCTGGACTATACTGCGCCAAACACGGTCATTATTTTAAACAGCAATGAAAGAAAAAACAAGCAAGTGAAAGAAAATTGCCTAAGGTCAATATTTAAATTTAGCGGGTTTCAATTAACATTAATTCGCGGCCCTCTAATTCGCGACCCTCTAAATTCGCAACCCTCTAATTCTCAAGTAACTCGGTAGGTTTTCAATAGTCATCATCATTGCATTTACGGGAGACCTTTACCTTACCCTTTTTATTGCGGACGACAGACAGACAGACAGACAGACCAGAAGCAATAATGGGTTCGATATTTATTGAAACCCGCTGAAATTTAAAAAAAAAATCGTAATATTTGTGCAGTACCAAATAGCGTCAGTTGTTCTTGCACCACAAAATTGGAACAAACTAATTGCATGTTGATTGAAATAGATTTTCTCCTGAATAATGTTTTCCGGATACCGTTTTATTTTTCCGGCTAACATTTTTCTAGAAACAACGAATGCTTACGAAATTCTGGATTTCAGTGCAAGAACGGGAGCGATACGTAAGCAGCTTCTGGTTTTATAGTCGAACCCCGAACCCCACATCTACCCATTATCAGACTGCAGCCGAGCGCGTGGCTGAAAAGGGGGATAATCCCCCTTCCCACACACGCGCATACACACCAAATGTCCAACCCACAGGGGGCCTCCCCGTATTCTAACCACCTACTTGCTGCATAGGATGGGGAGAACGCCCCTTAGACCCCCTACGGAGAACTCTCCCCTCATCGTCCACATCGAACTGTTTTCTTTTTTCTTCTTGTCATTAGGGACTGAGCTGACTACGCAATTTTAGCTGGGAGGCCAGTTCCCGTGTTCTGTCTATTGGAAGCCAGCAGCAATAGAGGGCGAAATGGGAATTTTTTTTGAAGAGTATATTCTTTGCAACGCCCTCTGTTTTTCAATAGATAGAGTACTTTCAATATAGATAGAACACTTTTAATAGACAGTAAAATATTTATAAATGAAATTGTATATTATAAGTAACATGTTCATAAATGAAATTTTACATTATAGTAAAATGTTCATAAATAAAATTGTATATTATAGTAAAATGTTTATAAATAAAATTGTATATTATAGTAAAGAATTTATAAATGAAATTGCATATTATAAGTAAAATGTTTATAAATGAAACTGTATAGTATAATAAAGTATTTATAAGTGAGATTGTATATTATAGTAAAGAATTTACAAATGAGGTTGTATATTACAGTAAAGTATTTATAAATGACATCGTATATTATAATAAAATGTTTATAAATAAAATTGTATACTATAGTAAAGAATTTATAAATGAAATTGTATACTATAAGTAAAATGTGTATAAATGAAACTGTATATTATAGTAAAGTATTTATAAATGAGATTGTGTCTATAAATGAAATTATATTATAGTGAAGAAATTAAAAATGACGTATATTATAGTAAAATGTCTATAAATAAAATTGTATATTATAGTAAAGAATTTATAAATGAAATTGTATATTATAGTAAACAAATTATAAATGAAATTGTATATTATAGTAAAGTATTTATAAGTGAGATTGTATATTATAGTAAAATATTTATAAGGGGGTGTTCAAGTATTACGTAAGCACATTTTTGGCCATTTTATACTCCCCCTCCACCTTGTAAGAAAAAATAAGCAAATGCCTACCCCCGTCATGCCTACGTAAGATTTAAGTTCTCTAATTGGTCGGTACAAATTTTTGAAATAAGACCTCAATATATGTGTGATGCAAATTATAGTGCCTATTTTCGTTTTTCTTGTAATACTGAATACCTATTTGTAAGTACGTTATATTAACCGCTTATTTATAAGCGGTTAATATAACGTACTTACAAATAGGTAATATTAAACGCTGATTTATAAATAGAGAGTAATCACAACAAATTATCTCATTTAAAAAAAAAGTTTTAACACGCTATTAATTGCTATTTTTTTGGCACAAGAAAGTATTTTGTTGCATTTTTATTGTTAATGTTTCTTACGTTGTAAGCAAATAGTGTAATATATAAGAAATGGATTTAATAAAATACATTTAAATCAAACAACAATGTCAATCAATCAACGTTTATTGGCGTAGTGATACCAACGCCGATGGTATGGCGTGATTAGATGGTGAAACGTTCGAAAGAAAATAAATATTTCTGCCTTCGGTGGGACCTGAACCCACGACCTTCCACTTGCCGGGCGGAGGCTCTACCCACTGAGCTACGAAGGACAATATATAATCTCTTTACGAACGTATATATATTGTTGCCAGTTATTTCGCAGAATGGTGTAGTACATGGACTACTATTTAAACCAAATTGCAAAGAGACTGGTATTAAATTGATCGAAATACCTTTTTCCTCGAGTCGCTATATTAGTTTTGCGTGCGCATCCAAAAATATTTTCAAGATTTGCTTCTGAGACTAAATAATATACAGTGAAAACTGTCTTAGGCGGAACCTACATAAAGCGGAAACTTGCTCAACACGGAATTTTTTTACGGTCCCTTCAAAAGTCAATGGTAGTTAACATTAGCTACGGAAACTGTCTAACGCGGAAACGGAAAGCACTATTTAGTCCCGTCAAAGAGAAAAGCCTTCATAAAGCGGAAAATCGTTAGTAGGAAAAAAATTTTCTTAGCAGAAAAAGGAAAGAGGGTTGTAATACAATGCAAATAGCAAAGTGGGGGATGACGAACAAAAGAGATTTTACAGATATAGAATGCCCTTGTTCGCACTGGCGTTGCCAGGGGGTGGTTTAGGGAGTTTCAAACCCCCCCTCCTATTGCAATGAAATTTTGTATACAGTGAAAATCGTTTATAACAACCAACCGCATACAACGGTGGAAATTTTATAAGAAGTTTGGTTTGCTATTCTACTCCATACTAAATATATCGGTTATAACGACATCGTATATAACGACGAAACCTGCTATAACGACGGCGATTTTGTAGTCTACGTAGATTCTAAGTAGGGAAATTCGTATCGGATATAACGACGCGACTTGACAGTCATAAAGCAGAACCACGTGGGTTAGTTATTAAAATTTAAAGTTAGTTATTGAAATTTAAAGATAGTTATTAAAATTTAAAATTAGTTATCAAAATTTAAGCGTTATTCTAATCTTGTTTATTTACAAATGTCTGAGAAAGTTTTATTACTGCTAAACCTGAATATTAAAGATAATAAACTAAAATAAAATGATTTATTAATTGAATATTACGAGGGTCATATTCTTAAGGGGGCCCATTCTATTTTTTCAGTGTAGAGCCCACAAAACTCTTAAACCGGCACTGTTCTGAAGTCATTAGTATAATATAATAAATACTATTTATTACATTTGTTTTCTAGATTATATACTTTAGTAGTATTTTCTACAATTTTTTCAATTTAAAAAACTAAGAAAGTACTATGTACTTAGTTTGGCTATAACGTAATATAAACTGAAATTAAATTCATTATAATTAATATATTTTTATTTAATTTTGAAACCAAAAAGTTTAATAATTTTTTACTATCAAAATAATTTATAAAACTCTAGAGTGTATTATACTATAGGCTACTGTGATTTTAAAAAGATATCGTTTATAACGACCGAATTTGCACGGTCCCTTGAAGGTCGTTATAACCGATTTCCACTGTATTTAATATAGGAATATATGAGTTATAGCTCTGTATATAACTCCTCCCATTAATTCTATAACCCCACTTATGAACTTTCTGCCTACGCCTATGATTGTCCGACTACCATTTTGTATACCACGCCCATAAGTTCATGAAGGGAGAGTTGCAGGCTTACAATGGGGAGGGGAGGCAGAGCTACAACTCCATTGTATTTACATGTATACTATGCACAATTTCATCGCAATGGGGGTTACAACCATAATCGCGACCACCCCCCCCTTGCGTATGCCAGTGCCACCCACTTCTTAAATAAAAGCGTTCATTATTAACCAGAACGAAAAGTCACTCATATCGACTTTATCAATTCATGGATAAACCCACCGCAAGGAAGAGTATCTTTATACAAGGGAATTATCATCTTTACAAGGGAGGTACTTTATCGTTACAATTTAAGCTTACATAAAGACTTTTTGTATGGTATAAGCATGTATAGTTAGCATTGATCTACTAAAGATACAAAATAGTGCAAAAATTAAAATTAATAAAAATAAAATGCAGTGATAAAATAAATATTTTTATCAAAAGGAAAATAAATATAATCTTAAATTTGGTAAGAAAAGACAAAGAAAAAAATAGCACATGCAATCATCTCTTACCACTGAATTTAACTTCGTACGTATTTCATTTGCATGTAACCTCCATAAGGCGGAAACCTGCATACTGCGGAATTTTTTCCGGTCCCCTGAGTTTCCGCCTGAGAAAGGTTTCACTGCATATATATATATATTACAATGTAAAATATGTATGGAAGCAAAAAACATTTACAATACTTTTAGTTATTAATATGTAAAGCGAAATCAAACCTTTTAGCGAGATTTTTGCCACTGCTTATTTTCAATAATCCTGCTAATATCAGTTCTTATTTTTGATATTGCAACCCTAAGAGCACTGACGTACGCAGGGGGGGGGGTGTTGATGGGGGTTGTAACTCCCATTGCGATGAAATTTTGTATATTTAACATAGGAAAATTAAGCTGTAGCTCTGTAACCCCCACATTGAGCCTATACCCCCCCTTTATGAAGTTTCTACGTACGCCTATGCTTAAGGGTAAGAGTTTCCAAGGTAGGCGTCAGTTATTCTGGTCTTAACTTTTAATTTTTATCAACTACATTATTAAAAACAGCTGTTTGCGGACGCATTGATGTATTGGGGAGGTGTGATAGGGTTTATAATTACCACTGCAATAAAATTTTGTGTATACATATATGGAGTTGTAGCTTTGTAATCCCCCCCCCCAATTGTAATCCTGTAACCCCCTGTGAACTTTCTACGTCAACCTATGCGCAGTAAGTGACCAGAATAGTGACATTTTCAGAACGCGCAGTCAGATGGTTCGGACGATGTTCTAACAACATATTCAGAATAGAATTCGACGAGTCGTAAGCTGAATTTTATTTTAAAATCACTGTTACACTGCAAATCGATGAAACCACGCCTAGTATCTATATACGCTGGAAAATTAAATTAAAGTAAAACATGATTGTGAAGAACTTCGTGTCACTTTAGTCCTATAGTGTTTTAAGATATATTTTTTACGTAATGTGAAAATGACAACAGAATAAAATATATAGATTTCAAACCCACAGGGAGCGGGGACGTTATTTTTGTGTGGAACGATTTGTATTTTTTTGTGAGCCGGCGGGCCGCAGGTTGAAGGCCCCTGCTTTAAGCAGACCATTGTTTTTTTTTGTTTAATCAAACTAATTAGCCATCTTTTCTCGTTCAATCTACAAAGCAATACAGTAGACCCTTCTTAACGAACAAACTCAAATAGCAGTTACCTCTATTTAACGGACACACTTTTCCAATTGTCTGTCTCGGTGCTTCTTATTCCCTAACTCTCCCAAGGTGCGGACAGATACTCTAGTCCCGAAGGAGTTCAGCTTATTTCTCTTCAGACTGTTGCCAGTCCAAAAAATAATAATAATGTGAACAGGGAATTTCAGAAATTAGTTTCCGTAGTTATTTCTAATGAGTAACAAGTCTAAGGAGCTTCTAAGGACTGACGATTCAAAGAAGTTTCCAAAGAGCAACGATTCTAAAGAGCTGTTAAACACTACAATTGAATTAGCAAAACAAATTATCGGTTAAAATGCACCTTTTAATTAAAATCAAACTGAGGAAAGCTTGTTAAAAGATTCTAAGAAATTTAAAATGGGTAAAGGACATTTGGACCACCCCGTACATGTAGCTCTATTTTGATCGATTTTTCTCTTTGAAATTGATCTGCTGGCACAGATGGAACTTAGA
>QLNU02014176.1:149694595-149719875 GCA_006491805.2 Dysdera silvatica
CCAACAATTGGCGAAGATGTAACAACCGATAATTATGGAATAAAATCCAGTTTACTTTATGCTAAATTTATTTAATACGTTCCTTGAATTTTAGATTCAATTTATCTTAATCCAAAACTACAAAGCTTATGTATATAATGCAAATCAATTTAATCCATAAATTATTCATTCCTCATATACAAATGCAAAATGAAGATTTTTATCACAAAAATGGAAAAAAAATGATAAAATTACATTAACCGTTGAACTGAATATAAATGGACACTTCTTTTTTTGTTGGTTTTGCAATAGGACGACCCAGGATTTCTTAAGTGGTCTAAACTGGACTAGAATAGCTCAATAAGATGTCTGAAGCACGAATCTTCCCGTATTAAAAATCAGGCGTAAACTACTCTAGAAACTTTTCCTCCAATTGAAATAAACTTTAAGTAAAAGTAGAATGAAGGAAGTGCAATTGTATATGTAGTAAAACCTCTGACTAGCACATGTCTGTCGGCCATCCGGAATGGTTAAAGGGCGAGAATTGGAACTAGAAATTGGAAAAGTGTCCTCTATTTGGGATTTGTTCGTTAAAAGGATTTTAAAGTATATGTAACATAAACTTATAAGGATTATGACATATAATTACCTTCAATGGAAAAAATATATTTTGACATCAATGAAACTATAACAGCACGATTATAAATAACTAAAGTGGAAGTAGAAAAAACCTGCAATGGTTATGCCATGTAATCACAATCGATGGGAAATTTTATACTTCAACAAGATTAACACTTTTACGAAATAAAAATAAAAATAAGTAAATAAATAAGATGGAAGATGAATAAATAAAAGATTTTTTAGTATCAAGGTTTTTGCTCTGCAGCCAGGTCTGCACAAACTCCTTGTCATTGTTCTGCTTTTTGCTGACTACAAACGTTGAGATTTGTAATTAACAATGAACCAATAGAAATAACAAATTGAAGAAAAAATATATACCAAAATTTTTAATAAATTTCGATCCAAGATATTAACAATTGACTAATTTTAAATTGTTTTTTGCAGAACTTTGAGAAATCTCAATATTGTATTCATGTATTGATCAGTTAGTAATCATATTAACCCTGAGAAGGGGTAGTACAGTGAAAATCGTTTATAACGACCAACCGCATATAATGATGGAATTTTTACAAGAAGTTTGGTTTGCTATTCTACTCCATACTAAATATATCGGTTATAACGACATCGTATATATAACGAAGGCGATTTTGTAGTCTACGTAGATTCTAAGTAGGGAAATTCGTATCGGATATAACGACGCGACTTGACAGTCATCGAGCAGAGTCACGTGGGTTAGTTATTGAAATTTAAAGATAGTTATCAAAATTTAAAGATAGTTATTGAAATTTAAAGATAGTTATTAAAATTTAAGTGTTATTCTAATCCTGTTTATTTACAAATGTCTGAGAAATTTTTATCACTGCTAAACCTAAATATTAAAGATAGTGAACTTAAAAAGTGATTTATTAATTGAATATCACGAGGGTCATATTCTTAAGGGGCCTATTCTATTGTTTCAGCGTAGAGCCCATAAACTCTTAAACCGGCACTGTTCGGAAGTTATTAGTATAATATAATAAATATTATTCATTACATTTGTTTTCTATATTATATACTTTAGTATTTTCTAGAATTTTTGTCAATTTAAAAAACTAAGGAAGTACTATGTATTTAGTGTGGCTATAACATAATATAAACGGAAATTAAATTCATTATAATTAAGTATATTTTTATTTAATTTTGAAACCACAACGTTTAATAGTTTTTGCTGTTAAAATAATATATAAAACTCTAGATTATATTACTCTAAACTACTATGATTTTAAAAAGATATCGTTTATAATGACCGAATTTGCACGGTCTCTTGAAGATCGTTATAACCGATTTTCACTGTATTTAACATAGGAATATATGAGTTATAGCTCTGTATATAACTCCTCCCATTAATTCTATAACCCCCCTTATGAACTTTCTGCCTACACCTATGCTTGTCCGACCACCATTTTGTATACCACGCCCATAAGTTCATGAAGGGAGAGTTGCGGGCTTACAATGGGGGGGTGGCTATACAGAGCTACAACTCCATTAATATTTACATGTATACTATACCCAAATTTCATCGCAATGAGGGTTACAACTATAATCGCCCCCGCCCTTGCGTATGCCAATGCCACCCCGCTGTAAATAAAACTTTCATTATTAACCAGAACAAAAAGTCACTCATATCGAATTTATCAATCCATGGATAAACCCACCACAAGGGAGAATATCTTTATACATGATCATTTTCACAAGGAGGTTTTGTTTGTTTGTTTGTTTGGCTTTTATGGCTCAAAAGAGCATCTGGGCTATACTGCGCCTTACAAAGTCCTTTATTGTTACAATTTAAGCTTACATAATATACTTTTTGTATGGAATAGGCATGTGCAGTTAGCATTGATCTACTAAAGATACAAAATAGTGCAAAAATTAAAATTAATAAAAATAAAATGCAGTGATAAAATAAATATTTTTATCACAAGAAAAATAAATTTAGTCTTAAAGTTCTCAAGATGAGACAAAGAAAAACAGCATATGCAGTCATCTCTTACCACTGAATTTAACTATGTATGTATTTATTTTGCATGTAACCTACATAAGGCGGAAACCTGCATACTACGGTATTTTTTTCCGGTCCCGGGAGTTTCTGCCCGAGACAGGTTTCACTGTATGTACATATATATATTACAATGTAAAATACGTATGGAAGCAAAATACATTTACAATACTTTTAGTTATTAATATGTAAAGCGAAATCAAACCTTTTAGCGAGATTATTGGCTCTGCTTATTTTCAATAATCCTGTTAATATCAGGTCTTATTTTTAATATTGCAACCCTAAGAGCACTGACGTACGCAGGGGGGGGGGTGTTGATGGGGGTTATAACTCTCCCATTGCGAAGAAATTTTGTATATTTAACATAGGAAAATTAAGCTGTAGCTCTGTAACCCCCACATTGAGCCTATACCCCCCCTTTATGAAGTTTCTACGTACGCCTATGCTTAAGGGTAAGAGTTTCCAAGGTGGACGTCAGTTATTCTGGTCCTAACTTTTGATTTTCATCAATTTCATTTAGTAAAATAGCTGTTTGCAGACGCATTGGTGTACGAGGGGTGGTGGGGAGGAGATTGATAGGGTTTGTAATTCCCATTGCAATAAAATTTTGTGTATATACATATGGATATATGGAGTTGTAGCTTTGTAATCCCCCCCCCCAATTGTAATCCTGTAACCCCCTGTGAACTTTCTACGTCAACCTATGCGCAGTAAGTGACCAGAATAGTGACATTTTCAGAACGCGCAGTCAGATGGTTCGGACGATGTTCTAACAACATACTCAAAATAGAATTTGACGAGCCCTAACTTGAATTTTTTTTCAATCACTGTTGCACTGCAAATCGATGAAACTACACCTAGTACCCATATACGCTAGAAAATTAAAGTAAAACACGATCGAGGGGAAACTTCGAGTTAATTTAGTTCTATAGTGTTTTAAGATATTTATTACGAAATGTGAAAATGACAACAGAATAAAATATATAGACCTCAGACTCCAAGGGAGCAGGGACGTTATTTTTGTGTGAAACAATTTGCATTTTTTCGTGAGCCGGGGGGCCGCAGGTTGAAGGCCCCTGCTTTAAGCAGACCATTTTTTTTTTTGTTTAATCAAACTAATTAGCCATCTTTTCTCGTTCAATCTACAAAGCAATACAGTAGACCCTTCTTAACGAACAAACTCAAATAGCAGTTACCTCTATTTAACGGACACTTCTCCAATTGTCTGTCTCGGTGCTTCTTATTCCCTAACTCTCCCAAGGAGCGGACAGATAGTCTAGTCCCGAGGGAGTTCCGCTTATTTCTCTTCAGACTGTTGCCAGTCCAAAAAATAATAATAATGTGAACAGGGAATTTCAGAAATTAGTTCCCGTAGTTTATTTCTAATGAGTAACAAGTCTAAGGAGCTTCTAAGGACTGACGATTCAAAGAAGTTTCCAAAGAGCAACGATTCTAAAGAGCTGTTAAGCACTACAATTGAATTAGCAAAACAAATTATCGGTTAAAATGCACCTTTTAATTAAAATCAAACTGAGGAAAGCTTGTTAAAAGATTCTAAGAAATTTAAAATGGGTAAAGGACATTTGGACCACCCCGTACATGTAGCTCTATTTTGATCGATTTTTCTCTTTGAAATTGATCTGCTGGCACAGATGGAACTTAGATCGTTTTCATTTTCTTCGAGGATAGAATCAAAGGATAGCAAGAAAGTCCCATAGAAGCCTCAGAATGTTCTTATTCTCGGCACCGGCTTCTCTAGCCGCCGTTGACGCAGGTGCAAAAGATGCACCTTGTGCATGTGGGTCACGAACCGAACACGTTGACAAACAGGTTCAAATCCCACACCGGTAAAAGCACCGGCTGCCTTCGAATGGTGAAATTACGCCACCGAATATGCGAGGCTAGCTTCGCCACCGTCGTTCATTCCAGCTGGCCACCCTCCCCCTTCTCTTATCACCCCATTCCTCCTCTATCCCCTGTCCCTATCCGATTCTATGGCGCATCGACCCCTCATCCTCTCTCCCCTCTCTCTCTCTCTCTCTCTCTCTCCTCCCAAAATCTTTATTGCAGCTATGTGCTCCTAGTCAACTGGGAGTCGAAATTGGACAATGCTGCCAGGGGCGCTTACAGACATCGGGAGTATCGTGGATGAAGATTGGGGTGGAAGGTTTTGGTCGTTAGCAGGGGAGGTACCAGGGATTATTTCTGGGTAAAGCTCTAAATGAGGAATGGAACTCGAAGCTTCTGCTTGCGAAAACGAAGGGAAAAATCAGAAATTGATGAGGGTGTGAACTAACGAAAGTGACAGAAATTATTTTTAAATATGAAATTAAAGGGCCATCAGCAGAAGTGGCCATACACTGGAACTCGTTTATAATAATATATAATTTAGATACAGTGCGACAAAGAACCATGAATCCATGGAATATTTGGCGATACTTCTAAGTATAAACGGTTTTTCATGATATAATTTCAGCAATTCCAAGCGAGATATTTGTTCTCATAGGCGTACATAGAATGTTCGTTGGGAGATTGTAGGCTCAATGGGGATTACAGAGCTGTATGATTGTTGATTCATATGTAAATATTAAAAAATTATTGCAATGGGGGTTACAACCTGCCTCTGCGTGTGGGGTCGTGAGGCTGAAACTCGAATGAATTATACACAGTAACGGATTAAGGATCTTGTGGGCCCTCGGCTAGAAGGCGAGAATGGGGCCCCAGCGATATTCAGTTAATAAATCGTGAGTCTTTGTTTGAAGTCTATCATTTACTATATTTAGATTTGTTAAAAGTAATATTTGAACATTTATGAGTAAAAAGGATTGAAGTAACTCCCAAATTTAAATAACATTATGCCCCGTCAAGGCCCTTAAGGGGGCTCCCAAAATCGTGGAGCCATAGCTCTGGGCTCCTCTTGGTCCATACGTAAATTCGGCGCTGATTATACAGTTGGAAGAAATACAGATCTAGGGATTCCATGCAAAGGCTATGGAACGTCAATACAGATCTTCGTATTTTGAAGCTCTCAGAGTATTTCTTGCTGCTGTTGACATAAACCTTGTTTTCCTTTCTAAATTTGCATGTTTGCTCATTATCTAAACTTAATCTCATTCCTTTCTAATAAATAGATTATATATGAATTTGGAGAACGCATATGTGAAGATTCGGGCATGAATTGAAGAATTCGTACGTGAAGCATCATGCAGCATGAATTCATGGTAGGATTAAAACATGAGCAAAGAAGATACATGACAAGGGTCCGCTTTTCTTTTTAGGGACCCGGCGCCATAAAGACTAAGCATCACTTCAAATCCAGCTGGAGAAAGGTCATTTTCAATATTACAAATAATAAAAAAATTGTTTACGATATTCTTTAATGTCATTACGAAATTAAGGTTAAGTTTTCTAGCTGCATCATGCATAGAAAATTGTTATAATAAGAGTTTTAATAATAATAATAATAACAAGTAAGTGTAAGAAAATCGCTTAAGGTCAGTCGATATTTAAATTTAGCGGGGTTCAATTAACATTAATTCGCAGCTCTCTAATTCGCAACTCTTTAATCCACAACTCCTTAATTCGTCACACTCTAATTTGCCACTCTTTAATTCTCAAGTAACTAGGTTTTCAACGTTAACAATAGCTATCATTATTGCATTTACGGAAGACCTTTACCTTACCCTTTTTATTGCAGACAGATAGACAGACAGAAAACCATAAGCAGTAGCGGGTTCAATATCTATTAACCCCTTAACTGCCGAGGAAAACTTACGAGATTCGCTTCCCAGTGCTACCATTTTTAACAAAAACAAATAACAAAATAAAAATTACATTTAAAAATTTTTTTAATAAAAAAGCATTGCATTTTATAAAAAAAAATTAGCAGCACATTACAAAGGAACGTATTTCGAAAAGGCGTATATATACGTCCGCGGCAGTTAACGCATCGGCTGTGCAAGACGTATATATACGCCGGCGGCAGTTAAGGGGTTAAAGCCCGCTAATAATAATAACAACAACAACAACAATAATAATAATAATAATAATATGAAATAATAATAATAATAATAATAATAAGAAATAATAATAATAATAATAATAATAATAATAATAATAATAATAATAATAATAATAATAATAATAATAATAATAATAATAATAATACACAATGATTATGATGATGATGATGATAAACAATAATAAGTAATAATAATAATAATAATAAGCGTTCAAGAAGAGTAAAGTTTTAAATTTCTCATTTCTAATAATTATACCGTTTTGTGTTTTGGCGATTCTTTGGGCTCGTCAGATAGAGCAACGCCCATTGGTTAAAGTATCGAGTTTAGAAATAAGGCAAATTTCTTCTAAAAAGGACCTTAACACTTTAAACTGTCGTCCCGATTGCAGCGCTCCCTAGCTGAGGATGCTTGTAATAGTGTAAACGGAGATGGTCGAGGCTGTCGCCGGACCTAAACATGGCCTTGTTTGGGCGAACTTGTGAGTGCTCTGATTTTTATCGAGGAAATTTATTCGAGGAAATACGAACTATTGCTCTGTCAGCAACCACTGAACTGTCCAATAATTTAAAAAGCCTAAGTTGGCCAATGCTGAATGCACAGTTCACTTAATTTGGAATTGCTCTTGAAAACCTTGAACACTTCAATGAAGAATTACGTGGACTTAACTCTGATCCAAGAGAAGAAATTGACTCTCTCCGGGATTAGTTGGATAAAATGCAATGAGAACCAGTAAAAAAATGACATGTTAAGGACCTCTCTGTTGCTCCTCCCCCAACAACTTCCCCTGCAAAACAGATGCGTAGGGAATGAGATCAAGGTATCTCTCGGCAACACTCGGATGAGTGACCTCGAGGTTTAATATTGCTCGTGCGCTACCAGGACATGGCGATGGAATCATACCTGTTACTGCGTAAGTTTCACCGGCGGAACACAGGGATTTGGTGGCCAACTAAATGCTCACAGGGGTAAAAAAGGACTATTTATGTTCATTAACACTCGAATTAACTGTGTAAGTGTTCGCGAACCCTTTAACCTTACTACGAGTTATTCGTCAAATATTCGATACTCGCCATTCGATGGGAAGTTTCAAAAGGTAAGCAATTTTGACTTTGGTGCTACTGCACAGTCCGTCCCCTAGTTTTCTCTCTTTCTGAAATTGGTCGAAAATTTCCTTCACTGATACAAAAATGAATTAAATATCCTTCCTTTGGGGCCGTTCAAGTATTACGTAAGCACATTTCTGGCCATTTTATAGTCCCTCTCCCCTCCCTGTTGTCAGCAAAAATAAGCCAATTCCAAGTCCCCCCCACCCCAAAGATGCTTACGTAATACTTGAACGGCCCCTTTAAAATGAATGAATTATCCCGCAACAATACATCCCCTTTACTGGAAAATTAACATGGCCTCAAAATATTGTAAATACCATGGCGGCAGGTTAGTTGCCAGCTGGGTTGGAAACACTTTCAAAAATTTCAGTAGGTAACGGATTATGCAGTATTACCTTGACTTTTACCATATCGCTTGTTAATCGATAAAGAATGATGATGGGCACATGACTTAATAAAATGGTTTTCGTGGAACAATAGTACCGTGGCTTTTCGGTGTACGGATACTGTGGTCGATCTAGTGAAGCTGCTAGATAAACGAGAATACTGATTTTTGTACCTTTTTCCGAGATTTATTTCCTTTGCTAATTAATGTACATTTAGAAAGTGGAAATTGTCATGATGACAAAACCCGACGTGGCACTTCTGTGAACACCTTTTGGAATGCTAATGGTTTATCTTCAAAGTGTGAGTTTGCAGAAGTTATTTTTCTTTGAATCTCTTCAGAGCAAAACAGATTTGGTTGAGTGAAGGACAGGCATTCTCCTTCGGATAGGCATCTCGTGAACTGGACAAATCTGAAGCTAATTTACCATCTGACACATGTATTTTCATTGTAATCTCTAGAATTAAGTTTACGTATTTCAGAAATTGCCATGGATGTTGTTAGATGAAATTTCTGAAATGGTTTCATCCGTACATAATCAGGGGCTGCTTTCGATATAGGGTAGTATCTTTTTTTTTCCATTCACAAAAAGTTATATCGTCTGTTTTAAATGCATATATGCAACAAAGGCCGTCGCATTATGAAATTTTAATTGATCTTTGTATTGTTGCTGTTCCTCATCATAAACTTGCATTAAAAAAAAAAAAATTATATAATCTATACAGGATGTCTCAACCGGGTTTCCGCGAAAATCGCTAGCGGTTTTTGCGAGAAACTATGAATAGCATTTTCTTTTATATTGTAAATATCCTTATATTATATAATGCGTATATGAACTAGCAACGTTATTTAACATCTAACCAGAATAATTTTACCTTTCGTGATATTCTAGGCGGGCGATTCATTTAATCATGAACTCGTTTTTAACTTGTGACTCGTGTAAATATTAACTTGTGTAATATTATGTCATACGAACTTGTGTATTATATCAACTTGTGTAATATTAGGTAATATCAACTTGTGTAATATTAGGTAATATCAACTTGTGCAATATTAGGTAATATCAACTTGTGTAATATTAGGTAATATCAACTTGTGTAATATTAGGTAATATCAACTTGTGTAATATTAGGTAATATCAACTTGTGTAATAATAGGTACACGTATATTATATATCAACTTGTGTAATATTAGGTAATATCAACTTATGTAATATTAGGTAATATTAACTTAATATTTTTAATCCTGTGTAATATTAACTTATTGTTTTTAACTTATGTAATATTAACTTGTTGTTTTTAACTTATGTAATATTAACTTGTTGTTTTTAACTTATGTAATATTAACTTATTATTTTTAACTTATGTAATATTGGCTTCTCCCATCTCATCCGATTTTATTATATCGTTTTGGTTGCGTTATTTAATACATTACTTGCAATACATTTTCATCATTTTAGTTTTACTTTTTAAAATCGTATGTGCGGTCTGACCTTGTTTGGCGCCGAATAACTTTCGCTGTCCTTGCGCCATTAAAATACAGCCAATTAAATATATGATGTGTATATATTTTTTTTAAACCAGCTATCTGAAAAAAATTTAATTTCTGTAATCTATACGGCATTTCTTAACCAGGTTTCCGCGAGAAACAATGAATAACATTTTTTTAATTGTCAATATCCTTACGTTACATAATAAATATATATTTTTAAAGCAGCTGTCAGAAAAATATTTAATTTTTATAATCTATACGGCATGTCTCAACCGGGTTCCGCGAAAATTTCCAGGGGTTTCCGCGAGAAACAATGATAGCATTTTTTTCATTGTCAATATCCTTATGTTATATAATACATATATATTTTTTTTAAAGCAGCTATCAGAAAAATATTTAATTTCTATAATCTACACGGCATATCTCAACAGGGTTTCCGCGAAAATCGCTAGCGGTTTTTACGAGAAATAATGAATAGCATTTTTTTTTATATATTGTCAATACCCTTATATATATGATACGTATATATAATTTTTAAACTAGCTATCGAAAAAAATAGATTGCCTTTGTTGTGAACTTTATAAATAACGAAGAAAAATATAAATGTAAGTCTTTATCTGAGGGTTCCCTGAATGTGAATATTATGTTAAGGGTTCCGGGAAGGTCAAGAAACGCTGGTCTACATCACTGGCGTACGCACGTTGTAACACCCCACTGCAATGTAATTTTGTATATTTAACATAAGAATATATGAGTTGCAGCTCTAACCCCCCCACCCATTGAGCCTATAACCCCCCTTATGAACTTTCTGCGTACACCTATGGTCTACATAGATTTAACGTCAGTTGGTTATACATGCGTGCTGCTACTAATCTATAGAGCTTACAAAGCTCTGACATAACTTTTGCAGAAGCATTATCCGATCCTCCCTCAGTATTTATGTACTAGTAACTCCACTGATTCCCGCCGTCACGACAGAAGGCGCATATAAGCCTATGCGTAAACTTACTTCGGGTAACGATAGGCGACAGCAATAATTGATGGACGAAAATTGCGTCCGGGAAACCTGTTTCTCCCCGAACAGTTTTCCGGGCAAATTTTCCGTATTTTGAGAGGTTTCCGGATAATTTTGGAAAGTTACAGCCTCTCCGGATTTCTTCGCCACAGAAGAGACGAAGTTCTCCCGGAAAAGAATTCTAATCACCGACGATGAAACAACAATAACCGGAACGGCTGCGGAGTCATCCGCTGGCACGAAAATCCAGATTCACCCTTTGCCGGAAAGGGTGCATGGGGGGTCGCCACTTTCGCTCCTCCCACTTCGCCACGGTTAATTGATTGCCAATCGAAGTGGCGAAGCTATTTCGGCTGCGAGTTGTGCGGTGACGAACGATTTTCGCAACTCACGCGTGCCTGTTCCCAGATACGCTACCGTCTTGACGATGTTCTGGGAAAATTACGAACGGATTCGCCACCTCCCTTCTACAGCTATTTCCATCAATGCCCTAATGTGTTTATTTACCTGGTAAACGCAACTTCAAAAATAAACGAACGTACGAACAAGCAGATTAGTTGAAATTTTACGACGCAAGGACACAGATGATGATGATATTGACGTAGGAAAAATACTAATTACTATTGTATTTATGGCAGCCTTAACCTGGACGTCGGTAAGCAATACATAATAATTGATTGTTTGGCTTTTTTATGGTGCAAGAGCATCTGGGCTATATACTGCGCCAAACACGGTCCAATACATAATAAACAAGCAAGTGAAAGAAAATCGCCTAAGGTCGATATTTAAATTTAGCGGGTTTCAATTAACATTAATTCGCAACTCTCTAATCCGCAATTCTCTAATTAACAACTTTAATCTACAGCTGTATAATTCGCAACTCTCTAATTCGCAACTCTCTAATTCTCAAGTAACTCGGTAGGTTTTCAACGTTAACAATAGCCATCATTATTGCATTTACGGAAGACCTTTACCTTACCCTTTTCATTGCATACAGACACAGAAAAATCAAAAGGCTGGTACCCCCCCGGGTGGCACATGGCCCAAATCCGGCCCTGTATTAATTCAAAGGTGTTCCACACATAGGCGTATGTAGGAAGTTCGTAAGTGGGGGTTATGGGCTCAATGGAGTGGGGGTTACAGATCTACAACTCATACTTCCTATGTTAAATATACAAAATCTCATCTCGTTGCAATGAGGGGGTTACAATCCTCAACCCCCCCCCCTGGCTACGCCTAATGGTTCCCACAGGAGTAACAAGTCTAAGCACCACTGGTCTAAATGCCTGGAATTCCAAACAGATTCAGTTCCGTCGGCATCGCTATAGAAATGACATCGGCGGCACAGGAGCCCCGCGACGTAACATTTTCTGCTGAAAGCTCTCGTCAGTTCAGGTTGGGTGTTCCATCCCTTTCAATGTCCAATTTCGACGCAGTCGTTCGTTTCCCCGCCAGCTGTTGGGCGTTCGTGGGCAAGTCGAATAGTTTTCAATGATAAAGGCGGAAGAAGCGCTTTTTAATCGGAAGTAACGATCAAATCGTCCATGGTCCATCGAAAGGCGGCGTGCGGGATCGATCCCGAACGACTGAAATTCTGACTCGTCATCCTGCCTCGCGAACGACTCTTCCGCATTGGTCCGCGTAATTCTTTTATAGCCGCGCCTCGAGACGACGGGAAGTACTGCCCGGCCCGAACGATCGTTTCTCGGACGGTGGGGGACGGAAGGAGGACGGGAGGAAGAGGTAACAACTGCGAAGACG
Organism: Dysdera silvatica; assembly: GCA_006491805.2. Lineage (NCBI taxonomy): Eukaryota > Metazoa > Arthropoda > Arachnida > Araneae > Dysderidae > Dysdera > Dysdera silvatica. The sequence goes on from QLNU02014176.1 coordinate 149,707,011, forward strand.
GAACGAGCGTGTCACGCTGCGCTACTCCGGCGGAGTAACGGGGAAAAAGAAAAAAAAAAAAAAAAAGTGGGGGATCACCGCGATCGGTCGTCAAAAGGGGGACGGGACTGCAAATGGAAAATGGTTTGATGAACTTTTAGAGCTGAGATGAAAGGGAGGATAGAGGTGCATTATTGGACGTGCAAGACGACGACCAGGTGCGCCAAATCCAGGGCTTTTGGCAACCCCCCAAAAGTTTTATTTGGGGGGCCTGGTCCCCCCCAAGGCTATTAGACAATAAATAAAGGAAGCAGAACAAAGTTGGTGGTGAGAGACGCGTACGCAGAAAGTTCGTAAGTGGGGGTTATAGGCTCAATGGGGACAGTGTGATATTTAGGAATCTTGTTTGGGGGGGGGGTATTTCAAAACTTAGGGGGGTGCGGAGCCAGAAGAGTACTTTAGTCTTCTTTTAGAGTTCCTCGTTCTGGAATGCAAATTCGGCGATGGAGTTTCTTTAACCACCACAAGTAATCAACCAGGGATATAATGTTTTGAGCCGCTTTACACGTTTAACGCCTTGTCTGGGATCTTTGTCTGACTGTTTATTTTGTCCTTTTTTGGCAGATTATTCAACTGTATTACTTTTGGAACTGGTTCATTGCATACTACTCTTGCTAATAAGCAGCATGTGAGTGACTTCATTAGGGTTGCCAACAATAATATTTATGGCCGTGCTTATTTCAACCTAACCATTCATTTGGTCTTCGAATACTCGCTGCTGTTTTCCTCTTACCGCACTTGGTTCAGACCCTGTGCTTATAGTACTCGTACTTGGCCAACGGCCACTAGAACTTGAACTTATAAATCCATATCGAAATACAGCCATCATGATTGCATTTACATTTTAAATCTTCAAACACATCACAAAATCACGATAATTACAAACTTGAAATGTCACAACACACAATTTACAGTCAATTTGCAGCTAAATAACAGATATAATTTAACGCCATATTTAGGACCACAAAGCAATAAAAATGCGAACGGCACAAACTTTAAAGAAAAAATAAAGCTAGAATAGGCAAAATACAACAGGAAGGACAGGAATAGAGAGAAAACGAAATAGAAGTTCGTAATTCAACGATCACCTGTCGAAATATGTTTATTTACTCGCTAACCGGGTTACGGTTACTGCTTGCTTTTAACTTTCCAAAATAAATTGATAGTGCCCGAGTGGCCGGCGTACCTGCGTTTTGTGCTTCATAAAATTGGGACGTTAAACAAGGTTAGTTCTGAACCAAAAACAAACAATAACTGATATTGATGACGCTGGAAACAATAATTATTTAGAATTAAACTTTAAAAAAAGAGGGATTAAAAATTTAATTCAATCTACGACCCTTAGGGAAGGTACAATTGATTTTCTAGGGGTGTTTTAACCCCCCTCCCCCAAACAGGCCTGGATATCACACTGAATGGGAGAGTTATAGAGCTACAACTCATATATTCCTATGTTAAATATACAAAATTTCATTGCAATGGGGGGTTACAATCCCCCCCATAACAACCCCCCCCTGCGTAAGTCAGAAAGAAGTAACATATAAAATATGTTTTCACAGCGCAGCAAAATATTTTCGCCAAACGAAATTTGGTAGTAATTGTTACTGTTTACATTTTTCCTGTTTTTGATCGGGTTTTTTGATTGCATAATCAGGTTCTCCCATTCAGTAGCCCCCCCCCCCCCCCCCCCATGTTCTTCTTTAAATTGTTCTACTGACACACCGAAACACAGGTTTTGAAATTGAACAAGATGAAGTTACATAGGAGGGGTGTCCAGTTTGGGCTCATTTTTCGAGGTCCGAGCCAGAAGATTTGTAGTTTTGGCACGAAGCTTGAAATGTAACTTTAACCCCTTAATGTACGATTTAAATTTTAAAAAATTTGCTAAACTACAATGCTTTATTTGCTTCGAATTTTTATATTGTTTTGTTTGTTTGGATTTTTTATGGCGCAAGAGCATCTGGGCTATATTGCGCCAAACATGGTAAAATCAAAGACTGTTGTAAAACCCAGTTCTCTGTAAAAAGTTAAATATATGTGTGTGGTTAGCATGGTCATTTAAAATGTCAGAGTCGAAATTTTTATATACTGTATTTCTACAATACTCGGAAATGAAACACGTAGTTGTATTCCTTGGACAATTTCAATACAGAGCGTTCAAGTATTGTGTGAGCAATATTTTGACCATTTCACCCCACCTCTCCCCAGTAAGCAAAAATTAACATTAGCCAATATAGAAAAATAAGACCAACAGCAACCCCTCTCCCCCCCACAATGATTATGTAATACTTGAACTCTTCCATATCGAAAACTAAATTTTTTTAGTTATCCCTAGTGGCCTCCCTACCGCCGGGAATTTGGCGAACTTGTTTTGGCTTCGTAGTGCGATGCCTCACCTATTATGGTAACCTTGTTGCAGCTGAACGGTTGTAATTTCTTTGACACTACTGTCGACTTGTCTGCGAGTCCCCGCATGTCCGACAAATAAAAGATGTTTACGGGCGGGAGGGCACATATTCAAGACGCATCGAATATAATTACTATGAAATAATTAGATAAATGACATTAAATTGATGCAATATTTTGGAAAAAAAGACGTCCAGCACTTAATATAAGATTTTGCATACTTCATTTGAAATCAACAGCACGGGTAATAATAATGGTGTGGATTTCTCGTACACAGTATGATGTCCACTGGCGTAGGCAGGGGGATTCCACCCCCCTTGGGATGAAATTCAGTATATATATATACATATAAATATATATGGAGTTTAAGCTCTATAATTCTCCCCATTATGCTTCTCAGTAACTCCCCTGAACCTTCGACTATCAAACAGCGGTTGACCAATTTCGAGTTGCAGAAATGAAATTCGCTCAAGCCGGTTTTTTTTATACGTCACCCTTGACCGAATTTCAAGCTGTCAAAACTTTAATTATTCCATTTTAAAATAACCCTACTATATAAAAAGCGATCAGTTTGTGTGGAGCAAAGTTTGGTTTGAACGCGAAAACGGTTTTCGTGGTTCGAAAAATCCTGTGGACAACGTCATTGAAGAAATATCTAACACTAAAAAGGAGCTTGAATTTGAAGACGTCGATGCTGCAGACGTGCATGAATTATCAGCATCCCATTCAGGGGCGAAGCAATTTGAAAATGATGTGGGATCTGAAGTATCTTTAAAATAAAATGTCATGTGGTTCATCGCTAAAGAAGAAAGGGTGACTCGATAGCCAAAAAGAGGGGTTTCAACCCCCCACTTTCTGCGCCACTGACCACCTCATATCGGCGAGTGACAACGGTCCTATTCAAAGTAGATTTAGTGGGATATGAAAACATCAGTTTCTATTAGGGGCCGTTCAAACATTACGTAAGCATCTGTGGGGGGGGGGAGTTGACATTTGCTTATTATTGTGACTCCAAAACCCGATCTTCGATCTCGCACTGCTCACTGTAGTCCGGGGTTTGGTTCCCCAGGCCTTAAGAGGTTCGGATTCCTCGGAAAACAGTAGGTCCCGGCGCAGCATGACCACTGTAGTCTTTGAGCCGTAAAACCAAAAAGAAAGCAAAGCAAACCGATCTTCGATCAATTACGATCTATGATCATAATTATGGAGTCTATCATGGATCTATCATCATGATTCTATCATTGATCTATCATCATGATTCTATCATTGATCTATCATCATGATTCTATCATTGATCTATCATCATGATTCTACCATGGATTTATCGTTATGATTCTACCATGGATCTATCATCATGGATTTATCATGGATCTATCATCATGATTCTATCATATTATTGCATTTACCTAAGGCGATTTTGATAGACACTGGAACATTAACGGATTGAAATAATTTGACACGATGCGCATTATTAAATTAATTGAAAAGGAACAACAAATTAACACATTTTTAAAATTTATATCTTCGGCCGTTCTGACAAAAATGGCCCATGGATATTGAAACAGTCTGTAAACGATTAAATTTTTTAAAACTATGTTAATTTGTTGTTCCTTTTCAATCAATTAACAGATTTATGTGGACTTCCTCCTGTTCGGCCCCGCTTTAACCGACATCCTCTTCATCCGGCAACACCTCCATGGCAGTTTTTCTGTTACCTTTGTTGGACTCTCTGGTATTGGCGTGCGCAGGGGGATGTTGAGGAGGGTTGTAACCCCCCACCCTCCCCCCATTGCAATGAAATTTTGTATATTTAACATAGAAAACTGTGAGCTTCAGCTCTGTAACATCCCATTCAGAATATATATATATCATCATCATCATCATCATATTCAACCATTATCTATCCACTGCTGGATGAAGGTCTCTCCAAATGCTTTCCACACAAGTCTATCCTGGGCCATTCGTTTCCACGTCACCCCAACCTGTTTTCTTATTTCATCCACCCATCTAGTTTGAGGACGTTTTCTAGGTCTTCGGTGGTCTCTTGGAATCCAGTTCAGAATTTCTGTTGTCCATCGTTGATCAGTTCTTCTTGCAATATGCCCAGCCCATCGCCATTTCAGCCCTTTTACTTTAACAATGATGTCCTCTACTCTAGTTTGCTCTCTCACCCAAGTGTTCCTTTTTCGATCTCTATGTTATATTCCTGTATGTTAAAGGGCCAATACACTTTGTTTACGGAGGGTTGGGGTCCAAAATGGCTGAAACATTGCTTTACATAATAATACTTCTGAACTTTCCCTAAGGTTGTATATATATATATATATATATATATATATCCTCCGTAAACAAAAATTAATATTGGCTAACATAGGAAAATAAGCACAACGGCAACCTCCACAAAGATGCTTACGTAACATTTGAAAACACCCTTATAAACTTTCTACGTGTGCCTATGCTCTTTTCTATCGCTATAATTCTTACGAAAAACTAATGATTTTGCTCTCAACAGATACAAGTTTGAATCAAAAGGACAAATTAAGGGTTTTTTTAATGTAAGTAGGCATTAAGTAAAAATTATATTCTGTATAAATACTGTGTGTGCGTGCACAGGCGGACACAGACTTTGATTTTGGGAAGGTCAAGAATAGAATTTGCCATGGTCTTGGAATAATACCCTTCGTTTATCATGAAAGTTGGAATTTTTTACAGTGCAAAAATATGTTTCGGGGGTCATGAGCTCCATGACCACCCCTCCTGTGTCCGCCCTGGCGTGCGTGAGACATTTACTGTCAATAGTGAACTGGGTCTACAAATATATTAGTTGCCAGGAGGTAAAGAGGGCTCACTAACAATTATGAGGCGTTGACATTTTTAATATAGTGTTTAATGTTTAAGAGGGCTCACTAACAATTATGAGGCATTGACATTTTTAATATAGTATCTAATGTTTAAGAGGGCTCACTAACAATTATGAGGCATTGACATTTTTAATATAGTGTCTAATGTTTAAGAGGGCTCACTAACAATTATGAGGCATTTACATTTTTAATATAGTGTCTAATGTTTAAGAGGGCTCACTAACAATTATGAGGCATTGACATTTTTAATATAGTGTCTAATGTTTAAGAGGGCTCACTAACAATTATGAGGCATTGGCATTTTTAATATAGTGTCTAATGTTTAAGAGGGCTCACTAACAATTATGAGGCATTGGCATTTTTAATATAGTGTCTAATGTTTAAGAGGGCTCACTAACAATTATGAGGCATTGGCATTTTTAATATAGTGTCTAATGTTTAAGAGGGCTCACTAACAATTATGGAAAATACATTTTTAATATAGTGTCTAATATTTGCAGGGCTCACTTCATCAATTATGAGGCATTGACATTAAATGAGGCCCACGTTTAAGAGGGCTCACTAACAATTATGAGGGCATTGGCATTTTTTGAAATATAGTGTCTAATGTTTAAGAGGGTTCACTAACAATTATGAGGCATTGACATTTTAATATAGTGTCCAATGTTTAAGAGGGCCTACTAACAATTATGAGGGGTATTACTTTTAATATAGTGTCTAATGTTTAAGAGGGCCCCACTTCTTGAGGGATTCACTTGACTCAATTACCATCGGACAAGCCAACACTCTGGCCAATCCCCCGCTGTTTACTGAATATGCTTTTACACATCACATCTTTCTACATTTAATTTACAACTCTGCAAATTATATTACGCTATGCCTTCGGATCAACAGGCATCTCGTTTATCCGGCCATGTGTCCGTTCCCGGTTAATAGGGAGTACACGGTAGATATCCCCAAATATCTAAATAGATATTTCCAGATATCTAAATAGATATCTCCACATTTCTCTTTCCATCAAAGCACGACAGTCGTTGGCTTTCACGTCAGATTTCGCAACTTCTTATGTTTTCCTTCCGCCATTGTCAATTTCTCAAAATAACTTCTTACAACTTCTTCATTTGTTTTGATTTTAAGCTATATTTCTCTGCGACTGGACCCCCTCCCCCGGGGGGGGGGGTCAACGGGCGATCACACTTGCGTAAAAGAACCATTATGAGGGAAGGGAACATCAGATAGCAAAAAGCCCTTCGAGAAGGGGGGTGGGGGAGTCGGGTACGAAGGCGGCGTGACCGGCTGATGAGCGGTGTTGCCACCCAGACAGAGCGTAATTAACTGATCGTTACCTCCACCACGCAACTAACTCCTAAAAAGGAAAAAAAAAAAAACTCGAAAATAAAAACACCATTTTTGGAGAAAAAAAAATGGCGCAGACGCGACGCTTAAAAAACTACGTCTTTTTTTATTTTTCATCGGTAATCAGACCGATGAGGAGAAAAAATTATCCACATGTTCGTCTTGTCTATCGAAGCAGCTTGAGATTTATCGATTGTTCCCATTTCGTACGATTATAGAGGACATATCGTTATCGTTTTCCGGAGACAAGAGCGCGTACGAACCGTCGCAAGAGAAACCTACGTGCGAGGAACAAAGAAAGCAGCTGTGCAAACAACAAGGCTCGTTTTACCATAGTTTCAAGCCGGTGAGGGCGCAAATCTGGCGCAGTATAGCCCAGATGCTCTTGCGCCATAAAAAATCCAAACAAACAAACAAACGGCGCAATGGTCACTCATTCATTCAGTGAGCTGTTAGCCCTGATTTGAACCCCAGCGGTGGGGGGAGGGGGGGGGAACTAGCGATTAACTGCACTAACACTGTAGATCGGGGTTATGCCCATGGGCACCGACGCTATAAAAATATTGGGGGACAATATACCAGTAGAAGGCATTTTGTTTGAAATTGGAAGGGGACATTGAACCGGGACGGTCCCCAGAATTATATGCTAGGGGTGCATACAAGAAAAATTGCAATTGAATAATGTTGTTGGACTATAGTTTCTTGTGGATTCAGTCCTTTTTTCCCCCTTTTTTCATAAGCCAAGGGGGTGCAAGTGCACCCCTTGCAGTCCCCCTGGGGTGCCCATTCATGGAACCCTAATGCCAACATTGGGGGGACGCGGACCCATCCCCCTCCCGCTAACGGCCCTAGTGGTTATTCCTTAGACCTTAAAAGTTTCGGATTCCTTAGACAACAAATGAGGATCCGCTATTCTAGAGTGACGTAGTGGTAACGCATTTATCACCACTACGCATGGGCGTAACTAGGTGGGGGCCAGGGAGGACCGGCCCCCCCTAGAAGACTGATTAGCCCCCAGAAAATTTCCCGCAGTTTCCTCTTTTTTTTCTTTTCTTTTTTTTTTTTGATAAATGTAAGACGCATTAGTGTTACAGCTTTAACTGTCAAAATTTTAGGAAATTTTAGCTTCGCCAAAATTTCCTAAAAATACAAGGGCCAGTTAGTTATGTGTGATTTAAGGATAGTTGTCCTTCTGTTTAAAATTCGAGTTAAATATTCACAAGGTTTGAAAACAAAATGCTTTATTTTTAACCTTGGCAGATAAGAGTTTTTTTGGTTGTTTTTTTTAGGAGAGAATAGCCAAGCACTAAATCGTGGATTTCGGTTGCTTTTAAAAATGGATTTAAAAATGAAATATTATTTTAAAGAATGTGAAAAAATATGCATCGCTTTTAGAAAAATAGGATCTATTTAATGTAATTTACTGTTTGGAAAGCGGACGAGTTTAAAAAAAAAAGTGGTTTGTGCGTACAAGGGGATTCGAACTCGGAACTTGTTGGTCTGAATGGGGTTACAGCTCATCCAATGCTAGAGATTTATTAAAAAAAGATGAATGAGAAATGAACTATTGGTTTAATTAAAAGAGATTGTTTTTAGCGTGTAGGTCAGTGGCATAGGCAGAAAGTTCATAAGGGGAGGGTTATAGGCTTAATGGGAGGGGTTACAGAGCTACAACTCATATATTCCTATGTTAAATATACAAAATTTCATTACGATGGGGGGTTACGACCCCCAAAACCTCCTCCTGGCTACGCCTCTGGTGTAGGCTGTGTAAAATGTGCTTTAATTTATGCAAGTGACATAAAAAAAACCAGAGATTTGAAATAGAATTTCTTAGGAGAGGAAATAGATTTGAAAGGCTGTTTAGAAAACCCGTTTTCAAGATTTCTGTATTGTTGTCCTTCTGTTTAAAACTCTAATGTAGTGGTTCCCAACTGTTGGTCCGTGGAACACTGGTGGTCTGCGAAGAAGTCCCAAATGGTCTGCGAAGAAGTCCCAAATGGTCCGCGGGATGGGTCACTATTTTAAAAAAATTATTGAAAATAAAAAAATATTTATGAAAATTATTATTAGTATTAAAATTAAATAATAAAAATAAAACTCATGGTATATTTTAGTATTTTGCCCCCTCCCCCCTTGGCTGGCTATTCTCTTGCACGTAGGGACGTTCTGGTGAAATGTAGGGACTTTCCATTGCTACCACTAGGGATTTCACCTTGACAGAACTGCTTTGTTTAGTTATATGCATCTTTCCCCCCCCGCGCTCCCCCCCAAAAAAGACCCTTTTTCATTAAGGTCCCGCAATCAACTCGTGAAGGGACGGATTCAGAAGTCGGCTTCGTCGCTTTTGCGGTGGTCGCTTTTGCAGGGTCTACTACAGACATCCCCTCAGCATCACCTGTTTCAGCTTTAGCCCTCCGTGTTCTCTTAGGGGTTATGTACAAATTTATGGAAGTTATTTAATTTGAATATAACCTTATTTATAATATGTTAAACAAATTATTAAATGATATTACATGTTAGGAATGTAAATGTGCCTAGATCACAATAACTAAAAAAGGAAAGAGCAATAAATCACAATAATTGAAAAGAAAAAGTAATAAACCACATTTAATTCTGATTTAATTAATTCAAAAATATAGTAGTATATGTGCGTTTTGGCTACAACTATATTAATCAAAAATGCGTTGAATACGAATTTATAATATGTCATCTTGGGAAAGTCTGATCAAGTCTTGTCAAAAAAGCAGTGGCGGCATTCGATTGGTTTAGAAGTTTCTAACCATAGTTGTCGTCATTCTTGCCTTTGGGTCAGACAAAGCTTTGGGTATGACAAAGTCATAAAAACTAATTGATTAGGAGAGAGCATGTCGGAGCTTTGGGATGCTTTGTTTGTGGGTACATTTTCTTCCGGCAAAAACTGAAATTTAGTTTTTTAATTTATGTCATAAAACTTTTAATTTAAATGGGATTTGTCCTGTGGCAAAACTGAATGAAACAATTGGGATGTTTAGTTATTTATTTTTGCTTTTCATATAAAAGTTTTTATACTTTTTTTCCACCATATGCAACGTCATTAAAAATACAGTGTTTGGGTGAATCTGTATATAGTAATAATTTACAGTACAGATTTTGACACTCCGTTGATGCCGAACAATATTCTGTTCGCGAATGCATTTGGTCCTAGAGTGGATGGAGGGCCAAAGTCCATCGAACATATCTGAAGAGGAAATATGTGTGATACACACCACCTAAGTAATTCTAGTGTATATAAAGCTTTGAAGAATACGCATCTTCCATAAAAACAGAGGTTTATTTGCATTTAGAAAGAGTCATTAGCGTTCAATAGTTGGCACACCGACAAACAGAGGCAGATTTACAATTTTCCCGCTGTAAACTTCAGCCTAGTTAACATATAGGGAAATCCTCCATTGCCAATAAAGACATAACAATGGGACTGAAATAAAATGCGACGAAAGCAGAGAAAAGACAAAATATTCGATGGAATCATCAGCTAGCTTAACTGTCTCAGATGCTGTTAAATTAATCGAAATATTACAACATTTTATCCCAAATGTATATCGGAATTTCCTAGATTTAAGAAATATGGCGCCACTACTCCCTGGACAAACCAAACAAATGCAAATATCAGATTACTTTCCTTTATCATAAATACTAATTTTTTAAACTTGGCTTTTCTAAATATTTAATGATGGAACATTCTATTATACGTCTATATAACTTAATAATACATAATGTTTTCAGTTTTTATATATTATTTATTTTTCAGTTTTAAATTAAAAACGTAATTTCCGATTTTAATTTTATCATTATAAATATGCACTTTTAGATTAATGGAATTGTAGTTAAAATACACATATAGTATTATATTTCCAAATTAATTAAATTAGGATTAGATTTTTGTAATTCAAGCTTATTTATATGCAATATTATTTAATAATTTGTTGAATATATTAATAAAAATAGTGCGGCATCCAAATTATAACTGATTTTCATAATGGACTGTAATCGATTCAACCTTGTCTATAACGATAAATTGTCTATAATGGTACCCTTTCCCGGTTCCTAGAATTACGTTAGAAGCAGATTTCACTGCTGTACGCTTTATAAATATTATTCTCTGATTTGTACATTACTGTTAAAAATACTCTTGTTTTTAACTATAATTAGCAATTATGGGTAATAGGACAATTAAAAATCAAAGTTATTGGATATTATAAGAATTATAAATCACAATATTGTGATTTAACCAATACTAACTTAATAATTAATACGATGATATTATTTCATGAGATACAGAGTAAAACCTCCAGAGTAACCACCCTAGGTTCCATAAAAAGGTGACCTCTTAATGGAGGTCTATGGTAAAGCTGGATAAATATGTAAATAGACAGAAAATAATAAAACTTGCATACATAATTGGTAAGTTTTTATTACATTAGTATGCAAAATATCAAATTAAAGAGTACAATTTGTGGTTTGAAATTTTACACAACTTTTTAAGAATGAATTAGTGATGGATTAAGGGCGGTGCGACCGGTTCCATCGCACTGAGCGCCAAGCCATGGGAACCTGGCGTAGGCAGGGGATGTTTATGGATTGTAACCCCCATTGAAATGAAATTTTGTATATTTAACATAGAAATACATGGAGTTGTAGCTCTTTAATACCCCTTATGAACTTTCTGCGTACGCCAATGCGCATCAGGGCGCCAAAATGGCCTAGTTACTCCGGAATGCAGACAAGGCTAAGTCCAATTTGATAATCTAATCGCTTATTCTTAAATAAGTTTCAACAAACCAAACTGATGTCAAGGTTTTGAGCTGGTTATGCTGAAGCATTTATTCGGGACCTATACATGTGATGTAATATTTCCAACTTGTGTTACTGTATGTATTAAATGAAAACATAAAATAAATAAAATGTAATATAATTAAATAAATTTAATGCGTACTTCACATGTGTAAATAAACTTACGTAAATAGGTAAGTTTTCTGAATGCAATATATAATTACGTTTACTTCCATACATTTTCTGAAACAGATGAGAATAAATTCAGGCTGATAAGTAAAAACTACTTCAAAAAAGATGAATTTACTTGACTGTACGTAAGACAGCCCAGTTTACTGAAACTCATATAAGGCTTTAATTTTTGACTCATCAGGAAAAGTATTTGCAGTTTAGTTACATGATATTTGTTGTAAGGACATGTTAGTTGTTATCGTGGCTTGCCATCTCGTAATAGTATTCAGTATTTTTTGCAATAAGATTCAGCAGCTTATTGAGGAAATTACTTAGAAATAAAAAAAAATTGCGCCACAAAAGGAATCATTTTGAAAATAATTAATACTTAACGCGGGGGAGCGCCAAAATTTGGGTTGGCACAGTGCGCCATACTAAATCCTCTGTAGCGTATGAGTATTACGAGTGTTGCTAGGACAACCAGTAAAGATAAAATAGGGTAATTTCTTACTACGAGAAGTGAAATATTTAATTAAAGAGTTTGGTAACAAAGATGAAAAACTCCATTTTGAAATTTTTTCAGGAGAGCTGAAAAACTGAACTTATTGTTAACTGCACCAATAGCCTAGGCCCATCTTTGAATGCGATTTTCTTCATGTTCTAGCCGTTTTTGAAACTAAAGGGCCTCGGATTTGAATTCAGCGTGGAAAATACTATAAGAATGCATCAATAACTCAATTTCGAAAAAAAAAGATGGAGTTGTCCGTCTTTGATACCAGACTCCACACATGTTCAATTCTTTCACAGTTATAATTGAAGAACTACATTTTAAATAACTTCATCGTAAAATGAGTAAATTAAAATAAAAAATCTGAAATAAATCTATCATGCATATGATGATGACTTTATTAAATGGTTATACTATTGAATTCATGAAGTGAAATGCCAGTCTCACTACATATCCACTTCGAAATCCAGCTTGTTCTCTTGGTTGAGCTGCATCTAATTTTTTCTGCAGGCGATGTGTTAGCACTTTTGTGAAGATTTTATAAATAGCAGGTAACAAGCTAATTGGTCGGTAATTTTTCAAATCCTCTTTATCACCTTTTTTATGCAAAAGAATTACTGTTGCAGAATCCCATTGGTTTGGTATGTTACCGCTGTTAAGACATTTGGTAAAGAATTTTGCAAGTATGTCTTCTACATGTTCTCCAACTTTT
>QLNU02014176.1:149722268-149739593 GCA_006491805.2 Dysdera silvatica
AATTAATTATTCAAAATGTTCCAACTACTTCGAGTTCTATATTATCGAAATGCCAGAGAGTTTAAGATTGATGATCTGCACCGCTGCGCAAAATTAAAAGATGATTCGCAAAAGGAAATACAGGGTGTGCTAAAAGAATTTTCCATTACACGAGGTTTGCAGACGTTGAATTTTTGAAGCATCGGGAAGAAATTTCACATTTAGACCCTAAAAGAAAATAGAGGCTCTAGACTTACATAGGTAAATAACACTTGCGTTCTCGTGCTCAGTACGTAGAAGGGGGGGCTCAAGCCCCTATAATTTTTGATTTGCTACAACCCTGCCCCTGCCTGTACATGACACAAATTTTTTAGGTCTTAAGAAGTAACATGCTCTTTTTTCGCGTCACTAACTTGAGAACGAGTCGAATTTTACCGCAGACAACTTGTGTCGATTTTTATACTCATCGTAATTCGGAGTTTCGTTTCTTCAGTAACAGAGGTCTGGACTTCAAGAAAAACAGTAGGTTCCCTCGCAGCATGATCTTAAATGTTCTTGCGCCGTAAAATACGAACTAATTCTTAAAAGTAAGGAGGATTTTCTGCAGTGATACGCCACTGCGAGACGTTTTAGTCGATTGTCTCGATTATTTGAAGTTTAAATCGAGATATTCAGTTGTATGGACTAGGATTTTGATGGTTTTGCATCATTTTTGGGCATTACCAAAACGTTGCCTAAGTATATATAAACGTGTTTCATGAAAAATTAAGCAGATTGAAATACCTTCGTTAGGACATTTTTAGGTATTTTTATGAGATAGGGCATTTTTTCATGTTCTTGGTCATTTTAAGGGCACTTTTTGGATATTTTTGGGTCATCAATTCGCATTTTTTGATATTTTCGGTCACTTTTCCATGAATTTCTCAGATTTTTTTGAAAGAATTCCGAATTCCGGTAACACTGCATTTCTACAATTTATTATACTTTTATTTATTTATTTTTTGTAGTTTAGAAATACATGTAGGGCTGTGGTTCCCAACTGGTGGTCCGTGAAGAAGTTCCAAGTTGTCAGTGAGATGGGTCATTATTCAAAAAAACAAAAAAAATACAAATAAAATTATTATTATTAAACATAAAAATGAAATTTTGGTATATTTGTAATACTCTACACTCTGATGGAACTCCTGAAAACTTTTTTTCAATTAAATGTAATTCGTTTTAAGTATATTTGTCTTAATGAGGTTCGACTGTATTATCATTAATTTTTTTTCTGTTTATTATTATTATTATTATTTTTTACAAAAACGATTTAAAAAAAAAAAGCTCCCTTTTTTATTACGTTTTTGCTATCAACTCGTTCGAATTTTTCAAAGTGGTCCGCGGGTACAATTGAAGTGGAAAAGTGGTCCGCGGCTTAAATTGAGGTGGAAAAGTGGTCCGCGACTTAAATTGAGTTGGGAACCACTGCGGCAGGGAATGCGAATATACCCCCACCACCTCGCTTAAGCAATTTCTGGATTTATTTAAAAGGAAGTAAAGAAAGGGAAAACGGAGCAAGTTATAATTAATTAATAAATAAACAAAAAAAAAACCACCACGGAGTATAAAAACCTATGCTCAGTTGCAGATGTGTTGTCAGGGGAAAATTAATTTTTCTCTCGGTAAAATTTCTCACGACTTCGAACGAAGTGGTTACATTTTAAGTTACATTTAATTAATTAACATTAAGTTACATTTGAAGTTACATTTTAATCATGCTCCAGTGGTGTTGACGGAAGTTGACAGGAGAACCTCTGTGTTTAAGTCGTTATTAGCTGAAAATCGCATATCGTTTTGTTTTAAAAATATGCACGTGCTTATGATCAATGCATTTCAATTATGATATACCGAAATAAAAATTTTCAGTTTTACTATGACTATTTTGAAATATTGAATAATTTGTTTGTAAGTTTTTAGTTTTTTTAGGGTCATGTTTTTTGGTTTATAGGGAATTCTTTTTTTGGTTTTTATGGGTCATGTTTGGCATTTTTTAGGTAATCAAATTCCTTAGCAATTACCAAATTCCATCGAACATTTTGACTGTTAAGTTTATCAACGACTCGATTGTAAATCTGTGTCGATCGCGATGCTTTCGATTGTAAGAACATCTCGTAATAGTGCATCACTAATTTTCTGCACGCAACTTCTCGACATAAAATGCAAGATAAAATTGGAAAGGAATATTCATCGTTTAAATTATTTTCCGTTTTCTTAACCAAATCTACAAACAAATTTACAAATAAATTTACATACGAATCTAAAAACAAATCCACATACGATTCTATACACGAATCTACAAACCAATCTACATACGATTCTATACACGAATCTACAAACCAATCTACATACGATTCCATGGATGAATCCACAAACAAATCTACATACGTGTCTACAATTTAATCTACATACGCACCTACCATTAAATCTACATACAATTCTATACACGAATCTACAATTAAATCTACATACGTATCTACAATTAAATCTACATACGTATCCACAATTAAATCTACATACGTATCTACAATTAAATCTACATACGTATCTACAATTAAATCTACATACGTATCTACAATTAAATCTACATACGTATCTACATACGTATCTACAATTAAATCTACATACGTATCTACAATTAAATCTACATACGTATCTACAATTAAATCTACATAAGTATCTACAATTAAATCTACATGCGTATATACAATTAAATCTACATAAGTATCTACAATTAAATCTACATGCGTATATACAATTAAATCTACATACGTATCTACAATTAAATCTACATACGTATCTATAATAAAATATACAAATAAATCTACATACGTATCTACAGTTAAATCTACATACGTATCTACAGTTAAATATACAAATAAATCTACATACGTATCTACAGTTAAATCTAAATACGTATCTACAGTTAAATATACAAATAAATCTACATACGTATCTACAATTAAATATACAAATAAATCTACATACGAATCTACAATTAAATATGCAAATAAATCTACATAAGTATCTACAATTAAATATACAAATAAATCTACATACGATTCCACACACGAATCTGCATATGATCCCACACGAATCTACATACGATTCCACACACGAATCTGCATATGATCCCACACGAATCTACATATGGTTCCACACGCAAATCTACGTATGATTCTGCATTCAAATACGAACATTTGTTCAAAATACATATATTCGATTCCACATACAAGTTACGGTTGGCAAGAAGAGCGATTTTAAGCCAATAGGTTAACCTTCGACGTCCATTAACAGACGATGTTCGTGCACATATAGAGATTCAACCATCACGCTGAGTCGTTTATTCCATCTCGGTTGGCTATATTAGTAGTCTTGGGACGTAAAAATGCAAAATAAAATTATTCCACGAAACCCCGTAAAAATCCGGAATTTTGGAAAGGAGAAATTTGCAAACATGCCGCCATGGTGGATTGCTACCGCGCTACAAAAATATCCCCATTACGTATAATCAAAGAGAACACCTCAATTTATTTACAGCACCGCATTTAAATACTGGTATTTGCGTTCTTCAACTGAGCGATGCTTTCTTCATTTACTGCTAAAACACACAGCCGTGAAAATGATTTACCGCGCAAAAAAAAGGCGGAAAAAAAAAAGGAAATAGGATAAACGGGAGTAAGTTCAAAATAGGAAACAAAAAAGAGGATCGGAGTCGGCTTTCTGGATTTCTTAAAGATAAGGTTTAATTAAATCAAAGACGTAGGCTTTCTTTTCGTTCTCAGGTTGTTTCCTTTTTTATATAATCTTTTTTTTTTCCGGGAGAATTCGGGAAAGTTACACCTCCCGTGATTGCGTCTTTTTTTTCCGTGAAGTAGTCAACATACGGCTCAATTGGGCAAAAAGGCCTATAAGATATACTGTGCCATGGTTAACCCCCCCCTCAACGGTAAAAAGACAAGATAGAAAAAAAAGAAAAGATAAACAATAGCCAATCGCTGTCAGTTTCGTGGGAAAAAAGAAATAAACAAAAAGAAAAATCAAAACTAGTAGAGGTAAAAGGCGGGCCCAGCTGACACATTCACTTCCAGAAGGTTCTGAATAGAGTACTGCGTGTTAACTCAACAAATTAAAACAAAGGATTATTTTGGAATTGTTTAATAATTGCTGTACGTAGAAAGTTAATAAGGGGGGTTACAGAGTTAAAACTCCACATATTTATATGTTTGCATATACAACATTTCATCCCAATGGCGGGTTATGACCTCATCCCCCCCCTCCCCCCCCACGTAAACTAGTGAATACGATATAGTATACCGTCGAATCTCATCAATATAAACATTCACAGCGACAAAAAAAAAACAAAAACAAACCCGCCAAAGGTCGATATTTAAATTTAGCGGGTTTCAATTAACATTAACTCGCAACTCTCCAATCTGCAACTCTAATCCATAATTCTCTAATTCGCCACTATATAATCCGCAACTGTATAATTCGCCACCCTCTAAACCACCACTCCCTAATTAGTCACTCTCCAATTCGCCACTCTCTACTACTATCCACTATTATTATATCATATTATTATATTATCTATTCACTACTATCCAATTCGCCATTCTCTAATTCACTACTATCTAATTCGTCACTCTCTAATTAACCACTGTCTAATTCGCCACTCTCTAATTCACCACTGTCCAATTCGCCACTCTCGAATTCACCACTATCCAATTCGCCACTCTTGAATTCACTACTATCTAATTCGCCACTCTCGAATTCACTACTATCTAATTCGCCACTCTCTAATGCATTACTATCCAATTTGCCACTCTCTAATTCCCAAGTAACACGGTAGGCTTTCAACTCCAACAATAGCTATCATTATTGCATTTACGGAAGGCCTTAACCTTACACTGTTTACTGACGACAGACAGACAGACAGAAAAACCAAAAGCAATAGCGGGTTCAATATCTATTGAAACCCGCTAAAAAATTAAGTTAAAAGTAGTTCACGTTATCCAGAAAGGGGGATCGTATTACTGTGCAAATTGACAGTGAATCAGAAAATAGTTCATGTTAAAAGTAATTCACATGAATAAGGTTCACGCGTTGCCATATCTTCTTCGTTTATATATATTTCATATTCAATCGCTATCCGTTCATCCCTGGATGAAGGTCTCTCCAAGTCCTTTCCACACGCACGCTTGTCTGTCTGTTTTACATAAGATGGACAAATGATTGTATTAATAGTTGATATAGAAATAAGCGTGGAATTATGTAAAATAAAATGTGTGGTGTCTATATCACAGGAAGATCCAAGAGGGGAGATGGGCAATTGCCCCCCCCCACACTTGAGCAGGGATTATATCATAGAAAGTGACAGGAAATGTACCGGGCACTTGGATAAAATCAGTAATCGGAAACAAATTGCCCGCCCCTTCGAAAGATTTCTGGATCCGCCCTTGGCCTTTATAATAACAGCGCAAGCACTGTGAACTATAAAAATCATTAAAGTTGGGAAATTTTTTACTCATCATGGCCGATGATGTGGTGATATTAGATGATAAATTTTTGTAAGTAAAAAATGATTTCCAGGTGCCTACTGGGAAACGAACCCAAGGCCCCTTGGTATCCGGCCAAGGGCTCTTCCAACTGAGCTACAGACGACCGATCATCCTCCTCCTCCTCTCTACAAGTGCATATAAAGCTTCACTATAGACGAGTTTTGAAATGGGGCAGTGCCTAGACTGCTTTTTAAACCAAATCGACAAGCTAATCAACGAGAAAGCACAGAACTCAAAAATAACATTTTCTAAATGAGACAATTTTAAAAAAAAATGTGCTGTTGTACAAATACATAATGCAGGATGAAATTAAGTAAATAATATAAATTGTTAATGACCACGATGACTCAAATTTATACAATAGAACGTTAAAAACGCGTTTTATATGGAAATATAGATGAGGATATATAGATATGGATATGGAAATATAGGTGCATTTAGTGGCTTTGTCTCCTCATCTTGAAGAGCGACTGTTGAGCGCTCAAAATAATTATAAGTCACTGCATAAAATTATTAGTTAAAGTGATTAGTGATTAGTTATGAGACTGATTAATTAATGATTAGTGATTAATTTTAGTGACTATGTAAGAAATCGGCTTCACGTATAAAAGTTTAGGAGTGCGATACGTATAATTTGTTTTTTATTTTCCGAAGGATGTGAAGAAAGGGGCGGCTAGGCTGTCTGCGTCTAGAAGCGCCTGTTTCTTAAATCTTCTACCGTATACAATGAATTTTTTTGGGGGGGAGAATGCATAAATAATATGTTTAAAATAAGCTTGGTTCCTCAATGCCAAATCGACAATGATAAAATAAATACAAAGCCCTGCTGCTGCTTACCTTTTGACTGTCTTTAAAAGCCTTTCTTCCTCTGCGGAAACGTACTTAAATTCCACGGTAGAAAAGAGTGGGTATGAATCTTCCTTTACAGGGGTCGTCCGCGTCCAAGAACTAGTGACGTAGCTACGAAAAAGAGAGAAAAAATATTACTAAGCATCTCTTTAACAAAAGGTAGAGCTTTTCCAACTTGGCAACAATCTCGACGAAGTTTGTTGTCCACTTGACAAAGTTTTCTTCAAAAACAAGATTTATGCGTTTGAACGACACTGCACTGGAGAGCCCTGCCCGGTTCAGCCCTAATTAAGGTATCACGCGAAACCATCCTGAC
Organism: Dysdera silvatica; assembly: GCA_006491805.2. Lineage (NCBI taxonomy): Eukaryota > Metazoa > Arthropoda > Arachnida > Araneae > Dysderidae > Dysdera > Dysdera silvatica. Next base: position 149,729,010 of record QLNU02014176.1, read on the forward strand.
ATTTAAATTATTATTAAATTTTGTCTACTGTCATACTTAGGGTTCATGCTCATATTGGGGAAAAATTCCCCGATTTTTCCAGGCTTTTCCCCTACTTTTTCAGAAAAATTTTCCGATCAATTACAAACAAAACTTTCAACTGAAGTTTAGTTGAGAGAAATATCGTTTCAAGATCGTGGGAGATTTAACTAGTCAAAACAGAAGTTAGGGAGGTTTTCCCTAACTTGTCCAGTTTTGACCAGAAAATCTCTTTTTTTTCCTGACTTTTATGGACGATGTCAAATTCCCTGTCAATTTCAGTTTTTTTAGGGTCTCCAGATGCGTGGAAACTGATATTATCCACGAAAATATTCCATCGAAACGCAACTGTCAGGAATCATTGCAAGGATCAAAAGTTGACCGCAGATTAGAATCCAGGCACCAATAATTCACATTATTGGTGTTTTCCAACAGCTAGGCCTTGACATCAACTATGGCGAGCCGCGCGTAATTCGCCTGAAATTTGTCATTTTAGTTTCCTAAGCAATTTTCATGAATAAATACTTTACCGTTGGAATATTGTGACGGGAACAATAGTCGTGAATGCGTCGTAAAGTTCAGACTCAAAACACCTCAATAACACGACAAATGCAGCAACTGATCGATAATTTTCAGACATCGAAATCTTTTAGCATTTGAGAAAGGGTATAACGCTCATTATGACCGATGATAAAATGTGTTTGCAAGCTAATTACAATAACGTCATAAATAAGTGTTAAATATACGTGGTGCATTCTCTGTTCTCAAAATCGAATGCAATAACATCTTCGTTGAAAAGGCCAATGACCAATCAGCAAAGCATATATTAATAGGAGTGTATTAATAATATTTATGATCATTCCCCCATTTATGATGGTTTAATATATAAATTTTAAAAAAATAGAAAGAAGTATTTAAGAGTACACCCGCTGGGACCGGGTCCTCGTCCTATTAAAACATAATTTATCAGGCCGCTGTTGTCTAAGGGTTGAGAAGTACTAATCTGCATGATAATCTATGTGTGTGTGTGTGTGTGTGTGTGGACTTGTGACATACATGCATGCACAATGTTAATATCTTCGCGTGCATCAGGTAATATCTACGAGTACACAATGTAGCTGAAAATATATCAATGCATATGTGGACTTCATATATATAAGACATAATACAGAAATATACGAATAGTCAGTCAGTTACGAAAAAGAGTTAATTCACCAAAGTAAGTTGGAGTTACAATTGATTTACTAAAAAGAGTTATGACTTAGTGAATTCCGCTACGGTTTACTAATTTTGACAATCGCGCTAATGCAAATGGACGTTTGACTTATTAGTAAGTCTAATTTTGAGTCTCTCCAAAGAAGCATTGTTCAGATTATATTACAGTATAGTGGTAGAGAATTAGATAATGTACAGAATGTAATATATGTGATACAGAAATATGTAGGATACATAATTATAGAGAGTATACTATATGATATATAATTATAGAGAGCATAATATATGATGTATAATTATAGAGAGCATAATATATGATGTATAATTATAGAGAGTATAATATATGATGTATAATTATAGAGAGTATAATATATGACATATATAATTATTGAGAGTATAATATATGATAGAGTCATGCATATACTCATATATGTTTTAAAATGCCAAATGATCTTGATCAACCACAGATTATTGATTCCACCTAAACCTGTTACGTCCGATCGATTTTTTTTATATCAACGAAAGGTAAAATAAACATTTGTTTTGTCCAATCTTAAAACTGAAACTTTAATTATTTAAATGGTTTTATCTTTCAAAGGCCTTGTGCTTAGAATATATTTTAGCTCAGTTGAAGCATGAAACTACGATTATATAAAAAAAAAGGTTGCTAAACCGAAAAACATTTTACGAAATTATCTCTAATAAAGTGTAACGTGTTATTTCATATATTTAATGCAATTTATTTTCAAAGAAACAATAAAAAAAAATCATGTAAATTATATCTCATTTTTCAACTACATATCTGTAAAGGAACTTTGGTGTTTTCTTTATAATTACGAAATTCAAACACACGCAAGGAGTCAGAAAGTTAAGAACTCAAAAGAGTTTCTTTTTCATAAAATAAGAGTTACTTTATCTATTTATCTGAAGTCGGTTATCAGAATACTCCAAAGCGTAAACTCCCAAAGGGAGTCAGAGTTACGGATTCAACTCCTATGAAAAGAGACATTCTGCCCATCTTCCACAAATTGTAACCTATAAATTGTCAGTTTCCATGTTTATATGTTCGCTAAATTTAAAGCTCATTTCCCCTACAACTTTGCAAAATAGAGGGGAAAAGGGGAAATAAATAAATGAAAATTTGTTAAAGACGCGAGCGCGTATCGATGTTTTAATTAATTTAACATAAAATTTATATTACTCCCAGTTTTCCCTCAGAAAATGTAGTCTAAACGAGGAAAGTAAGAAATTTATAAAAAGAAGAAAGTGAAATTTTTGACTTTTTAATTTAACGCTTCAATTTCCCCGTGTCAAAAATATTGCAGCAAAATCCTTTAATCTGACTTTACATTAAGCTTCAGTTTTGATGATGCATTAAGTGAAAGTCGTAGAAATTTCAGTGTTTAAAATTCCCGAATGACAAGAAGGCGAGGGAATGTCTTTTACATTTTTAGTTTACCTAAAGCATCTAAGCCAGTGGCTGGCAATTACCAAAATGCTACGGACCTCTTATTTTTCAAAAGCTAGGCTGTGGACTCCCTATTTTTTGTAAACTGACATCTCTATAGTAGTTAGCTGTAGCAAAAAAATTTCAAGCTGTAGCAAAAGATTTCAAGAAAATTTGAAAAAAAAAAAAAATAAATAAAAAGAAAAACAGACCATGAGATGTGTGTTATTTCCAGGAAAAAATAACTTATTTAAGGGAAAAAAATGCGTATTTAATTTTACTAACGTTTATTACAAATAAACTCGCTCTGTAGTAGGGAGGGTGACACAACGAGTCCCGCTTTAGCGCAGAACTTTGGCTGTGGTGACCGAAGTTCGGATTCTTCGTTAAACTGTAGGTCCAGTTTGTGAACTCATCTGACCAACGTGGTAAGCTTAAGGCCGCTTCCTTTATATTTCATTGACCGTACTACACACAAACACACACGCACACACATATAAAAGTTTTCCTCGCCCATTCTTGGCGGAAACAGGCTTTGGGACGGGCAGAGCGCCATGTTCCCAAGCCTCTTTTTACATCACTTCTTAATGTGCCATGTCTAGAAACTTCCTGACAATGTGACACGTGTTTAGGATTGTGGCTTTTTGTATTTCAATGTAGGTGTTTGGGTCAATGTTGAGTATCTCCAAATTCGTCGCAAGCGTTTTTGGTACTATCCCTGTTGCTGAGATGACTAACGGGATGATGAGGATCTTTTCCATACCCCATATATCTCGTACTTCATGTCTGAGATCTTGGTACTTGGTGATTTTCGTTGTGTAGGTTGTCTGTATGTTATTGGTGTTGGGTACTGCTATGTCGATTAAGTACGTGGTCTTATCCGATTTATCGACGAGGGTTATGTCAGGACGGTTATGTGGGACTGTCTTGTCTGTTATGATTGCTCTATCCCAGTAAAGCTTGTGTGTTTCGTTCTCATGCACGGTCTCTGGCTCATATTTGTAGTACGGGCATTTTTCTGTCAGAAAGCCAGCATTCGCTGCCAATTTCTGGTGGACTATTTTGCCATTGCAGGAAAACCTCACGGGATATCGTATTGAATAATTGTAACTTGAAGAAACTTACCTGCGTCGAGCTCCGATGATCAAATATAGAGGCTTGTTGTCGATTTCAGCGAATTTAGCATATGTCACTTCAAGGTGTACATGATTTGGTATATTCGCACAGAATCGCCAAGGGGAAGAGCTATTCTGCAGATCATCCTCATTGGCTACCAATTGTCTATAAAAAGTAACCAAAACAATGGAAAATAAATTTTAATAACAATAAATAATGGATAAGCAATATGATCAGAGTACCTTTGTACAATTATAAAGAAATAAACAAAATAAATAAATAAATAAAAACATGAACACATCGTAAAACTAAAATGAAGTTCGGTCAAAATTTACGATTTTCCCCATATGTTACTCGCATATTGCATCGTAAACTTTACGACTATTTTTGGTGAACAAGATAAATTCGGGAAACGGCGTTGTTCTGCGGCTTCAAATAAAGTTTGGCGATTTTTTTTCCCTAGAAATTTGGGGGAAGGGAAAAAAATGACGCCAAACTGGCAAGAGCTCACACACCGATAACCATTAAAAACTTGTTAAACATTGTTGAAATGAGGTTCACCCATAATTCATTAAAAGCAGAGATGCCTCAGACCGGGTTACCAGGCTACGAAATTGATCAAAGAACAAAAACCTACGAAATTCTCATTAACGAGCCCATGGGAACGGGATCCATTTCATCGGATTAACTAACGGGTATCTAAATTAAAAACAAAACTTTCAAATCTAAGCAAACCAAGTCGATTTACGGAACTGAGAAAAAGAAAAATAACTTGGTACTTTGCAAATCCCCATTACTTTCGTTTCTTCACGGGAATAGAAAAGTACAAGGTGAACAAACAATCTGATTACAGCAGTTAGATAGTCAATCAATCTTCGAAATTTATTTTGAAATTTGTTCCTTCGACATGAGCAACTGAATGGTACAAACCTACGCTGGTGTTGGAAATTGCATTTCTTTGTTCGTATGTTTTTATAAGAGGGTTGGAACTTTAATAGTGGCAACTATTTGTTTACAGTGGACACAAAATGGATGCATGTTACCAAGTTTTACTGCCCCTAAATGTAGTCACCCGCATAGTGCACAACCCGTTGCTATCGATCTGGAATTTGTACGATATCTTTACCAACGCCTGTTGTGTTGATAGTTCGAATGGACCGGTCTACTGCCTGAAGAATCTCTGGAACAGTTCTGAAGCGAATGCCATGAAGGTTCCTTGATCTAAGGAATCAAGTCATACTCCCCGGACTTGAGTCCTTGTGACTATGACTTGATTTCTAAGATGAAGGAACCACTTCGTGGCATTCGCTTCAGAACTGTTCCAGAGATTCTTCAGACAGTAGACCGGTCCATTCGAACTATCAACACAACAGGCGTTGCCAAAGTTATCCTACAATTTCCACATCGCTGGCAACGGGTTGTGCACTATGCAGGTGACTACATTGAGGGACAGTAAAACTTGGTAACATGTATCTATTTTGTATCAATTGTAAATAAATAGTTGCCACTATTAAAGTTCCAACCCTCGTATATTTTTTTTCGCCGATCTGATAAAAATAAATAAATATAGATAAATAACAATAAATGAATAAATAAAAAATGAATATAATTTCTAGGGAAACTAAGTTAGTGCCCTTGACTAAATATTCAGGCAGTGCATGTTTTAAAAATTCTCGTGGCACACCCGTTGAAAAACGCTGGTCTGTTCCACAGAGCTAGCCCATATACTGTAGTCTATGTGATAAGTTACCAATGTGGCACGTTACCGACGTAGGGAGTTGAAAGGATGCTACTAGAATAAATAAAGAGCCGTGAAATGAATCCAAGTGAAGTTCATCTTTAAAATGTGATATTTTATTAAACGGTTAAAGAAAGCCAAATGATACAATTATGAAGTTAAGTAATTTAGTGCGCCATTTTGTGGAGGAGCCCCTGATGATGATGATGGTTGATGGAAAACCAGAGACTGATTTATTTTTAAGAATCCAGAATACATTTATAAAATTCCGTTACCAAACATTAAAATATAAAAAAGAATAAATATATATAATCAAATTTGTATTATTGTTGATTATCAAAAATGCAAAAACAAAGGTTATATAATCATGTTGAGTAGGTAACACCGCTTGACATAAATATAATAAAAGCAATCAGACAACTTTGAGCGGTTTGTTAGATTATTGGTACATGAGCTATATTATATAATTATGGTGATCCAGTGGCAAAGGTATTGAAGTCTGTAGAGTGGAGTTCACTACCTATTCAGGTAGCAATATTCAGGTAACCAATACTCAGGTGCATGTTTTAAAATACCAATATTCAGGTAGTGCATGTTTTAAAAATTCTCGTGACAAACCCGTTGCAAAACGCTGCTTTGTGCCACAAAGCCAGCCCATATACTGTAGTCTACATTTTCACCAACCATACCATGTTTCGTTTTCGCTCAGTTCTTTGAACTGTCGTGGTTGCCATTTCTGGAACACCAGCAAGGCAAAGCAACCCGCGCTTTCTGGCACGGTTTGATAGCCTTCCAACGATACAACCCTTTCTGTAGTACCAACACAACAGAGTTGGTGCGTCGTCACCCCATTCTGTATATTTAGTTCCATTACTTTCCCCATGCTATGGAAGGCAAATGTCCTGACGCGAGATGGTTGTCAATGTTACTGGGACACTTACACCTGCTCTTAACCCAATTGCTCAGTGAATTCGTTTCCCTCAATGTTAGCTACAAAATTAGTGCAAACTGGGTTTGGCGGTTTGCCACCCCTTTTCACGCTTTCCATTGATAAACACAGCTATTTGTCGTGATTTCAAGTGCCACTCCTACGTCAATTTTTATTTATTCTAAGCTGTGAAATTGTGTTATTGAAGCCCTTTTAATATTAAAGAAGTTCTGTACGGGGGAATGGAGGTAGTGTGCTTTTTTGCTGTGTGCAGAAACAAGGATTACATCCCGCTTGTACAAAGCATTTTTTTTTTTTTTATAAAACGAACCGTTGTTAGGGGTTAAGAGGCGTAGCAAGTTAAAAATTTTATAAGTTCGATTAGCTTAAAAAAATATATAAAAATAAAATAAAGGAATATTTAATACAGAAATAAAAGAAACACGTGCCTTGATGTAACCACGAATAATTGCTATGAATTTAGGTCCTTAATTAATGTAGTTAAAAATTATTTTGATTCCGTTTTCATTTGTTTTGATGTTAGGCTGCTGTTATATAAACTTGAATTAAATTGTAAAATGTAAAACCAAAAAATTAAAGCTTATGAATGTCATTAATTTGCCATTTAATTATTTATCTAATCTAAGTTCATCACTACCTAAAAAAAAATTTTTTTTTTGCATGGACGGATGGGTGAAGAGTTATTAGGGGGAGGAGGTACTTATAAATGAAGAGCCTAATCAAGGAGTACAGAAGAGGAGGAAAAAAAAGGTTGAAACTGAACAATCCATCGCCTACTGAATTTTTTCCAACGTTGCGCCAAGAATGGCTGGCAACGGACGTAGTAACCTTCCGCCATGTTGGATTCGTAGGTGTTTTTTTTTTTTGGTGCTGTAATCTCCTTATGTCAGCGGATGTCCTATGGGGGGGGGGTGCCCCACACCTCCCGCTACCAAATAGACCAGATAAACTTGAAATTTGAAAACTGTTGAACCAGTGAAGAGTGCAACAGTGCGAAAAAACAAAAGCGAGTAGTCACCTAGGTATAAGATGCCGATGTATGACGTCAGAGGGAGTATGATGTCGCAAGCCTAACTATTGCAATCTTAGAACGATTTCAGGATGAGAGGGAACGCGGTGACAAACTGTGCAGTAGCGCCGAAAAAAGGTTGGAAACCTCTGCCGTAGGCGCCAAAGTTTCTGATTCCTTGGGGCAAATGTAATTCTGTAACACTTGCCCATGCGTCCTCCTTAGGAAATGTAGGTACCTTGTAAGAAAACATGTAAACTTGTAAACGGTACAGAGGAGAAAACAGATGAAAGTAAACACCTTTTATTAATTCTTAGCGAGATATTTAATAGATTTTTATTTAACGCTAGAGTGGGACCCTTCTCATCTTTTTCGCAGCAAAGTCGTTTATGAGTTCTTCAGAGTTCAATTATCTAGCCCAGTGGTGGGAAACCCGCGACCTTATGGCCACATGCAGCCTTCGAGGCTCTTGGGTGTGGCCTTTTGATTGAATTAGAATTCTGCAAAAAAAAAAACTTTTATTTTTATTAATATGATCCTCTTCATCTTTTTCATTTGCATTATAATCTTAAAATGCTTCAAATGAACCTAAGTAAACTATAAAAGAGGAGAAGAAGATTTAACGAAATAATCTTCCTTGATTGACTGACGCAATCAAAACACAAGCAGCCTTCGTACATTACATCTAAGATAAAGCAGCCTTCCAACATGAAAAGGTTCCCCGACCCTGGTCTAGCCAGTTCACAATCTGTCGATAAAGTACTGAGCCCATTCATTCTTAACTATTCTATTGAAGATCGGAGAGAACTTTTTATGATATTCATTTTGCTGAACGATCTCTCTGCTTCTGCTACTGTCATTGGAAGAGTGCAAAATAATCGCAGAGCAACACGAACATTCGGGAACAGACTAAGCAGTTCCATTTCCTTCAGTCTGTTCAATAACTGCAATGGCTTTATCTGTGTTTTTCTTAAATTAGCCTAATGAATGGACTTTAAGTATTGCACTATGTCAATAATACATCTTCAGGATATGTTTTTATCGTCTGTAATTTTGTATAAAATGCCACAATCCAGGACATACATTAAAATAACTGTTAGTTGGTCTGAATGAGTTGCATCTGGAGTACCGTCAACAAATAAGGAAAAATATTTGGGGTTTTTCCTCTCTTCCAACATAGCTTGTACAACTCGTTTGCTGCAAACCTCAATAAATTAATTTTGTGAATCACATAATAGGTAATGGGATTGAACCCTTTTTCTTTCTTTTTGAGATGTTTTGACTTTGGTAAGATGCTGTAGCATTAATGGACCATAATTGCCTAACAGCTCAATTATTCCCAAAAAGTTGTCATTATGTGCATCTCTGATTTTATCATTAGAACCTATAAATGCTAATTCTCACTCACCAAGGAACAAAACAACTGTTAAAATTCTTTCAAAAAGATCTCTCCAATGCTTCATATTCTTTACAACCTCAGAATTTAGCTCAGCATGAATTTTTGGTTTTTCGTTCCGCCTTCTTTCCAGCTCCCTGCATTCAATGAAACACCATTTTTGGTGAAGACTGTTCATGGGCCGGAAATTTATCACATAGTTTACGCTAAGAATATTCTTTTGTTTCCACCTTTAATTACTCAGTAAAGCAGAACGGCGAGATTCAGGTATGTATAGCGTTCACACAAATAATCTGCAGGAAAAAAAATGCACAGAGTGGGTTTTTTCCCCCCCTTCATATCAACTGTTAACAACGAATTTGTTCTCCAATCAGGCATTTTGAAAACAGAACTGTCATAAAGAAATTTCTGTTACCATTATTTGGTAATTTATTACTGCATCTGGAGGGCCCATTCTAAAAATACTCTCCACAATAGTTGAATTTATATTAACCTTTGGTTGCGCCGCAAGATATGAAGACGGGTGCCATTTTTTTTTTTTTTCATCTTTGACTTCAGTAATGTCTTTGTGGATGTATGAGTCGTTGTTAATTGCCCTTCTACGGGGACCAAGTCAGTCACTTTGGGTAGTGGTTATGGCAACACAGCTTGCTACGATTCAAAATTTTTAGTTTTACAACATAATGTATATTCCAATGATTCTGCAATTTCAGTCTGCTGGCTGGATTCCGTTTGCATGAAAAAGTAAATCATCCGCAAGAAGTTTAGTTTGAACACATACATCAAACAACATTCTCCTTTCTGTTAAGGTGATATCAAAGCAGTGACGTATTAAGGTTTTTGAGGGCCCTGGGCCGGTAGGATAAAATGGGTCCCTGGCCTTTGCAATATTCAGTCCATAAATCATGAGTTTACTTTGAAATGTATTATTTTAATATTTAACTTTATCAGTTGTGAAAATTTATGGGACAGTTATAAATAAACAGGGTTATAATAACGCTTAAACTTAAATATCAGACCTCGGCATGGGCCCCAAAATCTTGGGGCCATAGGCTTTGACCCACTTGCCCTATACGTAAATCTGGCACTGTATCAAAGCCAGTTCTGATTTTAATGCAAGTCGCTTGTAATCGACGATGGTCTCGAAGTTTTCACTTTTGGGAGAGAAAATTTTAAAATCCTAGAAGGATACTTTTTTACATGTATTTAATAATAATTTTAAAACAGTAAAAATTTCGCACAGGACTCCTGGGCATTTACCCCTTTACCCTCCTTGCCCATGGCTGTGGGTGCGAATCGAACCCCTATATCAACGTTCCCAAAGATGACGATGAAAACCACTGGGTCACTATTACAACTTGTAGACTTTCTAAGTCTACCGGTAGTAAATAATCTTATTGAATTGAAGTAGAAGAACAACAAAAATTTTGTTCGTAGTTGGCACTTGGGAAGAAAATTATGCCGCGAAAATTAGCCTACTGCGCATCTGAATTTTTCAGTACAGCATACGATGTGAAGAATAATAAAGGTCTTTCTAAAGGTCTTTCTATTTTGGGGGCCCAGATTTTTCAGCATAAGCTAATTTGGCACCCTGGTTTCATTAAAATAATCTATTTTTGGTGCAAGGCTAAGTGTAGGGATTGTTTTGGCCGTCTAATTGTGAATCTGAATCCATCTGGTAAACATTCATTGAGGT
>QLNU02014176.1:149739693-149768308 GCA_006491805.2 Dysdera silvatica
CCCTATATCACGAAACAATAATATATGTTAGACAAAATCAAAGGAAAGTAAAGATTAATAAGAGTTGGAGTGGCGAAATTATATCTGATATTTTACTCAGGACAGTATTAAAAAAATTACACCTACCGTATTTCTACAAATGCACTAAGTTCTGGATCTCGTCCGTTACTCACTCCGTCAGCATCGAATATTCTATTTTGAAGGCTTAGTACTTCAGACCTGTGGAAATATACGTATGAGACAGATCCATTAACTTTTAACAGATAAAATTCAACACGGTTCAAGCCACGCAATAAGTGATTTCCTTGATGTAAACATGTTCAATACGAATTGCTATTGCTTCACATATCAATGTATCACAATTACAGTAAACATCGGCATATCACTCTCACAACTAAAGTTTCAGTATGACTATTATAGCGACTATTATAAACGTTTACATATAATTATTACAGTAAACGTTTGTGTATTACTATCACAGCAAAGTTTACGTATCGCTATTATACTAAACATTAACGTATCACAATAACAGCAAAAATACCCAATAGAAACTGTCCACACATTTTGTATGACCTTTTATGTCGGCCCTTATAGCGAACATTACTATTAGAAGAGGTTTCTGGTACAGTTATCGTGATTAGATCACGTAAATTTCCGCCTGCAAAATTTTTTTTGCATGTTTTCTTTAGAAAACTTCAGAAGAAGGCTCACAAGTTCAAAAGCTGAAAAGTATGTGAAGTATTATAAAATATGGGCATATGGGAACTATATCCTAAAGCAACTGCTGATGAGCAGAACACTGTTTAAATGAAATGCAAAGTACCAGGAATAAAACATACATATAAAATGGTTAAATATACTCTATAACAAACAAATCGACGCACCAAGAAGGAGTTGTCCGATTGCGATAAAAATTGGTGGATATGAAGAACATACATAGAAAAAGAAACGATTAAAATTTCAGAACAATTGAATGATTTATTGCAGAGTTTGACCGTTACAAAGGGAGGAAGTCAATAAGGCGTTGGTCCACCTCTGGCCTGGATGCAAGCTGTCACCCGGCGTGGCATAGACTGATAAAGATCCCGGATGGTGTCCTGCGGAATTTCTTGCCAAATTGTCTCCAACTGTCGGGCTAAATCGTCAACATTCCGGGATGGTTGCAATCGCCTTCCCATAGCGTCCCAAATGTGCTCTATGGGAGAGAGATCAGGAGATCTAGCTTGCCAAGGAAGTGTTGGGCAAGCTTGAAGACAATTCATAGCAACACGTGCCGTGTGCGGCCGGGCATTGTCTTGTTGAAACGTAAGTCCAGGGTGTCGCAAAAGGAACGGTAACACAACCGGTCGTAGAATGTCGTCTACGTACCGCTGTGCTGTAAGTGTGCCAGAAATGACCACCAAAGGGGTCCGGCTATCAAAGGAGATGGCACCCCAGACCATAACGCCCTGTTGTGGGCATGTGTGGCGTGCGATAGTAAGGGCAGGATCCCCACGCTGCCCTGGACGTCTCCAGACACGTCTGCGGTTGTCGTCAGGACACAGTTGGAAACGGGACTCGTCACTAAAGACTATACGTCCCCAGTCAGCGCAGTTCCAAGTTGATCGAGCCCGGCACCACTGTAATCGGACTTGACGGTGTAAAGGCTTGAGAGGTAAGCGGCGTAACGGTGGGCGCGAGCGTAAATTCCGCTCTCTCAGTCGTCTGCAGAGGGTCATGTTGGACACGTGTGCGAGCCATACGTTAGATAGTTTATAATGACGAATCCGGTGCTGTGACAGCTGCTCTGACAATTGCTCTGTCTTTCCATTCTGGTGTGGCCCTATGTCGACCGTTGTCGTTCCGATGCTGACATCTGCCGTTGTTGACCCACTCTTGCCAGCACCGTCCAATCGCTGCATCGCTTTGACTCACATGTCACATGTCCAGCGATTCTTCGATTCGTCCAACCAGCCTCTTTCAATCCGATAGCACGACCTCTTTCAAACTCTGACATATGCTCGTAATGAGCACGAATCTTTCAGCAAGGCATTGTTGTAGTCGACATAAGATATCCGCAGTCAAAATGCAACAGAAATTTTGACCACATATTGAGAATCGCTCCTTATATACACCTGCTGAATGCGCAGTTCCGATGCGCTGGAGTTCCCGCTATTCATTCATTGGACACCAAATTTTAATCATTTGCATGTTCGGTCAAAATGTCTTTGCATACGAAATTTCATTACAGTCGGACAACTTCTTGGTGAGTGGATTTTGTTTTGTTATAGAGTGTGCTTGCAAAAAGTTGAAGAAAGCGGAGTACAACCACTCTCGTATGCGTCAACATTTCTGGTGAAAGCTTGGATGCTTTATTTTTTTTTTATACTTTATAAAGGTTCAGAGTTGCATGTGGAGAAAAATACTGTTAATGTACAGTAAACTCGAGAACGAAGTTCCGAGTTTGTGATTTATTTTATGCTTTGAGAGAGCAATGGACGATTTGATGAGATAACCATGGACAATGAGATGGACAACGGATGATGGGATGAGATAACAATGGGCGATGAGATGAGACGGACAACGGACGATGGGATAACAATGGACGATTTGATGAGATAACAATGGACGATTTGATGAGATAACAATGGACGATTTGATGAGATAACAATGGACGATGGCATGAGATGGACAATAGTCGATTTGATGAGATAACAATGGGCGATGAGATGAGATAGACAATGGGCGATGAGATGAGAGACAATGGTCGATGAGATGAGAGACAATGGTCGATGAAATGAGATAACATGGATGATGGTTTGAGATAAGCTTGGACGATCTTCATGTCCTTCCGGAAGGAACCTTCGAGCCTTTTCACACCTGCCGAACCCGGTTAGCCGAACCCGCATAGTGTTGTTTTTGAGCTTTCACACTATTCCGGTTTTAAATATGCTCTAACGATCGAATTCAGTATTCCCATAATATGCATTGTATGCAAGGACCATTCATATCACCTACTAAAGAACTACAACAACGCTCAAAAGATTTGGAAGACCACGTATTCGCTTTAATTTTTTGACGTGATATTGAAATAAATTTTCCCTAGATTTGTTTCATAACAGCTGATAAAACGTATGTTCAAATAAAACCCTAGACTTCAAACAAAGAAGTAATTTGTTCAAGAATAATACAAAACGTTGGGATCCAAAAAATTCAGACGATTACAAATTGCATAGATATTTCATCAGACTATGATTTTGAAGGAAATGTTTGTTAATATCTTGTTGCATATCCAAATGCCCCTGATCATATCTTCGAGACATAAAGTTCAACAATTTTGCCAATGCATCCACCGGTACTTTTTCCCCGCACTGCTTGAAGAATATGAACTTTTTCGTTACCATTGGACACCTTTCTCCTGGTATAACTGGTATGGAGTTCTCTTCACTTTCTGCGGGGGGGGGGAAGGGGGTCAGATTCGGTCCTGAAGGACGAGAACGCTGAAATCGAGGGAAAACAATTTTTATCTACACCTCCAAGATGAGGAGCACTATTTTATTGTGTATTTGAAAAACAGCGTTGGGGTTTTATTTCACTTTTTTTTTTTTTAATATTAAATGCCACTATCTGGTCGATTTCAACCGGGGGTTCTGGCAGCGGTGTCGAATGTATTAGTCAATTCTGGTGCGTTATTTGTTTGTGTCAAATTCCTATGAAAAGTATGGATTTGTCAACAATTATTGCGAATAGTATTTACCAACAGTTCACAAAACTATTTAAATTATTGAATAATTTAAACGACAAGGAAGTGAAAGGAAATCACCTAAGGTTGATATTTAAATTTAGTGCGTTTCAATTAACGTTAATTTGCAACTCTCTAATCCGCAACCCTCTAATCTATAACTCTCTAATCCGCAACTCCCTAATCTATAACTCTTTAATCCCCAACCCTCTAACCTATAACTCTCTAATCCGCAACTCCATAATCTATAACTCTACAATCCGCAACCCTCTAACCTATAACTCTCTAATCCGCAACCCTCTAACCTATAACTCTTTAATCCGCAACTCTATAATCTATAACTCACTAAGCCGCAACTCCATAATCTATAACTCTCTAATTCGCAACTCCATAATCTATAACTCTCTAATTCGTAACTCCATAATCTATAACCCTCTAATCCGCAACTCCCTAATTCTCAACCAACTCAGTAGTTTCTCAACGTTAACAATAGTTATCATTATTGCATTTACGGAAAACCTTTTCATTGCGGACGGACAGACAGATAGACAGAAAAACCAAAAGCAATAGTATATCTATTAAAATACGATGATAAATGCATGACATATAGTAACATACATATAAAAAGTATTGTAAAAGCACCCTGTATTTTAGTATCGGATATCGTGAAAAACGACCCGTTACCGGAAGGTTAAATTCATTCCTCCCAGACAACTACAATTACGCAATTTCATAATACTATAAAAATAGCGTATAAAAACAGTATACAAAAAAATAGCGTATTCACAAAAAAAAACTAAATAACTAAATAAACCAGCGAAATACGTACAATAAAACATGCACTTGGTTACGCTAATAAACAAATTAGGTGGCCGATACATATAGCGGCAGTAATTTAATATTGCCTTACCTTTTTAAGCAAATCATTTTTAAGATATCTATTCCAGTTTTTTAAAGATACGGATCCTACGAAATACGGAAAAATCTGTTACCCCTGATTCTAATACCAAATATAAAAACATCGGCTCTTTTTCCTAACACCAATACATTTTCCTTTTACAGGAAAAATTGGCGGGTAGTAACTTAATCGAAAAAAATCAAGGACTGCTTTTTCCTTCATTATTTTTCCGGGAATAGGAAATTCAGGATAGCCCGAATAATATTCATTATTCATGTGGAAGAAATTTTGCAGACGGTACTTCGCGTTTTTTCCCTTTGGTGACCCGAGGGTGGAATCAAGCGATGATACGAACAGTACCATGCAGTCTATATAGTCCGCATCTTTAATTAGAACAAAAAAACATTATTTGTGGTATTGCAAATGAAAAATGCATTGTGGAAATCGGAAAAATTATTAATAATAACGATTTCTGTGGTCTCCTATCGTCAGAAATCTCATTGCTTATTGAGTCGTCCCGTTTAATTGCTTTTCAAAGGTCGCATGGCTAGGACGAGGACGTAGAAAACATTTTTCGGTTTTTGTGCAGTTACCAGTTTCTTTATGTGGACGTAACAAATTAATTCCAACCAAATTAGTTTCCGAGACACTGATAACACTGAAACTTTAAATAATTATGATATTATTATATTAAAAATAATAATAAATAATTTGAATTAAAGGACAAAATTTAGAAATGAATAGGAAAATTCCTCTCCTCATGTATGCGTGTGTGTACGAAACCATGTATGCCTGCATTCATACATGTGTGTGTGTGTGTGTGGGTATGAAACCACGTACGCCTGCATTCATGCATGAGTGTGCGCATGAAACGATGTACGCCCGCATTCTTGTATGTGTGTGCGTATGTAACTATATAGTCTGCATTCATGCATGTATGTGCGTATGAAATCATGCACTCATTCACTCACGCATGTGTGTACGTATGAAACTATGTACGCCTGCATGCATGAGTGTGTGTGTGCGTATGAAACCATGTATGCCTGCATACATACATGTATATGTGTGTGAAATCATGTAAGCATTCATTCATGCATGTGTGCGCGCATGTTTATGCATACACATTATTGGTTGCTTTGAGGAAGGGAAAAGTACATTTTATAAAATTCAAGAAACGATGACCCAAAGTTTAATAATTTAATCAAAATCTGCAATAAACCAATAAATAAAAAAAAGGCTTAAATGTCTTAATAATAATAAACTTATTCTGTATAGGGTCTTAAACTAAACTCATATTCTGTATAGGGTCTTAAACTAAACTCATATTCCTCAAAATACTCGAAACTAGCGTCTAGAGGTGGTTTACTAGAAGTCAGCAATGGTTTTCAATAGTTAGCCGTCGCTTTTATAGGCATTTTTGCGTTAAACTCAAATATGGATACAGTTTACGGTTTAAATTTATAAAGTTTCATAAAAAAAGGAGTTTATTGCTAAATCTTAGCGCCAAAAAAGTTACCGTCTACACAAAATTATGTTTTTAAGGAATATGCGAGTTACCCCCTCTAACCTCTCCACCCTTAATTAAGTAAAATAGCATATAGATAAGAGATATTTATATTTTATTAAATTTGTTCATACCCTTACATCAAACGTTCAAAATATAATTATTGCTACACGTAGCTATTTCGTGCATATATCCTTCACTTTCGCGTCATCATATTTTATATAAAAATACCAGCACATAATTAGAATTAATTAATTAAATAATATATAAGGGGTCCAATATAAACATCACACACATGTCTAAATAGTATAATTAACTCAGGACCACACGGCTCGACTTAGAAATTCTAGGGCCCGGGGTAGACATTCATGAAGGTCCCCCATCCCTCCTGTATACACAACAGATTTCTGATTACTATGTGTCTTATTATTATTATAGGTAGGAGCGAATGGATTTTATTTGTAAGACCAAGGTAAGTATAATATAATACATTGTCTAGCCAGGTAAGCATTCCTGGTCTTAAGGGAAAGGAGCCGGAAAAGGATTTTTTAAAATGCTGAATAGTCTAGGCTTCCCCACAAAACATATACTAAAATACAAAAACGCGGAAACGTCATCAATAGATTAACGAAAAAAAAATGTATCGCTTTCGTGGTTCGCGTACTTTTTACGAGTACCTTGGACTAAATTTAAAATTTAGGGGGCTCGGGGCAGCTGCCCCGTGTGCCCCTGCGTAAATCAGGCACTGGTGAAACCACCATCTGTTCAACTCTATTGCGTCCCCTATTCGTCTTTCTTTATTATTTTCTTGAATAGTTTAAAGTTACTTATTTTCTTCATTGTCTCTGGTAGTGAGTTTCTAAGTTTGGGTCCTCTGTACTTTATGTTCTTCCGTCTTAATTTAGTTCTGATTTTGAGTAAATATAACTTCCTCAATCTTTGTTTTCATTTCTATTTAGAATTTCCATTACCTCCACATATCTTCGTTTAATTATTCTTTCATACAGTTTGTTCAATATAAAATATTCATCGATAATACTCGCAGGTGAAATTCCTATTTTTTTCCCAAAATTTCTCATTTAATTATCATTATTATTATTAACTATAACAAATGTTTCTTTATCTCCAAAATGTTCAAATTTCCCTTTTCTAAATTTTCCACGATATTGTTATCAGTGGATCATCATCATTGTTATGTCATATTGTAGCTATCATTGTTATCTCATATTGTAGCTATCATCGTTATCTCATATTGTAGCTATCATCGTTATCTCATATTGTAGCTATCATCGTTATCTCATATTGTAGTTAACATTGTTATCTCATATTGCAGCTATCATTGTTATCTCATATTGCAGCTATCATTGTTATCTCATATTGTAGCTATCATTGTTATCTCATATTGTAGCTATCATTGTTATCTCATATTGTAGTTACCATTGTTATTGTGGATAAAACATGTCTCATTTTGGTTAAATATTTGCTCTTCTCAAGAAGATAATTTTCTTAGCACGTTCCTCTATGAGGTGTGCACAGGCATTCATTGGCCAATGCACTGAATGACTAGATGAGTAAAAGTGTTCATTTATTCGGTCAAATGAACGAATACGCTTCTCATAAGATTTTGTTTTTAATTTTGTTTAATCTCAGACGCGAAGCACTCTGTTGCCATTTAATAAATTCACCATTTTGTGGATAGAATGATATTAATTTAGCTCATTAGTATTACTTACCTCAAGTTTGAACAATTAGATGAGACGGGAACTTTAAGGTAGCAACCAGACAGTTTGTTTATTCCAAATTTAATTGTCGCATTATCAAAAGTACATCCACCTTTTAAATCTGAAAATAAATTTCAGAAATAAGAAAACCATATTAATTTTCAACGTTCAGAAAAATTTCAAATTAAATATTTTGTAAACAGCATTAATTAATTAATTAACATGCATATTTTTATTAAAAAAGGAGAACTATAGAGAAACAAAAAGAACAATAACAGAGACCTAAGGATCGATCCGAAACAATCTGCATGACAAACTCTTCGACGCCCATATAGGATACACCCACAATAGGATATAAATAAACTATGTGTGTATATATATATATATATATCATCATCATCATATTCAACCATTATCTATCCACTGCTGGATGAAGGTCTCTCCAAATGCTTTCCACACAAGTCTATCCTGGGCCATTCGTTTCCACGTCACCCCAACCTCTTTTCTTATTTCATCCACCCATCTAGTTTGAGGACGTTTTCTAGGTCTTCGGTGGTCTCTTGGAATCCAGTTGAGAATTTGCGTTGTCCATCGTTGATCAGTTCTTCTTGCGATATGCCCAGCCCATCGCCATTTCAGTCCTTTTACTTTAACAATGATGTCCTCTACTCTAGTTTGCTCTCTCACCCAAGTGTTTCTTTTTCGATCTCTCCTAGTTATTCCAAGCATGCACCTCTCCATGCTCCTTTGCGTTGTCTGTAACTTTCGTATTGCTCCAACTGTTAGACTCCATGTCTCTGATCCATAAGAGAGGACTGGCAATACACACTGGTTGAAGACTTTTCTTTTTAGACATAAAGGCAATTTCCCCTTCAGGATAAAACTGTTTCTTCCAAATGCACTCCAGCCAAGTTTAATACGTCTGTTGAGTTCTTTCATAATGTTGCCATCCATTGAAATCAGCTGGCCAAGGTAAATATATATATATATATATATATATATATATATATATATATATACAAAATTTAAAATGCTAATTTTCGATTGCATGAGAATATGAAAAATATTAAAATTGGTAAAGAAGTGAGGAGGCGCGACAACTATTTATCGAAAAGTTTTTACCTCAGCTTCGCAGAAGGTCTTTCAGAAAATAAACTGGGACGACAATGGAGTGGCGATAAATGAGGGGAATATTTAAATTGGCATTTTTCTGATAACGGTCTTATTTTTTCAACGGACCCTTCAAAACTCCAGAACAGGAACTGATAAGGGAATTTTCAACTAGAGGTAGAGTAGTTGGAAGCAGAATAAACCTACACAAAGCTAAAATTCTGTCCAACGATTTAATATAGGAAACAAAAATACAGATTGATGACACTGAAGATTAGAAATTGGTGCTTCGTATATACTCCTTGGCCTACTGATATATCCATGGAAGGCAAATTAAGAAGCGTATTGCACTTAGTTGGAGTGCATTCAGAAGAAGCATATTTATCTTGAAGACAAATATGTTTATTCCAAGCACTGAGCTAAATTACAACTGGAGTGCGGACTCCATATTCAACAGCCCAGCGGCACCTGAAGCCAATTTTTGGCTGCGAAAGGATACACTGCGTAAGCGAGTTACGCAAACAACTCGTGAACGAGTACTGAAACCTAATTCCATTAATAATACTCGTTGTTAAAAATTTACATTTAATTTAAAGATACAATATTTCACAACTAGTGTGTGCATAGGCGTAACTAAGGGGTTAAATATAGCGTAAACTGGGGGAGGGGGCAAATTGCAACCCAAAAATTGCACGGGTATACGATTTTGCCTCCTTAAAAAAAAAACCGGGGGCAAGTGCCCCCTTTGTCCCCGCCCTATTACGCCTATGACTGTGTGTGTTTCAGATTGGCTTTTTTTATATACTGTGTGAGATATATATATATGCTTTTTAAAGTCGAAAATTATAAGTTCGACTTTTATATACCATATGTATGTCGGAGAATATTTTTATCACTTTCTAAACTAACTAATCTTTGAAGGTTAATTAACTAAAGCATACACTAATGATCATTAATTTATAAATTTGTAGAAAAACACAAAAATAAGCGTTGAATATCGGTCTGTTAACTGAGTATATAGTTCTCAACTAAAATCCAAATTATTCTTACTTCTTAACACAATTTGAAGATAAAAGACATTTTCACTAAATGTCTTGCGTTATTTCTTTGATTTACATTAACTTAAAATGTAATACCCCCTTTAGTTTTTGTTGTTAAAAATATATATTAACATTACAAGACGCATTGAAACTGACTGCTTGCCTAACGCTTGTAAATAAAGGAGTAATGCGGTCTTTCGGAATCGGCACGCTTAATCTGCACTCCAGTTGTGCGTTATAGCTCAGTGATTCCAAGGGGGAAAGTTTCTTTCGTTCAACAGACTATATTAAAGGACTGATTGTTATACTTTAGAATAAATAGCTTCTCACACCCGTCAAAATCTCGCATTCGGAAAAAAAATGGTGCGAAGAAATCAATATTTAAGATATCTGAAAGGAAGCATAAAAGAACAACAACAGAAAGATAAAAGAGGGAAATAAAATCCCGAAAATCTGTAAGCACCCACTAAAGCATTCACTAAAATTTTTGAAAGCCTTGAGAAGAAAGTCATAACTTTTCTAAGCCCCCCCCACCCCAGTACTCATGATACATGGTGAAACTACAGCCCTAATTATATGCACTAAGAAACCAGCAAAATATGCACTGAGCCTCAAAATATCCACTTAAAATGAATAAACATGCACTTCAAATGAATAAACATCCACTTCAAATGAATAAATATGTACTTAAAATTTTTTTAACGCTTGAAAATCTTGTATCCCGTATATCAAAACAAATAGATTTATTAACCGCCAAGTAGAAAAATTCGATATACATTAAATCATATGTTTTATATATCACAAATTCTATGACTGTATATCGCAATGTGTCTCTCGTTGTTCTAAACAGTTAAGCTTTATCTTCTATCATGTAATGATGTATGTCATTTTTATGGCCAAAAAGGTCCTTTCAGAGCTACAAAAGATACTGAGCAAAACATACATTTTTGCTGGTTTTTATTACGAATAGTTTATCGATGATAGAACGATGTCTATCACTGAAGGAAAATGGTGTGGAAATTTAGAATAAGTGTTTGTTTTAATTTGACTTTCAATCAATTGCCAGCCAAGCACAGTAAAACTCAGCTTTGGTTTTGCTAACAAGGATGGTGGCTATAATTCAGCTACGACAACATTTTGGCGCCCTAACGTGTACATTTACGAATTCCATTGCCTTTCCACTCAGATAAGAAGTAAGAAGAAAGTTCAACTTTAGTATTGTGGTGAAATTTTTCAGATGAGGAAATAATAAAATTCTTAAAATTACTAAAACCCTTAAAATATGCATTTATTCTGGAAATTCATGGTTTTTGTGCATTTATATTCAAAAACACTAAAAACAGCTAAAATATGTAATTGAATATATTACGGGATCTAGTTATAACAGTAGCATTTAATCGTTCTGCATTCATCTTTCCAGTGGCCCACCCAGAGTATTCCAAAGGAGGAGGCGCAAGGAAGTTTTGGTGGAAAAAATGGCCAGTCTCCATATCAATTACGGTTGTCTTTTTGTGTACTTTTATCATTATTAAATTACTACTAATTTGACAGTGCAATATACTTAAATAATTAAAAATAGTAGTAGATTTTGTTTATACAATTTTACAATGGCCAGCTTTTGTTTTCCACAAAAGATCACTGTTTTAGTAATAGATTTAAAAGTAATCCTATTGTGCAAAACTTGCTTTTGCTTGCCCTCTGTCCACTACTTGATCTACAGAAGCCTTTTTTCCTTTTGTGACCTTCAAAAAACTCATCGGCTTTGTGAACTGAATCCTTATGATAGAGAAAAGTTCTAATGTTATCTGAACTTCTCCAAGGTCTTCTTCCAATTATTAAATTCTTTTGAAACAAGTTGACCTGTGGCTTGTGTCGATCTTAAACAGACTTCATGGGGTGAAAAGAGAACACACAAAATTTGCTATAGGCACTGTCTTCTGCATTTAGGCAAGTTATGCTTACTCAGTTCAGATGGACAGAACTTCCGACTGTGGTGAGATTTTCCTTGACTTTATACAGCACTAATGATGGTCGTAGGAAAATTGCAATTTGCATATGGTTCCCAAAGACTTTTTAGCACTGTTATCCTATCTTCATCAGTAAGGTTAGATTTCTTGACATAATTAGAAATCTCTACAGTCAGAATTTCCAATTTAATTGTTTTGGTCTACCTTTACCTCCTGGAAAGCGTTTGAAGACAGCCCTAGCCATTGCGGTTGCTTTCCTCAACAGCAGTCTCATCAATGTCACAGAGTTCAGGGAAATGTTGCTGGGATCGTCATTACTTTCAATTTTACTACTTATAAAAAATTCTGTTGATGTAATAATTTTCCACTTTGTTAGCCCAAGGGGTGCGCGGGCCCCCAAGGTAGGTGCGCCAGGGCATGTTTGAACTGATATGATTTTTAATTAACTTTAATTTAAAAAAAAGAACGTTTTGTACTTATATACGTAGAATACGTGAATAATATTAAGTAGTGCATCTTTCGCTTTTTGTGTTGTGGTAGTTTTTAACTAGGAATCTCTCGCGCTCGGAGGCCCTTTAGAGATTGGGGGCCCCTGGCGGCCGCCAGGTCCGCCAGTCACTTAATACGCCACTGAAGAGAGACATCAACATGTATTGCTAACAGAAATGCTGTAAACTTCAGGCCCTTATCTACACCTATAGGGCTATCAATGTACGATTTACTGTTACAATCGTTTGGCGGTAAAAGTATGAGGCAGAGCAAGAAATTGGCAATGAACATTTGCCGCCAAATATGCAGTATTGGCGAGAATACGCTATGTAGTTGTTTATATGGAGTGCGTATTTTTCGCATCTCATATATGTGCCCCGCCTCATAATAACCGTTAATATTTGATATACTACATTATATATTATATTTTATATATACGTACATAATACTTCACTAGATGCAAGACAAAGGAAGAGCAATAATCAGACATGTGCCAGACGATTTACATCACTTGTCTGCTGTCCATCTTTGTCAGACATTTTAATATTTTTGCTGCAAAGTTGCAGTATGATGCATCTGCTATATACCATTTCTTAGACAGCGCGATTTATTGCGGTAATTTCACTGTCAAGATTTCTTGGTTTACTGTGACATATTGCGGCAATTAAATAACAGCGTTTATTGCACGCTACATTCCACAAATAATAGGCCATGGGAAGGGAAAAAAATAGAGTCCATTTTCTTGAGAAATCCTTGTCATATTACAATACTCAATTCAAACGCATTTTTTTTAATAAAATTAATAGAAGTTCAAATTTTAGAACAGGATTTTGTACTCGCGAAATAGTTATGCGCAAGTCTTCGTTTAACAACCCGTTGCACTTGCAAGGAATAAGCAGAGATAGCTGCAACAGTTTTTCCGAAAAAAGGGCGTATTTTACTCCCACCTCTTCTAATTAGAATCCAGTGGATGCTTTTACTTTTTTTTTACCATCCAATTTATCAGATATAAAGAATGTTTCCGGAAAATTGTACAGAACCGTTAAGAAACGTAATAAACTGCCATGAACTGTTACCAATAAACAATACTATTTTAACCGATGGTATTGTATGGTGGGATGATGATACACGTATATCCACAAGTTGGAAAGTCCCAATGCTGCACCGTAAGGAAAACGGTTAGCGTAGATTAATCGAGAGGAGATAGTACCAAGAAAACGTTCGACAGTGTAGAAGTTACAGAAGTAGGGATGGGAAATATTGTCTCATCCGCCATATTCCCCGGACTTAGCACTATTTGATACTTTCACCTCCTTCCGTCTTTATCGAGTTTTCTTGATAGAAGAAACTTTGCTAACTTCAACGAGATGAAACAATGCCTTCATAACTTCTTTACCTCCCAATACGATGATATCACAATACATAATACGATATATAATATGATACACCACACGATACATAATACGATATATAATATACCACACGATACTTAATACGATATACAATACGACGACATGATGCGGAAACATAAGTATGAAGGAGAAAAACATGCATGGCGAGATGCAGCATTTCAAGGGGCTACTTATTTTAGGGTTCCACAGCTTAGTAAAACCTATAAATATTTTTCCTTTACTGCTCAGGAGGACTAAATTCATGCCCGTATGCAGTGGCGTACGTAGGGGAGGGTTGACGAGGCTCATAACCCCCCCTTATTACGATGACATTTTGTTTATACACGTATATGGACATATATATTGTCATTTAATATTCAGTAAAAATGTAGATAAATTAATTACAGCAATAAGCACCATTTTAAAATATATTCTATGTATATAACTGACAAAATAAATCAATTACCACAAACTATTAATTTCTCGTTAACCTTAACCGTAGTTAGTCGCCAAAAAATGACACCAAGAGCGTGAAACTCCAACAATTTATGCAAATTTGGCTTTGTTTACTAATTTGCTTGGTGAGAAACGTCAAACGTTCTGATAAATTTTAGTGCAATTTTACGTCCTTTTCGCAGTCAATTTTACACCGAAGGCTTTATCTGCAATATACAAATAAAAACTCCTGCCAGGTCTCGAAGTCTAAACATGCCAACAGCCCCAGAGGTAAAGAAGAGGAGGAGGAAAAGGATGTTAACAAATTCGCTCAAGTCACCATAGCAACAAAAAGAGCGGATGGGAAAGACGGAGACTCATCTGTTTGACCATTCAGCGATGCTGATGACCATCACGTGATACGATTTCCCCACTCATAAACAAGGCTTTTGCCGTATCTTGTTCTTTCTCGCACATTTCCTTTTCTCTAGAGACCAGCGTCAACTGCCGTGAAAGGCCGCTTGACAGGATATATGATAACATGTAAACAAACTTCTCTCGTATGAAAAAGAAGAAGAAAGATACAGAAAATTTGTGATGCGTCCGGCCATCTCCTTTGAAACAGATGTATCTCTAAAGCTGGCAGATTCCAAGTCTAACAAATTTCTCGGAATAGCAATGAAAACTGTGCCTCTGTAAATTTCAGAGCAGGATCATCAGATACTGAAATTTTTCGTGATGATTACCGTGATGATGACCGCCTTGAAAATACTGTCCTTTTAAGAGTTTGTAACCTAAGAATTTTCAAGATACTCTGCTCTCCAAAGAAAGAATTATTTTGCTACATCTTGATTATAAAATTGTCTTAGATTACAACAACTGCACATTTTTTAAGAACCGGACTATTGACCCACAGCACTTCAATGTTAGAAACATCTGTTCTCACTTGATCACTGAAGTTAAGGGACATTGGGTGCGGTTGTTTTCGAGAGGATGACCACTCGGGAAACTGACCGTGGTATGGAGGTGATATTATCCGCTTATATAGTGCCCCTTGTTCAGAGGAACAACTGATGACTCGTTAATATAATTCGCCATGATCTGGACACTTGACTGTTAGCACGGTACGGTCGAAAGAACAGAAATGGAGGACGTTGGGAAAAGAAATAGTCACTACTTGAACGAAGGAAGAGAATTGGCGGATGCAGACGTTGGAATCCTATAAAATATAATTTTTTTAGAAAAGTCAAAGTTGCCTACAGGGTGACTGAAGAGGAAACGAATGGCTCCCATACACATCCATTAATTTTGTACAGGTGAAATAACCAGGGAACTAATAGACTGAGTTAAGTTTGCGGGTGTTATATGGTATTCGGACAGCAAATATTATGCTGCTTCAGAGACACCTGAGCATCCGTCTTCTACGAGACCAAATATCGATCTACGGATCAGTAAGAAAAACGGACAGAGGGAGCTAGGGTCCATTAAGAGCAACCAGAGAAGATTAGAAGAAGACTAGAAGGCAAATTAGGATTTTTAGGCAGAACAAAAAGATGAGAAATTTTATGACTCGATATCATATGGTAACACTTGCTAAAAGTTTGCGATAAACTTATTAATAAAGATTAATAATTGCCAAAGTTTTTAAAGTATATTATTAAACTATACGAATATAAAATTCCATAAAATAATTCAATGGGCAAAATCATATTTAATACAGAAAAATGTAAAATTTAATACAAAAATTTAGTTCAGCCATGGTAATTCCAAATATGAGTTTTTATAAAATTTGCTAGCTATAGCGAATATGGCTTACACACCGGGGTTTATGAAGTCTTTCATAAGCGTAAAATGCTTATAAACGTTAATAATTTTATATATAAAAATTATAAAATTAAAACAAATAAAATATTTGTAGTAATATATATAATAATATTGGTGGCAGTGTATGGCCTGCAAAAGGGTTGCTGGTATCTAACTGGAAGGAGACCCACACGCTGAACGTATGTGACGATGTGTGGAACCGGCCAGGCCAGTAACCTAGTGTCCTACCCCGCCTTCAAGTGGTGCAGGCTGAGCTTTCTATTTATGTGGCAAATTAATATTTGCTGCACGGATAGAAAGGCGGAAGGGGAGGGCTAATTCACCAACCCGTCTAGCCAGCGTGGTGAAATTATGGCTAATTCCTCCATTATGTTGACACACCAGAAACCATGGCCCCTAGTCTCCAGGTGCTGGAGTGCTCCTGATCAAGGCAGCGGTCAGTGTGGCATGAAAGCAGGGGATCTAATGAAACTGAAAGTAAATACCGAGGCATTCAAGTTGGAATTAAAAAATCGCTTTTCTGCACTGGAAGGACTTATTGATGAAAGTGATATCTCAGAAGCAAATGAAAACATTGTTAAGACAATAGTTGAAACTGCTGGGGAAATTGGTGGTGTAACCTGTAAAAAGCACAATAGCAAATTATCTGAGAAGACGAAACAGCTCATGAAAAGGCGAAGAGATATGAAGGTGGACAATCAAAATACCAGTTCCAGGATTGAGTACATAGAACTTTGTAAA
Source organism: Dysdera silvatica (assembly GCA_006491805.2). Lineage (NCBI taxonomy): Eukaryota > Metazoa > Arthropoda > Arachnida > Araneae > Dysderidae > Dysdera > Dysdera silvatica. The sequence continues at coordinate 149,756,535 of QLNU02014176.1, forward strand.
ACTCTGCGCAAAAGCATGAAAGAAGACATAAGAAAATTCAACTGTGAGCTAGTAAGGAAAGCCATTGAAAATAACAAGAGCCTTAGGGTTGTTAAAGGAAGTTTATCTGTTGGGAAGAAACACATCATTGCATTAAAAGGAGAGGATGGCACCGTAACAAGAAATAGGGAAGAAATACTTAGAAGAGTTGAAGAATTCTACAAAAATCTATACGAAAGTAACAGTGGATTAAACGAAGACATTGAAATAGTCGAAGGAACAGCTCCTAAAATCTTAAAAGAAGAAGTTTCATTTGCAATAAAAAGTATGAAGAAAGGAAGAGCCCCTGGTGATGATGGTATTACATTAGATATCCTAAAAGAAGCTGGAGAATATGTAGAAGACATACTTGCAAAATTCTTTACCAAATGTCTTAACAGCGGTAACATACCAAACCAATGGGATTCTGCAACAGTAATTCTTTTGCATAAAAAAGGTGATAAAGAGGATTTGAAAAATTACCGACCAATTAGCTTGTTACCTGCTATTTATAAAATCTTCACAAAAGTGCTAACACATCGCCTGCAGAAAAAATTAGATGCAGCTCAACCAAGAGAACAAGCTGGATTTCGAAGTGGATTCAGTACAGTGGACCATATTCAAGTATTAAGAGAATTAATTGAAAGAACACATGAATATGAACTTCCATTGTGTGTGGCATTTATTGACTATGAGAAGGCCTTTGACTCTATTAAAACATCAGCAGTCATCAACTCTTTAAGATCAACAGACATTGAGGATGTGTACATTGACATGGTGAAACGTGTGTATAAAAATGCAAGTGCAAAATTTCGGTTACATAAAGATACCAAAACTATCAAACTTGGCAAAGGGGTGAGGCAGGGAGATACCATTTCTCCAAAACTTTTTACTTCAGCTTTACAGATGATTTTTCAGCAGATAAATTGGAATAACAAGGGAATAAAAATAAATGGTGAATATTTAAATCATTTGCGGTTTGCTGATGACATTGTTATTTTTTCAACGAACCCATTAGAACTCCAAGACATGGTACAGGAGCTCTCAACTAGAAGTAAAGAAGTTGGACTCAAGATGAACCTACAAAAAACTAAGATCATGTTCAATAATTTCGTAGAGGAAACAAAAATACAAGTTGACAACATTGAGCTAGAAATTGCTGATTCATATATTTACCTTGGCCAGCTGATTTCAATGGATGGCAACATTATGAAAGAACTCAACAGACGTATTAAACTTGGCTGGAGTGCATTTGGAAGAAACAGTTTTATCCTGAAGGGGAAATTGCCTTTGTGTCTAAAAAGAAAGGTCTTCAACCAGTGTGTATTGCCAGTCCTCTCTTATGGATCAGAGACATGGAGTCTAACAGTTGGAGCAATACGAAAGTTACAGACAACGCAAAGGAGCATGGAGAGGTGCATGCTTGGAATAACTAGGAGAGATCGAAAAAGAAACACTTGGGTGAGAGAGCAAACTAGAGTAGAGGACATCATTGTTAAAGTAAAAGGGCTGAAATGGCGATGGGCTGGGCATATTGCAAGAAGAACTGATCAACGATGGACAACAGAAATTCTGAACTGGATTCCAAGAGACCACCGAAGACCTAGAAAACGTCCTCAAACATATGCCTATAAAACGTTAGCATTGTTTGATAGCATCTCGTTAATGGAGAGTACTATAGCCCAATGTGAAAAGGGAACTTCAGATTGTATGGACAAGAATGGAGTACACATGGAATAACTTTAATTTACAACTGTAATGCGTAGTAAATTAAAATACAATATTTAAGCTATCTAACGTCAAGTTTATTTTAATTCTGTGGATTTCGTTTAATAAGCTATCGTTTAAAAGTAACTAAATACTTTATAAAAACCCCGTATTTTATGATAAATCATCCCTTTACAAGGTTTACAAGGTCTTTTACAAGGAGTTTTTTACGAGGTCTCCGGTCCTTTATAAGCTTGTTTTCTGTAACGCATTTGTTTTTTTGCATATAGATCTTGTCTAAAAATTCCGTGAAACGTTGGTGAAAGGTGGAATTTTTTTACCATTGTAAACTTTCAAGCGTTGCGTTAACGATTTTCGAAACGTTAATGATATTGAGAGTGCCCCTAAATGCTCGCTTGACTGCATCAACACTAACTAAACGAAAAACACACAACAGGGGTAATTAAACTGCTTTTCATAACATTCAATCTGATCGCAATTAAAGTTAACCTATTCCTGAGGGTCTGAGATATAAACATTTGACTGTACAGCAATAAAATTTAGAATATTCACATTTCAGATGATGAGGAAAAAGCAATTAACGAAAAATAGTAATTTAAATTTGCATCATGTTTATTTTGATTCGGAAACAAGAATAACACGAATATTTTAACCAGGGAATACAAATGTAATTAATTGGGCATACAGAGAGTGTTTACACATTTTTAGAACGATTTCAATAGAGGATTAAAAAATGAAAATATTTTGTGGGAAAATGGATCTGGCAACATGTTATTATTTCAAATTAAGATTATCGTCTGCTACTTTCAAATTCATTTTTCATTCAAAATGGCGCCTGTAAACAAGCTGTGGATCGAAGGATACGTTTTCGCGCTTTCAGAGGAGAAATATTCTTATTCCATTATTAAAAACGTTGTGAAACGCATGGTATAAAGATTTCTAAGTGCAAAATAAGCAACATTATTAATTGAAAAGGGAAAGACCGTCAATCAGAACTTCTACATAAAAAGAGGACTCCAAATGTATACCCGAACAAGGTACGTACTGTTGCAAATATTTCTAAAGTGAGATCACTGGTAACAAGAGAAAATCCCCCGATGCAGAAATCAATTGCAAACTCTTTAAGAACTTCTGTAGCAACAGCAAATAAAATAATAAACCAAGATTTATAACTTAAAAAAGCTAAAAAACATAATCTTCACCGTCTTTTGTCGAGGCATGTGGTTCAACGCAAGACATGTTGCAGAATCCTGTATGAAAATTACTTATCAGGAGATAAATGGAAATACGTTGTTACCCTTGATGAAGCATGGGTTTACATAAATGAGTGTAACAAAAAAAAAGGTCCATTTACTATCACAAGCGCGGAGAAAAAAATGTCCAAACTTGGTTCCGAGAATGCAAAGAAAGCTTCAGTAAAGGCTTTATGATTGTCGCAGGTTTCTCTTACAATGGGAAATTAAAGATAAAAAAAACTGGAAAACAACGTTAAAATCAACTCATGATATTATCAGGAGAATGTTTTGCATCCAATATTTACAGAAGAAATTCCATTTTTTTTATTCCAACAATTTTCAGAGTATAAAACTGCATCAAGACAAAGCCAGCAGTCATACCTCAAAAACTACCACTGCATTCCTTGAAAAAATGAAAATTAATACAGCTATTGCATGTATTCCGTTTCATCATATTCCTGCAAAGTCCCCTGATGTTTCTCCTATGAACTATTGTGCCTTTGGTCCGCTGAAAAGAGCTCTCTCTAAGCGCAAACCCACTACCATTGATGGACTTTGGAAAGTTGTGGAACAGAAATGGCAAGCAATACCTCTGGAAATTTTTTGCGAAAAGCCCTTCTATCATGGAAAGTACGATGCAGACTTATAGTTCAAAAACAAGGTTATCAGATGGAATATTTAAAAAAATAATCTTTACAATTTAAACATTAAGAAAATGACTCCGAAATCATTCTAAAAATGTGCAAACACCCTTTGTATAGCGGGCTAATATTAGTATGTACCACAATTTAATTTCTTTTAAATAAAAAATCTCATCAAAACAATTCTAAGATCAGAAATAAAGCTAAAATAGAGAGTATGAGGAAAATTTTGTACTTCCTTAAAAAGTCTTGAATTAATTTTTAAAGAAAGTTCCCATTTTTTAATTTAAAAAGCATAAAAAAGATATAACTGCTGATAGTGTAAAAAATACTTACGAAATTTTTGTACAATATATAAATTAAAAAAAAAACTATTAAAGGCTTACTTAAAGGGCGTTTAATCATTGTTTTGAATAAGGACGTAACGATGGTGATTTCAATTACCAATCGAATAATGCTTACTAAGTTTTGTTATCGAACTATTATCAGTAAAACTTTAGCATTAGGTAAAATTTCGAAAAAGAAAGGTTATAAGGCTGTAGAGAGCATCACTTGCGAACCAAATGGTTCGAGAAAAATGATGCGTAAATTTAAAGGAATGTGAAACGTAGAATCGGTAAAAAGTACGTGAGGAAAGGAAATCTCATCTTGAGAACAGAGTAGAGAATATTACTTGCAGACGAGAAAAAATGTACTTCCAATTGATAAGAAATAAAACTTGCAATCGAGAAGAAACGTACTTCTAATTCGGAAGGAGCATACTCGCAATTGAGAATAAATACACTTGAAATCAAGAATAAACGTATTTATAATCGAGAAAGAACGTACTTGCAATCGAGAATAAGTGTACTTGCAATCGAGAAAAAACGCACACGCAATCGAGTATGAATGTATTTGCAATCGAGAATAAATGTACTTGCAATCGAGAAGAAATATACTTGCAGTCAAGGAGAATGTAACTGGGATTACCACTCTTGGAGAAAAAAATTGCATTTTTTCTCCCGACTTTTTCTGTAAAATTCTCTGATCAATCATAAACAATTTTAAACTGAACTTATCTTGTTAAACACATAAAATGAAAAAAAAAGGTTTTTTTTCACCTTCAGAAAAGAAAATGCTTTAATACGGCAGTTATAAATCACTAACATCTTCCTTAGAACTTTGAAAGATATGAAAGGCTTCAAAAAATCGAGATTCGTAAGTGATGCGACTTTTTCAATCAGTGCAGTCTTGGAAATTGAAATGTGTGATCATACTTCCAGGAATGTTCTGCAACGGCCGATTTTTGAAACTTCTGTTTTTAAACGTTAAGTTTGTCGTTCTTTTTTAACAGATGCCATATGAAGGTCACATAATACGCAGTAAAGAAATGCAAAAATTATAGTATAATAAATTTCCCCCACGAAAACTCACAAAAATCTCGCCCCGGAGGCTTTCTTGTGTTGACCATATTTGGCAATTGTGTTATCCCTGCGGAGGGTAATAATACCTTAACATCTTTACATACGGAGAAAGAGAGCGTTGTTTCCTGTCCTCATTCGTCTAGCGGTCCAAGACACTCCGGGCTAAACGGAGGGACCCTGGTTCGAATCCAGGATGGGGAAAGCGTCTCTTTTTCTCCAAAATTACACAAGCTCTAGTTTGAGCTGTAATTAATACGTGGGTGGCAAAAATTATAGTATAAAATGCATCTGACCATTTCTGACTAGTTTTTTTTAAGATAATAAAGTAGTATTAAGTATTTATTGTAAATTTTTTTAAACGTTGCAGTATAATAAAGTTGAAATTAAAAGATGCCTATTAGATAAAATACATATTTTTTAAATAAATAGGGTAACACAGTATTTTTATTTAAAAAATGCAAATTAAAAATATTGATATTTTATAAATGTTCAGATTCCAGAGAATTATGTAAACCATCAAATGCTCGATCAAGAATTACAATAACAATTCGCTGTTCGTAAATTTCAGAAAAAGGAAAGAAACAAAAGACAGAAAAAAGAAAGGAAAAGTAGTTACGTGGGTCAGAAATAAATAGAAAGTAAGCGCTTGCAAATAAAATTCTATAAAGCTTTAAAAAGCACTTTACGTTCTCATTACGAAATGAAGAAAATTGTTGTTTTAAATTGCTGGAAACTTCGAGAAAGACGTAATGGAGCAGAATATTTACAAAAATAATTTTCTGAAGCGCAAACTGTAAAAATGGAAAAAAAAAAAATGCAACAACAGTCACTCCGCAAACGAATAACATTGATAATAAGTTCCACATGCAATCGACACTTAGCTAACAACGTTTTCCGGATGTAATACGGAACTAACAATACGAGTACCCGAAACCTCCGGAATCTTTTTCCGGAAAAAATTGTTATATCGAATCCGAATATTTTCTTTTATAGACACAAGCCGCCTTATTAAAAGAAAGCACACTATCCTAATGAGCTATGGGAAATAACCGAAGACAATAAATGTATCTGCACTCCCGTTTGCTTGAGTAATGATGGTCCCTGTTGCCCTGACAAAACTCTGTAATCGATTAGGCCTCCTCGAGGCAATATAAGTATTTCCAAAAGTTTTCGTGAAATCAATTTCACAGTTTTTGAAAAGAACTAGTTTATAATAGACAGTGCATTTCTACGTGTTCCCCAAGAAAAGGTTCCTTCTCTTTGTGAAGAATGCAGTGGCGCATTTCTATGATTTTACAAGTGGAATTTTGTGGAGAAACCTTTGTGAATTGTGACGTTATAGGTATTTTCAACAGGAAAATGAATTTTATTACCCAGTTGTTATTGTGTCTTAGCAAGATTCAAAACAACCGTTATTTCAACACTGGCGAAAAGGTTCAAAACATGATGTTTTGAGAGCCAATTGCTTCCTTTGTCGAGTGAAGGCATAAAGTCATGGGGGGGGGAAAATTGGCGCCATTTACCAAATACCGTGTGGAGACTGTGACAAGGTGTATGTTGGACAGACGGGAAGATCGATACGTCTACGAAGAAAAGAATGTATGCTTGCGGTGTGTAGAGGAGACAACTCAAGTTAATTAGCTGAACATGTTTTCAGGACGAACCACGAACCAGATTGGCATTCGATGAAAGTATTATATCAGAAGATGACGAATCTGGGTAGAAGGCTCTTTCCGAAGTCATGGGAGATTTACAGCTTGAAGAGTCATGTTATTAGCATCTCAAAATCCCTATCGGCACCCTAAAAGATTTTTTGTTCAACCTCGAGTCGGGGGGTAACCATCTGACGCCATCTAATGCGAGGTTTTCCCTAGCCGTGACTATCCAGATGGGGATTCCCAACATGTGGGTATATAAACTTAGGACTTTCACTCACTCTTCATTCTGCCTTCACTCGACAAAGGGAAGGGTTGGCTCTCCAAGTACAGTGTTTTAAACCTTACGCCAGTATCGAAATAACTATTCTTATGGAATCTCCTAGTGGAACTTCGTATTGTTTTCTTAGCAAAATTTGCCGTGAAGTTCGGAACTTTTATTTTTGAAAATACAGATTTGCCTTAAAAAAATATCAAACGTCGTCTAATAATCTCCTCCATAACAATGGTCATCTTTAACAGCACCCAAAAAAAAAGGAATATACCGACCTATTAGCACTACAATAGTCATACCAGAAATGTTTATAACTTTTCCGAAAAAATATTTTTGGAGTGGCTAGCATTGGTTGCACAGGTCTTAGTGTGTGGATATGTTAAGCAATGCACTACAAGATTTGAAGCATCTTTCAGTTTTTAAAAAAATATGTTCGCATCAATTCATACATTTATAATGTTTAATTTAAATTTACTAAGTATACAAATATACATAAATTGCTTCAAAGACTGAGTAACAATTCATCCTTGAAGCAGGGACTGAGTAACAATCAGTCCTTGAAACAGGGACTGAGTAACAATTAGTTCTTGAAACAGAGACTGAGTAACAACTGCCTGAACAATATGAGAAATCGCTGTCAGGGCTGTATACATTCCAAAGCGATCACAGTGAACATTAGCGTTCCATAACTATACGTGGCATACTCTGCTTCATGCTTCTCCTGCTCTCATCTGCGTAATTCTTACACATTTTACAACAGTACTACTACACTTTGATTTTCTGACACTATGGGATAAATCTCTCTTTAACCCATAATGTGGTGTTTCCTTAGTATTGCTGTATGATTTGCATTTACTTTTTAGATCATTCTTTGATTTTGCATAAAAATTATGCGCTGGATCCCTAAAGGACAAGAGAAAGAGAGGTAGGCCAAGGAAAACATGGGATCGAGAGACTGGTGAGAGATGGAGACAGATGGAGAGATTCTATTAACTCCCAATGTCCACCTAGGATCAAAAAGGAAAAAAAGAAAAAGAAAATGCATTTAATTAGAAGTATTGGCGAATCTCACGCTTTCAACAGATGTACAAAAAATGAGCTTCCATATTGAAAAATGGTCTTTGGGTATAGCTCCACGAAGTTGGCGTTCATTCTGGGCAGAAAACCATAATATTGGAACCGAAATTCCTCTTATTCTGTCACATAGAAACCTATCCTCGGGAAATATAAAAAGCAAGAAGAAATCCTTCCGCCGGCGTATCTTTTCCAAGGGCCCCAGAGACAGGCCCTAAAAACCGTGTCACGGATTTTTGCCCTAACTTTTTCTCCCATTTTTTTCCCTCCTCCTTTCGCGGCGAGGTCTGAATCGATTTCCGGAAGGTGTCCCCGTTTTTCGTCCGGGAGTGAGTGAGTGATGATCCCGGCTTTGGTTGCAATCCGGACCGCCCACCGTAAAACACTTCACCACGTCCACGGCTTAAATCGGACCAACCTGGACCGTCCGGGCCAGGGATTAGATGCGACTGAAGCCACCCGTCGTTTGTCACTGAGGAACGAGAAGTTTTCAACACTTTCGGAGAGTTATTTGCTTCGATTTAACGATTCTAACTTGCTCCCTCCACTAAGTCTATACTCCATGAACTTCGATCATTCGATCGGAATTTGCATAACGGCAGCTTTTAAACGAATTTTTGATTCTTTTTTTTTACATAAGAGATTTTTTTATTTTAAAAAATAATTTTACTTCGTTCAAAAAAAATTTTTTTTTTATTATAAAGTTCTACATGAAAAAAATTTGATCTTCAGCTTTGTTGTATGGTGCAAGAATAACTAGGATTATATTGTGCAAGGGCTTAGTTTTGAGAGGAATTTAAAACTTTGTTAATTAGGGACTCAAACCTCAGAGTACGGATCAGTAGAAAAACGGCAGGCATTTGATACCGTTTGGGTTCAAACCCGGAGTTTCTTCATGGTCAACGAATGCGTTGCCATCACGCCACTGGTTGTTAAAAATGAAAAGTCGAACTATCACACATTTTTTTTCTCTCTTGTTTGTTTGTTTTTTGGTTTTACGGCTCAAAGACTACAATGGTCATGCTGCGCCGGGACCTACTGTTTTCCGAGGAATCCGAACCTCTTAAGGCCTGGGGAACCAAACCCCGGACTACAGTGAGCAGTGCGATCTTTATGAGATCTCTGAGTATTTCTCTCTCTCACGCGCACACGTAAAACAATCATTGTATGTATTTATATAATAATATTTCTATGGTTCATGATGTTTCAATAGTCCATGATAATATTTCAATAGCTTATGATAATTTCAATTTTTAAAAGTTCATGATAATTTAATACATTTCAATAATTCATGATAACTTAATGATATTTCAGTAGATCATGATAATTTAATGCTATTTCAATAGCTCATGATAATTTAATGCTAATTAAATAGCTCATGGTAATTTAATGATATTTTAATGTTTATATTTCAATAGATTATAATAACTTAATGCTATTTCAAAGCTTACATTTCAATAGTTCATGATATTTCAATAGTTCATGGTATTTAAATAGTTCATGATATTTCAATAGTTTATGATATTTCAATAGTTCATGATATTTCAATAGTTTATGATATTTCAATAGTTCATGATATGTCAATAGTTCATGATATTTCAATAGTTCATGATATTTCAATAGTTACTGGTAGAGTATCTCAACGGTTCATGACACTAATTGTTCATGATATTTCAATGGTCCATGATATTTTTATAGTTCATGGTATTTCAATGGTCCATGATATTTTAATTGCTCATCATATTTTAATAATTCATGATCTATAGTTTCAGCTTGCCATTTTAGTTGAATCATCATCAAAAAGTGACCCAGACTTATTTGCGCTAAACTAATTCAAATAACGTCATATCTGATCTAAATTAATCTATCACCTCACAAAACATATCTGAAACTTATTAGTATTCACCGTGTATCGTAAAACAAATGTAAATCTTTTGATAAGAAGAAGTTCGTCAAAACACGAGTTTCTCAAAGTCTTGGGTAAACATACACAGCGTCCCATAACGCAAGCAACCGGGTGTCGATTACATATCTCAGTGTTGTGGCGAAGTTGAATAGATAAAGAATCTACCTCACTAATGAATGCAGCTCGTTAAATCGCCCCAAGTTGTGACCAAAGTTTCCGACGTTACGTCCAACACATCTCCATCATTAGCGAGAAGTGTGGTTACACTCTAAAGCGCAATGAATTGTAAAATTAAAAACAACTTTGATTAATGTCATCTGTTGATTTCACAATTAAAAGGAGGACAGCAACAGAAATTCTGATTTAACATATTTTGAGTGGTAAATCCCGTAGGTGTAATTTATTTTCACATCACTGCTCGTTCACCGAAGTCCAACGGCAATAGGTGAACAGAATGACGCCCCATACCATAACAGCTTTTACGATCGTATAAACAATTCGTTCTGCGTTCGCACGAAACATCGTTAACCAACCTTTCTTTGAGAATTTCCGTTAGAGAACTGAAAACAGGTAGGTGAATTCCCACAGCGCAATACGTGTAGGAGCGTGTTCAGAAGGTTGAAGTTTAATACTCCAACGCGTATGCTTCTTATTTAGTGTCCATCCTTCTAAGCATGCATGCACTATTTTTTCACACATTGAAATTCAAGTGGTTATATCAATGGCGGATTTTTACGTAGGTGCATGATTAGTGACGACATCCATTGGGGGAGGGCAGATGAGAATACTAGTGTCCCTCTAATTCGCGATCATTTAATTCACGGTCCCCTAATTAGCGGCCCTCTAATTCGCGATCCTCTAATTAGTGTCCCTCTAATTCGAGACCCTCTAATTAGCCGCCCTTTAACGGTCCTATAACTAGCGGTCCTCTAATTTGCGACTCTAATCCGTAACACTCTAATTCGCAACTTTCTAATCCGCAATTCTCTAATTCTCAAATAACTCGGTAGGTTTTCAACGTTAACAATAGCCATCATTTTCAGAAGACCTTTACCTTACCCTTTTTATTGCAGACAGAAAAACCAAAAGCAATAGCGGGTTTAATATCTATTGAAACCTCTAATTATTAAATGAAATTATTTATATAATAACCAATACTCGCTTGAATAATTTCGTGCAAAATCACATGCATATATATATATATATATATCATCATCATCATCATCATATTCAACCATTATCTATCCACTGCTGGATGAAGGTCTCTCCAAATGCTTTCCACACAAGTCTATCCTGAGCAATTCGCTTCCACGTCACCCCAACCTGTTTTCTTATTTCATCCACCCATCTAGTTTGAGGACGTTTTCTAGGTCTTCGGTGGTCTCTTGGAATCCAGTTCAGAATTTCTGTTGTCCATCGTTGATCAGTTCTTCTTGCAATATGCCCAGCCCATCGCCATTTCAGCCCTTTTACTTTAACAATGATGTCCTCTACTCTAGTTTGCTCTCTCACCCAAGTGTTTCTTTTTCGATCTCTCCTAGTTATTCCAAGCATGCACCTCTCCATGCTCCTTTGCGTTGTCTGTAACTTTCGTATTGCTCCAACTGTTAGACTCCATGTCTCTGATCCATAAGAGAGGACTGGCAATACACACTGGTTGAAGACCTTTCTTTTTAGACACAAAGGCAATTTCCCCTTCAGGATAAAACTGTTTCTTCCAAATGCACTCCAGCCAAGTTTAATACGTCTGTTGAGTTCTTTCATAATGTTGCCATCCATTGAAATCAGCTGGCCAAGGTAAATATATGAATCAGCAATTTCTAGCTCAATGTTGTCAACT
>QLNU02014176.1:149778082-149796312 GCA_006491805.2 Dysdera silvatica
GGTCTTTTCATTTTATACTATTAAATGCAGCAGTCATTAAAAAAAATGTAGCAGTCATTAATTTTTGAAAGGAAAGAATATAATCAACAATAAACTATCCACCGGCTTCTATTTTTATTTAGTTATTTAATAATTTATTCCCAAAGGCATTGGCAATAATGTAACGAAGGCATCTCTAAAAGCACTTATTCAAAAATAATTAATCAGTTCTTTAGTTTGCAAATCGCCCAAAATAAAAACCAAATTTAATTATGTGGAATTAAAAAATCTCCTTTTTATTTTTAATGGGATGATGAAAACGACATTTATAAGAATTATTGCGGCTGAGCAAAAAAGACGCTTTATTAAAATAAACGAAACAGTTTGAATAGAACGGTATAACAGAGACGCAATGGATAAAATAAACGAAAGTGTATTGAAATAGATAATGATGTAGTGAAATTGATTGAGATTTTTACAGGAAAATACATCATAACTTGCACTGAAATACACAGCAAATCATATACTGATACGAAAATGAACTTGTCTGAAACAGGCATTGACTTGTACTGAAACTGACATTGACTTGTACTGAAACTGACATTAACTTGTACTGAAATAGGGAATATTTTCTACTGAAGCATATATGTGAAATGAAATATATTAAAATTTGCCAAGGTTTGTATTGAAATATGGAAAGAATTGTATTGACGTGTGGAATACTTCTGTACAATCTTCTGCTACGAATTCACTTTTATAAACACAAATCATGGACTTTTTGCAATGGTGTGAACAAAGATTAGTCTTTAATCTTCGAAATTAAATTATCCTAAGTTAATCATTTTTGCATCAAAATCATATCTGATTAAGGTGGAAAATGCTTTCCATGTTATATGTATGTGAACAAAATATATGGAATGCAAATGTTTTAGTGTAACATAGTGGGTTTTATAATTATGTAGTAGAAGAGATGTATATTATATTATATCATAAATAGAAGAAAGCGACGCATAATTTATATTAAGTATTTCATTATAAGAATCATAAAATAAAAAATATTTACATGTTTCCTTTGTCAAAAAATGAAATAAAGAAACATTTCCTTCATGTGCATACCTATAAGTACAATTTATTTTTGCTTTAGAAAGTTCAGTTATTTAAACATTAAAAATTTGTCGAATAACCTTCCGTAACAAGGCATTTTTTAGACAGTAAAAATTTCTCTTGTTAATCAGTGTAACAAGTTCGTTATAAATGCTCCCTGCACATGAATTATTTGTTTCAAACGCATAGTCCGAAACATACTATTTCACGAACACACCTATCTTGAACATGTAAACAGCTAAGCTTAAAAATTTGATCTAAAGCTATGTCGAACGTTATCTCTCAAACACTAAAAATATTCGAAAACTGATGCTAAACACAAAGGTTCTTGGGAATAAAAACATCGCACTCAGAAAATTTTGGGAACAACGTCGACAGAAAATCGGTCCAGACTTCCAGAAACTTTTCTCATTTACACCGAAGTTTCAAAAGAGAAGATGAAGCGGGCGATAAGTAGATTAAAAAGCAAGATAGCAGCAAGAAAATGAAAGTCGACTCAAGCGGCAAGAAAATGACGTAGACACTGGCTATCAGTCCTCCAAAATAACGCCGAATAACTCAAAAACACACAGAAATATTGGCGGTTTTAAACGTAAGAAATTGATATTAGAATTATTTGAAATTGAACAGAAAGAGAGAGTGAAGGGGATGTAACTATCAACCCAAAACAAAAGTTAATCAACGCTTGATCAATTCTGGGCGTCGTTTTACCCTGAAATTGACGTTTGTTATAAATCAAAAGACCGTTAGCCAAATGTTCCTTCAATTTCCCTTCTTCGAGTGAGAGGGGAAACAAAGGGAAAAAAAAAGGTTGTGAGTCGCCGGTTTTACTGAGGTGGGGATACGTTGGAAAGAAATGGGGAAAAAGGCAAAACCAAAAGGCACATGCTTCGAATAAATTATGCGTTCTCATAAGGCATTGCCAGATCAAGAACGTTTCTATTTTCGGAGGCCGTAAGTCCGTCTCTGCCTTGACTTTGGCCGAGGCCCAATAGCGGTGTTGCCAGTTTTCGAATCATAAATTTCCCGATCTTAATCAAAAAATCCCTCGCAGTCGTACGCAGTAAGGAATGGCCGCTATCAGCTCATGATCCTGCTATATCTTAGAGGACATGGGGAAAACGACGGAGAAGGTATATCGTCACTCTAAGAAAAAAGACAAAAACAACAACAATATGAGGAAGAATTTGTTTATTGTTAAAAATGTATCCTGACAATTTCCTCGCAATGAAAGCGGCATTTGGTGTCGCAAATAAACAATCAGTGATCATCAAATCAAAGTGCAACGTATCCGTCATGCAAGAGTGATACTCGCTGCTTCAATAAGGAAACCGAGGAACCTAGTAAGAAAAGCATTCCTACTCGCCAACCGCAAAAATCTAGTTGCCAATGACGAGCGGATTTGTCGAGCTTCTAGTTCTACATTGAAGATTCTGTCACGTATCTCTTTCCGGGCGGGCGAATGCGCATGCTTCACTCAGTCTTAGACAATCAATATTTAGCATTATACATAAATACGTCATTTGGAAAAACCAAGGAAATTTGAAGTCCCCTACTTTGGACATACGAGCGGACATGGCTATATAAAACAGGATCTTCATATAATTTGGCTAAATCTCTTACTTCACCCAGCGTGAACTTGATTTATTGACATAGAATAATCTTCACTCCTTCTCCAGTCTACAAGGCGCCATGATTGATAATTCTATGAAAAATTTTTATATTGTGGTTTCCTCAACTTGTCAAATCATTATTGGACCGCTAGAAAATGATGACCGAAAAACTAGAAAATAACACTAGATATTTTTTAGTGTTTTTTATTTCTCACATCATACTCTATCTTTAGAATTACTTTACTTTTACACACATTTTCGCGCGCGAACGATCAATGAAATAATTATTCCCACGACCATGCACTTTGCCAGAGATTTTCAACCATTTTTAACCCATGGTTTTCTTCATCTTCCAAAACTTGGCGACGGCTCTCAAACGTACAAATTACATGTTATAAATATTTTCATAAAGAAATGCTGCATTAAATGTTAATCAACATTTCGACGACCGAAACCCGCCGAATCACAAACGAACCGTAACGCGGAGTTAGCAACAAATCATTACTATATAACAATGAAAAATTAGTTCCAATTTTCAGTATCAATTTCAATTGTTGATGGGCCACATGCTGCCTGGTCATATGATATTTACTATTTCAGTGTTTCGCTTCATTTAAAAAAAAAAAAAGTCGTTCTCAAGTCCGGTGTCGAACTCGGGACCCTATGCAGTGACAAATATAATACTTGTCATAAAAAAGAAATTAAAACAAAACATATATTCGAACTTATTATGGAAAAGATAATATAAATTATTACGGATTAAATAATTGGAACAACATACTAGACGAAATAAAAAATTTAACACCAATAAAACAATTTAAAAATACACTCAAAAATATTTCTTATTTAACGAAACATAAATGGCTAAAGTTTTTAGGTTGTATGTATATTAACCTATAATTTTAGCATGTAATCTATACACATGTGTATGAAAATAAAATTCATTTGTATTTGTATTGTATTTGTAAAAACCAGTTTTCTCGGTAATGGTAAAAATAAAAGTCGTTCTTAAGTTCGGTATCGAACTCAGGACCTTATCTATGAAGTGATAAAAAGCCAGTTTTCTCGTTAATGGCAAAAAAAAAAGAAAAAAGAAAGAAAGAAAGAAAGAAAGAAAGAAAGACAATACGTTCTTACGTCTGATATACAACCCAGAACCCTACGTAGTGACCAAAAGGTAGTTTTCTTGTTAATGGCAAAAAAAAAATCGGTCTCAACTCCGATATCGAACTCAGGACCTTATAAAGTGACAAAAAGCCAGTTTTCTTGTTAATGGCAAAAAAGTCGTTCTCAAGCCCAGTATCGAACTCAGGACCATATCTATGAAGTGACAAAAAAAAAGCCAATTTTCTGATTAATGGCAAAAAAAAAGGCGTTTCAAAGTCCGGTATCGAACTCACAACCCCATGAAGTGACAAAAAACCAGTTTTCTTGTTAATGGCAAAAAAAAAAGAAAAAAAAAAGCGCCTGGCGTCGAACTCACAGGGGAACTCCATTTGCTGTTCACTGCACTTTGAGATCAGACCTATGGGAGATGATAGTGCTTGACTTCCTGATCACGAATATGTAATCATTTGTCTGCTAAAACGATATGAATATTTGAAATCCAAAAATGACACTTTTACGCCAGGTTTGATATTTTTTAATCGCACTGTATGTGAGCAAAAACAGGTTTGAAGTCGGTAAGATTATGAAGGATCATCGTATTTAACGGATAAAAATAAAAAATTATGTCTCAGCTAATTTAAATAGTATAAAAAAAATTAATATGAAAAATGAACTTTTAGCATAGATATTTGGCGAATTTGGCGACAATTTTGAAGAGTTGGCGGGACATTTAAGTTTCGCATTCCACTAGCTATATAAACTCGTCCGCAAGTGTAACGTCAATATAGTTGTACGAGTTTCCGATTGTGAGAAAATGAAAAATATAGTGAACATAATTCAATCCGTTTTGAATTTGGTCGTTAATAAATACGACACGCTTCCGTCGTTAATAACTGATCAAGAACTTAAGGAAAGTCGGGAAGTATTGTCGAAAATCGAAAACATAATTTTTAATAACAATGTCAGTGAAAATATCAGTTTAGATTTTGAAGACAATTGTGATTTCCGTATCGACGAAGAAAGTGATATTAGTATAGTCGGTGACGAATATTATAACTGTACTGTAAAGGGCGATCAATTGGCAAATGAATTCAGTTTAGAAAATATGCAAACAATTGTTCAGTATTTTGACAGTTGTCAAAAAAATAAATTCCAGAAAACAAACAGGAGATATCCAACAGTAAAATACCCTACTTATATTTCGAGGTTTAGAAAATATATATCAAATATAGGCACAAATGTAGAAAAGTATAAAATAATAAAAGCGAATTGGGAGAACAAAAGCTTAGTACTATTTCATACCTAAGTCGCATATGATTTGAAAGATAATGATCCTGAAATCCCAAGAGTTAGGATTTGAGGATTTTAAATGTTCCGATAATTTTAAGAGCCAAAACAAAATAGTTGCGCGGAAAGTAACAAAATATATCACTCAAATATACACCCAGAATATGGGTAATATAGAAGATAGTGCCATAGAATTTATTTTGATAACGAGAAATGTTACTGCTAATATTATCTCCCAACAAATTTTTAACTCTGATCAAAGTGGTTTTAATTATTTTCTTCCAAACTAAAGGCAGCTATCGCATAAAATGGAAAATACACATTTCTTTAATAGGGTCTATTTTTGTGTGTCCCATTCATATACAATAATGCCAATAATACCAATGAATGGGGAACTGACAGGGAAAATGTTACTGCTTGGCAGAGAGAAGTCAGGCAAATTTGTTGACCGTCAAGAAGAGAATTTATTTCAACCTCCAAACTATATATTACATACTCCAAGTCGGGAAAAATGGACAAAATCAAAATGAGAGAGTGGGTAGAATGTTGTATGAAACCCATCATGTCTCCTCCTTCCTGTGTTTTACTAAGCTAATGGACAGGTAGTACAAACCCAAACACTTATTAAGATTTTCCGGAAAATTGTATATCCTTGCAAATACCCCCCAAAGCAACATCCCTCATACAACCGCTGGATGTTTATTTCTTTCGACAATAAAAAATTTGTACAAAAAAATAATCAACAGAATAGCAATCGATGAAATGGATATTGACATACGACATCGAAATGAGATAATAAAAATGCATTCTTTGGTTCACAATCAATTACAGTCTAAAAAATATCGCCCTATATTACAATATGCTTGGTTTAGGTGCTGTTATAGCGATCATGATCCCGGAAAATTCAAAAATGTTGAGGAAATTTCTTTTGAAATTGAATACAACAATTGTAGCCGAGATAATTGCAAAAATCTGTCATTCTTAAAATGTTCCCACTGTGATCAATTGCTTTGCTTCACTCTTTTCTTTTTTTGTACTGTATCACTTTCAGGACTTTCCTGAGATGTACACAGTTTAATTTTTCTCATTTTTAAATGAAGAGCATAATTCAACGATTAATCCACAATTTATGGTTACATAACTTCATGAAATGAAGTACATTTCATGAAGTTATTTAATACCCACTATTAAGTTTTGTTCAGAATTTTTTTTAAATTCCATGGTTGCAACAGCATGTGATATGCAATGACCACATCCAGGTTGCCTAAATATAGCAACTTTTCATTATTCATACACGTCATTTATTCATACATCTCATATATGGATACTCATATAGTCATTCATCTCATATATAGATACTCATATATTCATACATCTCATATATGAATACTTATATATTCATACATCTC
Organism: Dysdera silvatica; assembly: GCA_006491805.2. Lineage (NCBI taxonomy): Eukaryota > Metazoa > Arthropoda > Arachnida > Araneae > Dysderidae > Dysdera > Dysdera silvatica. Next base: position 149,784,582 of record QLNU02014176.1, read on the forward strand.
ATATATGGATACTCATATATTCATACATTTCATTTATTCTTACTCACATATTCACACATCTTGTATATGAATACTCATATCTCATATATTCATTCATTCATGCATACATTTCATTTATTCATACTCATGTATGCATGGTTCTATATAGTTATGTGTTTCTTTTCCTTATGAGATAATATTTTGGAAAAAGAAATGTAAAAGAAACTTGACATGGGCTGCGATAATACGAAATAACTACCTCGAACGAAAACCTGGAGTAGCCTTCAAAATTGTCCTCAATTTCGCCAAATATCTATGCTAAAAGTTCATTTTTCATATTAATTTTTTTATACTGTTTAAATTAGCTGAGACATATTTTTTTTTATTTTTCCGTTAAATACGATGATCCTTCATAATCTTACCGACTTCAAACCTGTTTTTGCTCACATACAGTGCGATTAAAAAATATCAAACCTGGCAAAAAAAGTGTAATTTTTGGACTTCAAATATTCATAAAAAATTGTCATGTCATTTTAGCAGACAAATGATTACATATTTGTGATCAGGAAGTCAAGTACTATCATCTCCCATAGGTCTGATATCAAAGTGCAGTGAACAGCGAAAGGGGTTCCCTTGTCAGAACACTATCAGCGACACAAGGTCAAATTTCTCATTAATAGTCATCAAACTGTTAGCTATTAAAGTTTTTTCAGTATGTCGCTTCACTTGGCAGGGCCACATTCATTTTCTAAGTGGGGGGAGACAACGTTACCAAGTTTTGAACCGATTTTATGACCCTTCGTAACGAAGGAAAAGCCAGCTTTTAAAATACCAGCTTCCATAAAATTCTAGTTTACGTCGCGACGCTCTTGACCGAAATATGCGATGCGCAATTTGAAAACACATCCTCTATGTGCATTAGTAATGACAATGAAATCAATATTCACAAATAATATGGGCAGTTTATCAACAGCGATAACATTACTTACAGCGAAAATATGAGCGATACACTGCGCAAAGTTGTAAGTAAATTGTGAATGCGGATTGTCCTACGTTGGCCAAACATGTAGAGCCCTGCGTTTCAGACTCAAAGAGCACCAATCGTACGTTCACAAACAAGATTTTGAAAAATCGGCCATTGCAAAACACTCATGGAAACATGGCCATCGTTTCTGTTTTGCCGATGCAAAAATAATTGAAAAAGTCCGTTCACCCTCAGATCTCAATTTTTTCGAGGCCTTTCATATCTTCAGTAATTCCGCTACAATAGTCAAAGAGCCGTTCGAGAACAATTTTTCCCCCACTTGTTACAAACCTCTCTTTCAACCAACATAAATTCGTTCCTTCTTTAGTTTACTTTGCACCCCGCACAATAGATGGCGACACAAGTCAGCCACTTGGATATGTTACCTTATTCTTTTTTTTTTCGTTTTTGATTTAGTGGCAACAAATCAGTTTGGACGAATTTTCTGACGATGGTGGACGCTTGATTTTCCACCGAAACAATTGTAAAAATGTATCTCCAGCTCAAATTAAACTGACTTTGTACGTATTTCGTTTTTTAAGTATTACTTACAGTCTTCACCCCAGAGGTGTCGTGCAGCGAGGTATTAGAAAGTTTTTTAAACGAACGCAAGTGCACATGAGTGATATACAAATGTAATATTTATCAAAATATGTTCAATACCTGTTAAATTACTCGTAAAGAAAAGAATGATTTTCCGGTGCCTGGTGGCACCATTTGATGTCAATTTGATGATTTGTGGTCAACGAACCGGGTAGCCCGTTACATGGATCGTTCGGACTATACCACTGTGTTGGAAGCACTGGTCACATGACGCTATTCAAACACGGAAGATGGACTGTGGAGGGGACGAGGCATATCACAAATAGAGAAGATCAAATGATGATGCGTCAGGCATGTATAGAGCCCACGGTGACTCGATTCGCGATAACACAAGTAGAGGCTTGTGTGTCCACGAACCATATCTAGACGCCACAAGGAAGTGAACCTGCGACTCCAATGTCCCTTACTTGTGCTGCTGTTAACATGGGAGCATCGGTGTCTCCATTTGCAGTGGTGCCAGGCCAGAGCCAAGTGTAATGCCACAGATTGGCAACGTGTGATATTTAGCGATGAGTGCAGCTTCGTATTGGGGACCGATGATCATCATATCCTTTTTCAAAGGATTACTGGACAACGCCACAATCGCAATCTGGGTAACGAGCGATACAGCAGCCACACTGCAGGCACCATGATCTGGGCAACCATAGTTTACGACAGCTGTTCTAGTAGTGATGCCAGGAATATTGACGGACCAATGGTACGTCGATAAGATTGTATGGACCTATGTGTTCCCATTCATGACTGAGGTCCTAGGCGCGCTATTTCATCAGGATGCTGCTCGGTCGCATAGGCCTGTCTACGTCATGTCCAGACACTTCCAGGGCCTGCCAGCTCCCCAAGAGCACGTGTGGGATCAGTTGAAACGTCAGATGTTTCGTTGCTGCAATCTCTGAAATTTGGAACGTAACGTCCAACAGGTGTGAAACAGTCTGACGCAGGACAACATCAGGCGTCTGCTTCACACCATGCCAGATTGCTGCTTGTATCACAGCGCAAGGCGGTGTAACGAGCTATTGAAGATGGTCGGACTGTATACCACAGCTTCCTCTGTAACTAACTGATCTGCTGCTCTGTTTCAGTAATCATGCAAATCATTCATCTGCACTCAGTGGCGTAGGCAGAAAGTTCATAAGGCGAGGGTTATAGGCTTAATGGGAGGGGTTACAGAGCTACAACTCATATATTCCTATGTTAAATATACAAAATTTCATTGCAATGGGGGGTTACAACCCTCAAACTGCCCCTGGCTACGCCCCTGTCTGCACTCTCCCATAAATAACATCTCAGGTCAATCCTATACTTCCTTCTTGGTGCGCAATTTTCATTGCTCATGAGCGTACTACCCAATACATATGTGTAAAAAATGTCCTTTGCATATATATATAGATTTTATTTTCAAATAATCATCGCCTTCGATATATAAAGGTCCAACTGTACATATAAATAGAGAGAGAGACAATAATACATTGGTGTAATTATTTGTTAACCAATGTATGCATATCATAAGCTGGATATAATAAAAGTGACGATCAGTGTATATGAAGCTTAAGCAGCTTACATATAAATTGCTGACGTTTACAGCAATAATAATTTGAAAACTAAACAGTTTAATACATTAGTTGCAAAATGCAACCACAATAATATTGCTCATTCAATAAAATTTTGGTCCGTAACTTTGCAAAATAAATTTACGCTATTCTTCTAAGCTTATCTAATCCCTTTCCCATCTCTGAGATTAATGCTTCTCAACTCTTCACTTTAAATTTTCTCGTCTTATTTCTTTCATCCTGTTTATTCATTTTTAACTTCACCAAAACTCTATTCTATAGTCTAGTCTTAATGAACAAAAGCTACTCACAGCAATGGTAGAAACTGCTAATATAATGCTTTTAATCTCAGGAAAAGGACATCTATTTGTAACCTTTAATAATGGTATTATTAGCATGCTGTTTTTGACACCAAAAACAGATTTCTTCACAGTTAGTTTTTATACTATTTAAACTTAATTTATAAATAACTGGTTTATACATAAATTTATGAGCAATTCAGTTTTATGTGCCATAAATTATTTGTCCTGTTTACATGAGAGTACAGGTGTTTATATACAGCATATGTGAATGTAAATTTTGATATATATTTATAATTGTACGTGGAAATGATGTATTTATACCTCCATATTTATATTTACATTTTGAGGAATTTCTAATGAATTATGATTACTGTTTTTATTTGTCTGTGAGATCATAGGAAATAAATTCTCACTTTTACCTCATTCTCATATTGTATATAAGTTTTTTATCTATGTAAGTTTGCTTTTGGGCCACTTATAACACCAATAGACCACTATTGTTATTATCATTGTTATTATTTTTAAGCAAAAATCATTTTAAAATAAATAAAAAAAAATAATATATATATATATATATGCATATACAAGTTTATGTCTATTTAAGTTTGCTTTAGAGCCACTACAACACTGAGACTTTATTATTATTATTATTTTTAAGCAAAACTTATTTTAAATAAATTTGTAACACACATAGACTTACTTAAAGTAATTAGTGATGAAACGTTTTAATTCTTATATGTCCAAGGCTAAAAAAAATCTTGTAATTTATTGTTTTGACAGTCAAACAACGTTCAGCCAATCATTTGGTTTTCCTAATTGGTTTTTGGCTTTTAATTGGTTCACACATAATCAAGAAGGTTCGGTGTTAGTAATCAGAAAAAAAAATCAGCTCAGTAATAGGGATTTTGTGCAGCCCCTGATGAAGAACAAAATCTCCAGTATTGAAAAATCTTCCCATTTTCCCACTTAACTTAATATTATTCCATTTATTAGATGAGATTTTGATTAGATTAGGAGAGGAGCAGGTGTAATGCCAAGAATAAATAATTCCATATAACATAAAAATCAATTTATATTATTCACCAATTTACAGTAAATTATGGAAACAGCGTATGGGAATATATTATAATAAAGAACAAGAAAATAAGTTTAAATCAATTATTAGCAGAGTTTTAAAAACAATAGGCAAATTTATAAATAAATCATTACATGAAATAAAATTTGAAAATAATAGAATGAATATAAATGAAATACATACGTTTAAAATATTGAACATGATCTATGAAGGAATGAAATTAAATAAACATCAAGAGATTATACAAGCAGAGTAGAAATTAAATGTCAGAAGTACAAGAAAAGGACGAGGGATAAAAATAAAAAATGTAAGAACTAAAATGGGATCACACAATATAAATTACTATGGGTTAAAGTTATGGAATGAATTGCCAGAGGTGATAAAAGAAAGCAAAACATAAAGGGGATTTGAGAAAAAATTAAAAATACAATTATTAAATAGTCTGGATCTGCGATAGAGAGGTTGGCTAATTTTTTCAGTGACAGACGACTTAACTTTTAGTTCTATATCTGCTTCGTTCATGCCACATGGTAAAAGATAAATATTACATATAAAACTGTACATATCTGGACAATATGTGAACATGGAAAGTAAAGGTATTTTCTTAATGCATATTGCTCGCAAATTGAATTTGCCTTACTGGTTTATATTTGCTTTTCGTGTTAGACACTTACTTGTATGCTGTGTGAGTTTTGGAGTGCCAGAGTTCCTGTAAAAGTTTGTCTCATGTCAACGATCTCTTAACTTGATGTTATTAAAACTAATGGTTTCATTACACTAAATGGCGCTAAGCAGGTTTTACGAAGGATCCACTGAAAGTGTATAGTCGACGCCAGTAAATGGCTTTGCCGAATTTAAGGCAAAAGGTGTATCGTGGCTCAGTGTGCGGTGAAGCGAAACGAAAGGACATCAGAAGAAAATTGTCCAGTAAAAGCAAGCGTCATAATTGCAACGCGCTTTGCAAAGTTTAAACACAGCGAAATGCCATAAAGCAATCTGGTAAACATCTGACTGGCAGTAAAATGTTGTTCTAAGAGCAAGGCCGGATTTAGGCTACGAACCGCTCTGGGCACAACGATTTTTTTGCGCTCTCCACTTCCATTGGCGTAACTAGGGGAGGCTAACCCCTAGAATTTTTCTGCTAAGAACTGAGGTATAAGGTTTAGCCCCGCCTAGAAAATGTGTTAGTTCCCCTAGAAAAAAAACAGCCCCCTAGACTTCGAAGTTAGTTATGCCCATGTCCTCTTCCCGCCGTACCAGCAAAAACAAATGAAATTCTGTCGTTTCGCCCCTTAAAATGCGACGAAAAATCGCGGAGGACAGGGAAGAGACGACATTTATGATTACCATATGTGAATTATTATAAGATATAATAACGATATTTTTATAAATAAATTTAGTTTATTTGACGAGGACATTTTTCATTTTTTTCGAGGCTTAATGGGGGGCAAAGCGGTTAGATTGGCTTTTTTTTTCAGAATTTAAAATGAAGACAAAAATTGTGAAGGGGGCCGCTTTCTCGGGGAGTGCGGATTGACGCAATTTTACAGTAGATAGAGTGTAATTAAAAGAAAGGCGAAGATCGCCGCTTTTTGCGTCCTTAAAAATTTGGCGCCCCATCCATTTGGTATTTTTCTATGAATAAATTAATTTTATTTGACGACGATTGTTGGGATTTTTTTGGATATTGGGGAAAGGGGGGAAAAGACAGGATGCAGAACAAAATTTCAGTGAGGGCGCAAAGCTTGAAAATTCAGTTGTAAGTTCAGTTTTATTTTTTATTTGAAAATAATAATTTTTAATGTAAATTTTTTATTTTCAAGGTGGCGCATGCCCCTTTCTTGGATCATCCCTTGGAGGTGGGGTCAGGGGCGGCTTAAAGGCCAGGCGATCCGGGCCCCGTTTGGATGAGGACACCGAACTGAAGTCAAGTTCAAATTTTTTTTAATTGACCCAACAGTAGAAAATCTCTCTAAAAAGAGAAGTTTAGAGAAATCCTTTCAGAGACTTTTGGCCACTTTTATAGGGTATATGGCTCACTGTGCATCTGTGAAAATCTCCTGTTTCGTCGGAGATGGTGGGGCGCCAAAAGCAATCCGTGCCAGGTTCAAAATCAACGTCGAGCTACAACTGAGTGGGGTTATTTCACGCAATTTTTCAGATTTAGAAAAGATGATGGAGGTGAGTGGAGTAATGGAAAATCTCGGGGTCCCCGCATTAATTTTTTTTGGGGGGGCACCCTTTTATAAAAAATAATGTCTATATGCATATATGAAAAAAATTATATATATATATATATATATATAAAATAGTGTTGTGTCTTCTATAAGAAATTAACCGGCGACGCATTCCAATATTTTAAACAGAACACATATCGATTAGTCACCGTTTCACGAAGTAGGGTTCTGATGCAAAGCGTATACTATAGCTTCAAAACTCGTCCAGACTTCATAATTTTCGGATGTTGAGTTCAATTTTAAAGGCAATAAAAACAGCTAAAGTAAATACGCGTAATGAGTTTGCCACAGTTGGAAACCGTTCATTTTATTTTATATTTTACATTGAGATTAAGAAAAATATCCTTATTAACTAAAAAATATTATTTTTTTACTTATAAATTTTATGGAAAATAAATGACGACAAAAGGGGCTCCCTTTTTTCCTGCCCCCCCCCCGTCTGATGATAGTTGCGGGGGTTATTAGTACGCCATTGGTGGAGGGCGCCTTCTCGGGGAGAGCTGATCGACGGAATTTTACGGTAAATAAATTGCAATTTAAAAAGAAATCTAGCGCCTTTTGCGCCTCATGAAATTTGGAGCCTGGGGCAAGTGCCCAACGTGTCCATTATAAATCCCGCACTGCTGCAGAGGGAAATGTGTGTCTAGCAGTAAGACCCCAGCATAAAGGGATTTAGATATAATGGGCCAGGCTTTATTATGCTGTTGTCGCTCGAGCGTATCCAGTGTAGTAGCGGTGGCAGTAAAGCCCCCTCCAACTTCGACGCAGTTTGACAGGAGAGGTTATTAAGTTTTCATGGGAAAATAACGTACCAAAATAACGATTATGGCTATGGCGACAAATATGGAACCGCCAAGAATTGCCGCCACAGTTCCAAACAGTCCAAAATAGGGTTTAAAAAGATATTTCCTAATGCTTTGTTTCACGATTGCTGGCCTTTATATTCGTGGGATCATTTCGTCTCTATTCATTTGTTTTTCTTTAACATGAACCGGTGCCACACAAACAGCTACGAATTCGATCATAACGACTTTCTTTTTAACCATCATGGGCTGTTATCTTTGCGGGAAAGAAATGGAGGAAAGTTTCCGTGTAAATTTACGGAAATTGGTTAAATGAAAGTGCCCAGAAGAGTTCTCTCTGTTGTTAAAGCGGCGGGTGGTCTAATTTCCGTAATTACTAAAACGCAAAATAAAGAATGCACCGTACATATACACACCCATGTACGCACGCACACACACACACGCACATACACATAGCGGATTAAGGTTTTGTGGAACTTTGGATATTTTTCTTCCGATGTCTCTTGAAACATAAATTAAGCCCGTGTATTTGTTTCTTTTGTGGAAAAAAAAGCAAGTGAAAGAAAATCGTCAAAGGTCGATATTTAAATTTAGCGGGTTTCAATTAACATTAACTCGCAACTCTCTAATCCGCAACTCTGTAATTCGCAATTCTCTCTAATCCTCAACTCTCTACTCCGCAACTCTCTAATTCACAACTCCCCAATTCGCAAGTCTTTAATCAGTAATTCTCTAATCCGCAAGTCTCTAATGCGCAACTCTCTAATTCGCAACTCTCTCATCCTTAACTCTCTAATCCGCAGCTATCTAATTCACAACTCCCCAATTCGCAAGTCTTTAATCAGTAACTCTCTAATCCGCAAGTCCCTAATCCGCAACTCTCTAATTCGTAACTTTCTAATCCTCAACTCTCTACTCCGCAACTCTCTACTCCGCAACTCCATAATTCGCAGCTGTTTAATCCGCAACTCACTAATCCACAACTCTGTAATCCGAAAACTCTCTAATTCTCAAGTAACTCGGTAGGTTTTCTATGTTAACAATAGCCATCATTATTGCATTTACGGAAGACTTGTACCTTACCCTTTTTATTGCGTACAGATAGAAAACCAAAAGCAATAGCGGGTTCAATATCTATTGAAACCCGCTAAAAATAACTTTCACTATATCAATCCTTCGTTGAATAAAAATTTATTTGTAATATATTATTACCCTTCCTAAGTTTAACAAAACTGCCAATTCGTCAACACATAAAGCCATCGGAGCTCTTGCCATTTTTTAAAATGTTTCCAGGATTTACATAGAATAAAATACGCATATGTACTCCCAAAAATTAAATTTAAATAACCGATAACATGAAATTTTCATTGACAATATAAAGACCATAAAATTCGTTTTAAAAACCTTCTTTCCTTGCTCTCGTTTTTCAACAAAATTATCAACCATTTTCTCATAATAATAATAATTATTATTATTATTATTATTATTATCAAGAGTAGCCTTTTCTACGCAAAATATAGCTAGAGAATTTAATTTTGACTGACTTAACCCTCTGACTGCTCAATTTTTTTTTTTTTTTATCAAAATCGCTTCAAAAACTGCATATTTCTTTTTATTCAATATTTTAAATCTACATGTAATTGAGAGTTAAAATATGTAGCACATTTTTGTAACCAAAGATGGTGTGAGATGAAACATGGAAAAATTTCATACCCGCGAAAATCGCTTGAAAAGAAAATCTTGTTACTTTCATGTTGCCCGTGGAAATCACGGGATTAAGAATCGCGGATTAAGAAATTTCGTAAATAATTTTTTACTCATCATTACAGTAAAAATGATCTTTTTCCAGTTACATTTGATGTGATATTCGGTCTGCACAGCACTGGGCCCCTAGACAGCTGTCAGTTTTGCCTATGCCATAATCTGGCACCAGTTTCGAATGTACAATAAAGCGTTTCGAAACCTGGAGTAAAGATGACATAAAGGTTCCACAATTCATAAAGGTTATGAGAAAGCCGTTTGTGTTAATGAGTGGGAAACCTACAAAAAAGAGGGCGATAAAGAGATTATAATTAGCACCTTCTTGCTAATGACGCAGCATTTTAATTTCCATATGCAAATTAAATGCCAATAGATAACGTTAATACTTCAAAGCAAACTTATTTTCGGTTATTAAAATTTGCAAAGCATTAAAACGGAAAGTCATATATTAAACAAGTCTCAAAAATAAATAAAATAAAAAATAAACTACAGAGAGTTTTGATTATCTCATATTTTTGTATTAATTAACTTAATCGTAATTGTTTCGCAATCAATTTTTAAATATAATTGAACTTTCCGCTATATAAATAATAAATAAACTTTATTCCGGGTAAAATGTGTTGAAGCTGTTTTAAAATACAGCTTAACTATTCACATGTTACCCGGGCAGCAACGGAAAGCAACATAGACATATGGTGAAGTCCACGCTGGCGTACCTCTCTGCAAGTATATTTCATAGTAAAGAATAGGTTATTATTCATTTAGAAAAAGAAATTTATAATTTATTTAAGTAAATATGTAAATGTTTTCAAATAATTACGTTCCTTTAGTTGATTGGGGAGTATATCCCATACTGGAGGATTCCAGGACATGGGCGCGCATACGAGTACTGTTAGGGTGGAGGGGCTCAGAAATATTATTACCTTCTTCTCAAGGCTGTCAAACATTTTAGTGAATGTACAAGATACTAAAATGCTACAAAAATAATTGATACTGCTTGGCAATTAGTAATGAGCTAAAAAGTACCTTATTTTAAAATGCGACTGTAAACATTTTGAAAGGAAATGCTGGAAAGAATCGGAAAAATCAAATTTTTGAACTGTTGGGGGGCCTCAAGCCCCTTCTGCTCCCCCATATGGGCGCCCCTGCTGCAGGAACCAATACGTGTTAAGGCAAGGTTTGTTTCCGAAAAATTGGATCTGCAGTTCTGTTCTGTTCGAGTTCCATATCCATCTTCAGGCCGACGTGGTAGCGAGATATAAATACTTATTCCACTTTTAATATAATTCAATATGAAAACTGCGATTTTAAAGTCCAAAAGGTCGGCTATTGTTAATATGCTACATGATGAGTAATTTCTAAGGAAGAATAATCTTTATCAAAACTGAGCAAACCCAGGAACTTACTCTGTAATGTGAAAGTACGACGAAGATTATATCCAGCTGTACTCCCACAGGTGGAAAGACAATAATAAATGTGAGAATACATATGAAGACTTATTTCTACAACGAAATTAGAAACAGACGACTTCAGACAGTACTTTCTGATAGAAAGTGACCTATTCTGAAGTGTATGGTTTTTCATGACTTCCAACTCTGAGAATTGCAGTAAAGTCTACTAATCTTTTGTTTTGCAATTCTGTTTTTATATTCAGGAAAACATTTCATTAACTAGGCCAGAGGCCCGAATGAAAAGTTAGGAGACAAGGCGATTATTTGACAATATGCGTTGCAGCACAGTGAACAAGAAAAGGTATTGACCTGTTCTTGTTTATCGTACTGTAGAATTGATTAGAAAGAATTGAATTGATTGTAATTATAAGATTAGAATTAGATTGGATAGAATCGCAGTGATTGTAATCTGAGATTAGAATTACATTAGAAAGCATTGAGGTAATTGTAATTCTGATGTTGTAAATCCATTCACCTTTCCATCCTTCATCTCACCCAGAACCGTTTCTAGGTGTTTTGCCGCCCTGGGCGGGAATTAAAACTGCCGCCCCCAGTCTCTCACCGACATCACTCTTTCGTCTATATCTTCCTCTCTACCACCAGCTACATCCTGCGGTACAACAATGTAAATCTTCTATTATACTTATAGTATACTTAATTATATAAATATAATTAACGGGTTTAATGATTAATTAAACCCGTTAATTATATTTATATTTTAGACTTATATTAGTTATTTTGTAATATTAGAATATTGTGAATAGTAAAACAATTGCTACATGTTATAATCGTTTAATTTCAATATTTTATATTTTTGAAAACTGGGATATTAAGAGAGTAATATTTCAAAACACAACGTTGTATTATCAGAGCTAGACAGCTTAAATGCATTAAATATAGAAGAACTTGTGTGGAAAATTAAACAATGAAACACAACAAAAATATTTTA
>QLNU02014176.1:149796412-149828052 GCA_006491805.2 Dysdera silvatica
CGAAATTTGGAGATTTAAAATCAAGCAGTAAATTGCGCAGAACAATTAGGATACATTAAAATGTATTGTCACTTCACTTTAACCCGCGAGCAGGCGTGGGGTGTGTTTCACACCCCACAACTTACAATATGTTAAAAGAACAGTCCACCCTTGCTTCTGAAACTGGCCAAACTCTTTCCTGTTGCCTTCAAAGTCACAATCTTTTGGGGTAAGGTGACAAAGCGAAAATTCCACTTATTGTTCCCTGTAAAATTGGACGTTTTTAATGAAATAATGCTATATAATCAGATGGGGTGCAAAGCACCCCGCGCGCGTGCTCGTGGGTTAAGCAGTTCTAATGTTGCCAGACCTTACGATTGGCATTGGGTCAAGCGCGCTCTCAAAAAGTTGGAAATTTAAAAGTTGGTGTAAAAAATGGCCCAGAAAATAATTGAACCATGGGGGACCCCAAATAATTGAACCTTGGGGCCCCAAATGCCTTAAAAGGGCCTTTCATTCACAATGACATTTAAAATCGTTAATGAACGTATGTACAATCTGTACTGGTTATAAAGTTACCCGCGGGTTCCTGAAAAATCTGAACTTATAAGCGGGGTGGCCATATATATAGGGTGTGAGGAAAATTTGGAAAAAAAAAATGATTATAATTAAAGTGTCTTCGAATGGTGTTTTAAGTAAACCTTGGATACCATTAGTAAAATAAGGTATAAACAAATAGAATAATGAAGAAACTAATTTCTTTGTTTTAAAATCTTTAAACTAACAGTTAAAGCTTATTTACAATAATGCCGTTATACAGACCGCCTTTCTCTTCACTTAGATGATTTATTCATCATTATGAACTTTTCCAAACCATCGTCCTGCACACCACAACAATAACAACAATTGATGATGATGATGATGATGACGAAGGAGGAGAAGAAGAAAAAGGAGAAGAAAAAGAAGAAGGAGGAGGATGAGCAGAAAAAAAAAGAATGGTTCCTCAACAAATTACGTTTGGTTAAATTATTTTAACCAGTTACAATTTTGTCAAGTTGTTGAAGTTCCGCGCCAAGACCCCCCCCCACTTTAAGATACCGAGCTTTTGGCCATTTTCCCCTTGAAGCTAACAGTTATCGATCCGTTATATGGAATCAATGAATGGAATGAGCGTGATATGGAATGCGTGAAACGAGCGTGATATGGAATGAACGAAACGAAAAGGATGGAATAAACGAAATGAGCCCAAGGTGGAGTGAATGAAACAAGCATGGAGTGAAATGAATGAAAAGTGCATTAAAATGAAATGAACGAAAAGTGCATTAAAATGGAATGAACGAAAGGAGCGTCATTTAAAAGGAATGAAACGAGCATGGTGTGGAATGAATGAATAATGCATCAAACTGAAATGAACGAAAGGAGTAGAATTTAAAAGATCCCGTAGAAAGGTTACTAAAATGACGAATATTAAAATGGCAATTACATAAAATATAAAAAATACTACAATATGCGCTTTGGCATAATTTATTATGAGCACAAAATAAAATTTAATAATTGAATTTTTTTAATTCTTTAACAAATTTACTAAGCCGGACAACGTTACATTTCCAAAGAAACGAACAGTATGGTAAACTTATTTTTTATATATAAAAACAAAAATAAATTACATTTTATTTTCAAAAGTTAAAAATGGGTTATGTATCTCTCCAGGGTGGCCGTTACCAAAGGTGATATGTTTAAAGACGGATAGTGAAAAACTTATTGTCAAACCCAACCAAACTTGTTATACATACTCTTAGAACCATGGGCGTCATACGAGTACTTCTAGGAGGGGCTGAGAAAAATTATTACATACTTCTCAAAGCTCGCTGAAAAATAATTGATACTGCTTGACATTTAATGAGCAAAAAGTAAAAATGTGCTGAAAACTTTTGAAAGTAAATGCATTGTTCTAAAACCACGAGGCTCTCAAGCTCTCTGCCCCCATAATGCCTAGGATGATGAAATTTTGATTTCTTAAAAAAAAAACCGTCTTAGAAATTCTCGAAGTGCGGAATTATCATTTCTTTAATAATAGAATTTTGCAAGAAAAGTACGTTTAAATTATCATGACACATTAGTCTTAAACAAGCATAAAACATGTTTTCAGTATTTCATATATACACTATTTGACATCAGTTTATTAAAATATATGCACGATCTAGTTATTTTCGAATGATAATAGGCACGTTTAAGCAATTATAGCGCTATTTTCCTCTAGTGGCGAAATTTTCACCTATTTATTAATAACACTAATCTGCACTTTGTTCACTTTTTTTCTGTTGTTCTGAAATAAAGAGGTGTATAGGGACGGATTTTCTCTACAGATTACTAAAATGAACTTGAAAAATTAGTATCATGTCAGGTTTTATCACAAATCACGGAAACATAAAAATGTAAAAAAAAAACGTAATTTTTTAATGGCATCGACACATCACAACGTTTCTAACGTATACAAATGTTCTCTAGCGATGTATACAAATACATCGCAGATTAACGGAAATGAGTCATACCTAGGCATGAGAGCGAGCAAAAAGAAAAAAAAAATAGGGAAATTTTACTAGCGACACTTTCTTTATCAGCGTGCAGTTTTAAATTATACATAATATTCTTAGATTTTTTTGAAAAATCGGGGATGAAACCTGAATCCAACCCGCAAAAGTTAAATCCCAACCCGAAGCAATTAAAATCAACCAGAATGAACCCGACCTGCAACGAAAAAAATAAGCGGCCCAATGCAGAATATAATGCCATTTGTAGTGCCATGATGAAGTAAATGGCATGCCATTTGTAGTGCCGTGATGAAGCAAACGGAAATCTAATTTCATTTAATATAGTAAATGGCATTCATCTTTTTTCCCTATGTCCAGATATATGCATTAATCCACTTATGTAGAAATTATTTATGAAAGTAAAATTCTAAAAACATTCCTGAGCAAATATTTCTCAAACAGTGATTTTTCATTGAAAAAAACAACAACAGTTCAAGCATAAAATTGATAGTTGCTCTGAAAGAAAGAAAAAAAATATCCGGAACTTTAAGAGAGAGAGAGATGTATGACAACCTTAAATTTCTGCTGGAACATGTGAAATACAAGCATCATGAATGATCTTTGTACAGGAATTCCAAGGTGATCGGAACATTGCTCGATCAACAAGTAGGCTACACGAAATTTCCGTGTTTTTTGTGTGACTGGGACTGCACAGCAAGGAAGGAACATTGGGTTCGGAAGCAGTGGCCAGTCAGAAGTACTTTCACACCTAGCGAAAAAACATTGTTTCAATTCCATTGGCTAATCCTTCGAAAATGCTTTTGCCAACGTTACACAATAAACTAGGTTTA
The DNA here is from genome assembly GCA_006491805.2 of Dysdera silvatica. Lineage (NCBI taxonomy): Eukaryota > Metazoa > Arthropoda > Arachnida > Araneae > Dysderidae > Dysdera > Dysdera silvatica. The sequence continues at coordinate 149,799,774 of QLNU02014176.1, forward strand.
ATAAAGCCATTCATGGCAGCTTTAAGCATGGACAGCAAATGCTTTCAATACCTTTCTTTTAAGTTTCAACCGACTGCATCGGAAAAAATCAAAGCTGGCATTTTTATAAGCCCACAAATACGAAATTAATGGCGGACACCATATTTCGAAAAAACTATGAGTAAGTGCTAATTACGAGCATGAACTGAATTCAGGAATTTTGTGCACAACTTTTTGGGATACATGGAGGATGAAAATTACATCACTTTAGTAGATGAGGTGTTGGAATCCTACAAACAGCTAGGTTGCAAGATCAGCGTCAAAGTTCATTTTCTTCATGTGCTCATCATCTAAATTACTTTCCTGGCAATCTTGGTGATTTTATGGAAGAACAAAGAGAGCGCTTCCACCAGGATATTAAAGTGATGGAAAAGGGATACCAAAGCAAGTGGCTGAACATTGTTGGAAAGAGACTGTATGAAAAACTGAAAAGAGACGGTATGGCAGAACACCGAAGAAATTCAAAAAAAAACAAACCAAAAACAGATGAAGTTTCAAGAGGAGCACAGTGGTTAATGTTAAGTATGTTTGCTTTGAAATACGTGTTTGTGATTATCTATTCGTTACACATGAATATCACAGAGAACACACGTTACAAACGTTGTGATATATCAGTGTCATTAAAAATTTACCTTTTTTTACATTTTCACGTCTTCGTAATCTGGAGAAAAAGTCCGTTCTGACAGACATTGCCATTTGGAAACAATAAAACCTAGCATATATTAGTGTTAATTAGAAATCAAATTCGCATGGTCCCTAGACAATATACACTAAGCATGGTCCAAAAGATTTTTGGCAAACGGGTTCTAAACTTTTCACCTTTGACCATGGCCACCTGTAGATATATTATATATGTATTAGTTTTTCTTTTTAATTATGAATTCTCACTCACTTTCCCTTAAAAATTTAATTAGTGACAACGAAAAAAGTTCATAATTTAAATGTAATTAATTAAAAAAGTAGATTAATTAATTTTAATGTGAATAACTACAAGAATAACGACAATTATTTAAACACATTAAGCTCTATTCCAATATTAAAGATTTACTATTTTTTACTTTTATTAAAACAGAAGAGTTTGGCGACTTGGCGACAGGATTGGCAGGAAACAATCAATTACACAAATTCAAGTCCTCTATAACTACTATGTAAACTGGTATGTATAAATTGCATATAAGCTCTTCAAATAATGGAGTTAGCATATCCGAATACCGCAAACGAGATAATAAGAAAAAAACCCATAATTTTCAGTAATTACAGATTATTATTATTTTATTATATAATTAATACAATTTCGAGTCGTTAGTAATTCTCGAATATGCAGATTACAACCGAAACTGTAAAGTCAATTAAAATTAAACGCCAGTAGAAATTGAATAAAAATTTGTCTTTTGACAGCGAATTCAAAAATAATTTTAAAACACAAATGATAGGATGATAGCAGTAGTAATAAATTTTGTAAAAAGAAGTTTGTTGGGAAGGGTGGCCGCCAAAGACGGCGCTGTATTCTCAGGCACCATACATCGTACCATGAAATATATGAGAGGACGATAAAAACTATGAAAAAGTACACTTACATCCAATAAAGATAAAATTGCCCCCACTTTTTTCATCACTAGTTAATTGAATAGGCTTCTTACTTGCTGATGCAAATGAAGCGCAAATCCAAGCTCATTTTTAAAGCTAGAAAAAGCAATGTATGGATGAATTGAAAGTGCAGATTAAATGAATTACTTGAAGTGCATTTTTCACCACCTTTTGGCACGGAAGTCTTATTCGGGAAAAGTAGTAGAAAATGCATATACAATACATTAATTTAGAGAACAATTAATGTATTAATTTAGAAAATAATCAATGCATTAATTTAGAAAATAATTGATTATACATTACATTAATACATTAATTTATAGAATAATTCATTAATACATTAATTTACATAATAATTCATTAATACATTAATTTATAGAATAATTCATTAATACATTAATTTACGGAATAATCAATTTATACATTAATTTGCAGAATAATCAATTTATACATTAATTTACAGAATAATTAATACATTAATTTACATAATAATTAATTAATACATTAATTTGCAGAATAATTAATTAATTAATGCATCAATTTTCAGAACGATCAATTAATACATTGACTTACAGAATGATTAATTAATACATTAATTTACAGAATAATTAATTAATAAATTCATTTAAAGAATAATTAATTACTAAATTCATTTAAAGAATAATTAATTACTAAATTCATTTGAAGAATAATTAATTAATCAATTCATTTAAAGAATAATTAATTAATCGATTTATTTAGAAGAAACAGTATAACTTTTAAGTGTACGATGCCAAACGCAATAATAGAAATTTATTTCAGATGAGAAGTGTAGAAATAGACATCAATATTCGTGATTAATTTCTCCACAATTTCCATTTTTTAACCAGAGAGTCTCCCACTGATAAATAGAAGGACAAGAAAAGTTCCACGCATCACTGTGCTCAGTAGCTTAATGGTTAAAATATTGGGGCGGCAATCCAAATATCGCTGATTCGAGTCCGAGTGTATGGGCAATTATTATCATCTCTCTAGACTCTTACATGTAAAAAAATAGAGGGTCAAAAATTAATTTTCGCAATTAATTACAAGCTTCCCTTTTTTAATTAGTCAATTTACTTCCGACAAAAATAAAAAATAGTAATCGGAAATTAAACGTGCTTTAATGCGCGCTTTCATTACTCCGTCGTTGCCGATGGGAAAGATAAAAATTTCTTCTCATCCCACAGTTCGTCTTAATTAAAACAAGCAAGTAAAAGAAAATCGCCTAAGGTCGATATTTAAATTTAGCGGGTTTTAATTAACATTAATTTGCAATTTTCTAACCCTGAACTCCCTAACTCGCAACTATCTAACCCGCAACTCTTTTATCTGCAACTCTCTAATTCGCAACTCTCAAACCCGAAACTCTCAAATTCGCAGCTCCCTAATCCGTAATCCTCTAACCCGCAACTCTTTGTCCTTGCGCCATAAACATAACCAACCCGCAACTCTCTAATCCACAACTTTCTAATAAACGAATCTCTAATCCGCAACTCTCCAATTCGTAACTCTCTAATTCTCAAGTAACTAGGTAAGGTTTTCAACGCTAACAATAGCCATCATCATCAAATTTAAGGAAGACCATTACCTTACCCTTTTTATTGCGTATAGACAAACAGACGATTTCAATATCTATTGAAACCCGCTAAAAAAAAAAAAGTGAAATGTTAAGAAAAATATGTGAAACATTGAGAAAACCATGTTTACGGGTCTGTACAGCAAAATTGCGAATAAAAGACAACAGACGTGCATTAAAGGAATCAACTAAATGAAGCAACGTAGAACCTCTTGAAGATTTACACACCTTCAAGTCGCAACGTAAGGTTTTCAAATTTATTTAATTCAACAATTTATCTTTTAAAAAAAAATAGGGGGGTGGGGATTTGGCGACCAAATAACTTATGTCCCCAAAATATACTGCTTTAATAATTTACATATTCGAGAGACTACGTCCTTGTGGACGTAATTAATGAAATAATCTTTAAGGACCACGCGACGAAAAACTGAGCTAACCTAAGAAACTTCAATACCATGTTCCTTATTAAACGATTAGCACACATTAACTAAACACCCAAATTTATTTAATTACTTTATTAAAAAAAATTAGGTATGTGGATAGCCATTGGCGATAAATGGGCTGAAGGCGCCGCTTATTTCTCGCCAACCGATCCGCGGGAAAAGAGCTAAATTGAACGGAGTCGGGATTCCTGTGTTAAACTGGTCCGCAATCGTGGAGGCATCGGTCGCCGCGAATCTTTATCAACTTCTAGAGCAGCTCGACTGTAAACGCATCACGGTACCGTCATTTTCACAGCATGTGATCAAACATAATTTGGGATTTTCGTTGTTTCCACGTGCGTTTTGTCACATGATTATTTAATCACTAGAATATACCTGAAGTCGCGAAATAGAACGCTAGCATACGTGGTGCCCGGTTCCCATGTATTACTTGTTGCATGAGCCAGATTATTGTGTCCAGGTATTCGCTCGCCTATTGACGATGTCTATATCCGCTTGAAGTATAGACGTTGATTACATGAACTGTGGATTACATGATTATGGAATTGAACATATTACTGATTGGTGACGCTATTATAAAAAAAAACAATTAACAAAAAAAAAGAGATTCAATAAATGGAACTGAAAATTCATAAATTTCATAGGTAAATACTGTTAAAACTCTATAAATTTCACAGATAAATACTGTTAAACTTCCTTAATTCAGAACGTAGACTTACCTATTTGTAAGTACGACAGATGAAGTTTATTGTGAGTTTAAAATACAAATGTTGCAAGACCGTCGTGACAGCATTTCTAACGTACTAACCCCGTTCCTGTGCGTTTCATAAACCTACATCACTTCTGATCAATTCCGGCGCAAACGTTATATAAACGGAGCTGATTTCCTCATCAATTTCATATATAAATGGCGTCACTTCCCGTATCCATTCGGGACACGCGGGAGCGCTGAAAATTTATGAATATATAAATCAATTTCCTTGAAAGGTATTTCCACCAATGAGCGCAGCGCTCGGGAGGACACTTGTCCGACATCGAAAGTGAATTTTGACATCGAAATTGGCCAATAACATTGACAAGAAATGACGTTATTTTCAACCAAATACAACAATCGTATTTAGAGTGAAACAAATCGATGCAATTTACATACTGGCAAGTAAAAAGCGAGCTCATTTGTCATTTTCACCTGCGATGGATTTAAATTCTTTCGTTTTTACCCGAACAATACCCGTTTCTGCAGCCGGCTAGGGGATTCGAAATTGCGCTCCGAAAGCGGGGAAAAAAGAAACCAAAAGAGATAGATGTCTGCAATGATATTTTGACCGTTTTTCATCTCGGCGGGAAACTGGCAGATTTCGAAGTAATTGACTCACTAAGCGCCGAGTGAGGATTTTCACTTCGGGGAACAAAGTAAGTGCCATTTTTCATTTTCGCTTCGCATGATGTAGCTAGCGGAGGAGGTGTTTTCATTAAGAGTTAATGGGGTTGCCAACCTTAGCTATTTATTGCCGTTTTGCAATTTTTTAGCCGCTATTGAAGGAAAAAAAACAGCAATAGCAACAATAGCGACAAACGAATAAATTGAAATACAATGAAAGAAATGAGATGAAGATGAATTCATTGAGCTAGGGATCCAATAAAGGAAACGTTTGATAAATGAATTAATGAAAAATGGTTTCATTTTAAAACAGGGGAGGTAAAGTGCAAGCTATTTCTAGAACTGGACATATAGTTGTATTTTCATTAGAAAATAATTGATTGAAGATATTTCTAGGCCTATTGTTAAGAATACGTATAAATATTAATGATAAAACTTTTAAATGAATACCAAACGATGTCTTGAAACACTGCCTATGCAAAGAATATAGGTAATAAATATTTTATAATCGCACCTTTGTTTAATGATGATAAATTTTTATGATTAAACGACAATGATCTTAATTAATATAAAAAATGATTACGTGTTCTAATGGTTCTTTCAAATCAACGTACGGAATAATTAACATGTCTAATGACCATTAATTGACGATTAATTACAATAGGTATTAGACAAGTTGATGCATTAATTAATTAAGGAGGACTAATCACGAATAATTAATTGTGTCGTAAGCAATACACACTTTGAATAAATTCCCTATTTTAAATAGGCTTTTAAGATCTGTTTTTTTTTCAAATTACTTTTAAAATACTTTAACAAATTGAATTTAAGATTCATTTACAAATGAGCATTTAAGGTTTATTATATCAATTTAATTTTTAACACATCCACTTTAAATCAGCTTTCAAGATTTACCTTAAAATAGACTTTTATTTAAGATCCATTTTTATATTAACCTTTACAAAGAATCTGCTTTTATATTAACTCATAAAGTTTGCTTTTATATTAATTCATAAAATTTGCTTTTATATTAACTCATAAAATTTACTTTTATATTAACTCATAAAATTTGCTTTTATATTAACTTATGAAATCCGTTTTAAATATCACCCTTAAAATTTATTTTTAAATTCATTTTTAAGATCTATATACAAGATTTCACTTTTAAAATCTACACACAGGTTCACTTTTAAGATCTATATACAAGTTCACTTTTAAAATCTATATACGGGTTCGTTTTTTAAGATCTATATACAAGTTCACTTTTAAAATCTATATACGGGTTCATTTTTAAGATCTATATACAAGATCACTTTTAAGGTCTATATTGAAGTCCACTTTTGAGGTCTATTTTTAATCTCATTTTTAAGATCTATTTTCAATCTTATTTTTAAAATATATTTTCAATCACATTTTTAAGGTCTATTTTTAAGATCTATTTTCAATATCAGTTTTAAGATCTATTTTCAATCTCATTTTTAAGATCCATTATCAAATTTACTTTTAAGATTCATCTTCAGGTTCTAACACGTTTCAATTTACCCAGAATTCGATGTGCAAAATCCCTTACATACAGAACGAGTGACTGACATATCGCACCTCCAGTCAGAATAGGTGACATATTTCGAATTAAGATTTGTTGTATGTAGCACGGTTGATCCGTTTTAAACTGAGATTGGGACAAATCATTCCCATCTGGATTTATAAGGTTCCCTAAGATCTACTTAATATTTAAATAAGCAATTGAATTTAAGAGCAAACATTCTAAAGGCTTACCAGACATTCGAGTTTATCTCAATTTAATACATTCAAATTGAAATGATGTTAAAACCGGGTTTACTACGCACCTTAGAATTTATTTTGTTAACATATGAAACTGAAATCGACAAGAATCCTGTCAGTTGAAATAGACAGGGAGCTATTTAGCACCAGATTAATCACGTACTTGAAACTTATGATAATTAGTTCACATGCTTACTAAAATCGGACACTTCTAACGCTTACTAAATTAAGATTTCATACGTTTACTAAATTAACATTTTATACGCTTACTAAATTAATGTTTATATTCATAATTAATTAACATCTCGCGTGATTACTAAATTTAACTTCGTCTCAGCTAAAATTATTTTTACTATATCCTTATAATGTTTTAGAGTAAATAAGCAATTTTTTCATTCATCGAACTTTGCATTCACGCCTGGTTCATGTATTTTATCACAACTTTCTTTTAAACATGCATTTTTAATACATCATGAATGGTCAAATATCCACAATTTTAATAATATTTCATGTAACAGATTTATGAAGTAAGTACGGAGTTATGCATTTCCATAATTATATCATGTAATAAAGTGGTTCCCAACCTTTTCCAAGTCGCGACCCACTTTTACAGTAACCTGCGACCCCCTTTTATAGTAATCAAAAGATCCGTGACCCCCTTTGTCTGCCACCGCCACATTTGCATAATAAAAGCATTTTTAAGAGAGTAAAGGAAACACATTAAATAGAAAATTATATTATATTAATTATGCATATTATATTAATTATATATATTACATTAATTATATATATTATAGATATAAAGTTAACAACCATTAGTAGAATATTGCAATATGTGTGGCCATGTTGAAATATAAAAGCGTTGACAACGTGTGGTATGAAATTCCTTATAAAAATAATTGCAACCAAAAATAGTTGCGGCGACCCACAGAAACCTGTTCGCGACCCCCAGGTTGGGAACCACTGATGTAATAGGTTTATAAAGGAACTATGGAGTGAGAGAAATAATTAGTTATAATTAATCGTAATTAGTTCATGTAATAGGCTTAAGAAGCAATTGTGCAATTACGTAACCAAAATAGCAAAGTAAGGAATCAACCTACCAAATCAACAGAAGACAGAAAACTGGTTTCATCGATTTTTGTAAATTTATATTTAAAACATTGTCATTAAAGTATTACATATCCTAAGAACGCATGTTGATTTTAAAATAGCGTAATCTAAAGACATAAAAATGTTCCTTGACTTTTGCACAAAATTTTATTATCATTATTTTTATGCCTTTAAAAGTTTACGTCATTAGGTTCTCTGCTATTAATATGTTGCCATAAAGTTCTATGCTAATAAAAGTTTATCATTAAAGTCTTTGCTATTAAAAACTTATGACATTGAGTTCTCTGCTATTAATACTTTGTCATTAAGTTCTATGATGATAAAAATTTATGTCATTAAAGTCTCCGCTATTAAACGCTTATGACATTGAGTTCTCTGCTTTTAATACTTTGTCATTAAGTTCTATGCTGCTAAAAAATTAAATCATTAAAGTCTCCGCTATTCAAAACATGACACAGAGTACTCTGCTATTAATACTTTGTCATTAACTTCTATGCTGATAAAAATTCATGCCATTAAAGTCTCCGCTATTAAAAACTTATATCATTAAGTGCTATGCTGATAAAAATTTATGTCATTAAAATACCCGCTACTAAAAACTTATAACATTGAGTTCTTTGCTATTTATACTTTGTCATAAAGTTCTATATTGATAAAAATTTATCATTAAAGTCTCCGCTATTAAAAACGTATGACATTGAGTTCTCTGCTATTGATACTTTGTCATGAAATTCTACGCTGATAAAAATTTATCATTAAAGTCTCCGCTATTAAAAACTTATGACATTGAGTTCTCTGCTAATACTTTGTCATTAAGTTCTATGGTAATAAAAATTTATGTCACTAAAGTCTCTGCTATTAAAAACTCATGACATTGAGCTCTGTGCAACTATAAATTTTAAAAAGTTCAAGTCATTAAATTATCTGTTTTCAATAGTTTACGATATTGGGTTACTTGCCACTAAAAACTTAGTTCATTAAGTTCTCTGCAATTAAAAGTTTATGACATTAAAGTCTCCGCTATTAAAACTTTACGTCATTAGATTCTGTGCTATCAAAAACTCATGACATTAAATTAATTCTCTGCTACTAAAAATTTTAAAAGTTTACGTCATTAAATTATCTGTTTTCAATATTTTACAAGACTGAGTTCTCTGCTATTAAAAGAATTTACAAAATTAGATTCTACGCAAAAAAGTCTGTCCATTGAAATAATTTTATGAAATGTATTTGCAGACAAATAATACCCATGAATTTTAGTTTCGAAAGTCGGGGGAAAACGAAGTAATTCTCATGAAAATTAAATTTAACGGAAAAAAGGGCTACGAAACTGAAAAATTTATGAATGGCGCTCCTTTATGCAATGAAAGGCATGCTACGTCAAACGCGGTAAAAACTGCCGAACAGTAAATAGAAATAGACAAGAAGTTTTGAAAATAAATGTATTTGGTGAAATTAATCTTCACCTGACTTTTTCACTCGTTTTTGGTTACGTACTCGATATTCATAAGCGCTGCCGTTTTCTCTCTTTGCATATGTACACACACCTTCCGAGTACCTTGATTTTCCAAGTACAACTAATAACTAACAACAACTAAATAAACTTCTGATTGATTTATTGATTGATTGATTGAATTGGATGACCACAGTGGGTCACTTGTCTACCTACTATCTCTTAGACCAGGCATTTTTAACTAAGGCAATATCTAGTTTTGAGGGGAGAGGATGCGGACTTCAATTGGTTGACTCAAATTATAACAATACTGATGCTTCTGCAACTCTTGAGCCAAAAATAGCTTAGAACTGGGGGGAATGACATCTTGCGATATCATGAAAAGGATGAATGGGCAAATGAGGTTGAAATCCACTATCCTAGACGAAATCTGGAAGGACACAGCGAGCTAATCAAGTATCCGGATTGTGAAGACAGTTTCCCCACCCCGGAAATATCACTGCAAAATATACATCGGTCATTCAGTTGTTTCAAGGTAGTAATAATTCATTTCCATTACGACGATATAGAGAGTTTTGCAACTAAATCATCATCTAGCATAGACGCAGACTTTTCAAATTATGGAAGGGACTTGGGGCCCCCAATAATTGGAATTCTCTTTAGTATACATATTAAGACATCGGTCATCTGAACTTTGCTCATCTAAAAGAGCTGTTTTTTTTGTTTGTTTTGTTTTTACATTCATTCAATGTCCTCCGTACAAACGCTCTTAATTTTCAAGCTATTAAATGCTCTTAATTCTCCAGCATACGCCGATTTTAAAAAACCAGTACTAATAGTTGATATCAGACATATAGAACGGACACAGTAACAACAACGGACACAGTAGTTGATATCAGACATATAGAACGGCATGTACGTAATACATATCGGATATATATACAGAGATATCTTGGATTATTTCCAAAGTAGTTAATGTCTTAATTAATGCTTACATATATTTTGTAACGCTTTTCATTATCAATATATTAATTATGTAATATGTAATTAAACCTGCTTTTGAATAAATGTTGTGGTCGCTCTGCATCTTCACATGGAAAATTAAATTTCAGAGTATCTGAAATCTAGTTCCCCCAGTATATTAGCGGGTTTCAATAGATATTGAACCCGCTATTGCTTTTGGCTTTCCTGTCTGCCTGTCTATACGCAATAAAAAGGACAAGGCAAAGGTCTTCCGTAAATGCAATAATGATGGCTATTGTTAACGTTGAAAACCTACCGAGTTACTTGAGAATTAGAGAGTTGCGAATTAGAGAGTTGCGGATTAAAGAGTTGAGAATTAGAGAGTTGCGGATTAGAGAGTTGTGAATTAGAGAGTTGCGGATTAGAGAGTTGGGAATTAGTTGCGGACTAGAGGGTTGTGGATTGTAGAGTTGCGGATTAATGTTATTGTTTGTTTGTTTGGCTTTTTTATGGCGCAAGAGCATCTGGGCTATACTGCGCCAAAGAATAATGTTAATTGAAACCTGCTAAATTTAAATATCGACCTTAGGCAATTTTCTTTTACTTGCTTGTTTGGGATAACTTGGATTTCAGATAATATTATAGAAAAAAATTTTTATACCAAAATGCGTCAAAAAAATTCTCATAAATTAAAATTACATTTAAAAAAAATATTAGTATAGTATTGGCAGGGCTCGGACTCTACGCGATCATATAACTTTACGCTTAGGTCATCAAATAAAGGTGATGTTTTACTTAAAAAAAAAAAAAATTACCAAATACAATGCATACACATACGCAAACACTGCCTAAAAGCCTGATTAAGTGTGTTGTTAATTGTGATAACGATTTTCTTAGTTTATAATTCAGCGAGAATAAATTTTTTTGAAGCACTTTTTATTTCTGTGCCCTGTGAATGTTTTGCTTTGATATTCGCTAATTTATTTCAAAATAAAATAAGTGCTTTTTTTTGACGTTAGATGTGGTCTTATTTGTTTTTAATTTAAATAGCAAGGACAGACATTTAGATCCAACGTAAAACGTACATCAAATAATCTCAAAATTTCCAGGATAAAAAAAAACTAAAAATAAATTAACGCCGAAAATGTTTCTAGACAATTTTTGGTCCCATAAAATATATTCTTTGCTCCGTGGTGAATTTTATGGATTTAAACTCAGTAAAAACGTTTGCAACGTCAAAATTGTCCAACGAGCGTTCTACTTCAGAATTTAGGGTATTATTAAATTCGCGGATATTTTCCATAAAAGATAAGTTTAAGATAAAACAAAAAAAAGTTCATTATTTCGCGAATAGTTTTTTAAAGGAGTCGTTTTTTACACGAAAAAAGCGCTGCGTGCTTTTAAGGAAACTTTCATGAATATTTTTAAAATTTCTACCGAGTTTTAAAAAATGTTCGGCAAAATATTGAAAGCAGATAAAATTATCAAAAGTGTCTGAATTCGTTCACTTAAAGATGTCTATTATTTAGTGATGGGCAAAATGGTTCAATAAATCAATTAGTGAACGAATTTGTCCACCACTAAATGGAATGAAAACCATATTGTATTGTATATATATATTGTAAAAAATATTGTATATATAGTATATATTGTAAAAAATATTGAATATACAGTATATATTGTAAAACATATCGTAAATGTGGTATATATTGTAAAACATATTGTGTACATATATATATATATATATATTGTAAAATATATTATATATAGTATATATTGTAAAACATATTGTATATATAGTATATATTGTAAAATGTATTGTATATATCGTATGTGCGTTTTAGTAGGTTATGACTCGCGAGATGTAGATCTTTAATTAACGTACGATTAACTGAAATTGAGATGCAGTAGAATCCCGATAAAGCGAAATAAAGGGGGAGGGGCCGATTTCGGATAAGCGAAATTTCGGATAATCCGAAAATCCACTTTTCAGTGCCAGGGAACTAACTACATAGACACAGAAAAACACGTTTAATGGTATATCACTAAACTACCATACTAGTAGTGAGGAACGTAAATGTGTTGATTAAAATACTGTGTTTTGGAAATAGTCCAATATTTTTGCATATATTTTAGTACAGTAAAACCTGCCTAAAGTGGCCACTCTTGGGACTGGACTGAAATGGTCACCATAGACAGGTGGTCACTACATACGACAGACTTTGATATAGGCAAGCCTACCAGTTCTCTCTTATTAAAAGTCGTCATTTTATTCAGATGGACACTTTACCAAGTGTTGTGTTTCTTAAGATAAGAGTACAGTGGAATCTGGTAAAGCGACCACTTGTATAAAGTGACCACTTGTATAAAGTGACCACCTGTATAAAGTAACCAGTTTTTGTGAGAGAGAAAACTCGTAAGGACTTAGTTATACCCATACCAAAGTCTGTCGTGTCCAGTAACCATTACCATGGCGACCACCAGTGCAGTCTAGCCCCAAAGGTGGCCACTTTAGGGAGGGTCTACTGTATGTTTGAAAACAAACATTGAACGACGAGTGTCTGCTAAAAAAATAATAAAGTAAAACCTTTCATTTGCGGACACTCACTGTGCAGAAAAATTTATCCGTAAAAGAGGGGCATTATTGTGAAAGAGTTGTTTGCCGGGGAATTCTTATTTACCGTAAAAACGGAGTGTCCGTTAAGAGAGGCTTTACTATAATAATAAAAATAAGCGAAGTACGGATTTCGGTTAAACGAAGTTCGAATAATCGGGGTTTTACTGTATATACGATTGGCTATACCATTTCACTGGCAGTACGGTTAACGGAGGTTGACGTATACAATGCGTCCAAGTAGTCTAACTGGATGTGATCGTCGTAAATGGATTTTGAATATGGTCAGTATGATTAAATGTTTAATATGGTTATTTATATATATATATATATTCAAGTTACACACACAACATGGTCAGCGAGTAAGGTTAACGCAAATATGTCACCGATGCACTAGAATTTGCAGTTAATTTTCTCCTCATTCTGTTAGTCAACATTAGCATTGCATTTCCGGATGAGGAGATAAAGGTTCATTTGAGAGCATAAGCAATACGTCCACATCGCCGAAACAATGCTTCGACGGAATACCCCTTAATTAGAGTTTTATCCGACGAAGACGCTTTTCCGGAAAATCCGGAAAAATGCTTGGCTAATCAAGTCAGCCTTTTACCGGGCGGTAGAGCGAGCAATACAAAAGATCAGGAGCGGAACCAGCACGAATTAACGGGAACAAAGCGGGGATGCGAAGGAAAATGCCCCCCACTCGACCTTCCTCCCATCTCCGGAGACACTTAAATAGTATTAAAACGCATTAAACAAATACATTACAATATACTTTCACGGCTGTCTATGAAGATAGTGAACGCTCTTTAAACAGTTGGAATTCTAAACTGGTAATAAACACTATTATTAAATTAATAAGCGTAATAAACCTTAAAAGCGTAATTAACTTTACACGTATGATAAACGATACAAACGTAATAAACGTTACGCTATCTAAACGCTATTATTAAATTAATAAGCGTAATAAACCTTAAAAGCGTAATAAACTTTACAAGTATAATAAACTTTACAAGCGTAATAAACTTCACAAGCATAATAAACTCCACGCTATATAAACGCTAACTAAATGCTATCATTAAATTAATAAGCGTAATAAAGTAAAAGTAAATAAACTCTCTGTTATCTAAACGCTATTATTAAATAAGCGTAATAAACTTCACAAGCGTAATAAACTCCACGCTATATAAACGCTAATTGACGCTATCATTAAATTAATAAGCGTAATGAACTTTAAAGGCGTAATAAACTTTACAAGCGTAATAAACTTTAGAAGCGTAATAAACTTTAGAAGCGTAATAAACTTTAGAAGCGTAATAAACTTTAGAAGCGTAATAAACTTTAGAAGCGTAATAAACTTTACAAGCGTAACAAACTTTACAAGCGTAATATACTTTATGCTATCTAAACGCTATTATTAAATTAATAAGCGTAATAAACTATACAAATATAATAAACTTCACAAGCGTAATAAACTTTCACAAGAGCAATAAACTTTATTAGCGTAATAAACTTTACTAGCGTAATCAATTTTACTACATTTATAACGTTTATTTTTGCCTATTAATATAATCTGCGTAGTGCTACGCTCGGTCATCTTGAAGAGGCTCTCATGCTTCGGATATTTCAAAGTGTACAAGGAGGGGTTTCCTGGGGAAGTCAAATCCCCTCCTAACAATAAATATCATTAATAGTAAAATAAAGTTCCCCACGTGAGAGATATTTTTGTGTGCATCAAAACCCCTCCCCCTTTTCATCACTCCCCCGTTTTGAAATACTGCATACGAGCATGCGAAGATTTGTTATATATCTCTTTCATATCATTTCTACAACTCCTTTTATTAAAGATTATTAATTTTTTTTATTTCAAAATTTCAGTTCCTTTCATTTATGATAATTTGATATTCCAGAATAACTCCATTCAAATCCTCTTCATTATTTAATTACCCCACAGGTTTCGCGTGTTATGTAGAGAGAGGTTTGTTTACTATATTAGAGCGGGAGAGACAGAGAGAATAATTGCAATAAGATATGCACCAAATTCTCCTCATCATAGAGATAGCGTAGCGATATTGAGTGCATATCATTAACGCGATCGGAGGTGGTATCCGATTATAACATTTACAAAAGCTGCTGCGTCTTTGAACAGGGGAGAAGAGCGACGATACGATGTATGTTCAATCGATGAAAGCCTCATGAAGGTATACGATTATTATCAAATAATCGTTATCGAAACTGACATTGACCAACTTCGCGTTTTTTTTCCCGCAATTCTGATTAATAGGCCAGTGACGTTTGCGTTTTCCGGTCGCAAGGATAGCAAAGGTCATGCTGCGCTGGGACGCAGAGCTCTCGGAGACTGTTCAAAGGGGAACCAATCCCTGAATTACGATGTGCAGAAAAAAACCGCCACGCGTTCTACGATAGCATTGAGAGCTGAGCTCTGGTTAATGGCATGACGGACGATGATGCGTTCCCACAGCGCGCCCACAGGGTAGTAAACATGCATTTTTCTGGGGAATTCGAAACTTTTAAAGCCTAGGGAACCGAACTTCGGACAGTTAACGGGTAAACCTTTTTCTTTACCGTCGGGAGTCGAACCCGGATTAACTGACCGCTAGGTGAATCTGTTACCGCTGCGCCACCGCAGGGCCTCGATGAAAAGAATCGGCATTGAGAAGTCATATACGCTGTGCAAGTCTTTTAAGTGCCGCGGGGAGATCAGTGCCCTTTAAAAGGTCATAGGTGTCCCAGATAAACGATTTTGAGCTATCCTGCTGCGGCGAAGTGGTAACGCGCCGGCCCACCATGCAAATAACCAGGGTTTAATTCCAGCACATACCCTATGCTTGCTAGTTTTATTTTTCCACAGATACGTAGTCTGGGGTTTGAGCCCCTAGGCTTAAAGAAGTTCGGGTTCTTCCACCAACTGCAGTCTCAGCATAACCTTAATTGCCGTTCCACCATAATACATATTAAAATACCAAGCAATTTTCAACTTGAATTCTGAACTCGAATCGCCGTTTATAACAGTTGCTATAAACGGCGCCCAAGGCAAGTGCTTGCCCGTAATGCTCATTTACATTCACTCAAACCTATTTAACGAGAGAGAGAGAAAGATAGAGAGAAAAATGAATGGATAGACAGACAGACAGAGAGAGAGAGAGAAATTGGGCAAAGAAGGAGAAAGGGAGTTGGGAAGGGTGGCTGATGAAGGCAGCGCTGTAATCTCAGACAGAACACACGGTCTGCGTTGGGGTAAGAGGACAGAAAGCCGACCACGCATAGAGTACCAGAGGAGCCAAAACGCCATGGTTAACGCAGAGGAGCGTTTCTCGCATGGAGCGGTATGCGAATCAACTTCGTTCGAAGTCGTTGTTGGTGATATTGAAATAGAATGGGAAATGTGGCCACAATTGACGGCACTGTATTCTCATAAAAAGACTGTATAATGTACAGAGAATGCAGGGGGAATGAATGAAAGCGAGAAGAATGAGAAGTGATGTGGGAAATGCGGTCGGGGGTTGTACAAAGCCCAGACTCGAATCATTGTACCATTAATAGTGAGTACACATGTACCTAATTACCTAACTAACTAACTAACATGTACCTGATTACCTAATTGGGCATTTACTGTAATGATAGTTACTTACAAGAAGATTCAAGCATCGTTATAGCTTCAAGCATTATTGTAGCTTCAAGTATTATTTACAGAATGTACTTTTGTATGACACTTTTTAAGTTTTTACAGGTATTCAATTTGCAAACTACGTTATAATGGATAAATGGATGCAGGCAGACTGGCAAATACCTAGAAAACCTGGTAACGCTGGGTATCCGTTGGAACTAAATCCGAATTATCCGGCTGGAATTGTATCCGAACTATCCGGGTGGAATTAAACCGGATTATCCACATGGTATCCGGAAGCGTCCCCACCACATCAGCGCAGGGCGATAGACAGACAGTATCAGACATAATTAAGGAAAAAATATCCGTGGAAACAAACACTAAAGGACAGCATCGAGCTGATTTATAGGACACAATTCAATAAATTTATTTTAATTTTCGATTAGTATATTTGTATTATATTATTATTTTTAATAATTGTTCTTCTGGAATTCCTTCTCTATGTATTAGATATCCTAATAATCTCTCGGTTCAACGACGACTTTTTTTTTCCACATGAAATAAGTACCGAGACTGAGACCCTATGTCAGTGGTTCATAACCTTTGTCAAGCTGCGACCCATTTTTATAGCAGCCAAGAATCTGTGACCCCCCCTTATAGTAACTAAAAGATCTGCGACCCCACCTCTGACCGCTGCCGCCACATTTGCACAACAAAAGCATTTACAACGGAGTAAAGAAAACACATGAAATATAAAATTATATTACATTATGCATATTATAGTAAACATGTTACATTAATTATGTATATTATAGTAAATATATTTCATGAATTATA
The DNA here is from genome assembly GCA_006491805.2 of Dysdera silvatica. Lineage (NCBI taxonomy): Eukaryota > Metazoa > Arthropoda > Arachnida > Araneae > Dysderidae > Dysdera > Dysdera silvatica. The sequence continues at coordinate 149,817,208 of QLNU02014176.1, forward strand.
TATATTATACATATTAATGTATATTATAGATATAAAGTTAACAGCCATTAGTAGAGTATTGCAATATGTGTAATCATGCTGAAATATAAAAGCGTTAGAAACCTTTGGTACGAATTTCCTTCTAAAAATAGTTGCGGCGACCCCCCGGAAACCCGTCTGTGACCCCTTTGAGGGTCGCAACTCTCAGGTTGGGAACCACTGCCCTACGTGAATCTTACTACACGACTATATCTCCAACGATAAGGAATAATAATAATAGAGTGTCAGAATGCAAGGGAGTACACTTTGTATTGCTTCAATTAATAACCTGATATCAAATACAGTTCCATACACGACGTACCGATGAAAACCTGTACATTTTAAAAGCATTAATAACTCAATTCACCCACAAACCTCCAATTTCACGAGGGTTGCATTCATCATCTTCGTATAATCACACCTAGTTTCATGAACATTAGTTATCTTCAAGCATATATATATCACAATCATTACTACGACAGATGGCGTTAATTCCCCTACATACTGCATTCATGCATACTTCCCTCTTGTCCTCACGTTTTCGAGCTGCGGAAATTCGCTTAAATTACCAGGTTTTAAAACAGTCCGTGTAATGGAACTTCCAAAAGAGAGAGAGAGCGAGCGAGCGAGAGGGATAAGTGTTTGCAGAGCCGTGTTGGAGTTTCGTTTTCTAAAGGTCGCGACCAAAATTCACATTCTTAGCTAACAAATTCTGCAATTTATTACTGCTTATGACCCAATTTTAGGTCGCAATACATGCGGCTCAACGAACGCTTATATAAATACAGCATACTTTATTATGTACTTTATACAGGGCGACTTCCCGAATTTTGTTTCAGGTTTCCCCGACTTTTCCAGCTTTTCCAAACCAGCAATTTACAGGTGTAGTATTTTTGCAAACTTAGATAAGCAGAATATTTTAGCCAATCTATGAAGTCGCTGAAATAAAATAAATAAAATCAAATTAATTTAAACTATCATTGCTTTTTAAGCATTTTAAATTTCAGTTGTAATTATAATGTACTATATCTACCCTGAATATTTTAATATTTCATGCGTCACTTTAATGGTTTATCCCTCATTGGAAGCCAGGTAGGAAAAAAAACTGTATAAATTTATAAAATTCCAAAAATATTATTACAATTAGTTAAGTAAAGATAAATTAATAATATACTCTATAACAAAAAAATCGATGCACCAAGAAGGAGTTGTCCGATTGTAATGAAATTTTGTATGCAAAGACATTTTGACCGAACATGCAAATGATTAAAATTTGGTGTCCAATGAATGAATAGCGGGAACTCCAGCGCATCGGAACTGCGCATTCAGCAGGTGTATATAAGGAGCGATTCTCAATATGTGGTCAAAATTTCTGTTGCATTTTGACTGCGGATATCTTACGTCGACTGTAACAATGCCTCGCCGAAAGATTCGTGCTCATTACGAGCATATGTCAGAGTTTGAAAGAGGTCGTGCTATCGGATTGAAAGAGGCTGGTTGGACGAATCGAAGAATCGCTGGACATGTGGGTCGAAGCGATGCGGCGATTGGACGGTGCTGGCAAGAGTGGGTCAACAACGGCAGATGTCAGCGTCGGGACGGCAGCGGTCGACCTAGGGCCACAACAGAACGGGAAGACAGAGCGATTATCAGAGCAGCTGTCACAGCACCGGATTCGTCGTTATCAACTATCCAACGTGTGGCCCGCACACATGTGTCCAACATGACCCTCTGCAGACGACTGAGAGAGCGGAATTTACGCTCGCGCCGACCGTTACGCCGCTTACCTCTCACGCCTTTACACCGTCAAGTCCGATTACAGTGGTGCCGGGCTCGATCAACTTGGAACTGCGCTGACTGGGGACGTATAGTCTTTAGTGACAAGTCCCATTTCCAACTGTGTCCTGATGACAACTGCAGACGTGTCTGGAGACGTCCAGGGCAGCGTGGGGATCCTGCCCTTACTATCGCACGCCACACATGCCCACAACAGGGCGTTATGGTCTAGGACCCCTTTGATGGTCATTTCTGGCATACTTACAGCACAGTAGTACGTAGACGACATTCTACGACCGGTTGTGTTACCGCTCCTTTTGCGACACCCTGGACTTACGTTTCAACAAGACAATGACCGGCCGTACACGGCACGTGTTGCTATGAATTGTCTTCAAGCTTGCCCAACACTTCCTTGGCAAGCTAGATCTCCTAATCTCTCTCTCTCTCTGTCCCATAGAGAACATTTGGGACCCTATGGGAAGGCGATTGCAACCATCCTGGAATGTTGACGATTTAGCCCGAATGTTATAGACAATTTGGCAAGAAAGTCTGCAGGACACCATCCGGGATCTTTATCAGTCTATGCCATGCCGGGTGACAGCTTGCATCCAGGCCAGAGGTGGACCGCCTTATTTTCCTCCCTTTGTAACGGTCAAACTCTGCAGTAAATCATTCAATTGTTCTGAAATTTTAATCGTTTCTTTTTCTATGTATGTTCTTCACATCCACCAATTTTTATCGCAATCGGACAACTCCTTCTTAGTGCGTCGATTTTTTTATTCTAAAGTATACATGGTATCTGGCGAAATTCAATTTCAAACTTCCCCGACTTTTCCAGACCAAATCTTAACGGATTTTCAGTCACTAATTTTAGTAAACAATACATTACAATGCATTAAATTTTGATCAATTGAAACATGCTTCAAGACCATAAAATCCACCAACACAAACCCCAAAGCCTTTTACAATTCAATTACAGCGAATTTATAAATACAAAAATTGCTTTAATGCATTTCGTTATACTAAAATCGTTCATTAATTATTTAAAGCAGCATTTTCATTTTGCCTTTTGTTTTCAGATCATTATAAATGAGTTTAGTTATATATAATAAGCTGATGCTTCATATTTTATTCAATTTTAAAAGTGTTTATGAGAATATATAAGAAAAGAAAGACAAGTACGATTAAGATTCGATACAGAGATAATAATTCAGCTGAAAGAGAAAACTTTTGTCACGTTTTAGTTAATATTTGGCAAACATTTTCTTCTAAAAAATATATGGGCTTAATAATTTTATATAAATTATATTAGTTTTGGTGCAAAAGGGTAATTTTTGGAAGAAGTTTAGTCAAAAGTACAAGTTTTTCAAAATTTTCAGTATGCAATGCAGTATGAAAAGCACAGTTCAGGAAAATTATTTTAATAAGTTATTTATTATAACAATGAATTTCAAATTTCACTAATTTAGGCGTTTGCACTGCAAATTTTCCTGACTTTTCCAGGTTTTCCATATTAATAGGCGCCCTGTACATATTAAGTGCTTGCTTGGTGTATATTTGCGTACTGAATTACTATTCACTGATGAACGAAAATCAATTCAAGTTGGTTTATCGTATTTCACACGTAACGACACTGGGGCTATCCTTTTCCATGCCATTTCAACTTGTTTTCTAGTTTTATTCATTTTGTTTTAATGTGTTAGCTTCGTCTTTTAATATAAACTTTTAATTTTGGTTGTCCAATACTAATACATCCTTGAAGTATTGTCCATAGAACTAGTAGAACGATGTAAAGTTCAATTAGTTAAAAAAAACGGGGGGAAAAATATACAGCTTTAATAAACTTCCAATAAAATTTGAAATTTTTTATTAGTAAAAAAAAAGATTTGACTAGAGTATTAATAATTAGCTGCATTATTATAAAATTCAGTAGCAACTAGAGAATATCATAGAATAAAGAATCGACTAGAGCAGCGATTCTTCAACTGTGGTCCGCGAGATCCTCCCAGTGTTCCACAAAAGTTCGGAAAAGTACTAAGACACGAGCATTTACTCTTTAATGCTAAGAATAAATTATGAGGGAACGAAAAATTCCTTCCCCAAATGGTGAAAATTAGTGATGAAACACTAGAAATAAATATGTGTGGTGCAAATTCTGGGCTTTAAACTTTGAGTTAATTCTTGGGGGTCCGCGAGGGTGAGTGAACTCTGAAGGGGGTCCGCGGTCTAGGAAAGTTAAAGAACCACTGCAGTAGAGTATTACTGCAGTACTATAGAAAAAATCTGTCACAGAATTATAGAATATAGTATCAGCAAATATTTGCAAAATTAATCATTAAACAACGCAATGAAGAATATTCTGTATTCCCTATTTTTCCAGGTAGCAAAGGATACCAAGATCATGCTTTAGTAGGGGAGAGTTGCTGAATATGGGATAGGTTCCTAATTTCGGATACGTCGATAACTTCATTGATAGGTGTTGCAACTTGGCTGATTGTTGCGTAAGTTAGTTGTCGGAGATTACGCCATACAATCTGTAGCGTTGTTAGAGGACGTTTGTTTTTATGGTGAAGCAATTTGCGTTTTTTTGAGATTTTAAATATTTTGCAGACTTCTATTGAACGGATCGCTTCTCCTAGAAAGGTATTACAACTGTACTATTATTGTTATCATAATATAAGCATATATATCAAAGAAGAACAGTAGTATAAAATGATATAATGTAAGCATAGCTATTGATGTTTACTTTTGAGGTTATAATTAGGTTATTGCTGAACAGTCGGGTTGTGAAATATCGATAGTGAGGCGGTCCTTAATATAGGATATCCGATATTATGATATTATTTTTTTAATATTACAGATGGCAGAAACGAGGTAAAATGGGACCCGGATGCTATGGCAGAAGCTGTAGCTGTCGTTAAAGAGAAAAAAAATGGGATTTCTAAAGGCATCAAAAGTCTACAAAGTTCCTCTTTCTACTTTGGAGAATTATGTGAATCATAAATGTAAAGATACCAAGACATTCATACGTACTAGACTTGGAAGAAAATGTGCGTTAGGAGAAAATCTTGAAAAGCAATTAGTTCAATATTGTAAAATTATGGATGAGATAATTTCATAGCGTTACAGTATATGATGTTAAACAGCTCGCATTCCAATTAGCTGTGAGAAATAACATTTCTCACCCCTTTGCTCTTTCAAAATACATTGCTGGTAAAAAGTGGCTTCGTAATTTTCGCAAGCGGAACCCAGAAATTTCATTACTAATTTCAACACCTCAGTCGATGTCATTAGCTCGAGCCAAAGGTTTTAACAAAGATAAAGTAGATAATTTTTATAACACATTAGAGCCTGAACTCTAGAAAGTTTATACGAACCCAGCTAAAAGTTTCAATGTCGATGAGACAGACGTAACCGTGGTTCAATCCAGGCGTTCTAAGATTTTATCCGTGAAAGGAAATAAACATGTCGGCACTCTTTCCTCGCAAGAAAGAGGAGTGTTGATGACAAATGTAACCTGCATGAGTACCTCGGGTATTTTCGTACCACCATTAATTGTATTTCCTAGAAAGAACATGAAAGCCGAACTCTTAAATGGTTGTCCTCTCGGAACTGTTGCTCGTTGTCACCCTTCCGGATGGATGCAAGCCGACATCTTCAGTGATTGACTTAATCACTTCATACATTATGTAAATTCTACTCAAGAAGATCAAGTTGTTTTAATCTTGGATGGGCACAACTTCCACACACGAAATCTTGATGTGATTATTTCGGGAAGGGAACATGGAATTATTATTGTGTTCGTGCCCTCACCTCACACACATCGCACAAACTCAAACCTATGGACGTGTCTTTTATAAGCGCTTTCAAAAACCATTACTCTAAGGAGATTATTAAATCATCCGTTTAGGAGTCTATCATCATATCAAGTTGGAGAGTTGATGGGGAAAGCTTATGCAAAAACCGCCACTTTGCAGATCGCCATAAGTGGCTTTAAGAAATGTGGCATCATGCCTTTTGACAAAAATGGGTTTTCTGAAGCAGATTTCGTTCCTTCAGTACATGAGAGTGCAACTGGAAACAGATCCACAGCTGATCGTCAAAATGATAATAAGCCTACATCACCTACGAGATGCAGGCTATCAACTTCTGAACCCATTTCACCAGTTGGTGCAGGCTTACTGTCTTCGTCTAGTGTCTCTCCTTTTGACATTCAACTGTTGCCCGTCCTACGTCCACGATGATCACAACCTAAAAAAGGTCGTCCTCTGGAGAAAGCCGCAATTATCACTGGTTTCCCATACGAAAATTGCATTGAAAAAGGCAATGACGTCACAAGACAAAAAGGGGAAAGAAATCTCAAAAACTACAAAAAGCAACAAAAGGAGTAGGCCTAAGGAGTCAATCCAAAACAGATGTACCCTCACAATCATCTTGTAGCAGAAAACTTTTTCCTACAAATCGAAAAAACGCAAGTCAGAAACTAAGGGCAAGTCTTCATCTAAATTCAGAGATGAAGATTCATCCTCAGAAGAATTAGCAATGTCTTTGGTATCAATCGATGATGAAGACAGTGCCGATGAGGAGTGTCTGTTTTGTTTTCAACCCTATAAATTGGACAAAGCAGGTGAGCGAGGGGTAAGATGTATGAAGTGCGTTAGATGGGCTAACGAGTTCTGTACCGGAAGTGAGAAAAACAGCTGGAAAACATTCGTATATGATTAATTAATGAACTTGCAACATAACTTGCTCTATACAGTTAATTTTTTATGTTATGTTCTATTAAAACATTCACGTAACATTCTTTAACATAATATGCAATTACAGTACAATTCATTAGCCCCATGTAAATCCCTATCCAGTTTTAGAAACCCATACTATCCGATATTAAGCAATATCTTTTAAAAATATAAAAATTGTACCTTTTCGTTAATTTTTTAATTTTATTTTTATTGTTATTTTATTGCATCTAAATGTTAACGATATCTAAGTAAACATTACTCAGAACCTTTTAAAAGAGTTCACTTGAAAAATTTTTAAGTAGTAATTTTTTTTATGTCATTTTCACAAAACGTATCTGATATTCGACATCTTTCCTCTATTCTTTGTTATCTAACAGTGTATAAGTATTCAGTCGGAAAGAAGTAGTATCAGTACTTCCACTTCTATAGAAAGCTCTCCAGATCATGATGGATTCTTCTGCGTAGTGCTAGTTCGAAAATGTCCATTTTCATTGGCGCAAAGGTAGAGCCATGTGGCTTATCGAGATTTTCGTTACATTAACTAGCTGAAAAAAACTGGCTGTCTTTATTGTTCTGTATTTCAGCCTATTCTTCGCATTATTGTTAATTATTTATTTGTAGTGTGATAGTGTTTTTCAATCATGTATTGAAGCCGAAATTTGGTGGGAAATTAATTTTAAACGCTTATATTTTTCGGCTTACAAAACAGTTTTTGATCATACCACTGGGAAATACAGGTATACACACTGTATTACAGATATCCATAAAGGGGGAAGTATGGAGTAGGGGGAAGTTCTGTTCGCATCTATAAAATAGGACTTTTTCGGAAGTCGCCCCTGGGCGATATTTCCCCTGTATACAGGGGTATTAACACATAAGGGCAATACTTCACCTATATATATATATATATATATATATATATAGAGAGAGAGAGAGAGAGAGAGAGATGCAGTAGCGCATAGGGACAACTTTGAGTATGTAAGATATTATTACCCTGCTCAGGGATAACACAATTGCCAAATAATGGTCAACACATAAAGCCACCGGGGCGGGTTTTTTCGTGGGAAAATTTATTATACAATAATTTTCGGCACACATATAAGTAGCTCAAGCTAGACCTTTTTTTCTTTTTTTTTTTGTTGGTTCTAGGAGAAAAAGGGATGCCGTCTCCATCCTGGATTCGAACCAGAGTCCTTCCATTGAGCCCGGAGTGTCTTGACCGCTCGCTAGACGAACGATGACAGAACAATGCTCTTTTTCTCCGCATATATATATACAAGATATTATTACCCTTCTTGGGAATAATAATTGCCAAATAATGGTCCACCGGGGTGAGATTTTGTGAGTTTTCTATTCCCGGTAAAATAATGGGGGGAAAGTATAAAAAGAGACCTCATCTCACAGATTGGTCTTAATTCGGCGACCTTCAGGCTTATATCCTGAAACGTAGATGTCGGAATTTAATGACGCTAATAGTGTACTGCTAATTATGGCTACTAATAATTTCGTTTTCGTATAAAATAGTGGCTCGAGGAAAGTTTTCCAGATGTTAGAATAGTGAAAATATTTAAAAATAGAAAATCAAGAAAAACAAAATTTAAGCATATAATACACGAATACGTCTTCCTTACGCATGAAAAATGCCTCCATTGACGTATTGTCTAGACATCAGCAACTTAATTTTGATGATAGCATCAGTGACGCTTTATCAGTAGGTCAACAATGCATTGTCGATGCCGACATAAACAAAAATCGGAAATAAGTGCCAATTTTCTCATACACATTATGCGAAACAAGCGGATTTATGCAAAAGTGCGGGAAAAATTAGACCGAAATCATTAAGAACATTACCGTCTATATTCGATAACTGCAGTATTGAAAAATTATTCCATCAAAACATGCATGTTTCTTGACCATCATAAAAATTTGGTTTTTGAACTACTACGCACCTTGGTGGGTGCCACATCGCCTGACACGTGTCTTCAAGGAACTCTTAAGCGGATAAAAATACCATTATGACATATTCAAGGTTCATATATTGATGTATTATTAGGCATTACTCTTGTCGTTGTTGTTGAATATAGATGCTATATCGAGGACAACGATAGAGACAATACCTAATAATACATTAACACACCACCCAACACAAGTGGCGCTAAGATTGCAAACAAGTCAGCGCATAAAATTAAATTCCACTGCAAATAATATTTTGACCAGTCCATAATATTAGTTACATGTAATCAAGGATACGAAAACTCAAAAAAGAAAAATTGCAGCATTTTCGTCCAGAGCAAATAACAACGATCTATGCAAAACTGATCATTTTCTTTAAGTGTCTTCTCCGATTCGTTGGTCAGTGACCAATAAAAACCATAGCTCTTTCTACTCACAAGACTTCCGATACCTAGCCTTGGCCAAGTCTTCCCAAATATTATATGCGAAACTTATTAATAATAATATTGTTTTAATAGAAACACATAAAAATGGTTGTCCTTATATGTAAATTTATAAAGGTGTAAGGAAAAATGAGACCGAAATCATGATCTTAACTGGTGGGCCAACGGGGCACAGGTCCCGACCCAAATGAGGGCCCCAAATTGACAATATATATGTATATATATATATCCCCAAAAAATGATCCGAGCCCAGAGCCAGCGGATGCGATAAGACGGCCTTGAAAATGACATCAATTAAATGGCTTATTTCGTAAACGTAATAAAATATACGCACACACCCATGACGCTTCTGACTGAAAACTGCAATATACAATTTGAAAATTTCTTCTTTAAAGAATTTACGTTACAATGAATGTTATTGTTGATGTATAATGGACGCTACTGTTTCTTCAGAGGAAAAGCACAACACTATTTGAAATCAGACGAAATTTCCCATCTTTTTGTCCAGAACGTGTACTTAATCAAGCTATTAAAATATATCCTCACTAAGTATTAATATGGTAGTAAAACATAAGCATCAAATAGTTCCTCCATTTTTTAATTTTACTACTAGTTAATTTGATCACGCGTTAATTACCGTGATTAACAGGCCCACCTATAATTAAAGGGCTTAACTAGCTGGACGCAATTAGCCAATCTTCAAAGAAATGATTTCTTATTAGTACATTTTGCTAACAGTAAGCTGATATACTTTTTTGTACATATCGTTTTAAAAATTTAAAAAGGAAATAATCACATTTCATTTCCTGGAAAGAATAGATAGAAAAAGTTCCTTCAACTATTTTTCTTTCTTTTCTTTTATCTTCTTTTTTTTAGGGGGGCAACGTACGATTTATGGATAGCGGAGAACAGAACTGACCAGAATCTGCCGCCGGACACGATCACGTGACAGCATCTTTAATCGTGATAAATGTTTAACGCAGGGGACATCTTCTTATTGGCTGTTCTTTGGAGATCTTAACCAATGAAAATAAAGATATGTCCCCCCAGCAGGAAAGGACACAAGCAACTAACAAAAAGGCCCCCTCTCTATCAGCGCCACTGATGAGAAAAGTGACACAAATTACCGGATCATAAAGCCTAGCGATGTTCAACGGAAGTTATCGTTATTTTTAGGATATTTTTTTTAAAGCATTCAAAGCCAGATATTACCTCGATGTTAAGGGATAAATTCTCATAAAACTGATTTCTTAGAGATTAATTATAAATTCAGACAACAATTAATCAATGATGACCAATTAAATAACGATTAATTATTCAAGGACCACCACTTACATAACGATTAATTACTCAATGATGACTACTTATTTAACGATTAATTGCTTAATATTCATTCATCAAATAACGATTAACTTCTTAATACTCACTCATCAAATAACGATTAATTGTTTAATATTCACCCATCAAATAACGATTAATTACTTAATATTTACTCATAAAATAACGATTAATTGTTTAATCTTCACCCATTAAATAACGATTAGTTGTTTAATCTTCACTCATCAAATAACGATTAATTACTTAATATTCACTAATTAAATAAAGATTAATTAATTAAGGACAACAAATGAAATTACGATCAATGAATTAATTAATGATCCATCCACCTATATATCCTGTAATTTTCAATATAGCATCTGCTATTTTCTTTCGATGCTTTAATTCTTCACAAATATATCAAATTATATGCACAAATTGAGCAACGGAAACGTCCAGTTATGGCCCGTAATTAGAAGGAGCATAGCAAGCTAATTTCAGTTATTTGGAAAGGAAATTGCCGAGAACGTCAACTTCGTAATAAGAGAAGCTTCCAAAGTCTATTTCTAAAATAACAGGCTTCATTATTAGACAAA
>QLNU02014176.1:149828152-149845753 GCA_006491805.2 Dysdera silvatica
AATGAATAATTGCTTGTAATAATAACAATAAATAATTGCTTGTAATAATAACAATAAATAATTGCTTGTAATAATAACAATAAATAATTGCTTGTAATAATAACAAAAAATAATTGCTTGTAATAATAGCAAAAATAATTGATTATGATGGTGAATAATCGCTTATGATTGTGAATAATTGATTATGTTGATGAATAATCGATTATGATGATTTAATATTGATTTATCTAATAGAAATTTTACATGTTCTGTGAGATAAAATTATTTTGATTAAAATAAAAAGCTATTAAATTGAATATCCAAAACTCCGACAAAAATGATACTTTCATAATATGCATGTTTCTAATACAGATACTTCGGACAATTTTGATTTTTTATACTCCTGACCAGGGCAGTCCTTAGATAATGCGGGGCCGGGAGCAAAATGTATTTCGGGGGCCCATACATATACGAGTAAGAAAACAAAACGAAATAAAAAAATGGAATAATGTATGAGCATTAAATGGCACGAAACGCGAGAGCCGAAGCAAAAATATTTTTGAGGAAATTTTCAATACCACAAAAATTTAAAATCTGAGAATCACGTCTCGCGGGGCCCCAAGAAGTGCGGGGTCCGGGGCATGGGCCCCGCTCGCCCCTGCTCCTGATTGACGATTTCATTCGAGCCAGATGAGCAGAAATCTAAAATTTCGGAAAATATAATAATATTTTTCAATATTACGATATTTATATTCTTACATTTATAATGCAATATTTTTCAATATACCTAAGTTTGTCCAAGCAAAGCAAATACTTTAGATTTTTCCTGTTACGAAAACATTCCCCCACAACTTACGTAAACTCTGTCTTTCACGAGAATTTCAGCGACGGTCATCCATTGCCGTAAAAACGAGTCTTCGATAATTTTAAATAGCAGATGCGCCAATGTACATAAATGCATTTCTTCAAGCACCTCCTATTGAAAATGAGTTAGGTCTCGTTTCCATGACAATAGACAAGCGAAGACTTATCAGTGGGAATCATAATAGACAGACAGTACCACCATTTTGTTCTTAGGAATTTTACTTTCTACAAAGTCTGTCTGTGTATGATTATTGTTTTTCTGTTTACCTCATCCTCGTTGGCGTCATTAAGGAGAAGCAAAGAATTGCACAAATCGGGTCGAAACTTTATATCACATACACAGCAAGCACTACCACAGGCAAAAACATTATAAACCCAAGTACAATATCAAGTGGTTCTAAAAATTTTAAAAGTCCTGCTGGTTTCTTCAAAAAGAAAAGGAAAGGATAAAAAAAGGGAGAGACAGAGAAAGGGAGAGAGACAGAGAGAAAGAAAGAGAAGGAAAAAGAGAGAGAAAGAAAGAGAAGGAAAAAGAGAGGGAAAGAGAAAGAAAAAGAGGGAAAGAAAGAGAGAGAGAAAAAAGAGAGAGAGAGAGAGAAAGAGAGAGAGAGAGAGAGAGAAAGAAAGAAAGAGAGAAAGAAAAAGAGAGAGAGAGAGAGAGAGAGAGAGAAAGAAAGATAGAAAGAAAGAGAGATAGAAAGAAAGAAAGAAAGAGAGAGAGAGAAAGGAAGAAAGAGAGAGAGAAAGAGAAAGGAAGAAAGAGAGAGAGAAAGAGAAAGGAAGAAAGTGAAAGAGAGAGAGAAAGAAAGTATAGTGGGCACGGATAGATAATTATATTATATAAAATTGGCATTATTTAACTAAAAAATATGTCTCTATCTGTTATAATGTTCGTCATTCTTCCCGTAATATAAATATTTTTATACCCATTTGGGCTACTTTAACATTTACAATCACATAAATTCTCAGGCCCTAGATTGTGGAACACATTATCAATCAACCTAATTAACAAACAGTTATTTCGACACTGGCGTAAGGTTTAAAAACACGACGTTTCGGGAGCCAACTGCTCCCTTTGTCAAGTGAAGGCAGAATGAAGAGTTCGTGAAAGTCCTAAGCTTATATACCCGCATGTTGGGAATCCCCATCTGACGCCATTTGGTGCGGAGCAGTTCCAGCTGGGGAAACCCTCGCTGGGAAAGCCCCCGCACCCGACGATGTCAGATGAACACCCCCAACTCGAGGTTTTGCAAAAATCCTGTAAGGTTCTGGTAGAGGTTTTGCGATGTTTATTGCACGACTCCTCAAACCGTAGGTTTCCCATGATTCCAGAAAAAGTCTACTCCCCAGATTACTACATATTACTACTAAATTACAGAGTACTACAGAAGAATTAATTACAGATTAATAATAAATTATAAATTAAATATTAGAAGTCAATAGAGCTTACATATATTTACAACATAAGAGCTTACATACATTGCAACTGAGATCGTTCGTGCTATGTACAGTACGAGTAAAATACTCTGGAAAAATATTGGCCTATACTGTTTCAAATTTCTGAAGCAGAAACAGGATGAAGGAAACTTGGCGCGAAACCGTGGGTAACAACCGGAACCAAATATCCAGCGGATAGAATTTGAAATGTCAATTTCAAATTAATACTAATGACTAACTGTATAAGCAGACTGATACCCAGAAGGTATCATCATGTTGCAGTGTTCGATAGCTGCCAAATAATCGCAATTTTACCTTTAGGTTTGGATACCGGCCTTGTTCAAGCCTTACAGGCACCTAAATTTCAATTGCGACGTTAAACATTGAATAAATGTTAATTTATTAATTTGTCGCGTTCGGACATGATTAGCATATTATGAACGAACTGGTAACGAATAGACAACGCACTGCATCAGAGAACAAGCGCAAAACGGCAATGCAATAGTATGAAGCCTGTGATCGTATCTTGTGTGTGGCGCAAGAGCAAGGGCTATAGCAGCTGTGATACGCATGTTTATTATTTTATCTTAAGTTATGTTCTACGTTTAGTTTGCTTTTAAGTTTAAGTTATGTTTTGTTAATAAATAGTTAATGTTTACTTTGATGGAGTCAAATGATTGAATTGCTAACGACATCATGAAGCTTACACCAACTAGTAACAACAAATATGTGGGGATATAGGGTATTGCTACGCCTGCTATCTATCTCCTACATAATGGTGACTTGTTTGAAGGCGTTCTGCAAGTTCAGATGTTGCAGTTTCTGTTGAACTGTCTTACAAGAAATCGACTCTGAACTAAAGCAATTTTGTTCTTAAGTAATATGAAATTGATGGATGGATGCTGGCTACTTTCCTGTATTCCGAATTGGTGAGTAAAGAATTTTTCATTCGGATCTCGTGTTGTTTAGCGCGCATCATTTCCTCTTGAAGTAAAGCGGCGTGCACATTGCATATATTAAAAAAAAATAGTGCAACATTCACATTTTTTTTTATTGTAAAATTTAAAACTCGTAACAATGTTGTGTTAATATGGCAGAAGCGGATAAACTAGAACTGTCTAGAGTAGCGTTTCGTCCTCCACCTTTTTGAAAGGTGAAAACAGAGCTTTGGTTTTTGCAGTTAGAGTCCCAGTTTATTAACTCTGGAATAACAGCTGAGTTAACCAAATTCCATTGTATTGTTGCAGCGCTCGATACAGAGCTGTTGTTACATGTCACGGATTTAATAAGCACCCCTCCAGCCGCGCCGTATTGCGCATTACAAAAGCGTATTAATGAACAATTCCAACAAAGCGAAGCTTCAAGACTTCAAGCATAGCTACTAGAATTATTATTGGGGGATAAAGCACCATCGCAGTTATTGCGAGAAATGCGAGAAATGTCAGCCGATAGATTATCAGATCCTGTATTGCGTAACCTTTGGCTGCGCCCAATGCCAAATAACATGCACAGATCCTTTCGGTTGGAAGTCAGGACCGATGAAATGGCAAAAATCGCCGACAAAATAAATGAAGTAGCTTGTTTGTCCCCTATGGTATCCGAAGTAAGTAATGGCGTTACAATAGAGTCTTTACAAAAGCAGGTACAGGAATTAACTGTTCAGATTAAACGATTAATGGACATTTCTTGTGAAGAAAGGGTGCAAAGACGCGATAGGTCAGTTTCACGGGATAGAAGGGTTAAAAGTATTAATGGAAATAAGAAACAAATTGTGCAACGTTCACAACTGTGTTGGTATCACAGAACGTTTGGTTCCAAAGCACATAAGTGTCACCAGCCATGTCAATGGAGGGAAAACTAACTTGCTCCACTGATTCAGCGGTGTCATTTGTTAACGAGCAAATTAGCCGCTTGTTTATTCAAGATAAAAGAACAGGGTTACGTTTTTTCGTAGATAGCGGTGCATGAATTTCGGTGTTACCAAATCCTGCAGTTAAACCATTAAACGTAAAATCGGATTTTCTTTTTGCCGCAAATGGCACAGAAATCGATGCTTTTGGACAAACGTTTTTGAATCTAGATTTTGGTTTAGGTAGGAATTTCAGGTGGTCATTTATAATAGCTAATGTATGTAAACCCATACTGGGAGTGGATTTGTTGGAAAGATTTCACCTTTTGATTGACGTTAAAAATCGATGTGTTATTGATAGTCAAACGTCACGTAAAGTTAAGGGTGAGCCCACCCATGCTTCAGCTCAATTATTGACAATGGTATCTGGTGACTCGCTCTATCGCAAACTACTGGCTGAATACCAAGATATAACAAACCCTTCACTTATTGTTGCTAAATGTGCCTACGAAACTACCCATTCTATCATAAGAAAAAGACCACCAATGTGGTAAAGGTAAGTTAACATTTTTAGGATGCGAGGTCACGTCAGATGGCATTGCTCCTATGTCAGAAAAGGTTAAAGTTTTGGTTAATTATCCAAAACCAAAAACAGTAGACGAGTTGCGCCATTGTCGGCCATTCTAAATTTTTATCATAGATTCTTTTATAATTCTGCTAAAGTACAAGCACTTTTACACGAACTAGTTAAAAATAAAAAAAGAAAGATTGTAGTGTAATAACGTGGTCTAGCGAATCTGAAAACGCATTTGAAAAATGCAAAGAAACGTGTTCAAAAAAAGTTCTGTTAGCTCATCTAGTAAGCAATGAAAAGTTAGCTCTTATGGTGGACGCGTCTAATATAGCGATTGGAGCAGTGCTTCAGCAAAGTATAGGTAGCGTAGTTCAGCCACTTCCGTTTTTTCTCGTAAATTGAGCAAGGCTGAGAGTAATTACAACACTTACGATAGAGAAATGTTGAGCCTGTATTCATCAGTCCGCCATTTTAAGCATATGTTGGAAGGTAAACAATTTTGTATTTTTACGGACCATAAACCATTAATATATGCGTTTAAACAAAAAAGTGATAAACGTTCACTAAGGCAACAGAAACACCTAGAATACATAGGTCAATACATTACCGCTATTAGGTTTGTGTCAGGAAAGGATAACTGTGTAGCGGATACATTATCGCGCATTAGAACTATTGATTTGCCAAATAAAATTGATTTTAATGCAATGGCCCGCGCGCAGTTAAACGATAAGAAATTGGTTGCATTGCGTGCATCCAAGACGGGACTTGAATTGAAATTTATAGAGCTCGCTCAGTTCGGATGCAGAATAGTGTGCAATATATCACACGGCGCCATAAGACTATACGTTCCAATAGGCTTTAGAAGAGAAGTGTCCTTAGCTCTACATAACCTATCTCACCCTGGAGTGAAAGCTGCAACAGATTTGGTAAAACAAAGGTATTTGTCGAAGTCACTTAAAGCTGATGTAGCCGCCTGAGTTAAGGCGTGCCCGGACTGTCAAAGATCTAAGATCCAACGGCATACAAAATCACTTTACGGTATATATATCCACTGCCTTCAGCTCGTTTTTCTTATGTGCACATTGACATTATAGGCCCATTTCCACCATCGCAAAGTTATACGTATATTTTAACCTGCGTATGTAGGTGGCCGGAGGCTTCGCCTATGAGGGATCAAACTGCACACACTGTTGCGGAAATTTTCTATTCCGGACGGATAGCCAGGTTTGGTGTGCCCGATCAAATTACATCTGATCAGGGGAGTTAATTGGAAAGTACCTTATTCCAATCGTTAACCAGGTTTTTAGGTATACATAAGAGTAGAGCAACAGCATACCATCCAGAGGCCAATGGATTGGTAGAACGGTTCCATAGGCAGTTGAAAGCAGCGATAAAATGCCATAGTACGGAAAAGTGGATGGAAGTTCTCCCCACGATGCTATTAGGAATACGGGCGTTATTAAGAGACCTTAGTGCGTCTACGGCAGAAATTGTGTACGGAGTACCATAATGGTTACTTGATTTTTTTTAGGTGTTCATATAACGCATTATCGCGTCCTGAATTCCCAGCCAGGTTAAAAGATAATATCCATAGATTGAAACCTGTATAAACGAACCGAAAGACTTCAAAAAATATGTTTGTGCACAAGGACTTACGAGAGTCTAAGCATGTTTTTGTGAGACAAGATCTCGTAAAAAAGCTGCTTCCGCAACCGTATTCCGGCCCGTTCCGAGTAATTTCAACCACGCCGAAATTCTTTAAACTACACATTAACGATAAGGAAGTTAACGTGAGGATAGATCGCCTTAAACCAGATTATTTCTTCGAACAAAAACCCCGATTTTTTAGTTACTGACCTTGAACGTTCTAATAAGACGTTATTTCAATAACCGATTTCAGACCAGTGAGTAACTACAAAATACGCTACTCGAGCCGGACGTAAAGTTACATTTCGTGTTCTGTTTGTGCAGAAGTGAACATCGCTTGTCTTCGCATGCCACTTCCACGCTTGAAGGGGGGTGATGTCGCGGTCGGACATAATTAGCATATTACGAACGAACTGGTAACGAATAGACAACGCACTGCATCAGAGAACAAGCGCAAAACGGCAATGCAATAGTATGAAGCCTGTGATCGTATCTTGTGTGTGGCGCAAGAGCAAGGGCTATAGCAGCTGTGATACGCATGTTTATTATTTTATCTTAAGTTATGTTCTACGTTTAGTTTGCTTTTAAGTTTAAGTTATGTTTTGTTAATAAATAGTTAATGTTTACTTTGATGGAGTCAAATGATTGAATTTCTAATGACATCATGAAGCTTACACCAACCAGTAGAAACAAATATGTGGGAATATAAGGTATTGCTACGCTTGATATCTGATATCTATCACCGACAAATTAATTGATAAGATAAAGAGTAATATTAAAAGTAGCATAAAATTAAAGATAATCAGATCAAATTTTATTTTTCACGTGACATATTTTTGCACTTTTAATAACAATATATAATAGAATGCACCTTGAAGTTATATACTGAAATCACTTGTGAAGAGTTACAAGTATAACTTACTCAAAGTTTAAAAAAATATATTATAAACAAATAACGCGAATCTTTATCACATTTTCGCTCCAGTCTTTCATCCATTCTCCTCTCTGGCCCCACTAATATACTTTTTTAAACCTTTTATAACCAATTAAAATAAGGCCTAATTAATTGATAAACTATTAATAAAAAATAACGATTTATTAAATTAATGAGGTTATTAACCAGAGTAACTTAAAAGTTTTCGAAATTTAAATAGCTGGTATATTTATTAATATTAATACAGCATTAATTATAATGTTTATATATTAGTGTATTTTATTATTAATCACACAACGCTATTAACATTTATTAACATTAATATTATTAATATTATTAACACTTAGTGACAATACAAATAATACACTGAAACCTGTATTCATGTGAAATGTTATCCCACAAGCTAAATTTATTAGTTAACCCAACAACTAACAACTCGTTCCTTCAAACCGTTATTTCTTAAGGGGCTAAAGTAAAAATCGTTGAATATTTCAGAAATCATTTTAAAATCTAAAATTTATTTCCGATAGATGAAACTAGCAGCTGGTCTTGAAGTTTCGCATCAATAAAATATTTCGCCAGTATGGGAAAGAGCTGTCAACCTCCAAATAGGTAAGCTTATATAGGCGCTGGTTCGCGGCAGACCGCAACTTTCTATATTCTCTGCATTTACTAAAGCTATGCTGAATTTTAAAAGTTTGATAACTTAGAAGGTTTATTTATTGTCAAGAAAGAATCGTAGTTAAATGTTTTGATAGTCAGGGCCCGATTAAGACAAATGAAGGCTATAAGCAGGGTATCACACCGGGGCCCCCTTATGCGCGGTGACAGATTTAAACTCCTCAAATTTGGGATGAACTTTCAAAACAGCTCCCAAAAAAGGCCTTTACCTAAAAATATTCTAGATATTGATCAAAAGATATTGATGCAATATAAGATATTGATATATATTATTGATTATATTGATATAAGATATTGATGCAATTTGGGGCCCTCTTCCAACTGAGGGCCCTAGGCCCGGGACTTGCCGCCATAGTTGGCAATCAGGTACCGTTAATGGTCAAATCCTCTGAATTCCATCACACGATTACCCCCTATAAATAAATCACAGTATTCGGAGTACAGGAAAAAGTACCAGAGTACAATTGAGCTTTAGAAACTCCTACTTTTATATGATTCATGCCAGAACCCATGTTTTAAGTAAATAGAAAAAAAAACACATGTAACACATTCAGCCTGGATTTGAATCAGAAACCTTTGGGTTTTCTATTAAAGTAGAACAATTTTCATCATAGCCGATGGTGTAGTAGCATCAGACGATGAATGACTGGGAAAGAATGATTTATAGGCACGTGGTGGGACACGAACCCACGATCACTTAATTCCAAGTCAAGTGTTTTACCATCAAGCTACAAGCGTTAGCCATTCTCCCCTTTGCGACAGTATATAAGGCGTTACTACGGACAGGTGGAGCAGTCTTTATATATCCTAACAAGGAGAAGAATGCCTGACGTCTATAACTTAACGGTAAAACACTTGACCGGGAACCAAGAAAGTGTGGGTTTGTGTCTCACCAGGGGTAGAGATGAGTTCGTCTCAATTTTCGAAGCCCGAAATACTTTGTGGAAATTTGAGCCACAGTCCGAAAATAATATGAAATATAGAGCCCGTCTCATCCCTCACCAGGGGTCAACGAATCATTCTTTTATTTGCGAGTAATTCATAATCTAACCTTTGGCTTATCGTTCCAATACTTTGACCTCTGAGCACTGTACCAGGTAGCTGTTTTTACCTCGTATATATCTGTGTTGACCAAAGAGTAACTTCTTAAGATATAAAGTAGGGAGTGGAATTATAGAGTACGAACTAGAGATGAGAAGGGCTCTATATTTCATATAGTTTTCGGGCCTGGGCTCATCAGACGGATGAAACTGATGCTGAAAACCGGTACTTCCATATCGAAATTCTCCAAGGAATACAACTATATGATTCGTTTTCGAGGACTGTAGAAATACGTATATATAAAAATTGGAAGGAAATTAAATAGTGAAGTTCAGCAATTTTTTTAAAATTTAAATCGTAAGTCAAGGAGTTAAAGTTATATTTGAAGCGACGGGCTCGGCCTCAAATTCTTATAAAGTATTTCGGGCTCGAGCGGGCTCAAATTGCAAGTCTTCGCGTCCGGGCGGGCTCGGGCCTCGAAAAATGAGCCCGAAGTCATCTCTAATAAGAGTCATATAAAAATGGAGTATCAAGAGCTTAATTGTATTTGAATTATCCTTCTTTTGTTTCTTGAGAAGTTCCTCTTTGGTGGAAAAGTATACGCACATAAGTATCCGGTGTACAAAAAAAGTATCCGTACATAAGCATCCGGTGTACAAACAAGTACCCGTACATAAGTATCCGGTGTACAAGAAAAAGTATCCGTACATAAGTATCCGGTGTACAAAAAGTATCCGTACATAAGTATCCGGTGTACAAGAAAAAGTATCCACTGTACAAGAAAATGTGTTCGGACATAAGTATGCAGTGTACAATAAAAGGTTACCGGATATAAATATCCGGTGTACAAAAAAAATATCCGGACTTAAGTGTCCGGTGTACAAGAAAAAATATCCGAATCAAAGTATTTGGACATAAATATCCGGTGCACAAGAAAAAGTATCCAAACCAAAGTATCCAGGCACGCAGGTTGAAAAAAAAAAAAAAAAAGGCACAGCAAATCAGCACTAATTTAAACGAATTACGACCAAAGGTAGTTCAGATTAGCTTATTTCTTAAATACTTGCATTAGTGACGATTCATCCCCCTCCCCCCTCCCATGTTGCCATTTAACATTACGAAAAATGTCAAATGCTCAATTAAAAATGAATTAACGTTGAAAATGTTTTTGACAATCTTTGACTACATGAAATTCTTACGGCGTGATAGAAAACGCGATGAATTTTACGGGTTCAATTTCAGTAAAATCGTGACGGAAAAAATATTACGAATAAAAATTTAGAAAAAACGCTTCCAGATTTAAAAAAAACAAAAAAACAAGGTAATTAGAGAGTTCGGACTGAAAACTGGGTTCAGAGGAAGAAACAACCATGCAAATATAAAATCGCATTTTTTTAATTGTGCTAATAGTACAATTATAATCGCAAAAAGTACAATTTTAATTGTACTAATAATAGTAAAATTGTAAAAACAGCATAATTTTCATTGTACTGATTTTTTGGAATTATCATAAGTGTTCCATGTGCCACAACGCGGTGTAAATGTGTAATTAAATTTTTATTTGCACTTAAAAAAAATATATATCTCTCGATTGATTTTCAGCTGAAAACTACAGCTTAAGGGTTTTTAATATCTCTGCACATGCTCATCATAACGATTTAAAAAAAAAAAAGTAGTGTTGCCACTGAAAACTTCCGAAATTCGCACGTTCAAACCGTAACAGCCAGAGCACAAATAATTTTTTTCAGCATACACCTGGAGGTCACGTTCTTGAAGTCAAAATCTTGAATTTTATTACACTTCCAGATATTGCATTTCATCAGTTTTATTAAAAAAATAAAAAAAAATAATACTAAAATAAAATCAGAATCTCAAAAATCGGTGTCTCTAGAGCTTTGTAAGTAACGGAAGTTTTTTTTAGAGCACCCTGTATATTGCATTTCCTATATCGATTCTATTTAGGATAATATCTACAGAAAAATATTCTATTTCCTTGCCTATTCTATTTAAGATAGCCCCATTGGATGTATATCCTGCTCCTTATGTATATCCCACTCAAGACAATATCTGACAAGATATTGTCAGATATTGTCTTGAGCAGAACAATATCGGACAAGATGCAGCGCCTCAATCGTTTTCGGCCGACAAAACCTTCTTCTACTGTAACTTCGACGGATTCATCTGCAAATCGTGGAACGCATGCGCCGAAGGATCTCTGTAGTCGTCATGATCACAGTTGGACAATGATAGACTGATTTTGACTGATAAATGCCATTGCTTCTGTTCGACTGCGCGGGGGCGAATATTTTTGTTTTGGTGGCGTATTTATCTTAGCGCATATTGCATTATTTATATTTCCATTTGACATGAAAATAATCCCTATTTTATTCTCCTACTTTAATGTAATCTACAGAGAAATTCATCTTCGCACACTCTCATCCTTTTTACCCTTTGTTTTAACGCAATATATTTTCTAAGTCTAATCTTTTCTCCCCTATTTGCGTCTCTTTCATTTGTCTTCCACATCGTGCTGCTTGGTCTTACATTATATTCCTGTTACTTTCTCATCTTGCAATTTTTTCCCCGATTTTTCTCGAAAGCATTTATATATTTGAAGAGAAAAGGCGTTTGCATGCAATTTAAGTTATTTTGTTGGACAGCTAAGTACCGTTATTGTTTCCAAAATTAGAAGGAAAGGGGATTGGCTTGGCTCGTTTTCTCTTTCTTATTCACAGGCAGACAGGCAGGCAGAGAGAGGTGCAAATTAATTTTATTAAAAATCGAATTATGCCTAGAAACTTCACGTCTTTTAACTAATCTTACATGGGAAAAATGTAATATTAGCGAATTTATAGAAAACTCGTTTTCTCACTAAATAGAAAAAAAAACCTGACTTGTACCGTTTTCACTTTAAGGCTTTCGTATATATAAAGAAGAAAGCGACAAGATCGAAATTGAAAAGTGATTTTGGAGCTTTCGAATTGGCAATAAATTTCGCCAAAAGTATCTTTCCTTTTTGACGAAAAGGTTGGCGATTCTCAGTCAAAGTAGCTTCTCCTAATTCGTTTGCTAGGCTTTTTTCTTGTTCGAAGTTTTACAAGCAAGAGCTCTTAAGCCCACTCTTCTTTTGTAAATAAAAATTAAATAAATTTTCTAAAAAAAAACTTATCATGTAGAGGAAAAATATATATTCAAGAAGTATAATTTTTTTTCCGGCATATTAATATTTTTTATAATATTATACAAGTGATTTTTCATCACTATAACAACAACAACAACAACAAAACACGTTATCTATAATTTGAAGGAAGGAAGGAACTCTGCACTAACTATGAGCAGTTGGGCGATTATTACTAAAACGCCTTAGGGGAATATGGATTACGAATTGTGATCGCCAACTTGCCCCCACATGGTTCGTTATCATGTACCTGGTATAGGGCAAGACAACGAATTATGGTTTTTTTTCTGTTTTTTTTTATATTATGCAGTTGCAGTTTTCTTATTTCAATGAAAGTTGTCCCTCAGATCTGTCATAAACCCAGGTATACCAAACCAGGTGTATCAAATAGGTGTATCCAACCAGGTATATACCAAAAACTGTTACTTAAAATTGCATCTTTTTAAAACGGTCGTCAATTTGCCCCACTTTTCCCTATGTTCATTACATCTAATCGTACGCTAATGTAAAATATAGTAAAACCTCTCTTAAGTTTATCGTTTAAGTTACCGTTTACCGAAATGAATTTTCAAATAGGAAGATTTCAGTAGTAAATTTTTAGTGAGTTGCTTAAACCGGCAATATGTAGCTAATAATAAACTCAACGTTTCAAGAAAAACCATACATTTATTCAAAAAATTTAATAGTAATAAATTACCTCAGTGCTTAAAAAATGTTTTGTATATAAATTTGTGTCTTGGTTTCTCTTTAGCAGATTCATCAATTGTTTTTGTAGTATCTATTTCATCCAAAATTTTTTGTTCTAGGTATAATATGGCCATGTTGTTCAATCTGTCTTCTCCTATCGTACTCCTTAAATAGCATTTAACGCATTTTAAAACTGAAAAACATCTTTCACCTGTTGCATTTGATATTGGTATTGTTAAAAATATTTAAAATCAAATCAAATCAAAATTTATTCATGTACAGCACAATTTATTCATGTATAACACGTTAGAAACATGACATACAAAGGATACAAGACAAAATAAATATTTAAACTCTTGCAATCGAAGCTAATTTAATTTCCTTGGTTCTTTAGAAAGTATTCTTTTAATTTAATTTTGAATTTGTTTTTAGGTTTAAGATGTTTGATTAGCGTTGGAATATTGTTCCATAAATCTATGTCATAATAGTTAATGTTACTTTGTCCTACATTTGTTCTTATTTTTAATTTGTTAAGTTCATTTTTATTTATTGTATTATGAGTATGATTGATTGTTTTTAGTGTTTAAGATGGAGTTTAAATGTTTGTTCTCGCTAATCCTTTCGTGCATATATATGTAGCAACTTTCAAGTTATGACTGTCATTTACACTTAATATTTTATTTACATGTATGATTTCGTCTTTTAATTTTCCTGTTTTAAAACATAATTTTTAAAATGTTATATTCAGAAGTTTGTTAATTTTTTTAAGTTAGTTATTGACAAATTTCCCTAAACGATATTATCGTAATTTATAAAGCTGTAAATCAATGTAAAATAGATACTTATTTTAAGCTTAAATGGTAAGGATGAATTAAAAGTTTTGATAAAATTCCGTTGGATCTTCTAATTCTTGTAATTTTTTTTCAATTTCGAGTATTTGTTGGTTCTAGCTTAATTGTTCTTGGATTGTTACTTCAAGAAATTTAATAGAATAAACTTTGTCAATTATAATATTATTGAATTTAATTTTATCTGATTGACTTACAATTTTTTAATTTTTTGTGTGAAAGATTATATATTTTGTTTTATTTGTATTTATTATTAAGTTGTTGTCGTTGAACAGTCTTCCAAATAAAGGAAATTTTTCTTTTATATTGTTGATTATTTGTTCAGTTTTATTTCCTTCTTTTTTTCTAATATCATCGGCAAATAATAAAATACCTTTATCTAAATTTATTAAATCATTAATTGCCAAAAGGAAAAATAAAGGACCTGAGATAGTTCTTTGAGGAATTCCCAATTTGTTTATTAGTAATTTAGATTGAGTATCATTTATTTTGACTAGTTTATATCTATTTATATAAATCGAACACTACGCAGATTAAATCAAACAACAATATTAATCAACGTTTATTGGCGTAGTGATACCAGCGCCGATGTTATGGCATGATAACATTGTGATAGGTGCTAAAGTATAATATACTAAATATAACATTATATATATATCATCATCATCATCATCATCATCATCATATTCAACCATTATCTATCCACTGCTGG
Source organism: Dysdera silvatica (assembly GCA_006491805.2). NCBI lineage: Eukaryota > Metazoa > Arthropoda > Arachnida > Araneae > Dysderidae > Dysdera > Dysdera silvatica. Next base: position 149,842,584 of record QLNU02014176.1, read on the forward strand.
ATGAAGGTCTCTCCAAATGCTTTCCACACAAGTCTATCCTGAGCAATTCGCTTCCAAGTCACCCCAACCTGTTTTCTTATTTCATCCACCCATCTAGTTTGAGGACGTTTTCTAGGTCTTCGGTGGTCTCTTGGAATCCAGTTCAGAATTTCTGTTGTCCATCGTTGATCAGTTCTTCTTGCAATATGCCCAGCCCATCGCCATTTCAGCCCTTTTACTTTAACAATGATGTCCTCTACTCTAGTTTGCTCTCTCACCCAAGTGTTCCTTTTTCGATCTCTCCTAGTTATTCCAAGCATGCACCTCTCCATGCTCCTTTGCGTTGTCTGTAACTTTCGTATTGCTCCAACTGTTAGACTCCATGTCTCTGATCCATAAGAGAGGACTGGCAATACACACTGGTTGAAGACTTTTCTTTTTAGACATAAAGGCAATTTCCCCTTCAGGATAAAACTGTTTCTTCCAAATGCACTCCAGCCAAGTTTAATACGTCTGTTGAGTTCTTTCATAATGTTGCCATCCATTGAAATCAGCTGGCCAAGGTAAATATATGAATCAGCAATTTCTAGCTCAATGTTGTCAACTTGTATTTTTGTTTCCTCTACGAAATTATTGAACATGATCTTAGTTTTTTGTAGGTTCATCTTGAGTCCAACTTCTTTACTTCTAGTTGAGAGCTCCTGTACCATGTCTTGGAGTTCTGATGGGTTCGTTGAAAAAATAACAATGTCATCAGCAAACCGCAAATGATTTAAATATTCACCATTTATTTTTATTCCCTTGTCATTCCAATTTATCTGCTGAAAAATCATCTGTAAAGCTGAAGTAAAAAGTTTTGGAGAAATGGTATCTCCCTGCCTCACACCTTTACCAATTTTGATAGTTTTGGTATCTTTATGTAACCGAAATTTTGCACTTGCATTTTTATACACACGTTTCACCATGTCAATGTACACATCCTCAATGTCTGTTGATCTTAAAGAGTTGATGACTGCTGATGTTTTAATAGAGTCAAAGGCCTTCTCATAGTCAATAAATGCAACACACAATGGAAGTTCATATTCATGTGTTCTTTCAATTAATTCTCTTAATACTTGAATATGGTCCACTGTACTGAATCCACTTCGAAATCCAGCTTGTTCTCTTGGTTGAGCTGCATCTAATTTTTTCTGCAGGCGATGTGTTAGCACTTTTGTGAAGATTTTATAAATAGCAGGTAACAAGCTAATTGGTCGGTAATTTTTCAAATCCTCTTTATCACCTTTTTTATGCAAAAGAATTACTGTTGCAGAATCCCATTGGTTTGGTATGTTACCGCTGTTAAGACATTTGGTAAAGAATTTTGCAAGTATGTCTTCTACATATTCTCCAGCTTCTTTTAGGATATCTAATGTAATACCATCATCGCCAGGGGCTCTTCCTTTCTTCATACTTTTTATTGCAAATGAAACTTCTTCTTTTAAGATTTTAGGAGCTGTTCCTTCGACTATTTCAGTGTCTTCGTTTAATCCACTGTTACTTTCATATAGTTTTTTGTAGAATTCTTCAACTCTTCTAAGTATTTCTTCCCTATTTCTTGTTACGGTGCCATCCTCTCCTTTTAATGCAATGATGTGTTTCTTCCCAACAGATAAACTTCCTTTAACAACCCTAAGGCTCTTGTTATTTTCAATGGCCTTCCTTACTAACTCACAATTGAATTTTCTTATGTCTTCTTTCATGCTTTTGCGCAGAGTTTTACAAAGTTCTATGTACTCAATCCTGGAACTGGTATTTCGATTGTCCACCTTCATATCTCTTCGCCTTTTCATGAGCTGTTTCGTCTTCTCAGATAATTTGCTATTGTGCTTTTTACAGGTTACACCACCAATTTCCCCAGCAGTTTCAACTATTGTCTTAACAATGTTTTCATTTGCTTCTGAGATATCACTTTCATCAATAAGTCCTTCCAGTGCAGAAAAGCGATTTTTTAATTCCAACTTGAATGCCTCGGTATTTTCTTTTAATTTCTTTAAATCCACCCTCTTACTTACTTGTTTCCTAATGAGCTTCTGTCGTTCTAATTTAGTATTTAAGTGCACTTTACATCTCACCATTCGATGATCACTTCCAGTATTAAATCTGTTCAGTACACTGCAATCTTCAATAATTGATTTCTTGTTTGCCAGGATATAGTCAATTTCACTAGTTCCCCCATTTGGGTGTTTCCATGTCCATTTTCTTTGCGGTTTCTTCTTAAAAAATGAATTCATGATGCTAAGGTTTTCAGCTTCTGCAAATTCGATGAGTTGATCGCCACGTTCATTCCTTTCCCCATATCCGTATTTACCAACCGATGTCTCTCCTTGTTCCTGTTGTCCAATTCTTGCATTGAAATCCCCCATGATGAGCTTGATATGTTGTTTCCCTTTGGTGTGTAACTCTTTGATTTCTTCATAAAATTCTTCAACCTCTTCGTCGGTATGGCTTGATGTTGGTGCATATACCTGTACTATTTGAAGTTGGTATCGCTGGGTTAGTTGAACAACGAGCCTCGCTGCTCGATCTGATGTACTTTCAACTTCCAGAAGACAGTCTTTAATTCTTTTGTTGATTAAGAAGCCAACACCACTTGTTCTTCCAGTTTCCGTTCCTCTATAATAAAACAAATGTCCACTTTTAAGTTCCACCAACTCTTCACCTTTTCTTCTAACTTCACTGAGTCCTACAATGTCCCATTTGATCTTGTCAAGTTCTTCTTCCAATTCCTGAAGTTTTGCTTCAGAAGCAAGGGATCGTCCATTATACGTTGCCAAGGTCAATAACAAACGGCAGCCTGGGCCATTCCAGTGATTCTTAGCACCCCCTGCTTTCATGCCACACTGACCGCTGCCTTGATCAGGAGCACTCCAGCACCTGGAGACTAGGGGCCATGGTTTCTGGTGTGTCAACATAATGGAGGAATTAGCCATAATTTCACCACGCTGGCTAGACGGGTTGGTGAATTAGCCCTCCCCTTCCGCCTTTCTATCCGTGCAGCAAATATTAATTTGCCACATAAATAGAAAGCTCAGCCTGCACCACTTGAAGGCGGGGTAGGACACTAGGTTACTGGCCTGGCCGGTTCCACACATCGTCACATACGTTCAGCGTGTGGGTCTCCTTCCAGTTAGATACCAGCAACCCTTTTG
>QLNU02014176.1:149859559-149881212 GCA_006491805.2 Dysdera silvatica
GGAGAGCCAGACGCCCAAATGCCTGAAAGTCCAATATTCGTTCTAACAGGCCTTAGTTTCAGTTCTCCTAAAAATCTAGTGTGGTATCCGTGGTCATATTGATCAAAACGGGATATGTCAAGTACAATATTCTTTTTGACATGGTTGTACATAAGAATAGCTATTTTGTAATTTAATAATTTATCCAAAGTGATAATACGAAGTGAAGTGCAGCGGCTGCCTAGGAGAAAACTCCGAACCGCTAAGCAACTTCAGAAAACCGGTTTTGTAGAACAGCAAGGCGGCTTAGTCTAAGTGGAGCCACGGTCCCCCAGATAAGAAAACAGTAGGAAATATGCGAGAAAGAACGCTGAAGAGTATGCTGAAAAGAAGCTTAAGAATGCTGAAGAGTATGCTGAAAAGAAGCGTAAGAATGCGTAAGAGAATGCTGAAGAGTATGCTGAAAAGAAGCGTAAGAATGGGTAAGAGAATGCTGAAGAGTATGCTGAAAAGAAGCGTAAGAATGCGTAAGAGAATGCTGAAGAGTATGCTGAAAAGAAGCGTAAGAATGGGTAAGAGAATGCTGAAGAGTATGCTGAAAAGAAGCGTAAGAATGCGTAAGAGAATGCTGAAGAGTATGCTGAAAAGAAGCGTAAGAATGGGTAAGAGAATGCTGAAGAGTATGCTGAAAAGAAGCGTAAGAATGCGTAAGAGAATGCTGAAGAGTATGCTGAAAAGAAGCGTAAGAATGGGTAAGAGAATGCTGAAGAGTATGCTGAAAAGAAGCGTAAGAATGCGTAAGAGAATGCTGAAGAGTATGCTGAAAAGAAGCGTAAGAATGGGTAAGAGAATGCTGAAGAGTATGCTGAAAAGAAGCGTAAGAATGCGTAAGAGAATGCTGAAGAGTAATAAAGATGGATTAAAATATTAGTTGGAAGCAAATAGCTTACACGGATGATGACACCAAGATTTCGGCCAATTCCAGAAGAAACTGCATGCATGGGTTGATGCTATTTTAAATGGACTGCAAAATCACGGAAATCAAACGTTAAATCAAGGAAGATATAACATTGGACTCAATGTTACTCAATTCGGACTAATAAAAATAGTCGTTAAATCGGGTATCGTTAAATCGAAGTTTATCGTAAATAATTGGAAAGGGCGGGCTCTGTCTCCATGAGCCCACATAATTCTACGCCTAAGTCGTCCATAATTTGGTAGTGAGTAGATGTGGAATTGAAAAGTGGGATTCGCTAGGTAGTCGTGGCTAAAGCCCTTAAAATTAGAAGCCGACGCATTAGTCACTATTTTGTTGTATACTTCCGGTTTCATTTACTAATGCTTACTATTCGAAAATTAATTATTCATTTTCTTCTTACAGGATCCGTTGGAAATCTAAACATCTTATGTTTATTCCTTGAATGATTTGAACAATTCATAGCTGCACATCCGCCCATTTTACCTTATTTTATTAAAATAACACACTTGTAAATCGCTCACCTGCATACAGCGGTGAATGCAATCACGTTGAATGATGGCATCAAAATGGCGGTTGTTCCAGCTCTCCTTTTTAGTCATGCCAGTCTTTAATCGGACCACTGGAACCACATGACTGCATGGGGAAATGTGGATAAGTTAAATATAGTAGATCCCCTATAACACGGGTTCATATAAGACGGATTCGTATAACACGGCGGAAAAATTGTGATAGTGTTTGTATAACACGCTAAAAGAGGCTCGTTTAACACGGTAAAAGAATGAGAAAGATGTTACGTTTTAGCTCCAATAATTAATATAACTTTTGGCTGGTAACACTAAACGTCATTGTGCTTCTCAAATTTCGGGGAAACCCCATTTTTAGAGGAGATCGTCTTAGTTTGTTTCTAGTTGTGATGCACATTAAACGCGTCTAAAAAAACTTTTATATCGTATGATTTATTTGATTTAACTTAAATTTGAGGCAAAAAAGTTTTAGGAAAATAAATCTTCACGAAATTAAACCCGATTTCATCTAGAGGAAGTATATATATCTGTAGTAAGTTAATCGCTTTGGGCTGTGAACGGCTCATGTATTTATAACAATCTAAGTGACTCGTACAACACGGATTCATATAACGCGGAACGTATCTACCGTGTTATAGGGGGTTTACTGTATTGTCCTTCCATTTCTTTTCTTTGAGCTTATCCTTCAATTCCAAATTATGTTTTTCTCTCAAAGTGTTCAGGACGTCACCGTTTGGTGACATTTCGCGATTTAGACAGATATTCTTTGGCGTCTTTTTGGCAAAGTTGGCGAGAAAATACGATAACGTTACCAATTTTTTTTTCAATAAAAATGAGCATATTCACTGTTATTATTTGTTTTGTTTTATTTGGGCGTACTCGTGGAATTCGTAGGCATCTCCTGATAAATTTCAAAGTACCTCGCAAATGGTATTTCAGGAAATTTCAAAGTTTTGTAGAATGTGGTACTTAAAAATAAAAGTTTTAAGAGCATAAATTTTAACAAAATATACTTTCCCTTAAAGCGAAAATAATTAAGATTTTATTTATACAAGCATGCCTAGCTTCATAGGCGTCGCGCCAACTTGAAAAATTATTGGGGATTCTAAAAATAAAAGTTAAAGATTCTCGTCTCTGCGTGTAGAGCTAAAGACTAGATTTTTTATATTTTGTGTGAACCCAGACAAAACGAAAAATTTGCTTTTATAAAAGGTGCAGTGAACAGGGTATAAATAATGAAAATATTGAAGACTTGATGACCAAAAACTTTGTGCTTCTATTTCCGTACGTGTATTTTCCCCACGAGCAAAAATATTATGGGTTCGAGGAACCCACAACAAAATTATTGAGGGTTCAAAAAGTGTCTCGAACCCATGAAGTCGTTGCCACTGCCCAGCGTATACTCGTAGTTCTAGACTGTTGTTGTAAGGCCAATCATTGTCTTTGCTTTTTTTACATATATTGTACTACTCTCATCAGCATACATTATATAATACAAATAATTTTGATTCTAGAGAATATCGATACTTTTCTTTCGATACTCAGTGTCATTTTTGAATACCATATCTTTATTCACATCAACGGATTTATAGATCAAAGCCTGTCTATACGCCCTACACTGTATATCCACAGGGCAGGGTTGTTTTTACATTAGAAAGAAAATTTGGCATATTTCATAGCTTTAATAGCAAAACTATTTTAATGTTTATTCCAAGAAGGGGCTTAATAGATTATTATTCTCATTATTACTATTATAATTTTCTATTATCGTTATTTTTATTATAGTATGTTGTTGCTAAATATACTTTTAGGAAATGCGCATAACACCGACGACTGTGTCCATGCTTATTTGGCTGCTTCGACTTGAAGACCAATTAGTGTATACTGAAAGCATTTTTCCAGTTGGGACCATTATATGAAAATTAATGGTCCGCGCTAAAGGGAGAACGGACCGTAAATGAATTTAAATATATTAAATGATCCGGATCCAGCAAATGTGTGGACTATTTTTCTGGAAAATTCTGAGAAATTGTTCTCAAAGGAGAAGCGTTCTCCACCGGAAAGAGTTCCTAACATTTGTGTCTAAGATATATTCTCCGTCTATCTCTAACGTTTACGAGTCTAGAGCTTCTTTACAGAAAGGAGAAACGGACATTGTCATCGACATGGGTGAAGTCAAATTTTAATATGCTTTTTCGAGGAGAAATTGAAAAACCGCAGAATCTAATTTTGGATAAGGTTTGTGGAACAAATTTTCGTAGCAAAGCAAAATTCGGAAAGGTAGTCGTCGTAAGGTCAAAAACTGAGTTCTTATTACATTTTAGCTTTTTTGTTTACACCCCGACCAAATCTTAATTTTTAACCGATTTCTTTGGATCGTTTTCATGCGGATTTTTGTCATTAATTAATAGAATTTTAATTAACTAAGTTTTAATTAGTTGAGCTTTAAGCAATAGATTTTTAATTAATTAAGTTCAATTAATTGAAATTTCATTAAAAATTGATTAATTAATTAGTTAAAAAATATTTAATTGATTTTTACTATAATTAAAAAATATACTTGTTTCTTCTTATCGATTCTTACACTAAAGGTTGTTTTGTTTAGATTAGAAAATTACCAGAAATATATAAAACATTATTAATAAACATTATTATAAACATATTATAAATAAATATTATTAATAAACATATTATAAACATTATAAATAACATGTTAAAACATTGATTTTTTCTTTATTTAAGATAATTTGACGTAGCATTACGCAGATTAGATTTATAAGCAAAGAACAACGTTATAAGCGTAAGTAAGGTTAAACGTTTATTTAACGTTATTTATAAATAATCGTTTATTTATAAAGTTAAAACGTTTTATTTCAACGTACGTTTCTAACGGACTTGGCCGTCCTTCATCAGAAATACAAAATGAAAAAATAAATATTAGAAAACTGGAGATGATGTTATTGCGTGACTAGTGTGTTGACAGTTGTGGATGAATAATTAATGTGAAAATCTTATAAAACATTTCCAGCCTTGATTAAAAGTAGGAGTAGATTTTGGTCCATTAACTATAATAAAAAAATTCTCATTGATATGAAACACTTCCAAAAAATCTAATTCAAATATTCGTTTTGGTTGACAGATCAACCCACAATTATCTGTCAACCAAGATCAATACATGAATTAAATTTTTTAGAAGCAGTCCATATCACTAAGAATTCTTCTATCATAGTCAATGAACCAAAATCTACTCCAACTTTTATTCAAGCTTGGAAATGTTTAATAAAATTTCACATTAATTATTTACCACAAGTGGCAACACAGTAAGAACATCTGCAAGTTTCTAAGTTTTTTTTTCTTTTTGTATTTCTGACGAAAGTCTGACCAAGTCTATCAAAAACGTACGTTGAAATAAAGCGTATTAGCAACCTTACTTATGCTTATAATATTGTCTTTACTTATAAATTGAGATTTGTATTTAAGATATTTATTACTTTTATTATAAGATGGAGATCTGGACAGCCTACTGAATTTATGTCATTTTTCTTACAAGAAAATCCAAGTAATTTTTCAGCAATGCGGTATAATAATACGTGTATTTTATTCAGTGGTTTAAGTGGTGGTAAGTGGTTAAAAAATTTATATTTATTATTTATTTGTTTATTTTAATTTTGAACCATAATGAAAATACCTTCGCCATAGAAAAAATATTTTTTACTGAAATAAACAAACTCTTCTTTATTTTTAATGAAATATTTAATTACTTTTGCATATTTCGATCCTTTTTTGTGCGAAATCTAAATAATTAATTAACTCCCCTGAAATTCCGCTGCTCGGCTTCTAGAATACTAATGAATGAAGTTCAACATCAGCTTAAAAATGAAAATTTTGAAAACTTTGCGCGGAATTCGATTGAAAACCGATATTTTAACAATCGGTTTAGCGATTAATCATAATCGATAAACGAGTACAGGAACGCATGCATTAAAGATCAATAAATAGAAATACGGTTAGAAAATGACCGACAATAAAACTTAGACATCGTAAAACATTTAATATTTTCCCCATTATAGCATTCAAGCATTACGTACATGAAGAAACAAAATTAGCTACTACGGTTGCAGTTACCAAATTTCTAATGGAAACACCCGTTTTATTATTATCGCAATATGATCAACATTGTGGAAAATCCCAAATGCTGTTGAAAGTTTTCCTTTAAATATAAAAATGTCCTCGCGAGAGCAGTATCAAGTAAGATGAATGTGAATAACAAAATTTAAAAGAAGGGCGACAGTAAACCTCCTGTCGTCACGCAAGTGTATTTCGTTTGCGGCAGTGATAAAGCATGTATCATAATCTGCATTGCACAATGCCAATTGGCAACCACCGTTTTTGTTACATCATCGCAGCCAGTTCCTATGAATAACATTGACCACTGTAAATTCAGTTAGTAAGGTACTTACAGGTGGTGGAGGAACAAGATGCGATTTTCCGCTAAACATCGTAATGAACTGATTCTGCACTACTCCAGAAATGGTGATAATGCCGCTGAGACCTTGCGTGTTTTTCGTCGAATGCATAATGTACGACGAGGGCGGTGTTCTGTGCGAGCTGTACTTGATTTAGTGCACAGGTTTGAAGAAACAGGTTGCATTGGCGATAGATGTCGAGCTGGACGACCATCCATCCTTCCATCTTCCATTTTTTTTACACATGATTTAGGTGATTGCTTTAATAATGCAGCAGAAAAAAAAAAGTCGGAAATTCCCTTCCCCGGTCCTGAGTAGTGTTGCCATTTAGTCATCAAAGGTATGGAAAACGATTGTTTTACCATACTGGAGGCAATTGGGAATTGTTAAGCATGCGTAATAGGTGAAAGAGATCAAAAGAAACAACTTTGGCCTAGTGTTATGTTTTATGATGTATTTTATTCACTATATACTTGTTACCTACATAGTGTAATGCACTGGACGGGCGCGACGCATGCGCGCTGCGCCTTGTAACATGCGACTAGAAACCTGTTCTCCGGTGTCGCTCACTTGCTTGTAAATCGCCAGGCTGAGAGGACTCTCCTGACTCCTTTTGTACTGTACGTATGTATGTATGGAATGTGGACGACCTAGCTCGCGGAGCTAATGCTGTATCACGATCACGCTATGTTAATAAAGCGTTATGTTTCTCATCCTCAATCTGTATGGACTTCTGCTGAACCTAACATAGTGAACCAATGCCCGAAAATGAGTCGTTCTGGAACTACAGGGATGTTATTATTTGCATCCACATTAGTTAATCATGTAACAAAATTTGGAAAATTTGCCGTTCCAGCCTAAAACCATATTGGAAAAGGTTTCACTACTTACTATAGTCCAAAATAACTTCCCATGGCCAAATTTATGCAGTTGGGGAATTTATAGCCAAAACGTGAGAGTGTGCTATCAGGGCTTAATATGAAAATTTTCACGAACCGTATCACCGTCCCTGTTTTCTCCAGTATATTTCAATCCTTGGATGATAGTACATATAGCATCCAACAATGCTACTTATCCGTAAAGAAATTACGGGCTTAGAAACGCAGTGAGGAGTCGTAAATGAAGGATAGAGACAGATGCTTCCAGGGTTATATTTATTGCGCATAGTTATAACAAATGCTCAAATGTGCGTACAACAATATCGACACACGCGGCATAACGTGGAGTAACGATTGTCGTAATTTCTTGTAAACACCGGGTTGATCGCGCACATCGCCGGCTGCGGAGGTCAGTCGAGTTACCAGATCCTCCGCGGATGGTACAGGCTTCCTGTACACAAAACTTTTCAAATATCCCCACAGAAAGTAATGGAGACAAGGAAGATCAGGTGATCTGGGAGGCCACGGGGTAGAGCCTCCGCGTCCAATCCACCTGTTCCCAAATGTGGCATTCAGATGGTGACGCGTGTCTCTACTAAAATGGGCAGATGCCCCATTGTGCTGGAACCACATATGGGCACGGAAGGCGAGAGGATCCTCCTCCAGCTATTTGGGTAAAACCTGTTGCAGAAAAATACGATAGGTTCGCCCATCGATGCGGTCCGGCAGTAGGTAAGGCCCAATTAAGTAGCCATGCACGACCCCCGCCCATACATTGATGCTGAGTCGTTGCTGGTTTGACTTTGAACGTGTACCATGTGTTTTCTGGGGCGCCCACAAATGCACATTATGCACATTCACTATACCTTCACGTGAGAATGTTGATTCATCCATAAAGACCACCAGAGTGGGGAAATTGACATTTACGGCACTTTGCTGTAGGAACCACCGCATGAAATCTAAGCACAAGGAATAATCAGCAACTGTTAATGCCTGCACTGACTGCAAATGAAAAGGGTGTAATTTTTCTTCACTCAGTACTTGCCAGACACTATTCGGCTGTACATTCAAGCTTTGAGCGACCGATCGCGTGCTTGTGAATTGGTTCTCTGTTACCATACTCAAGACGTTATCACTCATAGCTGGCGTTCTAACCATCCTTGGTCGTTCGGCATCCCTTCGGCTGACGTTGAAGGTGCCTGTCTCATACAGCTGACGGTGCAGTGTCACAAACATTTTATGATCGAGCACACGAGGCATAGGATATCACTCACGGTACAACCTTTGCGCCTGTTTACCATTGCATTCAGCTATGCCGTACATCAGGTGCATATCTGCTTTTTCTGCGTTTGTAAACTGTTCCATCTTGTCAATATCGACACCGTAAATACTGCGATGTGGTTGAACCACCGCGTTTAACCCCTGTCTACACGGCTGCGTTTCTGAGCGTGTAATTCGCTTACGGATACATTGTAATATTGTTGGCTGCTGTATGTACTACCATCCGGGGCTCAAAATGCACTGGAGCTAACCGGGACGGGGTTTCGGTTCGTGAAAATTTTCATTTTAAGCTCTGCTAGCACCCTCTCATATTTGGGTCATAAATTCTCGAATTGCATTAATTTGGCCATGGGAAATTGTTTAGGACCATAATAAGTAATGTAATCTTTTTCAATATGATTCAAGGCCGGAATGGCAAATTTTTCAAATTTTGTTACATGATCGACTAATGTGGACGTAAATAATAGCAGCCCTATAGTTCCAGAACGGCTCATTTTCGGACATTGTTTCACTGGACCAAAGTTGTTTCTTTTGATCTCCTTCACCTATTACACATGCTTGACAATTCCTAATTGCCTCAAGTATGGTAAACCATTACTGTGTCACTAATCAGTTTATCTATGTTGCCTCTTGGATTTCTATATATAATTCCTACCCTTAGTTCACCTCTTTTTACTCCTATGATTTCCCAGTCGTCACATGAATATGTTAGTTAATTCCACTTTTCAAATTCAACATGTTTTTCCTTAATATAAATAGATACCTCTCCCCCTCTTTTATTTTTTCTCATTAAGTGATAGCCATACCAGCCTGATATTTCCATATAATCACTTTCTCTGGCCCAAGTTTCACTTATACCCAAAATATCAATTTGGTACTCTTTATTGTCCAATAATATTTCTATTTCACCCATTTTATTGTTTATACTTCTTGCATTTATATGCATTGTTCTTCTCATAATCTGTTATAGATGTATTTATTGACTCATCCTGATTATATTCACATTCAATCTTACTCTTTGAATCTACTTTATCTCACTCAGCCGTCCTTTGTTACTCCTCTGTTGTTGTATCTATCGTCTATTAGTCTTTTCTTTATCTATCTTTGATTAATCTATATTTTATTTATATATCTATTATTTGTCTCTCGCCTATTAATCTTTCCTTTATCTATCATTTATTAACTTTTGATTTAGTTACCACATATTAATCTACCTTTCATTTATTTATCAGTAATATTTTATTTATCTACAATTTATGAGTCTTTTACTTATCACTTATTAATCTATCTTCTATTTGTCTACCGCTTATTTTTCTGATTACTTTGTGAAATTCAGAGTGAAGCAAATATTTTTTTTACCATCTCGGTACCTCCATGTTTCATGCTATACACTCCAGTAACCTCGTCCCTTTTGTAAAAAAAAAAATTTTTTTTTGTAAAAATAGTGCAATTTTTTTCATGTCAATTTCTGTTTCGGTTTCTTTTCTGGCTACTCACTCCCACAATTTCTTTCTTTTCTTTCTTTTCTTTTCACATATCATTGGATTTGAAACCGGAGAAGTTTTTGACCCTGTTTTAACTGCGATTGGACTTTCTTTTCACTAGGAGGTAACGCGTAAAGTGGTGAACATCGGAGATACGGATCGCCAAATTCCTGGCCTAGATTTCTTTTCTTTATTTTCTTTCCTATATATATTTTTAAACCAATTTTAGCAGGATTTTGTTCAATACTTTCCAATGTACCTGAATTTTCAAGTACTGTTCATTGGAGGAAAGAAAAGAAGTAATTACACCTGATTACTTATTTAACGACAGTACATGATTTAATTCTACATCTAGATTATCTGACGTGTTAATTATTTAACGTCGTGAATAGTTAGTTTATATATATATATATATATATATATATATAGTCGTTTTAAATATAGTGTATTTATTATGGATGGATGGATAGATGCATGCATGTATGTGTGTGCGTGTGTGTGTGGTTTTTTATTTTTTTTAAGAGTATTTATTTAACATACACCATAAAATATTACATGTTTTGATTTCCTCAATTAAGACATATATGTTACGTTGTTAATAAAATTTACGTCATATATATATGTATATACACATACAAAAATATATACAAGGTATGTACAAAAACAACAAAATCAATTGAAGTAAGAATGATTGATGGGAAGCGTAGAGTGTGTGTGCGTGTGTGTGTCACTTTTTGGTTGAAGTACGTATAATTAAGTTTTTGGGATATTTAATAGTTTTGTACTGGAAAACGTATAAATAAATAACTTTAATAACTTCGTATATGAGATTGTTTAGTACTAATTTTTAATTTAGTAACCACGTACTGAAATAAACAGTTAACCAGTTTTAATAATTTTAATAATCTCTCATACTGGAACATATAAATAAAATCAATTATATATATAGTATTTTTTTATTTTAAATAAATATATATAAATAAATTTTAAATATAAATATAAGTCAATAATTTTATACAAGAATATTTGGATAATCAAGCCTCTCAAAATAAAAAAGCAAACTTTGAAAAATTAAATTATACACATAAGCGCTCAAAATTCGGCTCTTGCTAGTGCATGCGGCTATTTCTCTCTCTCTACTGTCTCGTATTTCGCGGTTTGATTGCCTTAGCAACGGAGATTTGAATCCCTCGGAAAAGTTTAGATCGTAGCGTGAAATGATATAAGCTGGCCTTGTGTCTTACAAAATGTTTTTGACTATATTTTCAAAACCTGTTCTGTTAAAAAATAACGCATACGAAACTCTAAAACACATCGTACAAAATGGATGCATCGTTTGAAAACTATTTTTTCAACCATGTCACTTTTGTTATGAAAATGCGATTGTTTTTATTATTATGACAGTAATATGACTTTAAGATTTTTTTTGCGAAAAGTACGATGATGATGATGCTGGAGATAGTGACGTAGAAAACGGGGGCTTAGAGGCCCAAGCCCTTCCTATTGGATGTCACTGAACATTTTCTCTATAACGCCAAATCACATGACTTTCTTTTAACACTACTTGAGCCCCTTATAATTTTTAACTTGCTACGCTCCTGATAGAAGATGAATTATATACGAATTAAAAATGTGTTATATTTTATATACAGGGAATGTTACATTATAACAGAACATTTGGAACTTTTCTCATCCGAAAAATTTCCACTCGCAGCACTTATGTCTCAGGACATCTAATCGATATGCATTCATAATTAATCGATTACAATCGGAAGCTTCTTCAATCGCTGCATTCATTATTAATCGATTAAAATAACTTTCGACTGCATAACTACCGGAACTCTCCCAAGCGTAGTTTCTATTAACAAGATGAATTGCACTGGGGAGTGTCGAAAGAAACGAAGATATCGATGACCCATATCAATCATATGATCGATGATGTCTGTTCTGACGGAGCTGAAAAATTTCCCGCGCGAACAACGTCGGGAGGGTATGAAGCGCTGGAAAATTCAGAATTTTCAGAAGAATATGTTGTTTGCTTTTTCGAATAGATCTTTATTAGCCCACTGGAAAGCTCTTAATTAGATCCCTGGAAAATTCTTGATTAGATCACTGGAAAGATCTAAATTAGATTACTGGAAGAGATTAATTAGATCACTGTAAAGCTATATTTTAAATAAATTACACTTTCAAGGATTTCTCTTTTTTCTCTGAAGTAGACATGTAAAGGGTGATCCATTTTTAAACCGGTACCATGTTATTAACTTTTTGTAAATCGCAACCTGTGCAACATCAGCGAATGTGAATCTCTTAATAACAATGCGGATTTGTACGCGCGAATCAATATCTTTGTTGTTTCTTGCAAAATACGAGAAATCCCTTGCTTTTTTTACCGGAAAGAGAGCCCCGTTACTAGCATCGCTACTGCTGTCTTTCCTTTTCCCAAGCAAATCGTTTGTATGGTCTCCTGATGTACATAATAATAAGGAATAAAGTATTACTATTACACTAAGTTTAGAATTATACATGGAGTATCGACGAATCATTATCACAAAGCAAATGTTGGAAATGTCAACTATTTTCTGGTAAACGAAGTTGGATACACCTTACCATATCCAGTGATGTTTCATGGAGAGCATAAGCAGTAATCTTGGCAATTTTCATTCGTGATCGTTTCATACAATGCATCCAATGTTTTTGGGTCATTTTTATAAACTCTGTTCTTAAAGTAGCCCCGTAGAAAAATCAAGGGAAGTGAAGTCCGGAAATTTAGGAGGCCATATGTTTTTGAAGTGGAAGTCATAACCAGCTTCTTTGGTGACAAACTAATTTAAAAAAAAAAAAATGGCCACCTAGATCTCCGGATTTAACTGCTTCTGACTTTTTTTTATGGAGCTATTTAAAGGCTAGAGCTTACAAAAATGGTCCCAAAACATTGGATACATTGCATGAAGCAATCATGAATGAAATTGGTAATTTTACACTACTCGTTCTGTACATGAAACATCACTGAATATAGTGTAGCGCATTCAACTTTGTTTACAAGAAAATAGAGGGCATTTCTTACATTTGCTTTGATGAAATGATTTTCCAATGCTATATGTATAATTGTAAATTTAATATATGTTTTTGTAATTCACAAAGAAGTTTTAATTAAATAACATGATACTGGTTTAAATGGATCACCCTTCGTAAATGGAAGCAATAAATTGGATTTGATATCTCGGAATATAGATAATAAACTAGAGTAGATATTTCTGAGAATCATTAGATACCACAAACGGAAACGTACATAAGATGGAACAAACATATCTTAATAGACATAATAAACTGGAGTGAACTTCTTTGAATGTACATAATAAACAGCAAACATCTAATGAGTTGACATAATGAACTACAGTAAACATCTCTGAATATATGATAAACTGAAACAGACATAATAGACTGGAATAAACTTATAGTCAACTGAAACAGACATATCAGTGGTTCAAACTACATCTCTAAATAGACTGAAATCGACATATCATCGTCATATACTCTTTTGCAAAAAAAATCCTAGCACCATGAAGAAATTATCTGTTTTTATTGAAATTAAATGTACATCCAGCACATACACGGGTAAGGATATGATAAAAAATTCAAGGCCGTAGGACCCATCAATGGCTAGGAATTGCACATTAAATGTTCAAATCAATAGTTGGTGAAACCCTCCATAGCGGTGATGAGTGCTTCTATACGTCCAGCTAAGGTATGATAAAGGTTCCTAAATATCATCATGCGACACATTCTGCCAGGCATTCCTCACTTGTTGCTCCAGATCTGCGACATTTGGCAGTGCCCGTATCTGGCGACCTACCATGTCTCATACATGTTCGATTGGCGAAAGGTCTGGTGACCTTGCTTGCCAAGGAAGAGTATCAACAGCACTGGGGTAGCTCACAGATATGCGAACCATATGGGGCCTGGCATTATCTTGTTGGAAAATGACTCCAAACTGTCGTGTCATGAAGGGTAACGTAAACGGCCACAGGATGTCATCAACATACCTTTGAGCTGTTAAATTTGTATGCAGGATGACTAGGGGAATACTACTAGCGTATGAGATCACCCCAAACCATCACACTAGGGGTAATGGCTGTGTTCCTTTGTAAAACAAAGGGTGGTTGGGACCGCTGGCCCTGTCACCTCCACACATGGATCCGATGGTCATCTGCTCCAAGACTGAAGCGGGATTCATCGTTGAACACTATGCGATACTAATCTGCTGGCAGCCACGATGACCGGCTACGACACCACTCCAGACGACTCTGTTGATGGTGTGAGGTTAAAGGCAGACTTCTTAAAGACTGTAGAGATCTAAGAGACCGTAGCACGTTGGATGGCGGACAATGATGTCATAGGATCAGCTCGGGCCTGTCGCACAACCAACCAATCTTGCCTTGCATTAGTGCACCTTGGCCTTCCAGAGCCATCATTTCGCCGAAGAGTTCCTCGCAGAAACCATTGCTGCCAACACCTTTGCACAGCAGTGTCCGTACGGTGCAGGTGGCAGCCTATTGCTCAGTAGGACCAGCCAGCAGTACGCATCCCGACTATGCAAGAACTTTCGAAGTCGTCCAATTGGCTGTAAGATCTTCGACAATGTCGTAACGGCTTGACTGGTTGCGTGTCCATTGAACTGCGACGTGACAACGAGAAAAAATAAACCGTCCGCAATTTTTACCTCTTTTATACGATGCCAGTTGCGCAGTAGAAATGCGCGCTATGATCGAAGTTAACACTCATTGGCTTTGAAAATTTAATCATTTGCATACTTGGTCTAAAGGAATTTGCATGCGAAATTTCGAGATGATCGGATTATTTTTTAGGGGTGCTTCGTTGTTGTTGCAAAAGTGTATATAGGTGAAGCGATGGCTATTTGTTGTCTTATATAGCAGACACTGAACAGACTTGGAATTAATCAGTTGTTTTTTCCATGTTTCTATGATACCACGCATATCACAGAACAAAAGGTCAGAAGTCAACTGGAAAATAATGGAACACATACTGATAATGACATAACGGATCCTAAACCAGTAATGACACAACCTAACGGAAACTAACGATAACATAACAAGAACATGAAACGGCTTATCTCCCAAAGTTTAGTCAGTAATACCTTTCCATATCTACTTAATCCTTACCTACGACAGATGAGTCGTAAGAGGGTATTTTATCGAGATTTTAATTGCTCATATTCTACCTTTTATACTCTATTTTTTTTAATAAAATGAGATTTAATGAAAAGTAAATGCGCTTGCCATAGTTTTTATTGTTGATGAGCAAGAAATATAGCATTTTTGTTACTTTCATTACATGTATTATTCTATAATTATTATTATATTTAGATATTTTGAAATTCTGTTAGCGTTCTTAAAACATTATTAGTTCTGCACAAAAGTAAATCACACATAGTTGAGCATAACTTATATGCTCTTAAAATATAACAACATTATTCGTAATGCTCATATATATATATATATTGGAAGAAACAGTTTTATCCTGAAGGGGAAATTGCCTTTATGTCTAAAAAGAAAAGTCTTCAACCAGTGTGTATTGCCAGTCCTCTCTTATGGATCAGAGACATGGAGTCTAACAGTTGGAGCAATACGAAAGTTACAGACAACGCAAAGGAGCATGGAGAGGTGCATGCTTGGAATAACTAGGAGAGATCGAAAAAGAAACACTTGGGTGAGAGAGCAAACTAGAGTAGAGGACATCATTGTTAAAGTAAAAGGGCTGAAATGGCGATGGGCTGGGCATATTGCAAGAAGAACTGATCAACGATGGACAACAGAAATTCTGAACTGGATTCCAAGAGACCACCGAAGACCTAGAAAACGTCCTCAAACTAGATGGGTGGATGAAATAAGAAAAGAGGTTGGGGTGACGTGGAAACGAATGGCCCAGGATAGACTTGTGTGGAAAGCATTTGGAGAGACCTTCATCCAGCAGTGGATAGATAATGGTTGAATATGATGATGATGATGATATATATATTGTTATTACTTATAATGCTCATAATGATGATGTCATTACATTACTCACCATGCTCTTAAAGATACAGTGCTGGACAAAATTATAAGTTCAGTAGTTTTTCTGTCATGAGCGGGATAATAAAGTATTTACATGAATGGGATATGCAAACATTTTGTTTTATGGTGACCTGCAAAGTATTTTAAACACTTCAGTGAGCTTCTATGATTACACCATTTAAATTCATTAAAAAAAATATTATAAATAACTTGATCACAATTGTAAGTCCATAAAGTTTTTTTCTAGTGAAAAGTTTTAAACTGTATGTAAATTACTTTTACCGGTGATGTGACGTTATTTACAGATAAGAAGATAAAAAGAGGTGCGTAATTAAAATTTTAAGCTAGTCGTAAAAATGCCAAGAGCTAAGCAATTAGTAAATGTGGAATTCGACAAATTTGGAAATTACATAGCAGCGGTATGTCTCATAGGAAAATTACCGGGACAATTTGACTCTCTCAGTGTATCATTCCTAATGTTCTTACTTGTTAGGAGGGGAACTGAAGGAACAGCGAAAAAATGTTCGAGTCGAAAACTATGTCTTTCGTTAAAAAGCAAACGCAGAACTAACAGGCTTGCAACAATAACGAAATTGTCCGACGCAAAAATGAAGGACAACCTGAATGTCTTGTGTTCAAGAAGAACAATTCCTATAGTTTTGCAGAATTCCCTGGATATTACATATCCAAAAGTACGTTGAAAACCACCACTAACTTCAAAACATAAAAATGATTGTTTGAGTTTTGCCAGAAAGATGTTGAGTTGGACCTAGGAATATTATTTAATTATATTTTTTGATAAAAAAATTCAATTCGGATGGGCCGGATAACTGTACTTTGTACTGGCATGATTTAAAGTTCGAACGTGGAATGCAAATGTCCGTGGATGTTTCACAAAGCTTCAAAGTTTCAAAAGGAGAAGATCTCACGACCATGCCACTTTCAAACTTACTCAAATCTCTTTACCCCATTCACAGGCGAATTGTGACTTTTACTGGTGCTTCTATCCAAGGGAAAGCTTTTTATCGGTGAATTATCAGTATATTACGTCAGAGTACGTGCTGCATAGATGTCGAAGTCTGAGTAAGGGGTGTTCCTATTTTTTTGGCCACTCAGTGTATATAGTCACACACACTTTAAATGGTTTACAAAATGAAGCATCAGCTTTGCGATTATATAGTTAAACTTTTATAATGAGCTGAAAAGGGGACAAATGAAAATGTTGTAAATATTTAATTAATGTAAGTTTTTAATGTAAAGTAATGCATTTTTTAATAGCTTTTGTATTTGTAAATTCACTGTAATTCATTTATAAATAGCTTTGGGACTTGCGTAAGTGGATTTTATGGTCTTAGAAACTTATTTTTATTACGCAAATTTTAATGCGTTGTGTGTTGTTTACTGTAATTAGCGACTTGAAATCGATTAAGATTTGGTCTGGAAACCTGGAAAAGTCAGGGAAGTTTGAAACAGAATTTGAGTAGAGATCCTGTAAAATGAATGATGTGCTTTAATTGAAAGTGAAAAGTGCGTATGTATACACAGTATGTATGTTGTAATCATTATTTAATTAAATTATATTTTGTATTTTATGTCATTAATTATATTATAGTTATTCATATAGATATCTCTTAATTATATTGTTCACCATCATTCAAATATTTAGATTCTATTCTCGGAAACGACTACTAAGTCTGTACAATCTAGCATATAAATTACTATTACATGATACAATATACTGATATTTTATATACAGTATATTAATATCGTATTGTATGCCGCGCTACTATTATATGACACATTATCGATCATATAATTTGCTATGCATGTTTTCTATACACATATGTCAGTTACCACCCGAGAAAGGGGATATATTCAATCTACCTAAAACTTAACTTCTGATGTCGCTTTGAATATTTCCTGCTGTATTCGCAAAAATTTCGAATTTGCATTCATGTGCAAATAGAAAACTATTGGAAGGTTTCTCCGACGAAAAATTTATTCGTTTTTTATTGAGGAAAATCGATATCCTTATAAAGCTTTTTTTTTTATTTTTTGCACTAACGTTTTATGGTCTGCGTATTTCTATTTTGAAGTGCAGATTTTTTTAATATATATATTTCCTATTTAATCTTGTTTGTTTGCGTATTTTGTATCCCAGAGTTGTGCTATTTATTAGTCATCTAAGATGTGACCTTTGGTTTGAGATGATCCTCGTTCCACGATATAGTTAGAAACAACCAAGTTCGTTGGGAGTCGAACTCGGTACAGTGGTCTCTTATAAATAATATTAGTATTATTAAATTATAAAAAAAAAATATTATAATTTTCATATAGTTATAAACACGGAGGCATATATGTTAACGTTGAGACTTGAGCTGAGCTTGAGCCGATAAAATTGTCACGTGTTTTCTTAATGTTTTCCCGTCACGCTGCAAGTAAGGTTCTCCCGTCACGTGAGGAAGGTACTTTATGTAACCAAAAATTGCCAGAAACAGTTTTAACTTTAATTTGTTTTCAAATTAATCGAATATTTTTTGTTCGATTTTGAATTAACTGGGCTTAGTCATGGTGCAGACATAATAAATTAGAACATTATTAGTACTCACTGTAAAATAATTAAATGAATTAATTAAATATTAGAATGGAAACATATTAAAATTATACATTACATCTGTTCAGCTTTGAACCTTATTGTTCCTCGAAAAGGATGACTTTGAGTGGCACCTGCACGGCCAGTAATTAAGTGATAGTTAATTAATTAATGGTTTAATTGTCGCTGGGAGTTGTCACGACTTGGAGACCACTTTAAGACGTCAGTTTCACCATCTGAGATGATTTATTGAACGGCTTTGAAGCATTAGGTTATAAAAACAATCTGTGATCTTTCTCTTGGGAATATAGAACCGCCAGATGCGGCCACCTTTTCCAACAATCTCCTTGCGCACAACAAACGACTTAGCCTTTCTCAAACTGCAGCATGATGCAAGTGGTATTTCTTAAAAAAGTTTTTTGAAGAAGTTCGTTAAACAAATTGCATTGAAATTCTTGGGATGAACTATATTAAACATCCTTCTTATATTAGTCCTTAAATTATTTTCCCTTATTGGAAATGGGCAGACAGACACATATGTTATGTCTTTCTTGTTTCATGGAAAATGGTGCAATTATACAATGTTTTTTTAAAATAGTCATTTCTGGATTGGTATTCGGATTACACAAGGCCCCTTAATTGTGTACAGTTTTTGAGTGGTACTTTTCTTTACGGGGTATCTTGTTTGCCTTTGTGGAATATTACTTTTTTAAATACTCTTAACAGGGCCGTAGCTAGATGCTTGTTATGGGGGCTCAGCAAGCTGCAGAGGGGTTTAAAATTCGTAAACGTTTTGATGTATTTTATTTAATATTTAATAAAATTAAATAAATATATAAGCCAGGGTTGGCAAGTTTCTGCCAAAGCGGTTAAAACCGGCATGGCAAAGACTAATTTCTGCCACGAAAGTGGCAATAACCAGCAGAAACCCAGAAAATAATTATTTCACGGGTTAAAAACTTCTCAAAATATCCCAAATAGGTTTAGTTACAATGTGTATAGTATTTATTCAAAGGTTACATCATAGCAAATTCACTAGCATTTAAGTTCAGGCTGATCTTTTCGATAAAGCAGTCTATAGCAAAAGATCAGTTTTGCTGCTATTTCCTAATTCAAAAAATTTCTTAATTTATTAGGAATAGACAAAAAAGCTGTAGAGAAATAGCCTTCCAAGCCCACCAATACTGCAGGCAATATTATCACTGAGTGAACAAAAGTTACAAAATCATCATTTATAGTTGTTTCCTTTAAACTATACCACCACATATAAGCTGGAACATTTTCTTAGAATTTCTTGGAGTATTACGTTTCAGGATATGGAGATGACTTTGTTCAAAAAACTATAATGTAAAATTCAAAATTTGGATTAAAGACATTAAGGAATTTCCTAGTATTTTCTTCCTGCTCATGTGACAATTTAGATCACATGTACTTTGGATGAAAACTATAAACTGGCATATATGATGTTGAGTTATTGTCCGATTAAGTCTATTGTTTGCCCTTTTTTTTCATTCATTTCTATGATATTATCTCTATTAGGATCGATCAAATTTCACATGCAGCTGCAATAGAAAAATTATCTTTTCGAATCTCATACAGGGCAATAGCAATAGATTTTAAGAGCTGCAACAAGTCTTTTTACATCTTTATTAATCGTCTGATTACTTGTGACCTGAACAGCTCCATTATCACTCGTATCATTTTCATGATCTGAAAGTAATATGGATGATTCTTCCGGAGTATATTTTATTTTAACATACTTTAATTATTGAAATTGCTTGCTTGCTTTTTGGTTTTACGGCTCAAAGACTACAGTGGTCATGCTGCGCCGGGACCTACTGTTTTCCGAGGAATCCGAACCTCTTAAGGCCTAGGGAACCAAACCCCGGACTACAGTGAGCAGTGCGATCTTTATGAGATCTCTGAGTAAGCGTTCTTTGCACTGCTGGGAGTCGAACCCGGATTAGCGGCGCACTAGGAGAACGCGTTACAACACTGCGCCACCGCAGGGCTAATTATTGAAATTATTAATATAAACTTTATAACCGATATAATATGCCCATTATTGTAATAAAAATATATATTTGTAATCTTTCATTTACTAAATAATACAACACTATTTTAAGTATTTTTATAAGTTTTTGCCAGTTTCTCCCTCTTTCTGCCAGTTAAAACTGGTTATAACCAGTGTCTGCCGACGGAAAGCCAACCTTGATATAAGCAGACTAACATTAAACGTTAATAAATAATTTTCTTAACGTAAATTTTGCATGAAAAAATAAATTTTAGTATCATCATCATCATATTCAACCATTATCTATCCACTGCTGGATGAAGGTCTCTCCAAATGCTTTCCACACAAGTCTATCCTGAGCAATTCGCTTCCACGTCACCCCAACCTGTTTTCTTATTTCATCCACCCATCTAGTTTGAGGACGTTTTCTAGGTCTTCGGTGGTCTCTTGGAATCCAGTTCAGAATTTCTGTTGTCCATCGTTGATCAGTTCTTCTTGCAATATGCCCAGCCCATCGCCATTTCAGTCCTTTTACTTTAACAATGATGTCCTCTACTCTAGTTTGCTCTCTCACCCAAGTGTTTCTTTTTCGATCTCTCCTAGTTATTCCAAGCATGCACCTCTCCATGCTCCTTTGCGTTGTCTGTAACTTTCGTATTGCTCCAACTGTTAGACTCCATGTCTCTGATCCATAAGAGAGGACTGGCAATACACACTGGTTGAAGACCTTTCTTTTTAGACACAAAGGCAATTTCCCCTTCAGGATAAAACTGTTTCTTCCAAATGCACTCCAGCCAAGTTTAATACGTCTGTTGAGTTCTTTCATAATGTTGCCATCCATTGAAATCAGCTGGCCAAGGTAAATATATGAATCAGCAATTTCTAGCTCAGTGTTGTCAACTTGTATTTTTGTTTCCTCTACAAAATTATTGAACATGATCTTAGTTTTTTGTAGGTTCATCTTGAGTCCAACTTCTTCACTTCTAGTTGAGAGCTCTTGTACCATGTCTTGGAGTTCTAATGGGTCCGTTGAAAAAATAACAATGTCATCAGCAAACCGCAGATGATTTAAATATTCACCATTTATTTTTATTCCCTTGTTATTCCAATTTATCAGCTGAAAAATCATCTGTAAAGCAGAAGTAAAAAGTTTTGGAGAAATGGTATCTCCCTGCCTCACCCCTTTGCCAAGTTTGATAGTTTTGGTATCTTTATGTAACCGAAATTTTGCACTTGCATTTTTATACACACGTTTCACCATGTCAATGTACACATCCTCAATGTCTGTTGATCTTAAAGAGTTGATGACTGCTGATGTTTTTATAGAGTCAAAGGCCTTCTCATAGTCAATAAATGCAACACACAATGGAAGTTCATATTC
>QLNU02014176.1:149881312-149891886 GCA_006491805.2 Dysdera silvatica
CACGATAACACTGAATCAATCATTGGCTCCCAAGCACTTGCGTATTCAAAGTCAAGCGATGACTTTTTTTTTTCTGCCAGGCAGTGTACAGACTTTTTAGCGGGTTTTAATACATACTGAATCCGCTTTTGTTTTTCTGTCTGTCCGTCGCACGCAATAAAAAGGGTAAGGTAAAGGTCTTCCGTAAATGCAATAATGATGGCTATTGTTAACGTTGAAAACCTACCGAGTTACTTGAGAAACAGAGAGTTGCGATTTAGAGACGGCTGGATTAGAGAGTTGCGAGTTAATGTTAATTGAAACCCGCTAAATTTAAATATCGACCTTTGACGATTTTCTTTCACTTGCTTGTTATATATCCTCGTTACCCACTAACCATCCATAGATGCAGTGAAATGCGGGAAGTACAATATGCTAAACAAAGCAAAAAGTCACAGACAGGAAAATGAAAAAAAAAAAATTCGAGACAATCCTCCTCAGGAAGGAACTGGCTCTTCCAGTAAGAAAAATGTTACTTATGCTATTCTACACCAAAATTTTTTTGCACAAATCTTGGCTGTATTGGCGTTTAAATATATATATATATAATACATAAAGGTGAATGTCACAGCGTAGCACTGCAACGAATAAATTTTGTTTTTGTTTTAATTTCATAATAACTGCTCCGTTTTTCGGTATAATGGAAAATCCAAACTTTTTCCGGGAGGGGTTTTGAAATGCGTATAAAACTAGTGGCGTCTTCCCACGCGTTTGCGAATGAAATGGTCGTGCCCTCTAAAAAACACATAAAAAATGGACGAGACGTCCATCCGGTGTCCGGTTCCCGGATGTGCCCTTTTCCCCGTCGATCTGAAAATGGCTTTTTCCTCTTCTTTCCCAGTACACCCTTTGAATAGAAATCGCCACCACCCGGAAATGTTCAAATTCGTAAATTTTCCACACTGCGTGAAAAATGCAAAAGGAGCACAGATTTACAAAAATATACATATAACAGTCACATTAAAATACAGAGTATGACAGTTAAAATACAGTATAATAATTGCAATACAGTGTAATACAATAATTAAAATAAAATATAATAACTACGCCTCTATTTATCAGTTTGTTCCTCGGAAAATTTTATTTAGATAAGTATGAATTATCTTTTTTTCCTGAACAAAGCTCTAGCTTGAGCTTAGATGTGAGTGTGGAAAATTATTGTATAATAAATTCCACCACTAAAACTCACAAAAAAACTCGCCTCGGTGGCTTTGTGTGTTGACCATTATTTGGCAATTGTGTTATCCCTGAGAAGGATAATATCTTACATCCTTACATACGGAGAAAAACAAGAGTTGTTTCTGTCCTGTTTGTCTAACGGTCAAGACACTCCGGGCTAAACGGAGGGACCCTGGTTCGAATCCAGGACGGGGAAGCGTCTCTTTTTCTCCAAAAAGAAAAAAGCTCTAGTTTGAGCTTATAGGTGGGTGTCGAAAATTATTAAGCGTATTGAATTATTTTCGTTTTTCTTTTTAACAATGAATCATAGTTCTAAGAATTGTCCCATTAGGAAGCAACCTCGACTACCATTCCCTAGGTCAGTGTTCCTTAAACTGTGTACCTTGGAAACCGAAATTTCCGTGACAACCCTCCAAGGGTTCCGCAAGTACCTTGTAATACGTCGCCGATAATTCTAAGAAAATCAGTAAATTCTGTAATACAGAAGGTCATTAACACATTATGGAAACGAATTTGGCTATCCATTGCAATATGAAAATTTCTAATTAGGTAGGTGGCGACCTGTTTTATATGTTCTCTGGCTATATAAGCTATTGTATTTAACGCTGTATTTTATAGTTTAACACCAGATATGCCTCCGGAAATAAATTCTTGGTTAGAAGGTTACTTGACCGCTCTTTCCGAAGAGAAATACTCCTATTCTGAAACTGTGAAAAGATGGAAGAGCAAGAGATATACTATTTCCATAAAGAGGGTTTATAATATTCTTCATCAACGTGGCAAAAAACGCAGATAATTGGCCAGAAAACTGCCCCAAGATTGTATTCCAAGAAAATCCGAATTAACAATCATATTCGAAAAGTGAAAGCTATGGTTACCATTAAAAATCATCCAATGCAAAAAGCCATCGCCATGAGGTTAGGAATACCTCCTGCAACTGTAAATAAAATTATTATCCATGATTTGAACCTTAAAGCTGTACACAAACCGGAGGTTCACAAGCTTCTGCCTCGCCATATTCAGGAGAGGGAGACCAACTGCAAAAAATTGTACGAGAGCTTCTTGTCGGGCGAAAAATGAAAGGAAGTTGTGACTCTAGACGAGGACTGGCTTTATCAAAGTGATTATGGTAAAAAAAAGAGCAATTTGTTACCACCGTCGTGATAGGATCGACCAAGAAATGTGGTTTCGCGAATGCAAAGAAAGTTTTTTTGAAAAGAAAGTGATTTTTGGTGGTTGTTGGATTTAGTTATAATGGTAAACTAAAATTACGTAAAGTGGGATCTAAGATTAAAATCAATTCCCAATATTATCAAAGAGATAGTTTGGAGCAAATTTTAAGGAAGATATTCTTAGTCTCTATGGAAATAACACCCAAAACCTTGTCTTTCATGAAGAATAAGGTTCTAGCCACACTTCGAAATCAGCCAAGGATTTCATGGTGAAATTGCAAAATGACACCGAAATAACACCCATTCCTTTTAGCCATATCCCTGTCAAGTCACCTAATGCAGCGCCGTTGGATTTTTGTGCGTTTAGTCTCTACAAAAATGCATTTGGGAGAAGGCAGTCAGCAACATTACAGAGTTTATGGAAAGTAGTACAAGAGGAGTAAGAGAAACTTGATATGACTGTACTTCAAAACAGCTTGTTATCATGGAAATACCGTTGCAGGGCAGTATTTAAGAACCATGGCCTTCAAATAGGACATTCCAGGAAAAACAAATTTGGATTATTGACACAGAAATAACAATTTAAATTCGTTTCCATAATGTGTGAATGACCTTCTGTATCCCCTCCCCATTCCCGTGACAATTCTAAATGAACCGCAAGTAATATCCCACCATAATAGAAAATGAAAAGTTATCTGGCTTTCTATACAGATTTCTTACTTATTTTTATATTTGCTTATTTTCCTGTTACTTATTTTTGTATTTGCTTATATTTATATTTACTAATTTTTCTGTTGCTTATTTTTATATTTGCTTATTTACCTGTTGCTTATTTTTACATTTGCTTATTTTTCTGTTGCTTATTTTTATATTTGATTATTTTTCTGTTGCTTATTTTTACATTTGCTTATTTTTTTGTTGCTTATTTTTATATTTGCTTATTTTTATGTCTATGTCCAAGCAGTGATCAATAAGTCCGTTGCTAGGCATGCAATAGGAAAAAGGTTCACGTGATACAAAGTTTGAGACCTGGGGTAACCTTAGGCGACAGGAGATCGTATCCTTTGGAAAACTGCCAGTCTTGGAACATCATGACCTTGGTTGCCCTTTCTCCATAAAACACCAACTTCAAGGGACGCATCTTCAGCGTTAAACAGGGCCTAGGTTCACCATTTTTAGAAACCGTGTTACAGTCATACCTCGTTGCATTTGTACTCCGATTTATGGCGCCTGGAAGATATTGCGTTCTTTACAACTTGAAAGTCTGCGGTAACACTGAGTTGAGCAAGTCTACTGGCGCAGTTTTTCCAACAGCGTTTGCTCACTCCCTGTCACAATTAGCTTAATCAGTAAGCAAATTAATTAATAATGAGTACTTAATTAATTATTAATTAATATTCCGTACTTAATAGACTACGGTATAGTTCTGACGTAACTGCGCCACATGCATTGGGGGTCTAGAGCCATTAGAATTCTAGGCCGACGCCTCAGACGCCATTTTGTTGCACACTTCCGGTTTCATAACACAACGTTTGCCATTGGAAAATTAATAATCCATTTTCTTCCTCTTACAGGATCTATTGCAAATCTAAATGTTCTATGCGCATTCCTCGAGTGATTTGAAAAATGTATAGCGGCACACCAACTCACCACATTCTATTAAAAATAGCACACTTGTAAATCACTCAACTTTAACACCGTAGTGCATCAGATCATGTAATACGATGGCATCAAAATGGCGGATATGCCCCAGCTGCCCTTTTTTTTTAGAAGCCTTAATATAACCAAAAAAGTTCACCTGACCCGTTTAATTGCGGCGATTCGGAAAGTAAATATCTCCGAGACACGTCTCAACTCTTTAGGGAGCACTTCGTACTTGTTTCGTCGAGATTTCACCTTCCCCATTCACGTTTCGATCGTGCATGCTTATTGCGACAGAGCACCGAACTCATCACTTACACACGTGGCCTGTCATACCTGGAAATACACTCTGTCTCCCGAACAATTGGAAGCGTTTGGAGGCACTGGCCGGAAGGGATATAGCCTTCGTCTGAGCGATCAATCAGTGGTCGATACGGTACGCAATACCGTTTCCAGTTGGGCGTTTTCTCAGCGCATACTATCGGCCATTCAAACTCCAGTTTAGATTAGAACTGAAGGATTCGCGTGCTTTTGCTGAATTGTCCGAATTAGTCTTCAGGTGGGGGCTGCGATTTATGTTCTGTGCTGCATCGCGATACTGTCCACCGTAACTCATCCCCTGTCGATGTCTTGATAAGTTGATGTTAATTGAATGGGCCGAATTCCCGTTGATACAAAATGCATTTGAACTTACAGAGAAAGGAAATGGTGGCGTAGGTAGAAAATTCGTAAGGGGAGGGTTATAGGCTTAATGGGAGGGGTTACAGAGCTACAACTCATATATTCCTATGTTAAATATACAAAATTTCATTGCGATGGGAGGTTACAACCCCCAAAACCACCCCCTGGCTACGCCTCTGAATGGAATTATATGCAGTAAATAATGGCTTCGAAAAGAAGAAAAAGAAGAAGAAACGTAAAAATTTTCCAGTTTCCGATTTTGATTTTTGGTGACGTTTGATAAGGTTTGGCCACAATTCTTGCGCCGTTTATGCAGGCCGATGCCTAATAGTGGGGCATTTTAGTACACAGGGCTTATAAATATGCACTAAACCCATTGAATAGGGGGTGAAGACGATTAAAGCAAATTTTTCAAACAATTGCACGCACACACACACAAGGTGTACACTGAAATTGATGAGCAGGTCTGCATAGCACAGGCAAATGTATGAAAATATAAATGAAGAAAAACAACAAACCCGCTTACCCGCCCACAGGCGTATGCAGAAAGTTCATAAGTGGGGGTTGGGTTATAGGCTCAATCGGAGTGGGTTTACAGAGCAACAATATATATATATTCATATATGTATACAAAATTTCATCACAATGGGGGGGGGGTTACAAACAGGGGCGGCTGGAGGTTGATTTTGAATCTGGGGGGCCTGGCACGGATTATTTTTTGGCGCCCCACTTCTCCGTCGAAAACAGGAGACTTTTACAGATGAACAGTGAGTCATATAACATATAAAAGTGACCAAAAGTCTCTGAAAAAAAAATTCTCTACACTTTTCTTTTTTAGAGAGATTTTCTATTGTTTGGTCAATTAAAAAAAATTTGAACTTGACTTCAGTATGGCGGCCTCATCCCAACGGTGACCCGGGCGACAAGCCGCCCCTGGTTACAAACCCCCACTAACAACCCTCACGTATTACAGTGCATCCGCCCTTCCTTTCTTCGTTCGCTCGCTCGATAGTCTCTATTTCGAATTTGCGATCCGACATTCACGCTTCCGTTATTTCCTGTCCAGGGTACTGGGGTGTCAAACCAAGAACCAACTATATCTTTAAGAGCCTTCACTTCCTTCTCTTTTAGCTAGTTTACTCTACCTTTCATACTCTTTGTCGTAGATGGTTACCTTCTACAAGGAAAAAAAGCACTTCTTAATATTTATCTTATATAATCTCATATCCAATCTTACTACTATTTAAAATGGCGAATGCTCTTGAGAAGTGTTAAGTATTGTTTGGAATGTATTTTTTTTTTCAATTAAAAATTCAATATGAGAAAACGAGCGGTGCATTACCCAATAACCAAGACTGTATCTAGACAAATTTGCGCCCTTGACGGAACCATCCACATTGCGTCACCTGGAAGAATCGTCCACACTGCGCCCCCTGTGAGTTACTTCAAACGATTTTGCGCCCCTCCTCACCTGCGCCTTTGGCGTGAGCCTTCCTCAGCTTTGGCAATAACTCACTCTAAATCGAAATTCGCACAGTTTGGAAGAATTTCTGAAGAAGGTAGGACCTTCCCCCCCGAAACAATTGTAAAAAGCCGTTCCAGCTCATAATAAACTAACTTGTGTAAATTTCGATTGCAATGAAAACTCAATGAACATTTAATGTCATTTAAAACCCTGTCATAGTTATTTGACGTAATACGGGTACAGATACGTCGAATTCGGGTACATATATTGGTTCGTTTGTGTTCCTACGTCGCAAGGACAGCAAAGGTTAAGCTGCGACAAGGTCTCTCGAGGGTTTTCGAGGGATCCAAACCCCGGACTACGATGAGCAGAGAACCGGCACGCGTTCTACGATATCATTAGGAGTTAAACCCGGGTCCAATGCACGACAGACGGGTGTGTTATCACTAAACCACCGTAGGAAGTGAACCCACATTTTTCCGGGGAATTTGGGCCCCCTAAAAGACTAAGGAACCAACCCCCGCACTACGGTGTTCTTTTTTTTCAACCGCTAGGAATCGAACCCGGATTAACGACGCACTGGATAAACGCGTTACCGCTGAACCACATCAGGCTATGTGCATACACTGAAGGTGAACTAAATCGTTCACACCAATCGAATCAGTGACCGATTGAACTCATTATAAACAGACCCGATTGTTCACTTGAGCCGATCAGTGAGCTATTTTACTCGCCTCCGGAAAATTCGTGAAACCGAGAAAATCTACCAGCGTTCGTTTAATAATGCAACAGCTATGCGCCGCTAAATTAAAATTTGATTGGAACGAAGCCCCCAGCGCATTGAATATCAAAATTCCATAGATGTACGACTTTCAGTCTCGTTTTCATCATCTTATGTAATTTGATCTGGTTTTTAAAATATTCATTTTCTAATCCAGTCACAAGAGATAGTGCAAAACGAGGATGGAAAATGTCAGAAAGGGGAATTTCTAACGTCTGGGATCACCGGTTTCAAAGCGAACGAAAATGTAATTTACATGGCAATAAATTCGATATGAGAATAGAATAGTTTAAAAACCATTCATTGGTTAATTATTCAATGATTTTCGTGAACATGATGATGATGAAAATACAAATTTCTTCATCATCAATATAATTTATCGTTTTTGAAATATTTCAAGCGTTGTTATACTTTTATATATATAACCGATGTATTTGTTAATTAATAATTTAATTAACTTTTATATTCATCGACGATCATTAGAAATACTCTTAGCCCTAAGAAAACAGCATCAAATTATAAAACATTAAGGGACTATCGGCCTAACGCGGTATATTGGAAAACGATACGAAAAAGACATTTCGATAAATTCTTTTGCAATACATTATTGTAAAATGATTATCGTTGAAACTTTCTTCTATTTAATTTGTAATTCTCCCATTAAAGTGCAAAAACGCTTAAATGGTAATTATTTACACGAATTTCTGATTTTATAAATGATGTTTTCCTTAAAATTAAACACACAATTGTAAGTTATTACATAACAAAATTATTTTCGTTACGTAAAAATCCGTTGAAATAAATAGCGGAGCTTTGCGAATCTATGTTAATTAAAAATTAATTTAAAAGCAAGTTATAAGAAATTTCAGAAATCGTCAATTATTAAATACATTAAAATAAGTGACTTAATATACATCTATTTCTTTCGTTCTCTATTTCTCTTTTTGTTTTTTCCATTTCTTTCTTTCGCTATTCTTCACCTTTTAATTATTTAAATTATTTTTCTGTTTGATTATTTTCTATTCGTTTTTTAATTGCTTTTGTCATAATTTTATTTTCTAATTGCTTTATTATAATTTAACTTTTAACAGCTTTTATTATTTTATTTTCTTAAATGTTTTTGTTATTTTATGTTCTTAAACGTTTTTATTATTTTATTTTCTTAAATGTTTTTGTTATTTTATTTTCTTAAATATTGTTATTTTATATTACTTTATTTATTTTTCATCTTATATAAGTCAATAGGGAGACACACATAACTATACATGTTTCTTTTTACTGTCTTAAAACTGTATATAGTTCGTTCGCCAAAAGTTGACCGATGGTACCGTTAGAAAATAAGGGGAGCTGACGTCACAAAGGGCATAGTTCATTACAGCAGAGGGGAGGACGTCATTTCAGAACTGTTTTTTAGCGAACGTTTGTCTGCGCCAAAAACCAGTTCTGAAATGACGTCCTCCCCTCTGCTGTAATAAACTAGCCCGTTTGTGACTTCAGCTCCCGGGAATTCTAACAGTACCATCGGTCAACTTTCCGCGAACGAACTATAAGCGCAGTTATCTGAAATCGAGGTGCAGGATTAGCGACGCTACGATATGCTTACATACTGCCATGCTTACCAGGAACCGAACTACCGAACCCAGTCCAATGAGCTCATCGGCGCTTCTTTCAGTAGAAACGGTATGACCCCAGACAAAAGAAGGCAGCTAACCTTGAGATCAAGGACAGCTTAGTCATATCTCTTGAGCAAGAAATAAAATTTCAATGCCAAATTAGCTTAATTCAGCTGTCCCCACCCACTCCAAGGGGCGTCCCACGGACTACAACTTCGTATGGAAATATACTTAATAGCTTTTAAAAATGAAATAATAATAACTATAAGAACAATGATTTCGACAACAGTATAAGATTCAAGAACACGGCATTTCGGGAGCGAATTGTTCCCCTTTATCGAGATTTGCAGCTCGCCTCAGATGTTTTCCATATAACAATTCGCCGTGTCCAAAGGCGATGATTCCTAATCTAGGCCCCGCGAAAATTGTGGTTATAGAATATTAAGGGTGCTGTGGGAAACATCCTGATATCCTAAGGGCGCCAATTTCAACGGCGCACAAAACATGGCACTGTGCGCTCTGTTGTCCTATGGATAATGAAATGAAATGGCATTAGTTAGTGATTATTGAATCTGCCATGCCGCTGCCATCATTGGCTAGACTACGCTCGTTTCAAATCAGGCATAAGAAATTCCAGGAATTACAGTGCTGCCTTTGGCAGCCATTCTCCTCCTCCTCCTACCTACGCTTTGCATTTTATTTACACAGAGAGGGAATGTAAAGCCAGGCCACAAGAACGCGCCAAAAAAAAAAAAAAAAGGGCGAAGGCATTTGGATAAAAACGTTTTCAGAAAAAATGAGCAGATAGAGGATAGAAAAGGAAGAAAAGGCTGGAAATATTTTCTGAGGAAGGTAAGTGCATCCCTGCCGAAACAGTTGTAAACGACATGCCAACACACGAAACTGCCTTTGTATTAATTTCGATTTAAAGACAGGGTAACTACAAGAGTGAAAATGGCACACACTTGTAAAATAAAATCTAACAAAAAATGCAAAAACTGACGTCATCATACAAATTTTAAAAATGACTGGTTTCTTTAGCGAAGCTCTGTACAAATGGGATATGAGAATATACAGTAAAACCTCCATAAGACACTTTCGAATAGCAACCACCTCTATTTAACGGGCATTTTTCCAATTTCAGCCCTAATTCTCCTGACGCTCCCGAATAGCGGACACCTCCTGAGGTCCCGAAGTGTCCGCTAATCAGAAGTTTTACTATTTTATTCTCCAATTTAAATTAACAGCTACTCATTAAATACAGGATTAGCAGGAGTACGCTAACCGTTACTCCTTAAAAATCAGCTAATTAAAAAAAAAATGAAGAATCTGAGATACTTCTTTTTATTCTAACTTCATCTTTGTCAGCTTACATTTAACCAATGGTAATTTTAATGAATTTTAACCACACACATAAACAAAAATTATAGGTTTTTCGCTTGTTGTGAGTTCAGTATACGCAGAATTTATAATATTTAATAGCAACCGTGCTAAAACACTCCCCGAGAAGAAGAAAACAATCCGTAATGAACCATAACGATTACGCGGTTTAATCGAAAACCGATTTGCCACACGTACAGATATACTGATTACCGGCGCCATCTTGAAAACTTTTGCTATTTTAACAACAGTCCTCGTTGACATCAGGTTAATTGTCGCAGGTAATGACTATGAGGAAAACATTGGTTAATTTTTTGTAAATTAATTATTCATTAGTTCAGGTAACACTGTACGAGCGCCATTAGAAACCGTTTACTTTTCGACAAAAACACAAACACTGAATTTTTTTTGTAGCGAACAGCTGTTTGTGCGCCCGGCCCGTTAGCAAAGTTCACGTTCGCACAAATTAATGAGTTTAAAGCTATTATAAAAGTTTGTCTCGGAACGTTTATTCAGAACTAAAGAAAATACCTTTATTTATGTGTACGAGTTAAAACTACGCATTTCATGAGCGTCGATGCATTATTTCATTTATTATTGCCTTTGTAGTTTCAAGACATTCA
>QLNU02014176.1:149891986-149925363 GCA_006491805.2 Dysdera silvatica
ATTGAAAGTCATTACAATCGAGTTCAAATGCATATAAAACGTACAATTTGTAAAGAATAAAAGACACACTGTCAACGACAATGATAAAATGACTAAAAAAGTTGAAGTGATATAATTAAACGTTCATAGTTGTTTCGATAGTCGTAAACTACTTTCATCAGAACGGCAAATGGAACAACATAACGTGCGAAGACAACAAGGGTTACAAACGGTATTTACAGGTGCAAGTACCTAACAATTTTTGACACCCGCGTTTCAGTTCAAACTATGTTTTATATATATATATATATATATATAGGGGCGTCGTTCCGATCCTCGATGGCCTAGCGGTTAAGGCACTCCAGGCTCGATGGAGAGATACTAGTTCGACTCTAGATCGAGGAGGGGGAAAAAACTCGCTTGAGCTGAAATGTGGGTCATAAAGACAATTAAGTACAATAAATTTCCCACGAAAAACAACACAAAAAACTCGCAACTTTGTTGACTTTGTGTGTTGACCATTATTTGGCAATTGTGTTATCCCTGAGAAGGGTAATAATATCTTACAGTAAGTACAAATGTGCGGTATACACGAAGAGTAGACTATAAGTTTAAGGAAATGTCTGTGGTAGAGAGAGTAGACGTAAGTTTGAAGAAACGTCTCTGATAGTTGACGTGAGTTTAAAGAAACGTCTCTGGATGTAGAATACTTGTTCTAAGTGGGAAGAAAGTTCCTCCAGAAAGACAAAAAAGAAATTAGAAGGCATCTAGTCACAAACGGAGATCTCTGCGTTGGCGATTATATGTATGTCTTTAAAAGAAAATTAGGGTGATGTGAAGAGGGGAAATTATTAGACAAGTTGCGCTTCATATACAAGTTGCGTTAAGAGTGGAAAGCAAAAACAAATTATAAACGAAAATCATTGGGAAAATGGTTCAAGAAAAATAAGTTAGTAGTACGTACTGAAAAACTAAATATATTATTTTCCATGATATAAATAACAAAATGGAATTTTAATATCATCTAAGATTCGATAACGATATAATTTACAGAGTAAAAGAAATTAAATTTTTGGGAATTGATATTGATGGACATTTAAAATGGAAGAAACATAATAAAGAGATCAGTAAAAAAATCAAGAAGGAGGCTGGTATAACCAGTAAATTAAATAACATATTAATTACCTTACCATACTCCCCGATATTCAGTCATATTTATTATGTGAATATAACATGGG
This sequence comes from Dysdera silvatica, assembly GCA_006491805.2. Lineage (NCBI taxonomy): Eukaryota > Metazoa > Arthropoda > Arachnida > Araneae > Dysderidae > Dysdera > Dysdera silvatica. Next base: position 149,893,204 of record QLNU02014176.1, read on the forward strand.
GTAGAATGAACACAGGTAATGAAAGAAAACTCCAATCTATAATTAATAGGCTAATGAAAACATCGAATTTAAACGAAAAAAAATCAACATCTGACATAAAAAAAAAGAAAATGACATAATAGACCTTAATATAATACATTCGTTTAAATTCTTGAATATGATATACTTAAGACAGAAATATGGAAAACATAGAGATTTTATAAATATAGGGGAAAATCCTAATATTAAAAACACTCAATCGGGAACACAGCCACAATTAAAACAAAAAAAGAAACAATATGGGAAAATATAATATAAACTATTACAGAATACATGAATGACATGACTTGCCAGCCGACAAACAATCCAGTAGAACAACAAGTGAATTTAAGAAAAAATTTGGGAAATATTTAATAGACAGGCAAATATAGAGCCAGTAGGCAAGCGCGTATAATAACGAAGGTTTTACTCGCCCCCCAACTCCCATTCACCTTTTGATGCACATGGAAAATAAAATGCTTTTAATTTGATTATAAAAAAAAAATTTGTGACTGGGTTCCCACGAGCGTTTAGTCAAAGCAGATTTGTGGGGTTCTTGCATACGAATGAAAGCACCATGTTCTTTTAGATGAATTCGAAGAGCTTTTCGTATTTGGCCAATATAGATATGGTTACATTAGTAAGGAACAGAAAATTATTTTTCAGGGAGGATGAATCACTCGAGTCCGGTGAAGATACACTGCAGATTCTTGCTTTTGTGTATGTGTTATATATATAGCGTTAATATACACTCATATTTTTGTTCATCAACAGGAACAACGATGAAGGTTATGCAATATTGCGGAATATTGTGGACACAATAGAGCAATATTGCGAAAAAGTAATTCCATAAGGATCACGGGCAAAGAACGCCGTGTTCACAGATATAGATTTGTAGGAGATGCAACGGAATTCGTCTAGTTAAAAACTTTGAAGAAGGAATTTGCAGATAATCTAAAAAACTTGTGAATCTAGAATTTGTAGATAATCTAAAAAACTCGTGAATCTAGAACTTCTAGATATCCCATGCGTAGTTTTTCTGACACTCCAACTTGCATAAAACTAGATGGCTTGGCAGCTGAGAAGGAAGCACTTCCCGTGCCATTAAATAAGGAAAGGCAGTTGACAGAGCAGGAAAAAGCAACTTTCACATCCCTTTTGCTGCCAGGGGACGGCTTGAAGCTGACACAGCGATTTTGCCTTTGAAAGATCCACTGATCGGTTAGATGTAGATCGAAGGAAATAAACAGCAAAGGGCAGTTGTAAATGCCTCAGTGACAGGCAGGAGATTTATTTATAAAAGAAAAAGATTTTAACTTCTAAACCCAGAATATATTTTTGACAATATTACCATTAACGTTCTGCTGTTACCATATGGGATGCATAAATCACTGGATAACTGGAATTCTACGATATTGTAACAAATCTCGGAAAATGGCAAACAATGATAAAAAAACTGCTTATCTACGTAACTTCGAAAACACAATTTTGTACGAAATATAAGTAGGTTTCTAAAAGTTTATACGTTCACATAGAAAACGTTAAATAAGATTATGTAAAAAAGTTTAATACAAGTTTATAAAAAAGTTTTATACGAGTTTCTAAAAAAGTATTTGTACGAATTTATAAAAAAAGCATTTGTACGAGTTTATACAGGTATAAACTGTGCTGATAGAAGTTGATAAAAAACGTGTCTACAAATTTCATTTTCAATAAAATACAAATACTATATTAAAGATAAAAAATAAGATTAACAACAAAAAAAAAAGACCAACGCAGTTAAATTTAATGTAAATGGTTCACAATTGTCTCGGCTAGGGCCGTTTTTCGAAGTTCTTGGTTTCAAACACAGGTTTGGTGTTCTTTAAGGCGAAACCAAAGAGTCCTACGTGTTTACCCAATGTAGATCATTCCGCATTGGTATTGGACATCATAAACACCGCAGTTGTCAATGTCTGGGATTGAGTCCTTGAGTTGTGAAGTACCAGTGTTATTTATGGGTTTAAAACGACACGAAAATTGAATTTATGAAGAATTGCATCAAGTTTGGTGCAAACAAGAGGAACAAACGGGATATATATTCAATCTTTGAGAAGTGGTGAGTCCAGCGAGAGTGTGGAAAGAGATTCAGACAGGCCTGCAGCACCATGCTTGTGAAATAGTTGCCCCCATCGAGCTATTTATATTGTATGTATCGAGTTATTTATATTATATGTAGAACAACAACAACACAATGCTAAAATATAGAACATTCTCAGGCTAAAAATTAATCATGTATAAAACAGTTTTTATGTGTATTTGTATAAACCGTGTTTATATAAATCTTCCTCTCCCACCAAATTCCCCTCCGTAAAATTTAAAATACAAACCTTGATGTATGATAATTATGCTACTACTGTATTTGTAGTTGCAATAAACTAAAACAAAAACAAAAACCGTCGGAGGAGCGTCAAATTTATTTGGGTTCATAAGGTATAAATCCTGCAACGTTTTTGACAACTATTTTATACTTGTGAGTCCTTGGGTACCCAGTGCCCCATATGCCCTTTGCCGTGCCCCAATTGCTTCAATCTGACTAAAGGCCTGGGTTGAGGGCTACATGGTTGTTGAACTGCAAAACCCGTGGATATTTGCTACGTTCTTAATGACCGACAGTTCATATTTCCTTCGTAGACGAAAGTTTAAGCGCTCTTGATGTTAATAAAAAAAAAAAAAAGAGCTAATTTTTTTCGAATGTGGATGAGCAGGGGCAGCGTGAGGCAGGAGGACAATTGATCCCGATTTTCGAAACACATTGGTATTAAATTTGATTATTGATTGAGTGATGAGCACATTAAGAAAGGATAGTTTTGAGTTATGCTCTACCTCGCCAGTGAACTGGATATGGAATTAAGTGTAATAAGAATTTGGTCAATATTGGTTTGTTGATCTGGCAAAATAGCAAAGATATCGTCCACATAACGGGATCAACAAACCAATATCGACCAAATTCTAATTATACTAATTTTATAGACTCTCATATCCAGTTCGGTGTCGAGGTAGATTGATTGATTGTTTGGCTTTTTTATGGCGCAAGAGCATCTGGGCTATACTGCGCCAAATGGTAGGTAGGGGTAGAGGTAGAGCCTCTCTAAGACGAAGCTAGCCTTCCTTTTTTTTAGCAACTTTATTTAGGCAGCAACATGAACAACAAAAAAATATACATTGAGATTACAAATCAATGTTAGTTTAAGTTAATTATAAGAACAAAGACATATCTACATTAACATTATACGAAAATATAGATGCATAAAATTAACTACAAAAATATAAATACATCAAAATTAATTAGAAAAATATAAAGACATTAATTTATTGTTTGTTTGTTTGGATTTTTTATGGCGCAAGAGCATCTGAAATAAAATTTTGTTCATGTCTGCCTGGGTAGCGCAGGTAAAGACGTAGTCTGACAAAGCCTGCACCACCCAGGAGATACCAGATAGCCAAAGCAGCCCCATGGGATATCACTGCGCAAACATCAGCGAAAATTAAATTAAGTATGCGATTGATTAAATAGAATTAGTAAGGAGGATCCGGATTAAAGACTTAAACTTAGAATAGGAATTTATCTCTTTTATATTAGAAGGCAGCTGATTCCACAATTTAGGACCTGAAGAACCCACTCTGTGGCAACCCAGCTCCAGACGAGAAAATTGAGGTCTGTAGTTATGTCTACTTGTTGTTGGATAGTTATGTGTAGGTTGCTGTAAATCAACTGGAATAGATTAGTATTTTTAATTTTTTTAAACATTAATAACAAAATTTTATAATTTAAAAGTTGATTAAAAGTTAATAAATTGAATCTTTGCGGAACCTCACGGATCGACATTGGTTGTGGTAATTTATGGTTAATAATATTGAAGAATTTATTTTGTAATGACTAAATTCTACTTTGGTTAGCCTGTGAAGTGTATCCCCAGACCGATAAACAATAAAAAAGATGAGAAAAAATAAAAGAATAATATAGATTGATCAAAAATTTTATAGGTATATAAATACTAATGTTGCGCAATATTCCCAAAAATCTACCAATATTATAATTGTGATCATCACCCAATCAATAACTTGGTTTGACACTAACGTGTTCCGAAAACCGGGATCAATTTTCCTGCTGCCTCCGCTCATCCACATTCCCAAAAAATTAGCTCGTTTTTTTTTTGTTTGTTTTTTTTGGCCAACATCAAGAGCACTTATACTTTCGTCTACGAAGGGGAGCCTGAAATATGAATTGTTGGTTCCTAAGAATATCGTACGTAGCCGCAGGTATAGCCCGACAATTATAGATCGTGCAGTTCATAAACTTTCTAGAAAAGTAAAACAATTTGACTGACAACGTTTTTTAAAAATGTAGTTAAAATTTATTTAAAAATGAAACGTTTTCGGAAGATAATGGATCCTCCTTCTTCAGGATGATTGCAAACAACTTATGAGAAGTTGCCAGATGTTAAATGGGAAATTTACTATGGCTCATGTTACGGTTATCCAAAAACAGAGGTCTCCATATTGAACGAAGTACAGGAGGCGCTTCAAGGTCATTTACAATAAATTTCCTGTTAATGTAAATAAACAACGATTCAAAAAGGTTAAGTTCGAAAGGGGATTGCGGTTGAAAGATGATTTCGGCTTCATTGAATAAAAAACTATGATCATGTAAATAACTGTGATTAACAACAGAAGAATTTGAATCAATGGAACCAGGACTTTACTCACTAACGCGTGGTGTTCCTTAACACGTGTGTCAAGGGATTTACGAGTCTGGCCAATATAAGTTTTATTACATTCATAAGAAATGGAATAGACACCCCACTGTTTAATTGGAGGTGGGAGGGTCTGTGTTTTAGTTGAGAAAAGCGAATTTTCTGAAATTGTTTGAAAACAATAGAAAAATTAAATTCTCGTTAAATCCTAGCAAAAACTGGAGATGCACCGGGAAAGTAAGGAAGGCAGATTGCTTTTTTGTAGTCATTGCTGTTAAAAGCGATCAATGATGAAACAATATTGTTGCGACGGAGTTTGATGTATGAGAGGTTAATAATAGAACGGAGAAACCCCCGTTGTGCAACACTGTCAAGAAGGACGGAGAGCTCAGATTGAAGAAACTCTTCAGTACTACAAAGTCTGATAGCCCATTTGATAAAAAAACACAAAGGAAGACATTTTTTGACTGACGGGATATGCTGACGAACAATGTGGAGGAAGGCACACTGAAAAGGGTTTATGGAACACTGAGGTCTAAAATGAATGACCAACTCTCTGAATCCGCATGGCTAGGAAGGAGAGTCTATCATTACTCTCTGATTTTAATAAATTTCAACTATATTTAAAAAAAAAAAAGTTGTCGCTAAAATTGTTTTACTGGTATTTTGTGTAGTGCTTTGACGAATAATTCTTCCAACTTTCTAGACGTCAACCTCTTTCCATACTAGCACTGGACTCAGCACCTCTCAACGATTGCATATGTATCCCGTTTGCATATCTTGTTTCCACCAAAATTGATACAATTAATCGTAAATTAAATTTTCGTGTGGCATTCAAACCCGTAAATAAGATTGGCACTTCACAACTCAAGGTCCCAATCCCAGACATTAAAAACTGAGGTGTTTATAATGTCCAATACCAATGAGGAACGCTCTACATTGGGCAGACAGGTAGAGTTCATCAATTTCGCCTTAAAGAGCACCCAACCTATGTTCGCAACCAAGAACTTCAAAATTCGGCCACAGCTAAATACTATTGGGGTTCCGGACACAAGTTTGAATTCTCAGAGGTTAAATTATCACCAAAGTTAATTCTACCTCAGATTTGGACCTTTTTGAAGCCTTGCATATCTTTATGAACAGTGATAAAGTTGTTAACTTTCCATGTGATGAGAGTTTCCTTTTTAATATTTATAAAAGGCTTTCGCCGGGTGACGATAGATGGCAGCATGGGTTCCACGTCTACGCGTGTTGAGATTAAACCATCTGAATGAGCTCATGCCATACTCCATTAAGACTTTCGTTAGGTTTTGAGAAAGGGCGGCCATCGCCGCTGAAACATTTGTAAACCATTTACACTAAATTTAACTGTATTAGTCGTGTTTTTGTTGTTAATCTGATGTTCAATGTATTCAAAATTACTCCAGATGAAATTAAATAGTCTTAAAAGCCAGTAGCTTAATTAAATTTAATTTATGTTCTATCTAATTAAAGAGTTACTCACTAGAAAACTGAGGTCGAATGAAAATACCCATAAATATTAATGTAACTCAGTAATTTAAAAAAAGTAATTTCGCTTACACTTTGAACTTAAAAATACTATATGGAAGTCGAATGTCTTCATTTTTTGTCGTTTCCAAAATTGCATTTAATATGGGAAAATGTGTCTTAGATAAATTCTTTTTAAACGACATGGATAATGGTTTTACGTCTTTGAAAAACGGTAAATTAAATAAATTGAAAATATAGCCATTCAAATATGAAATGGTGCTTTGGAACACGACGCCCTAAATTGGATATGCCAAAAACCCAACCGTTAAATGTTTTATGACCCCTTTTCATTGCATGAGGCTGAAAAATATAATGAATCGCTCTTCCACTTTGTGTATTTTTAAAAAATATTCCTATCCCTTGATTAAAAATAAAGAAGCAGCAATAAACGTCCGAAGTACAAAAACAAATAGGTGAATTTTTCTTTAAATAATTTGTCATTGGCTGTAATAATATTGGATAACAACATGCAGAAATTGCGACACTAGGGCTATCACAACTATTAAACCTTTGACACGAAAGAAAAGAAAAACAGGTAGAAGAGAAAAAATAGAATGAAGGTAAGGGTACTAAAATTAATAACAGTGAAAAAAGAATACGATGTGAAGAAGGATTATAATAAGGAGAATAAAGAAAACAAAATAAAGAGTAAAGATGAAGGAAAAGAAAGTAAGAAGGCAAAGGTCAAAACAGACCTTTATGAAGTTGGTCAATTTGAACCTTTCATTTCTTTTATACATTTTACTTTCATTTTCTTCGACATTCTTTCCTTCTTTATTTTCAGTTTTCATATCTTTACTCTTTGACCATTTTTACCTTTCTTTATGTTAGGAATTCATTTATTATTTTATTTTCTTCGGCTTGCTAATTTTCTTACCCTTAACTTCACTTCACATTTTCATCTTCTAACTTTTTTCATATTTATATTTTATATTCTCACCAATAACGTAATTGTTATAACAATATTTAAATTTGTAGTAGAAGTTTTATTATGTAACCACGTTAATAGTGTACATTTTGTTGTTTATTTCGGAAAACAATATGCTTACGTTTTGCAATATGCAATCAAGAAATGCGTATTTTGGAAAAGAACACGTGCATTCACAAACATATAGAAAACAAAATTGTAATTATTAACAGGTGATCAATGAGAATAATTAAAAGCGAGGATTACTATTCATAAGTAAGCAACTACTAATTGCAACCCGATGATACTATTCATAACTAGGCAACTACTAATTACAACCCGACAATTATTATTCATAACTAGGCAACTACTAATTGCAACACGACAATCACTATTCATAACTAAGCAATTACTAATTGCAACCCAACAATTACTATTCATAACCAGGCAACTACTAATTGCAAACCCGACAATTACTATTCAGAACTACGAAACTACTAATGGCAACCCGACAATTACGATTTGCAACTGGATTAGATCCAATTGAATAATTATTATTCATAACTAAACGATTAGCATTTGTAGATGCATATAATTACTATTCTTAACAGGACAATCATAGTACAGTAGAACCCGTATATAACAAGGAGCTTGGGACCAAATAAATGCTCGCTATATCCGATTGCTCGCTAAACTCATTTTGGAATTCAAAATTCCAAGCTTGGAAATAAAGTTTTCTGCATAGGTAATATGTATGTATGCCATATGCATACAATAACATTTAGCTTTGAATTTGCCTAAAATTTGATGAATAACGTATTACATGCATTATCACCACAAATTCAGTATAATAAACTAAATCAGCGGTGATTTAACTTTCCTAGACCGCGGACCCCCTTCAGAGATCACTCGCCCTCGCGGACTCCAAAAGTTTAAAACTCTAAAGAATTAAAGACCCCTAAGATAAGAGAAAAAGACCTTTAAGAATTAAAGTCCGGAATTTGCATCACACATATTTATTTCTAGTGTTTCATCGTTGATTTTCACCATTTGGGGAAGGAATTTTTCGTTCCCTCATAATTTATTCTTAGCATTAAAGAGTAAATGCTCTTTTCTTAGTACTTTTCCGAACTTTTGTGGGGCACTGGGAGGATCTCGCGGACCCTCTGATGCGATCCCGCTGATCTAAATAAGAAAAAGAGATGAAATTTGCATGAATAATTATTTTCAAAACAAGCTCTATTTGGCGATGCTGAAAGAATAGTCGATAGTTGTCTGCTTCATTGTACAGTGTTTCTATTCGTTAAAGTTTCGTCGGAAAATAGTTGACGCATTAAACACGTATCATTACGTAATCCATTTCCTCCAAAAAGCGTTTATTTTGAACTCATTGCTATATATTCCGAAAGGGATGAAAGTGATTGCAAAACTTCTCCGGTTTTACGTACCGGAAAGTTTTTTTCGACCCATTCGCCTCAATTAAAAAAAAAAAGAAGAAAGAAAGAAAAAAGACATACTTGATCACTGATTATTTTTTAATTTTCGAATACTGTTTTTTCTTTAGAATTTTCTACTTTTTGTTTAAAAAAACTCACCATTTTTTACTCGTTATTTCCGGGTTCCACACAAGTATTCTTCACTAAAAGCGATTAAATTGTATTGTACTTACTTATTATACCAAACAAAATTCACATATTTCTCGCTAAATCCAGAAACATTAAACGTGGGTTCATTATAAGTATCCTACTGTATTTCTAACAATTTCTAACAATTTCTAACAATTACCGTATCTCGGGGTTACTTAAGCCACTTTTCAATTTAAAACATCTGCCAATTCAACATCATTTACTTTAGAGATTAACTAGTTATTATAAAACTTGGGTCTACAGTTACACTCTATGTTCAGATGTATGAAAGTCTTCTACAACATGCTTAAAAAAAAAAAAAAAACATGGTGGCCTAAGTTACCTCTCAATATGGGGTAACTAAAGCCAGCAGAAGAATTCAATGTTTGACTTAGGTTAGTTGATGATGGGGTATCAAAATCCATATAAAGGGCTAAAATAAATGTAGATATACTGCTCAAGATATTTATTAGTAAAAATGAAAGTAAAAAGTAAATTTTTTTACATTTTAGTGTTTCGGATGTTTAATTTACACTAAAAAAGTTCAAGATGTTTAATTTAACATGTGTTACCAAAATCGGTGTTCGAAATTTACCCAGTATAATAGCTTTATACAATAATTTTCACCACCCATGTATAAATAGCTCAAGCTAGAGCTTTTTTGTTTTTATAGAAAGAGAGACGCCGTCCTCACCTTGGATTCGAACTAGGGTCCCTCCGTTGAGCCCGGAGTGTCGGAGGACTGCTAGACGAAAAAGGACAGGAACAATTCTCTTTTTATCCATATATAAGATATTATTATTACCCTTCTCAGGGATTACACAATTGCCAAATAATTGTCAACACACAAAGCCTCCGGGGCGAGTTTTTGTGAGTTTTCGTGGGGGAATTTATTTTTACTCAATAATTTTCGACACCCACGTAGAAACGAACTCAAATTAGAGCTGTTTTTGTTTAGGAGAAAAAAAGAGGATGGTAAAAGCCACTCCTGTTCGGTGGCATTTGTTACCCCGTACAGGAAACAACAATGAATTTAAAAATATTGAAAAAAACAAAACAAAATGGAAATATAATCTAAGAAGTATAACAACCGTATGAGTATTGTTTGAGGTTATGTTTAAAAATGTTTTTAGTGAATTTAATTTAAAAATGTTTAAAACATTTTTAAAATACACACTATTAAAATATGTGGCCCAAAGCTTCGTCAAAATATGGAATTGATGGCATGAAAGTTAACAATCAAACTCAAAACAGTGTTGCCAGAATCTGTATATGAAATTTACCCAGCATAGTGGCTTAAGTTACCCTAGGGGCTTAAGTAGCCCCGAGATATGGTACTGTTCTTTTAACTGAGTAATTATTATCCATAACCGTATAATTACTATTCACAACTGGACAATTGCTATCCACAACTGGATAATTACTATTCATAACTGAACAATTGCTGTCCATAACTGGATAATTAATATTCGTAACTGAACAATTGCTGTCCGTAACTGGATAACTACTATTCTTAATTGGACAATTACTATTTATATATAACTGGAAAGTTATTAATCATAACTGGATAATTACTATTTGTAACTGGAAAATTACTATTCATAACTGGATAATTACTATTCATAACTGGATAATTACTATTCATAACTGAACGATTGCTGTCTATAACTGGATAACTGATATTAGTAATTGGATAATTACTATTCATAATTATAACTGGATAATCATTTATTAAAAGTAAGTAAAACATAATTAATCACAGTTATACATTAAAAAAAATGTTTACAATTGTTTCGAAGGATCTATCCGTCTTCAGAACGAATACGTGTCTGCAGTCTGAACGGAAAGCTAGAACTTGAGTTCAAGCTTTTCGCTCAAATTGCAAGCACATATTCATTCTGAAGAAGAAGGATAAGTCCCTCGAAACAATTGTAAACGTTTTTTGAATATGTAACAGTGATTGATTGTGTTTTACGTACTAATATACTTTGCACATTGTTTTTCGCCAACTGTTTTATTGGACAATCATTATTCATAACTGGATAATTACTATTCATAACCAGATAATTACTACTGATAACTGATAATTGATATCCATACGTAACTAAATTATTACTAATTCGGTAAGGTAGATGCCATGATCACGTTTTTATATCTTCATTACAGTAAAACGTTGATTATCAAACCCCATTCTTGTGGTGGCCTGTGAAAACGATAGTTAGTTTTACAAAAATAATCATCTTTCTTCTTCACCCCCTCGATCCCCTTCCTTCAATTTCTAAGGGGTATAGGGCCTCAAAGTATTTCATTTGTCTCAGTTTTCTGCTAGCCTCTTGAGCTTTTTGCATGTTTTGCCTTCTTCTCTAATTTCGTCTATAATTTCAACAAGAAACATAATATTCCTGTAATTTTATTAAATTTTATTTTTCTTGTTACTTATTAATCGAACTTTCGGTTGTCGGAACTGGTTTCAGTCTTAATTAATTTTGGCAACCTAAATTTTGTTACATATTTGAACGCTCTCTCTCTCTCTTCTCTTTCTGCCTCGATGATTAAATATAAATCCAATATTTATCACCATATAAAAAATATATATATTTATACAATTTCTCAACCACCGACCTCTATACTTACACTGAACCCTTTGGGTCTTTGAAAACATCCTCTCGCTTAGCTTTCGCTTTCTTTTTGGTTTTACGGCTCAAAGACTACAGTGGTCATGCTGCGCCGGGACCTACTGTTTTCCGAGGAATCCGAACCTCTTAAGGCCTGGGGAACCAAACCCCGGACTACAGTGAGCAGTGCGATCTTTTATGAGATCTCTGAGTAAGCGTTCTTTTTGCACTGCTGGGAGTCGAACCCGGATTAGCCGCGCAATAGGAGAACGCGTTACCACACTGCGCCACCGCAGGGCAACATCCTCTCGAAGATGTGTGATATATAGATGTGTGATAAATGTGACGAATTAGAGAGCTTACCGCAAACAATTGCTGTATAACAATGGGAATGTTGGCAATACTGAAAACATTGGAAACATTAATAACAATAACTTTAAAATCATAGCCAGGATATAGGTTACTCCCTTGCTTGCAATCCAAAAATAAATATTAAGAAATTTACTCAATATGACGACGAACTGCCTTTCATGTGTTACGAAATCGTAGGTTCTATCAAATTTGCGATAGGTGGCGTGACGATCGTTTTAGTCAAGAGCGCTAGAGTGGTCGTGCATGTGCAGTTGACAGCTCTCTTGACATTTTTTTTTTATATCCACAATAAAAAAAAAACGAAATAATTAAAGATCTCAGCTATTTCCCCTCCAGAAGACAAAATAAAATCTAAAGATTTCTTTGCCTTCACGGGAAACTATATATATATTTTTTCTGTTTTTTTTATTATAGTGCAACTCTCAAAAACTATACCTCACCATTCGGTAAATCGCCATTTATTTCGGAAAAGAAACGCATAGAAAAAAAATAAGGAAAGGACAAAAAAGAAAAAGGACAGAAAGAAAAAGGTATAGAGTTAAAAGAACGAGTAATTTAGATAGCTTCTGAGTTTGAAAAAGAATATTTTGAGATATACATAGAACCTGTCGATTGCGGGGAGTGGGGGGGGAGGAAGGTTTTAAAGAACACATTCATGAGTTAATTGGATTTAGGTGGAATGACGTATTAACAATATTAAATGCACACAATTTTAACACTGCACTTCTATATTACTATGTTTCTAACAACAATAATTACAATATGCTTTATAAATTATTCTTTCAACATGATTTATTATTTTTAATCGACATAATTGTACATCGGATAATGAAATTTTAATTGAATAATTTTATATTAGTTGATATAACTATTATTTTTTCTAGACTGGTTAAAAGTGTTTCCAATTATTTTCCAAGAATAAAAGCATTGTTCAAAAAAGGTAGGGGCAAATTCTGAATTTCAAGAGCCCGTGTTTCAAAAGATGGGGGAGGGGCGCAATATTTAATTACGTAAAAAAAGGTCATTTATCATGATCTCTGTCAAAATATTAAATTCCTTATTGTATGATCACAATGGAAGTGCTTATTAAAATTTTTTTGAAGCTTATCGGGACAATTTTTAAAAGTGGGGGAGGGACATATAATATTAATATCTAGAAGGTGAAAAGATAAGCAAGAGCTCCATTGCTTTCAACATTTACTGTGCATAGAATTCCACAATGAAATAACTCATGTTTGTAAAAATTGCAACACCATGAAGGACTCGTCCGAATTGAATGAAATTTAATGTACAAACGACCTGTGTTGATACAAATAAACGATTAAAATTACAAAGCAAAAAAACAATATTACATGTCGAAAATCAGTATTTGGTGAAGCCACCACGCGCTGCAATAAGTGATGCTATACGACGTGGCATGGAATCAAACAGATGTTGAATGTGTGCCTGAGGAAGAGCATTCCAGATTGCTTGTATGCGACCCCAAAGTTCATCTGTAGTAGCTATGGGACGAGGATCACGAGCGAGACGCCGACCAACGAAATCCCACACATGTTCAATCGGCGACATATCCGGCGAATAGGCAGGCCAAGGAAGAAGCTGTATCTGTTGTGATGAAAAGAAGTCTTGAACATTCCTGGCAATATGTGGGCGGGCATTGTCCTGTTGAAATACAGCTCCGGGAATGCCTTGAAGGAAGGGAACAACTTCGGGCTCCAGAACTTCATTGATGTACCGGTTGCTGTTAAGATTACCCACAATTCGTAGCAGCTGAGATCGTCCATGTTACGTAATCGCACCCCAGACCATAACGCTGGGGGTTCGTCCACTATGACGTTGGATAATGCACTCCGGAAGGTGGCGTTCACCGGTATAGCGTCTAACACGGATGCGGCCATCACTGTACCCCAAATTAAAGCGGGATTCATCAGAAAACACCACTTGTTGCCAATCAGCACGCCAGTCTCTATGTCCATGAGCCCATTGTAGCCGCAGGCGCCGGTGGTTTTGCGTCAGGAGGATCCTGTATAAAGGAACTCTTGCACGCAGTCCACGGTGCAGTAGACGCCGACGAATTGATGAAGCACACAATGATACACCTGTAGCAGTGCACCAACGTTCTGCCAACTGTCCAGATGAAGCAAAACGGTCCGTCACCGCCATGCGGACCAGGTGTCTATCATCCCGTGCTGACGTCACCTTTCGGCGTCCACTCCCGGATTTCTGAGTTGTCTGGTTCTCTTGAACCCACTGCTTCCACACTCGCATCACTGTGCTGCTGTTACGCCCCATACGAGCTGCTATTGCACGATAAGAAAACCCTCCTTCACGAAGGCCGATCATTCGTCCCCGTTCAAACTCCGTAACTTGCTGAAATGTCGCCCTCTTTCGTCGTAGAGGCATAGTGACGTCTCATGTAACGTTTACCACTAGCAGATAGCCATACACGCCCCGCTACAGCCCTCTATTTATACGGATCCATCAGCAGTTCAGAGGGCGCTGCTCAGCCCACGCATGCGTGATGACTCTGAAATTCTAATCATTTGAATAGCATACCCTAATTTGCATTTCCTGAAAGTTTCAGCTCAATCAAGTGATTCCTTCATGGTGTTGCAATTTTTACAAACACGAGTATATAAACAGAGAAAATATAGATTTATGAGCGTCGAAAATATACATTAAAATTTAAAAGAATAAGTAAAATTAAAATATTGATTAAAATGTACAACAAATGGAAGGAAATAAATACAGTGGGATAATAGGAATATAGAAATTTTTTAACTTATTTAAAAAAAAAATCGAAAATTATCCTATTAAATGAAATAAGGTGGGGGGGATTTTTAAAGTTCATGTATACAAGTAATAACGAGTATACAGGGCCCGATATTTCCTACATTTGTATTTTCTCTCGACCCCAGGCTCGAAACCAGACGTTTGTTACGGGGCTCAGAAAGCTACAGGGGTTTAAAATTCCTTAATTTTTGATGTAGTTTATTAATATACTTAATAATACTAAATACAAGGGTGGTTATAAAGTTCGTAAACACAAAAAGTTAAAGCTAAAAGCTTCAATCTTCCATAGTTTTTCACAACAAGCTCCTCCAGAAGCTATACACTTTTCAATCCGTATAGACCAATTTTTAAAAACTCTGCACAACTCTTTTTTTTCTAGTCTTTCATATTAATCAATAAGAGTCTGCACTGATTCTTTGGGACTTGAAAAACGAGTTCCATGCAATCCATTTTTTATGCTTGGAAACAGAAAAATGGCACGAGGAGCCAAGTCAGGCGAATAGGGTGAATGGGGTTCAATATTCTCTTGTGTTGAGAAATCCTTTTGCCCTCTTGGCGGCGTTGTCATGATGCAGAATCATTCCTCTAGTTCCTCTCTTTGGCTGCTTCTCACCCCATATCTGGAGCACTTGCGGAAGACACGCACTAACATACCGTCTGATATGACCGGTTTTCGCTTGTCTAGAAATACTGATGTAACATGTACAGAGTAGGAGAAGAAAGTTACCACCATTTTCTTCCCAACATTTTTCACTTGTCGAACTTTCGTGAGTAGAGGCTGATCTGGAAAGCGCCATGTTATGGATTGGAGCCCATATTATGGATTGGTTAAAACTAGAAATTTTTTAAAACATCACAATTTACAATATCCCAGGTACTTCTGCTGGTCCCATCTTTAAATCGTTTTTTCATAAAATGACATTATTCCACACAAGCCTTCATTTGATCCTCTGTCAATTGATGAGGGATGCAACGGGAACATCGCTTTCTGAGAAAAGGTTTTTCATGAGGTATCGAATTTACAGCACCGGAACTGATTGATGTTTAAGCATCCTCGTAATTTTTTCTTGCGTAATTTATGGATTTTTTTTACGAGAAATTCCATTTTTTCAACATTCGGTTGATGCACTTGATTTTTCACTTCTCATGTCATCTTTAAACGATCTTCCCCCTGCCGCTTAAACTTACTGTACCAATTAAAAGTCGTGGTACGTGAAGGAGCAACACTCGGAAATGTTGAAGACGAACTTTGAAAGCACCCCACTACTTTTAACCTTTTAGAAAAATTCACAGCATGAAAAGCATGTCTGTTCGACTCTGTTGCAAAAGCACAAGGATGTTCAATATTATTTAAGTCTGACAAAGCTCCTCCATGCCCCGGAAGTGCCAGCCCAAGGGCTGCGTAACAGCGGATATATCAACGTATTCAACATAAACCACTATTGTAGTTACTTTATATACTAGTTAAGAAACCATAATGATATAAATAGTGTTATTGTGCTTGCACTTTGTGTCTCCACTGGTAATATATTCCAGATTCTTAGCGCAAATGCACCAATACGAAACATATCAAAACTAAATTTCGGAACTATTAAAAAATATTACATATTTTTTAGATTCACGGTAGAGTAAAATAATTGCTACTACGATTATTATTATTATTATGGTTATTAAAATATCATATTACTTTAATATAATATATATTAATTATTTTTATTAAAAAAAAAGTCGAATGCATTTTTACTGAATTCACACACGCTCTATTTGTATATATATTCTATATCAGGGTTATCCAACACACGGCTCGCGGGCCACAATCCGGCCAGCCAACAGTGTTAATCAGGCCCGCCGACAACTGTCTGGAAAAAAAATTCCAAAACAAAAATTTTCAATATTTTTTTAAATAAGGCAAAATCGCAGGGACCATATAGGTGTGATTCGCTTCCATACTACAAGTGAACAAACGATTAACCAGAAAAAACTTTGACAGGAGGCGGTTTTGCTCGCTTCGTTTTTCCGAAACATCTGGCCCGCAAGACCAGTAAAAAACTTTTAAGTGACCCGCTGTACAGAAAGGTTGGACAACCCCGTTCTATATCGTATGCCACCACCAGGTAAGGGAATAGAGTAGAGAAATTAGCAAATAAAATATAAAAGATGATGAATGGAGTAAAAAACTAGCGAGATTAAAATGTGAGAGAAGGAATGATGGAGTAGGGGGAAGCAGCAAGAAGAAACTGTATATGGGGGAAAAGAATAATGGCGGTTAAAAAGTAGCAAAAATAAAATATGGGAGAAGAAGAATGGAGCAGAATTTCTAACGATACAGATAATCTGATAACAAAAATTTAAATGTTTATATAAATATTTATGATAAAAATATATAATTTAAACTTAAAATAAGGACATTAAAGGGCCTTCAATTCTTGTACACAATCAAAGTGTCCGCGAAAAAAAAAGCATGCATTTGTCTTGTCAAGCATAAAAGGCAATGTGTCCGTAATTGAGAAGTGTCCGTATTTAAGAGGGGTTCACTACAAGAATAGATTAGCTATGACGCTATTTTCCGTTTCAGGATCACATGGGATTTCTGAATAGACGATCTCGGATTAAAAAGTAATTTAAAATAATTTTCAAATTCACCACTCACAAGAGATACGGTGGGATCAGATGGTAGGTAAAAAATAATTATACACATAGAACATATTTTAAAATAAATAAAAAAACACTTTTATTTATTCATGACTTAAAATAAGTGGTAGCGCCCTCTATAATTAGTCGCTTTAGAATTTTTCAATAGCAAAGCTATGTCGAGAAGAAATATGGTAATATGGCGTTGGTTCCCATTACTTAAAAGTCTCTACGTTTAAAAACCTCGCCAAAACTATTTGAACATTTTTGGAAGTATTCGAGGAAATATATTAATTTTGGTGGTTATTTTACGATTTCACGTTTTTTGAAATAAGTTCCCCCCCCCCTCTTTTTCCAAAAAGAAAAAAAACGTCCCGGAAAACTAAGCTAGAAATAAAGATAAAATTCTAAAACCTTCCACCGGAAATTAAGATGAGAACTGGCGAAAGAACTTCAGGGGAAAAATAATTATTTCACATTTGAAAAAGGAGAGGAAATTGAAACGGATAAAAAAAACACATCATAAATAAGCTTGAAGCAGACGATCTTAAAGTATAAATAGGAGCATACAGACGCCACATACCTTATAAAGGTATGATGGGAGAGACTCATTTTCAAATGTAGTTTGGATTTACGTGGAGGGTTAAAAGCAAAATACCAGTCAAAATCGAAACCAACTGGGCCGCAACTTTATGTACGGTTACAAATGTGTCATCGATGACCACTAGAGGTCGCTTCAATATTACCAGCGAGAGTATTTTAATTAGCGGGATGAGGAAACGCCGATTTGGAGCAAAGTGACAGAGGACTCTGACAGCGGTCACGGTTATAAGCTCAGGGACAGATATCAACTATAGCTTCCGCGAATAATATCTGAAAGCAATGAAATTAATTTAAACGTTATTCTGAATTAGCAACAGTCATGCGGTTTACATCCACTGTGAACAGGATACAATATTTCACTTCGACTTTACTCGCCAAATAGGAGATTTCGATTAAGACTTGGCAAAATGTTTATCATAAAATTAAAAAAATAATTTCTGTGAAACAACCCCAGCTTCTTAACAAAGACAATATACTAAATTATATTTTATAACATTCGAACTTTTTTTTATAGAAATTTCTTTACATACAAAATGTAAATTTTCATTTCAAGTAAAAAAAAATATCCATCATCCTAGCGGTTCAATATATTGACGGTGCTTCTTACACTCCTATCCGAGAAGATAGATATATGTTTCTCACATATAGGGTGTTACATATACGCACTCGTAAAATTTTAAATTATATGCATTTTTTAAATAACTTAGCATGCATCTCCATAGTAACAATCGATAGACTCATGCCACATGCTTATCCCCGACAACAATGAAAACAATACTTACAATAATGATTCACCAACGTAGAACTAAACATTAGTGCCAACTATGCTTCTCAAGCCCCCATTCATTTTTTTTTAAAGTGACAGAATTCAGTTAATGAAGGCTCATACACTTGGGTCGCTAAATCACCACTTATTACTCCTGCCCCACTTCATCAAATCTCATCTAGGCTCTGTTCTACCTTTCCCGAACCACAGAATCTCTCTGATACGTCATCTTTTGTGGGGCAGGAAAGAAACCCTATCATTATGGCTTTGCCATAGGTATACCATTTAGGGAAATACAGGATGCAGACGCGGCCAACTTTTTCAATCACCGTTACACAAATGAAGAAGAAGAAGAAGGAGAAGGAGGAGGCGGCTCCTACAACCAGAACCTTATATCCAGTGGCCTAACCAGGAAGGATAAGCGTAACTTAGCCCCCGCAAAAAATTTTAGTCACAAATAAAGGAAGATTGTAAATGAATGCTACGTAAGGAGCATTGGGGGAGGGGGGGTAGACAGGCCATTGTTAATGCAAATATTTGTTGACGAGTAAGAGTTGAACACGGAAAAAAATTAAGTTCGCTTATCGTAGCTGATAAAATCGCTCGCCAAATTTGGCGCAAAAGTATTTTTAATTTCCAGCAAACACCTTTACAATTCAGAAATGGTAGAGCAGCATTATATATGAATAGCTATCGACCACGTGGCAACAATGTCCCATCGATATAATGTATCAAGCGGAAAACTTAGCTACTCGATGATCGATGGCGGACTATCGATGTTTTTTTTAGAGCAGCTAAATAAAATATTATGCGTCGTGGTTCGCAGCCTGCATCGTAAACGGCGGTTGATGGCTGGGAGGACAATGCGTCTGATTCCGAACCATTAGCTACCAGTATCCGTCGACAGCTACAGAAAACCACGTGTAAAAAAAAGCAGACGATGATCTGAAAGCAAATTGATTTTTTGGATCTGGCAACGGCAAACGTTCCCATCATTTACAATTTGCGCAAATTCCCTTTCCTTCCTCGTGACGAAGCTAGGGCGTTTGAATTTTCGCGATTAATACATGGTGATTGATTAATTCCTAAGATTCGGCAAAAGACCATTATTGGAACTAATTTGGTGGAACGAATTACTATTAATTATATTAATTCGAGATTATTTTTGAGAGGGCGTAAGCGGAAGTGGGTAGTTCTAAGCATATTTATAAATAATGCTCACAGCTTAAAACGCCATTCTCTCGTGATAGAAACGCTTAACAGAATCGTAATGCCAACATTTGTATTCGACGTTAGCTTCCAGGTTTAGAGGGTATAATTTGAGGGTATAATTTTTATTACCAAAAGTGCTGTATTATAGCACTTGGTACTTCAGAGGTTGTCGCCTCCCGACGTTCTCTCTTTCTCTCTCACGATACATCCTATATATATATATATATGTGTGCGTGTGTGTGTAGTAGTAGTAGAACCTGCCTAAAGTGACCACCTTTGGGACTGGATTGCAATGGCTGCACGCCATAGACTGTGATCACTATACGCAACAGACTTTGGTCATTCTAATTATACTGAAAAAATCTTTGACTGTTGCCACGTAATTTAAAAAAAGAATAAAGTTTGTAGCTATTGTAGTTTGGATGCAAATAAAATTTGAAGTTGTATACTTCTTTTATGGACACCCTGTACAATGAACAAACACCATACGCGATTTTTTTCAACTCATGATATGATTCCGGAAAACTATTCCAAGTACTGAAAATTGTCGAATCCGACTTCTATAGGTCTCTTACAGCAGTCTGCTTGTGCTGTAAAACCAGACAGCAGTTTCCTTTTTTTTTTTCCAGTTCTTCGATTTTAGGGCCAAAACGTGCAAATTTGGGGCTTCATGAGCCTCTGTGTGTCAGATCCAGCAATTGTATTTCAAACTTTTCCATGCCAATATCAAACGGAGAAAATTTTAATGCCTTTATATTGAAATTAAGAGATTTGTAGTAAGAGGTAGGGTCGATTTATCACTTCTGAATTCCTGGAATCTTTGAAAAGATTCTCTCATGTTTAAAACTGCTGTCTTGAAATAATTATTAACTCGTACTAATTATTAACGAACATTAATAAATAATAATTACATAAAAACAATAATTAAAAATTAATTACTGTTGATTATTAACAGAAGGCCATTGTTTTCTTGGCGACATTGAGACACAAATTTGCGAAATTAACTATCAAATTTCCCTCTCTAAATCTCCAGCGAACAGAATGAATTTATTTTCATGCAAAATAACTTCTTCTGTCATTGAAAAATCAGTATTTCATTTGCTTTGTAATTTCAGATTGAGCTGATTCGGTTGTGGTGCAACGTCCATCACAAAGAGTAGTTTTTGCAATGATCTCTGTTAATTCTGAATACTGAACACCCTTGTTCTCATTGAATAGTTCATTTTCATTTGTGAAAGATGAAAAATGATATAAATGAAGTTATGGTATATATATATTTCCGTTTACAATTTTAATTCAGAGCCACATATACGTAACCAAGAGCCGCATGTGACTCTCGGGCCGCAGTTCGCCGATCCCTGGCCTAGCTCACCGGCAGCCAAGCCGTGACTTTATGCTTTACGGGTGCTCCATTACAACGCGAATGCGCAGAACACAGAACATAGATAATTCCCACCGCATGGTTGCAACCTATTCCCGGCTCCTAACTTTGTCTCGGCGCGTTTGGATTTCCTTACATCAAGCGCTATGGCATTCCCAAGTTGCAAATGGCTGCCATTCGAGTGTGGCTAATTGCCCCTTAGTGGGCAGGCCCTCATGACTAAGCTGAACACCCCACGATAGAGTTAGCATTTAAATGGGGGGCGCAATGCGGCTAAAACAATAAGAGGGGATAGTGCCGCACCTCGTTGCTTTACCCAGAGAAGTGTCTTGCGAAGATATATGCACGTCCAGATAGATGACAATGATGACTTTTAGCGCAAACTTCAGCTTTTAACGAATGTAAATCGGATTAAGCGACATTACGTTCGAAGGAGAGTTGCGCATTTTTAATACCCATTTATACTCATTCTTTGGAGAGCAACAGCGGAAAACTTCGGTTTAGAAATTGTCATGACTATCGTCAGTAGCAAGCATGCGAAGCTTCGGGCGATGGTGAACCTTTAACGTCGCTTATAATTCCTAATTATGAGACACACGACAAGAAACTAACGACCTTCCCCCCATATGTAAAGAACTTTTTCAACATAGAGTGGATTTTTTTATAACAAACTCCACGGACTGCAAAATTATTTCGTTATAAGGAGAATTTTGTTATATTAAGTAAATACTGTATTTTCACGCAAATATAACATGTAAAGCATTTCTTATCTTAAAGAGATACGACTTTGATGGAAAAATAATTAAGTAAACCTAGAATCAGAATAACTTAGTAAAAAATTATGTCTTTTATTTTGCTTCTAATGAAAACTGCTGTCACGTCGTAGCCATATCAACACACGAAGCAATTGGAAAGAAAAAAAATCGTAGCTAACACCGGACACCGACAACAGCGGGAGAGACACTATAGATCGCACCCACTGTCACGTGTTAACCAAGTTTATTATTTAAAAATTAATAATAATAAAATATATATTGCATCAGTTGAAACTAAAGGAGTCACCACCAGCACACAGAAATACGCAAATCACCGCAATATTAGACTAACCATTGAGACTTTTTTGGCTAAGAGTGTATATCTCAAAGCAACTGGGAAAAACTTAGAAATCAAATGCTAAAAATGTGCACATAACATCATTATTTTTAACCTATCCTCCTTTAGACGAAAGTCGCATCTACATAACAATGCTCCGAAATTAGAAATCCTTGTATGATAGGACAGCAATAACGGAATTTCCATTAGACATTTGTCAATCGCGGATGAAGAAGAAGACAAGACTTGGGTTTTGACTTCTTGGCCTTTTATCCACTTCAGGAAGTGCTTCAGGGCGTGTTGGCATATTATATGGGTGTTGGCTTTCTTGAAAGTTAAAGTAGACTCGGGTGTGGTATCACCCTCTTGTAAGGAAAAGCAATCGTATTCCCGACGTACAAATTGATAAAAAGGAAGAATGGTTTCTTTTCACAAGCGAAGAAAACCGCTTTTAGATTCCCAATCAAATGAACCTAAACTAATCCCAGGAGAACGTTCTTTAGGGAAGGAAATTAATTTCTATCACTCCACTTCTTCACTTCAAACTATAATACTTATTGGCTCAGAAGAAATGAATCACAACACGCATTCACGCTGGATTCAAACCACAGAGCGCTGAGTTTGTACTCCCAACGCTTTAGTTGCTAAGCTGCTGAGTGCAGCAATGCACGGAACCTTTCTAATACTTAAGCATGTCTAAGGGAAACTCCTCAATTA
Organism: Dysdera silvatica; assembly: GCA_006491805.2. Lineage (NCBI taxonomy): Eukaryota > Metazoa > Arthropoda > Arachnida > Araneae > Dysderidae > Dysdera > Dysdera silvatica. Next base: position 149,916,223 of record QLNU02014176.1, read on the forward strand.
AAGAAGGGGCGTTGTGGAGGAACTAACTACAAAAATTAATTCATAGCACTCTGTTTTTTATTCTCATGAAGAGATTCTCAAGCGTTTACCGAAAAGCGCGACAAAGACGGAAAGAATTAAGATTACAACGCTGATTTGTAATTTCACAATTACCCGTTCTGATGATCCAAGTCTTGAATATGATTAGAGTATAATAGACAATAACTTCTGCCACCCACGCTCAAGCTCAAACCAGAGTTTTTATGTATAAAAGAAAAAGAGACGGCGCCCTGATCCGGAGTTGAACCGAGGACCCAACGTGTACGTTATACGTTGGCGTACAGGTATGCGATACAGGTGAGTCAAATCGTTCACTGATAGGAGCAATGAACGATTTTTTCCATCGATAATAAACAAGATGAATCGTTCAATAATTCGGTCATTGCGGATTTGGCACACCGTTAGTATGCAATAATTCGCAAGAAAGTCACGGAGCTTTACACACATGCATTTTTTTATGCTTATGCGAACTTCCGCAATAGAAATACTACGTGTTCACTTTGGGGGCTTCCTTGGTTATTGCCACTAGGGATTTCAAGAAGCGCAAACAATAAGTACAGTTTCTAAAATTGGCAACATGTCAAATTGTCTCCTTTAATATGATGTTTTCCGTATGTATACAATTTCGCTTTCCGTGTCTGGAAACATATATTGTACAATTATAATTTTACTTTTTTTATTTGGCAACGGTATGTGTAATTGCTTTTTGAGTTCTAAAATCAAATCAGTCTTTAATTTACCATTGGCGTGTGTATACGTACCATGAAGGATCCACCAAAAAATAGCGTACTAAATTTCTTTAACTATGTATTCGAATTAATTTACTTATTGGCGAATCAATGAATCAACCTAATTCAAAGCATTAATAAATATTGTTTTCAATTGGATGAAACTAATGTATTTCTTCAATATTTATATCTTCATTTACCCTTAGTGATATAAATCCAATTCATTTCTATTTGCCGATATTGTTTGGCTTATTTAACGATCCCCAAGGTCTGATAAATATGCAACATCAGGCGAAAGTGTGCAATGGATGAGAATATCCATTCAGCAAAGGACTTAAAAGAATGAGAATAGTCATTCAGCAAAGGACTTAAAAGAATGAAAATAGTCATTCAGCAAAGGACTTAAAAGAATAAAAATAGTCATTCAGCAAAGGACTTAAAAGAATGAAAATAGTCATTCAGAAAAGGACTTAAAAGAATGAAAACAGTCATTCAGCAAAGGACGTAAAAGAACGAGAATGACATTACTCATCTCCATTATGAAGACGTCTAAGAAATATTTTTAAAATTTACAAAATTTACAAAACATGCTTGCTTGATTCCAAATCCGAATTGTCATTACTGCTTCCTTAGATCAAACTATTTTTTTTTATTGTTTTTACAACATAAGAAGCAACGGAAGATGTCTATTTCCAAGTCAATATCACAATAAAAGAATTGGGTGGCAAGAGAGGATCTTTTCTAGTCTGATAATGAATCCATTATCTTTCAATGGATGACACATTTAATGATTCCATTAAACCCATCATTCATTGGACGATAAGCTCAATTAAAATGGCCAGTGAAATTGAACTCAATCAATAAAATACATTCAACATTTGTGGCTGAACTATTGATAAAATTACGGTGCTTCAAAGTTAAGACGCTATTGTAACTGTTCAACAATGCTAACAATAGCGATACGAAGAAAGGGCGCCGGTGAATTTGAAAAAGACACCGGAAATGTTCATGACCGCATCTCAAATGTATAATTGAATTACGTTTTAAACTTCGTCCTTTCTTGAATGAAAGCGTTTGTCAGCAAACATGCAAACTTCCCTTAGGTATAATTAGATGATGATTATTTAGGTATATATTAGGTATAATATGATATTAGGTATAATTAGATTTGGTTTAATTAATCACCATACGGAATGTTCATTTTATTCACCATATTATACATACTTATTCGACTAATTAAGCATTGACGTACCATTCACCATATTTATTATATATATATATATATTTTTTGACCATACCAAGTACATCCACCCAACCACTCACGGTGCCTGTCACGGCACATATAACCAAATTACAAATATAATTTCAATATTATAAAATTAATATTAATCTCCACACACATTTGTAATTCAGAAGTGGGAACTAATTAAACAGTTTTGGGGGGGGGGACGAAAGGGTTTGTGTAATAATAAACATACATTTTAGATAATTTACGTATTAAAATTTGTTTTTATAACATTTAAGATAAAATCTTTTAAATAAATGCAGTTTAAAAATTCTGTTTTGAAAAACAAAAAATCGATTTTGAAGAGCAGCCAGATCGTGTATTTGTTTAGTACTACATAATTACCAATTTAGCGATACGCACTCCAAAAAGTTAGGAGACACTCTTTACAGTTTTACATAAAATTCTGAAAGATCTTAGAGATTTGGGGAGATAAGATTCAACCCAATAAAGAAAAAAAAAACCTAAAGCTAGTTACAAAAAAAACGTTTAGTTTTAAGAGATAAAAAATAGAGAGAAAGAGAGAAGCTGAAAAACATGTTTGCAAAACTGTCAAGTTTATTAAACCGACAAAATATTATTTGGAAAAAAAATTGCAAAATATAAGAAAGAAAAGCATGAGAAGCTCGTGTTTTTCGGCTCAAGGAAAGCACAGCTCATGCTGCGCGGGACCTATAGTTTCCCGAGGAATCCGAACCTCTAATGACTATGGAACCAAACCCAGGACTACAGTGGGTAGAGAAAACTCTAGATTATAATCGAATGGTGTAATTGCGGTAATTTCCAACTGGAATTTTAATTGTTGATTATTAAAAAGTTGAAAAGTAGAAAAAGTTTTGGTGTAGCCATCCAGCCTGTTATGTAGTTAAGTAGATCCAGCACACTTTAATAATGTTTTTACAAATGACGACGGCACCTCTTCTTCTACTGTTGAAGTAATTCCACCTCATTGTACCCCATACTGTTTAGCTTCGTGATGTGTACTTCTTCCGTCAAGTAAAAAATTTCATTAAAAGGTTACAAAATTGTGTTGAAATCTTACAAGAAAATAGTCATTTAAACACGTGAGCAGATAGATGCTTTGAAGACCCATTCACTTATTCACAATCAACTTTCGGCGCCAACTTTTAAGAATACATTACAGTACTCTTGGTTTTTATTTATATAAATCGAACACTACGCAGATTAAATCAAACAACAATGTCAATCAATCAACGTTTATTGGCGTAGTGATACCAACGCCGATGGTATGGCGTGATTAGATGGTGAAACGTTCGAAAGAAAATAAATATTTCTGCCTTCGGTGGGACCTGAACCCACGACCTTCCACTTGCCGGGCGGAGGCTCTACCCACTGAGCTACGAAGGACAATATATAATCTCTTTACGAACGTATATATATTGTTGCCAGTTATTTCGCAGAATGGTGTAGTACATAGACTACTATTTAAACCAAATTGCAAAGAGACTGGTATTAAATTGATCGAAATGCACGTTGCAGCATATGTATTTATTTTATATAAATCGAACACTACGCAGATTAAATCAAACAACAATGTCAATCAATCAACGTTTATTGGCGTAGTGATACCAACGCCGATGGTATGGCGTGGGTTCAGGTCCCACCGAAGGCAGAAATATTTATTTTCTTTCGAACGTTTCACCATCTAATCACGCCATACCATCGGCGTTGGTATCACTACGCCAATAAACGTTGATTGATTGACATTGTTGTTTCAACAATATTAATCAACGTTTATTGGCGTAGTGATACCAGCGCCGATGTTATGGCGTGATTAGATGGTGAAACGTTCGAAAGAAAATAAATATTTCTGCGTTCGGTGGGACCTGAACCCACGACCTTCCACTTGCCGGGCGGAGGCTCTACCTACTGAGCTACGAACGACAATATCTAATCTCTTTACGAACGTATATAAAGACTATTTACTGATGCTGGTCATTTCGCAGAATGGTGTAGTACATGGACTACTTTTTAAACCAAATTACGAAAGCGGTATTAAATTGATCGAAATGCCCGTTGCAGCATATGGTTTACTCTTGGTTTGTTGCAAAGTTAACAAACGAAAGAAGAGTCTTTGAAAATGTAGATGGTATTTGTTTTCCAGATGATATTAGACAAAGAAAATCAGTTGTTCGAACAATTCATTTATAAAATGCTCACGTTGTAGAATTTTTTTATGTTTTTATTGTTTTTATGATAATTATCATCCAAAACTGTGTACCAGTATACAATTCCGACACCTCCGATAGTGATACACAAAAAATATGTTCACGTCAGTCAGTTTTAAAATAAAATTGATTGCATTTTATAAAATAAAATGTTTCTATATAAATAAAATGCACATAAATGAGATGCACATAAAATGTTTATATGTTATAAAATAAAATATATCATACTAAAAATACATTTGTTAATAGATAAATATATAAATCGAATTAACTCGGTTTTCTTTTTTATTTAATGGAATTGTTAAAAGTTTTCAGAAAAAATCTTTCAATCCTTAAATAAAACAAAACTGCATTATTGGTGTAATTCTATCCCTTCACAGGTTGACAATGAGTACGCAAATTTTATAAAAGTTATATTCACATAAAAACTTACAGCTAACTCCTAAACTTTTTGTACCTTTACAACTCTTCAATTAAAAATTAAAATTCGTGTAAAAATTATAACTGCGAAAAATAGTATCACAGAATTAAATATGTAAATATGAATTTTATTAAAGTAAGTTTATGAACAAAATCCGATTGTAAGCAAAGTATTTTTACTAATAAAAATACATAAACAAACATGTAAAAAGGATACATAAAAAAAAAGTGTGATCGATTTCCCCGGGCATCGAACACGAAAACACGGCGCGAAAAGCCGACAACTTACCGCCCAAGTTACCGATTGGCTTGCAGAGGGCGTTGTGTTTTAAGCTCATATATCGGATGCAAAATCTTTAAAAATTCGTATCGCCGAAAATAAGCCGCATTGGCACGAATGCCGAGACACGTATTTCCTTATTTTGGCTCTACTTTCATCAAAACATTTCATCAAAATCGGCGGGGCACTCACTGTGTGTTCCCATTGTAAGTAAAACAATTTTATAGACAATAAACCACAAACGTAAGTAAACTAAGCATTAATATATTATATGCTGACATATTCGACAATCCATGATACCAACATGAGTTTAGCATTGCGCACATAAATCTAAACATATTAAGCATGACTGCGGGCCCTGGAATTGCACCAAAATATGGCTGAACACAATGGGCATTTAGCTTAACTGTACTGTGCTCAGTTTCCATAATTAGCTTAATTAATCTAATGAGCAATGTTCGTGCGCGCGTAATATACAATATCCAGTATATGGACTTACGCGAGTAATACAAACCTGCTATTTTTCCCTAAGGCTTCGCTCCTTTGAAGGCCACTACTTTCTACGATGTATTAATGAACGATCTTATTTGTCGTCGTAAAGCGCACTTTAAAATCGTAACGTGTCTATTTCACGTGACATATGTTTGGTTCATGACATCTTGTCGCATATTCGATCACGAGGTGTATTATTATTATTCAGATCATATACGTTCGATCACGATGCACATGACCTAAATAATAACGCGATCCCAATAACAATCAGACGTAGGACGCTATAACGTTGTTACAATTAATTTTTGCTGCAACGGTGTGTTAGAAACTGACATTTATTTTGACGTGAAAACGTCCGTAAAATCACTCAAGTATTAGGTGACTTTGCAGAAACTTTGATGTAACGTTTGCCTGCGAATACAAAACCATTGACCAACTCCGAAACTACAAGTCCCACTGAAATGAATTTGCAATTATTAAATACCTCCGTTCTCGCCAAAACATGGTTACTGCGCATGCGCAGTGGACGAGGGGCGCGGCTCGACGCAAAACTGACATTTTGGGCTTCCGCGGAAATTGCCAAGCAGTACAGCTCATGACTCAGAGCAGTTACGGCACTGGTTTTATCTCAAACGATAGATCTTAATTAAATCTACGCGTGCCATACACATTCTAGAATACTGAACCAGTTTTAGAAAGTTAAAAAATTAGAAAAAAGAAAAATACCTACAGTGTCTTCCAAAACTAGCCCAAATGCCAACGTGAATTATAGACGACGCATATCACCGAAAAGAGCGTCTCAGCAGCTATCCAGGGTTATGACATTGTCAGTGGCTAAGAGGGTCAGGAGGTATAGGGCACGCAAACATGTGAATATCGGCGGCGAGGTCAACGACTGCCGCCCGTACCGCCGCTACTGGAGCCTATGGACACAAATGATTGCTGTACTTCTGACAATGAGCCGATGGACTACAACACAACAGCAGAAGACAAGTTTCCAAACTAGAACACGCCGCCTGAAGCTCAACCACCAGCAGGGGTGGACTGGGTCCTCTCAAAGGGAGCATACCTTGCATAACCTGGGCCAGCCAGCTTACCGTTAGGTATGAAGCAATTTGATGGCCAGTCGGGAGAACCTGATCCCTAGAGAAGGAGACCCAACGATCTTCCAGGAAGCACTTATTTAGATATTAAAAAAAAAACAAAAAAAAACCAGAATATGCACAGAGTTACACACCAGGAGACGGTGAACAATACAATAACAAGGCACATACCTTATATAACCCGGGCCAGCCAGCTTACCGTTAAGTGGGAAGCAATTTGGTGGCTGGTCTTGAGAACCTGGTTCCAACAGGAGACCCAACGAGCAACACACAGACTTCCAGGCAGCACTCATTTAGATTTAAAAACAAAAACAAAAAAAACAACAGAGTTACACGCCAGGAGACGGTGAACAGATACTGACAAGAGTTAATTAGACAGTTCGTCGCAGATCTGGATGGCAACATAAATGCATTGATTCAGAAGAAAAAGAGAGCGGGGGTTATTGATGACATTGTTAAGCCACAGGGGCTTGTTGGTTTCGGATGGTCGAGTCAGATGAAAGACTTTGGTGTGTGGGCAATCAAAAATGTAATGCTCAGAGTCTCCAATAGAGGTACATGAACAGTTTGGTGAATTGAGTAGGTGAAACCTATGTAGGTATGATGGAAAAGATCCGTGATCTCTCAGGAAGTAGAGGAGGAATTGCTTGGTGATCTGGAGGTTGCTATCGACTTTCTTCAAATATTGGTAGGCGCATAACTTGGATTATCGGAGGGCGCGTCCTATAGCCCATGAGGGCGCAAGTCCTATGGCCCATGAGGGCGCACCGGCTCGGGGGGACGGTTGACCGGCGATCCAGACCGCTCCTGAACATCAGTATTGTGCACTGGTTCTCCAGAAGCCGGTTTGCAGCAGTATTAGTGAGCGGCTACTGAACGGCTCAAAATTGAGTTTGAACAAAACCAATTTGGACATAAGTGCAGTGTTTGCGATCGGCTGTGGTTTATGCGAGTAATACAAAAGCTTAGACTTAAAGCTTTTAAACCAAATTATTTGGAATTCTTAAATACTACATTCCCGGGCAAAAATATTAGAAATTAAGTTATGCCGTATATGAAACCAGGTGCTAATTTAGTCAGTGCCTGAATTAGCACAGTTTCCGATGTTAACAGAAATGAGTATTTCCAGGCAATCCAGCCACGTTTACATTCGAGAGCATGATAAAAGCCTTTCAATTTGGTCAAACGTCGCCAAACATCTGTATTAACATGTTACATTGGCGCCTTATAGTTGCCACATATCATTATATCAAGATTTCTGAAGTGTCACCTAGTACATGAGCAGCAGCGTAGCAATTCAAAACTCATAGGGGAACTCTAGTGGTTACGGGGGGGGGGCTCAAATGACTTGAAAAGTTGCGCCAACGTTTACATTCGATGGATAATCGAATTGTTGATTATTTTTATGCCAAAATAGCGATCATTGCGCCAATGTGGAAAACCTTTATCGCTGAAGTAAATGAAACCGGAATTGTACAACAAAATGGCGGCTGATGCATCGGCCTAGATTACTAGAGCTCTAGCCTAGATATCCGTTCAGGGGTCATGGCGTATGAAGGAAGTCGTGTAGAAGACGAAGACAAAACTGATGTGAGGCTTCCCCGTCTACATACGACGCAAGACTTCAGTGCTGGTATGGCGTGTGACATAAACAGAAGCAAAAAAAAAAAATGCTCACATAAAGCGGCCTTTAAATCTCGCATTCCCGTAAAGCTTCACGTTACGGTTATGAGTATTTCGCAAAGCTTCACGTTACGGCTATGAGTATTTCGTAAAGCTTCAAGTTGTGGCTATGAGTATTTCGTAAAGCTTCACGTTACGGCTATGAGTATTTCGCAAAGCTTCACGTTACGGCTATGAGTATTTCGCAAAGCTTCACGTTACGGCTATGAGTATTTCGTAAAGCTTCACGTTACGGCTATGAGTATTTCGTAAAGCTTCACGTTACGGCTATGAGTATTTCGTAAAGCCTAAACTTTACAATTTTATTCTTTAGAGAACGTATTTCCATTCCGGGTTCAGGATTTCCGGAGCCATTGATCAAATCGTTGCATATATATATAATCCATTTTGCTTATCTCCGGAGAAAAAGTACTTATTTATCGATAAAACAAACAAATTCACCAGCTTGACAAATGAGCTGATGCGAGCATATTTTTTTTTTTTACTTACCCATCAGCATTTTTCACTCGCCGAAAGAAGGTGTTCTATTGCCAGAACCTAAAACTAAATTCATTTAATCCAGTAAAAAGAACGCGATGTTTCATGAAAAATGAACAGGATATATATATATATATATATATGTGTGTGTGTGTGTGTGTACGTACGTACGTATGTATGTATAAGAAAAGAAGAAAAATGGAGGGGATATGAGGAACAATTTTTTCAGTTAGAAAATAGATGAAAAAATGGTGTCGTCGCTTTTGCTGGGGATGGGAATCTTGTGGCTTTTGCGGGGTCTACTACAGGCTTCCCCCCTCAGCAGCACCTGTTTCAACTTTAGCCCTCCGTGTTCTCCTAGGGGTTGTGTACAAATTTATGGGTTATTTAATTTGAATATAACCTTATTTTTAATATGTTAAACAAACTATTAAATAATATTACG